>PCDO01000001.1:2400000-3000000 GCA_002778035.1 Ambrosiella xylebori
GGGCCCGGGAGTTAGTTGCCTCGGTCTGACAGCCGTACCAGTTCCAGACAGTGATGCCGGAGGTGATGTTAAGGGGTTGCGAGGTGACGGGCATGGTGGGGTTGTGGTAGAGAGTGAGGCGGGAAGCGCCTCCACAGGACTCGGAAGAATTACCAGAGCAGGCGAAGGAGCAATCAGAAGATGAATCGGCGAGATCGGCGCCAGTGGCAAGATGAGAGCCGCAGTCTGGGGGAGAGAGTTAGTTGAGATCTGTGGTGTATATGTCTGAGATGTCTGTGAAAAATCTTTGAAGTTGAAAGATTTGTAAAGTTGGCAGCGGAAAAGAAGGAAACAGATGACAGACAACAGCATGGAAGCATTCCGACTTATTTATAACCTTCGGAATCAAGAAACGGGGGTAGATCTTTCTTGAACTTGACAAGCAAGACCCCACCGCTATCCTTTCTAGTAAAGCAGCCATATCATCATCTACCTTCTCCTTCTCCTAACCCGTATCCTCCATCGCAATCAAACCATCACAGCCCACATAATTCCATTATCAACCGCCCTCAGCTGTCCTTGCATCAAGTCACCAACGGCCCAGACTAGAGCCAACCTGGTGCGTCTAGACGCCCCGCGCACCACTTGTGCATCGGACCATAGCTAATATGTATGACAGCAGCTATATGCCAGTTGATAGATAATACATGACAACAGACACCACTCAGCAAAGATTTTTTTTTCAGACGACAAACAAATAATGAAAGAAGACAAAGATCCCGCGTGATTATCAAAAATGGAAGCCAAACAAAAGTTGAAATTTCAGCCGTGACAAAAACTTTTGCCGCAACTTTTCAAGATCGAGACTTACAGCACTCAGAAGAGTATTCGGTGCCTGCGTACGGATAATCGTTTTCGTAGCAGAATTGGGTGCATTTGGCGTTGGTCATCTGGGCGTCGGAGATTGCTGCGGCGTCAATGGTGCGGCCGACGTCGCTGTATCGGGGGATTGTTAGCCAAAATTGGTTACTTCCTTTTTTTTCTTCACTCTTTTTAGAGGACAACAGTCTTACATATAGCAACCCACCAGTTCCCAGTTATTATCAAGCGTCTCAGGTGCCACAAAGTCACGCTTTGTGAGATCAAGGGCCTTGGTGGAACGGGTAGCAAGAAGATTGATGGCAGGCACAGGGAGTTCTCGGTTGGGGTACACAGCGGCGGCGGAGATCAAGGATGATTGGATGCCAAGGGCCAGAATGGCCATGGACAGAGCTGATGGTTTCATCATCTTAGTGGTTGCGGCGGTGGGCAAGCCACGGAGCGGATGATTTGGGGGAGAAGGAGATTGTGATAGGAAAAGAAAGAGAATAGTGAGGAGTAGTTGGGAGTGGAGTGGAGTGGGAAGATTCATATATATATTTTCTTGAAGGTGGTGATTGAAGCGGGGATGGGGGGCCGCTTGGGCTCACTGGAAAGTGGCCGGGGAGAGGTCGAGGATATCATGAAATGTTCAATATGGGATGGATGGGATGGGGTGAGGTGTGGCGGGGGTGGATATAACACCGGGATATATATAAAATTTTGACTGCTATGCTCTTGACTTTTTACGAGCCCACTTTGAGAAGCCATTGTGAAAGATACAGCCTTTTCGGTAGAATGTTTGTTGAAAATTGAAGTTGATGGTTTTACCATCTTCATTCTTTTATTCTACGAAACCTCTAGAAATCAACCTAACCGTTGAGCTCCTCAATGAAAGTACCGCCATCATCGGCGAGAAAAGACCACCGGAGATGACAAGGACAACCGAGTAGGATGGGGCTTGCTGATAGTACTTTTGATGGCATGGGGTGTGTGTATATCACATAGGATTCAAATATTGGTTCAAATCCGTATCTGCTTTCCGCTGCAGATCGTGGGACTGTATGTCTTGTTGTGGAGTATCAGAGTAACAAGAAAAAAAAATGAAAATGTTTTATAGAGATCGTATGTAACAACGGTAATGATATCCTTGGCGCCTCGTCATGTCACCCACCGGCTAGCCATCGCACCATTTCCCGACGCCCCGTCACTTGAACCACTGTTACTTCTAGCAAAAGGTATTTGCCCCATTACTTATAGTTTTCATTGATGTTATTTTCCTTAGCAAGTTCGTAGGGTTTATGAGATAAACTTGAAATAATTCCCTATATATCTCTACCTTGGGTTCCCTTGGGTTCGAGAGCATCACGGAGAATTTCCGGAATTACCACTCTATTGATGGCCTAGTATCGGAAACTTTTTGTCCCATCTTTATCTAGCTGTGATAGTTGTGTGTCTTGATAATTTGCAGAAATTATGTCTCTTTCTAGATGCTTGAACTCCGTGGGAAGGAAACCTACTGGCGAGGTGCAGATAGGGTAGGAGTGGTGGGAGCTGAAAAGGAAATATTTAATTAGTATTGGCAGTTCCGAGATAGCTCGGACTGCAAGCGGTTAAAGACATGACACAGAGGCTCTAGAATCAAGACTGCATTGAAAATGCAATGTTTATGAAAACTCAAAACCATGATGGTTAGAATGCAAAGCTTTCCTCGACATGTTAAAGTTCATTTGTTGTTTGCTTGCCTGTGTAAGTCATCCCATTGTGAAACCGCGCCGATCACCAGCCCTATAACCCTAACCCCCTAGCAAAGGAGCAACAACCTCACCTCCGAGATAACGTTAAACCTATTAACCTATTACATATACAACCTTGATTGATACATAGTAGATCATGTTTCTAGATTAAAAGAAAAAATGTCTACAAAATTCGGGTGGCTTAGTCAGAAGCCCCAACTGAACAATACGAACATTTGGGAAATTAAATCATGGCTAACTGTAACACAGAATGGCCCATCTCTGAATACAAGACTGACGAAAGGCTGAAGATTTTTTTTTGTCGGCTTGTCTCTCTCTTAATAAAAAAGAATAAGAAAAGAGAAAGTGGAGAGAACATGCTACTGTGTGTTTTGACTCCGCGGAAAATGACATCGTTATTATGGCATCAATAGACCTGTCGCTAGGATGTTTATGCAGCCTCTGATAAACCACACCGTTGTCGCCGTTGCAGCCGTCGCATTCAACAGTGACATTTGACTAGAATTGTCATTGAAGGATGTTTGATATGTTTGTGTTTGTGATCCTATGAAGTCATTGGTTCTGTGGAGCTTTGGACCTTCTTTTTTTTTTTTCAAAGACAGCAGGCGTTGTTTATGCTGTCTCGTTGTTTCTCGTACTCTGTAAAAGAAAATATTTCAATCAATCCACCTGCAGCTGCAGACGCCCCCGTTTAGAATACGAAGGGTGCATTGTCGGGCGATGAATGTCTCCCCGTTGTCTGTCAGTCGATTTCTATCACCATCTTCCCCTGTGTTCTAAACATTTAGTTATAGACGGTGAAGACTGAGAAGGCAAGGTCATTATATACTTGAATCTATACGCGAGAAAAGATGAGGCTCTTCAGGGTCGACAAAGATTATTTAGAATATGATTTCCGAGTTGCAGACTAACGGATAGCATTCCCATTGTGTCAAAAATCGTCGATCAAAAGAGTCCAACTCCCACAATTCCTGCACCGTACATCCCTTCTAGAACTATATCCTCGTTAATCTTGCACGAACACCGTCTTGATTCTCACTTTGGCAAACCGTGGATCATGATATGCTGGTAACGTCACCACATTCTGGGCACTTGCTTCTCAAGATATTCCTTACATTTTTCTTTGTTGCCTGAAACATCTCGATTTCTTCTTCATCCTTCAGGGACCATCTTCAGATTCCTGTAGCCACACAAACTCCTTGCATGAGAGGTCCAGAGGTTGAAACCTGATACCGGAATAGGCTATGACCGCGTGAGATGCTCTTTTTCGGTTGCCATGCATATGTTAACATATATAGATACTCAACATGATAGTGTCGCCGTGTTGGGTAGTGTAGTGAATGATGACTGCAGAGCGTTACTCTCACCGTGATGCATGGGATGAACGGACGGTGGAGGTGGAGGTGGAAGTAGAGGCCAACCGATCGACCGACCGGAGGGAGACCCGTCAAAAGGAAGCATCCCTACCAAATAGGTCAATACTCCAACGCGGCTCAACGAGACAATACGATTCAGCAACATCCTTTATCCATACCGTATATTGATCCTTCGTATTATTCCTGGCTTTTTTTTGAAAGGAAAAGAAAAGACACTATAAAACTATTGACTGGCTGGAGACTTCTTTTTTAGTCGTCTTCTCATGCCCGCCAATATGCACAACCTGCATACACGAGGTTGTCACATTGTCACCTCTTATCGACCATCAACAGAAGGTCTTTTTCTCTTCAAATTTCCTGTTAAATGTCTGCTCACTTGTCTTCTCCTTGGCTTGCTTGCATTGTCTATACCTTCAAGACTGGACGCCTCTTTAATGTTCTGGGAAACAAAAATGAAGGTTTAAAACGATGAAGAAGTGATGTCTTGCGGTGCCATTTAGATATATAGCGGTTCGGGCGGCCATTTTTTTTTTTTTTCATCAGACGATAGTAAATACTCTCTAACATGTATACATGTGTACATATATCATATTGCATGAGCAGAAACCATGTGTAGCAGCAAACACAGTCCCGCTTATTATTTCCTTTGTTCTCTCGCGGCCTCCCATTCTCCATTTTTATCACTTCATCACCGTCTCCCATCGCCATCATCCTTTCCACACATCGCAACATTTGCCACTTCTTTGTTTCTTATCGCGTGATAGCGTCCTTTTCTCTTTCACAGCTGCTATTCTCTGTTCTCTCGATATATGAGGCCCCCCTTCGCTAAACGCGATGACAAAAAAAGGCGCTGGTTTGTAATTAACAGGGAGTTGAACAAGTGTGAGGAACAAGTTAACTAATGTTCAAGTTAGCAGCGGTAGGCTCTTTGCTATAGGCAATAGTCTGAGTGAGTGACAGTCAAGATCTAGTTGTACACAATGAATGTACATGCATTCATGGATACCTGCTTCCATACATTGTGGCCCAGTTCTACAGTCTGAGCCTTAAGTTAATATTAAAGCTAAGTATAAGGACTCAGTCCATCGCCTCCGAGCGTAATGTATATAGTCATTGTATACCATGACAGGTCGTACTGCAGCTTATAGTTCAATATGACCTTTTTCTGAATTGTTACGTATAACAAGACATTTTAAATGGGGCAGATTGCATAAGCATAACGGTTATGGATATGGAGTTCATGAGTGTAGTTTATAGGTAAACAATTAGATAAGCCTTGTCATTATGTGGTGCAAGATTTAAGTTACATTGACACTTGATATGATGAGTTGTCACTAAAGAAGTCTAGTTCAGAATTAATAACATTTGGACCAAGTCACTGCATATTGAGTTTGTTAGGGTTAACAGGTTAGCGCATACTACAAATTCATCTAACCCTAACCCTAACACACTCATACTCACTAAACACCGACATGATTTTCATTGATCCTATCTCCCTTCTTGCCATTTTATTATCAATCCATCGGTGTTGCCGACAACCTCTGTCGCCACAATCTTCGTCCTATCAACTTATTCGCCATCGCTTTTTTACTATCTCATCTGGAAGTCTCTTACCCAGAACAAAGATTTTCCAGGTTGAGAATTTGTGGGTCTTAGTGAGAGCCATGATGATTCATCACTGAAACAAGAAATTAGACCTGTATTTAGATAGATGGGTGGGTTTTTGGAAAGTTACATAAGCAAAGCAAGTGTTTGTTTTGTTTTTTTGAAATTTCTTCTTAGGATGGATAAAGCGGGTTTGTCCAGTCATTGAGAAAAGCACATGAAGCTCGAGTGCGTTTAAATTTGCAGGTGTGTTTACAAGCAAAACCAGAATTCTGTGACTAGAGACTAACGTCAAGAAGATACCATATCACCATTCATCTCATTCCATCATCACTGTTTAGCCATCGACCGATATTCCACACAATGTCTGCAGAACCCCCTCGGCCAACTGCACCAACTTTTCGCCAGCGCAATCGCGGTCCCCGGAATCCCTCTGGTACCAGTACCCAACCTTCTGGATCTCCCGATCCTCAGCAATCCGCAGGTGCTTCATCATCTACCCTATTATCATCATCTCAATCTAACGGCCCTGACAATATTCCATCCAATGGTACGGCTAGTCCTTCAGATCAATCTTTCGGTGTCCACGCTCGACTAGGCCGCCGCAGACGTGGAGGCAAACCAAATAATGACGAGGCACCTAATCTATCAACCTCTACCTCTTCTCTGCAATTAAATGCCCCCTCAACTCAGACCAACGGCAGTCTTAACGCGGCTGCCCCAACATTTGTACCCAGGATCAATGCTTCAGCGCCGGAGTTTGTACCCGGGATGCCGGTAGTGATACCTGCGGCGACAATTCAAAGAAATGAGCAAAATTGTCGGAATGGTCAGAATTCTCGGAGTGTAAGGAGACTACGCAGTGGCAGACAAAGAAATCCCCAACCTCAACCTCAACTGCAACCTCCACAGCCTTCACAACTCCCCACGCAAACTAGTGAACCTCGCACCCGCACCCGCCAAAAGAAGAATCCCACGCCCCGAACAGTCTGTTCATCAATCTCACCACCTCGTGCCACCCCATCTACTGCCCCTACCCGCCGTGAACGCATTCACGAAGATCTCATCAATGCCATCCTCTCCTGCACCATCTGCCTCGAAAACATCACCCCCTGCTCCCCTCTCTGGTCTGGCTGCCCCGCCTGCGGTAGTGTCACGCACTTCTCCTGCGCGGCCTCCTGGGCCAATACTTCCTCTGGCGATGAGTTCCCCTGTCCTTGCTGTACTTCGAAGATCCTGAAGCCATTCCCAG
This sequence comes from Ambrosiella xylebori, assembly GCA_002778035.1. Lineage (NCBI taxonomy): Eukaryota > Fungi > Ascomycota > Sordariomycetes > Microascales > Ceratocystidaceae > Ambrosiella > Ambrosiella xylebori. Next base: position 2,406,828 of record PCDO01000001.1, read on the forward strand.
TTGCTCCGAGATGCTGGTGTGGCCGGGAAGAACGGCCGGAGAATGTCCCCGGACTCCCGGTGAATAGCTGTGGGCAGACCTGTGGCAAGGAGAGAGAGGAGTGTCCACATGCATGTGCTGAGGTTTGCCACGCGGCAGGGTGTCCGCCATGTGGAGTAAAGAGGTTCGCGGTCAAGTGTGATTGTGGCAAGGAGACGAGGGAGTTCCCATGCGGCGGGGGAAAGACGCTGAAGTGGCAGTGTACTACAGAGTGTGATAAGGTGTTGGCGTGTGGACAACATACGTGTAAGGAGATGTGCCATGCGGGGAGTTGTGGAGAATGTCGGGCTCTGATTGGGGCGTTGTGCTATTGCGGAAAGACAGAGGGCGAAGTGAGGTGTGGGGAATCTCTGGACGTCAGAAGTAACGTGAACTTTGGACAGGTGCCGTCAGATGGGGTCGTTGCGGCTAAAATGAAAGTTGGCGAAGACTTCATTGGCGTATTCAATTGCAACAATGTCTGTGGACGTAAGTTCAAGTGTAGAGTCCACAAGTGTGTCGAGATCTGCCACACCGGCGATTGTTCCGTCCGCAACTGCCCGCTGTCCCCCTCTGAAGTCACCACCTGCCCCTGCGGCAAGAAGAAGTTGTCCTCCATGCGCTCGCACGTCCCGAGAACCTCCTGCCAAGACCCAATCCCCACCTGTCTCAACACCTGCTCCAAGCTGTTACCCTGCGGTCACTCGTGCCGGGAAACATGCCACGAGAGCCCGTGTGCCCCGTGTACATTGCCAATCGACATCACGTGCCGGTGCCGCCGGGAAACCAAGCAAGTCATCTGCCACGAGAATACCGTAGCTACTATACAAGAAGAAGAGTTTACGTGTGAAAAGCGCTGCGGCGATGAACTTAGCTGTACCAAGCACATCTGCAAAGTCATTTGCTGTCCTGTTCGCCTGCCGCCTGCCCTGCGGACCAAGCGGAAGAACAGCCGGTTGATCTACGTCGAGGTCCCCACTGCCCACCAGTGTACGCGGATTTGCACTACCATCAAGAATTGCGGGGTGCACGAGTGCGGGCAGATTTGCCACCCGGGAGAATGTCTGACATGTCTTGAGGCTGATATGGAGGATCAGTATTGTCCGTGTGGCCGGACGCTATGGCGGGCGCCGGTGCCGTGTGGGGCAAGGGTGGGATGTGATCATAGTTGTAATCGGGCACTTCCGTGCGGACACAAAGTGGTGGTGGAACATCCGTGCCATTACGACGATGTAGAGTGCCCGCCGTGCCCAGTGCGCATGGAGAAGCAATGTATGTGTGGAAAGAAAGTGCTAAAGAATATGCTCTGCGGCGGGAAAGTTGTCTCATGCGGATTACCGTGTGGCAAGGAGCTGCTCTGTGGCCACAAGTGCCAAAAGCTCTGCCACAAAGACGGCGAATGTCAAAATGAATGCTCGCAACTCTGTATGCAGCTAAGGACCATCTGCAGCCACGCCTGCCGAACCCCCTGCCACGGAGCCACACCATGCCCCGAAGAGACGCCCTGTCGAGCCCCAGTCGTCATGTCCTGCACTTGCTCCGGCAACACCAAAGATACTAAATGTCTCGCATCCACTATGAACACAAACCCCGCCTCCAAACAACCCCTCAAATGCGCCCCGTCCTGCGGCCGCCTCGATCGCGCTAAGGCCTTTGCCGCTGCCCTCGGCATCACCAAAACGTCGGCCTCGGACAACACGATTCCGTTCCCGGACGCCGCGCTCAACTACTTTTCCAAGAATCCGCAATGGGCCTTGACGCAGGAAGAGGTCTTCCGCACCTTCATAAAGTCATCGGAGCAGAGACTCGCTTTTAAGCCTATGCCGGCATTGAGGCGGGCCTTTTTACATGCGATGGCTGAGGCGTTTGGGGTTAAGAGTGAGAGCGTGGACCGGGAACCGTTAAGATCGGTTAGGGTTTGTAAGGGAAGGGAGGGGGTATTGCCTGGGAAGAGTCTACGAAGCTCATGGGAGACGAGGGAAAGGTTGAGGAAGGAGGCAAAGGAAGCTGTTGAGGTGCCGGAGACTGATGATAAAACGGAAGAGGAGGGTCGGGATCTGCAGTTGAACACATTGGTAATCAAGAATGTCTCGGGCTTCTTAACGATTGATGAAATAGTCAATATCATGGCTCCGGCATTCGCCACCTGCGGTAATCTCTACACTCACCGCCTTGACCCTACCACCGCCACCCTCTTCTTTCGCATGTCAACCCCCTCCTCAGATACCCCCTCCCTCAAAACTCTCCGCCACCTCGTCTCCGAAGTCATCACTGCCTTCTCCCACTCTGATCCCACCGAAACCACCAGCCTATCCACCTTCATCGTCGGCCTTGCCCAAACCACCGAGTCCTTTTCCGTGACCTTTTGGGACCCCAGCTTCCCCTCGTCCCCTTGGCCCATTGTACAAGCCCGCCAAGAAAAAGCCGCCGTTCACGATCCTGGTGTCACGAATGGCCTGCTGACGGCTACAGTGCCGAAGACGTCAATGGCAGATGGCTTTTTATCAGTATCAGCGTTGGCGAAGGGGAAGAAGAAGCGGATTGTCCCCATGAGCAAGATGACGAAGAAGACTATTGAGGCACAGAGGAAAGTATGGGGATTTAGTGTTTTGGAGACACTTGGGAATGAGAATGGACTCACGAATAAAAGTGGAAGTGGCAGTAGAAGTGGCTCCGACGGCAAAGAAGATAACAGCAAAAAGGGAAAAGAAAACAAGCCTGTCGTGAACAAGAGTTCTGATTATCTTAGTTGGAGGAAACTACGAGTGAGCGAACAACAACGCGCCAATGATGCTTATGATAAGGCTATTGAAGCCGAGATTGAAGAGGCCATTGCCGACTTAGAGTTAGTGGACTAATAGATCATCATACATACATCGCATACACTTCGAGCTTTTTGTCAGATAGTTCAGCAGCACAAAAAAAGAAATCAAACTATATTCCAATACGCCAAAATAAAAAAACCGCAACGCTAAATGGCCAAGCAACACGCTGATGCCCCAATTTTCAGGACACTGACGTCTATGAATCAATCCATCAATGAATGCATATGCATGTATCATAACTCAATCTCGTTCTTGTTACTCCTTCTTCTCCGTAGTATCGCCATCCTCTGCCGTCGCTCCTTGGATCGGCAGCTCATCTGAAATTTCATTAACAAAGGTCGTGATGGTCTCGAAGTAACCTTCCTCCAGTACACTCGAGTTATGGTCGCCACCCGGAAATGATTTCCATACCATCTTGCGCGACTTGGCTAGTTCGTGAAGTTTCCGCATGTGTGAGGGACTAAGTAGACAAATGTTAGCATCACGACTTCATCCCCAGATTAAGACATGGAAATAATGCTTACGGGACAATCTCATCTTGCTCGCCACTCAAAAACAAAATTGGCACTGTGACATGTGGGATCAACGTGTCACTGGGCCATACTTGGTGGCATAGAATGCTTATGTACTTCGCCATTGGGATGACTGATGGGATCAGCTTGCGCATCGACAGGAACGTGTTCTCCAAAATCAAACCGGCGATATCACCAACGCTTTGATTCTGCGCAACAAGCTTAACGCTAACAGCACCGCCTAGACTTTGGCCATAGATGATATATCTGTGATGGCTCGTCTCATGACGATCACGAAGATAGTCAAGCGCAGTCTGGGCATCGACATTGAGACCAGCCTCATCAGGCTCTCCGGTAGAGAGACCGTAGCCACGGTACTCCAGCATGAAAACATTGCACCCGACATAGTTAATCAACATTCGGGCAATTGGAAGGCGGTGGCCAATGTTCCCTGCATTTCCGTGAAACATAACCACTGTGTACCCCGGATTCCGTGCTCCCTTCGGCGCCCGAATGTAAAAAGCCGAAAGCTTCTCCCCATCATTAGTTGGGATTACAAGCTCTTCAAAATCCTTGATGCCAAACTGTGACGGCCGCGGTACTTCAGTACGCGCATTCTGCGGCATATGCGAAGGGTAGATGAACGCCTTCTGTTTGAAGTATAGCAGGCCGGTAAAGACGGCGGCCACGCTCTGGAGATAAGAGGATGATATCAGCGACTATTATTAAGATATAAGAACGTGTGATTAGAGAACAAGAGCACGCAGAACACAATAGCTCAAGACGGGTTTCCATCATACACAGATATTGCCAGCGTATAATGGCAGGGTCATAAATGATTATATCAGCCATGATATCAGCCACATTTCAGCATGCCAAGATAGGCGAGTAATGCTGCATGAAGGCCAATGTATCAATTTCATGGCATGTGATACTAAATCAGAGTATCACAAACTCCATAGGAGCGGATTCAGAAAACATGCCAATCATGACTTCATGTCACCCTATTTCCTGCATCACGGGGAGTCACTAAATGCAGACTCTAACACTTGTTTCGGGCCATTGAAATATCGACTTTGGGAAAAACAAAGTATCACCAGAAGGAAGTCAAAGATCGCTAATCTTGAGCCTGCTCTGGCTAGTGTCATCTTGATTCAAACAGTCATTCGTACCCTTCGGTTACTTGTAGGAAGCATGGGAGCTTTGCGTGAGGAACGATCCCGCGACTCGACAAGCCGGGTCGGCGATCTCGGTGCACAAAGTCTCAGTCGACGTCCGCTAGGCTTGATCTTTTCGAGTGATTCGTTTTGTTGCTTGTTGATAGGTTTTGGTGGGTCGGCACGGTCGTTGACTTGTGGTCGATGTCGTCTTGTCTCGAGGGCCTGTGCTGTCGTGATCAGGTCGTCGTCTAGACTTTCGGCAATTGAGGTATTTGGTGTTGATGATACTGCTGTTGATGTTGACGATAGTTGCGTTGGTGCTGGTGATGGCGACGGCGATGGTACCGGATTCGTTGATAGTGGTGATTTCGAAGGTGAGGTTGTATCTTCTTGGGGTGGTGCTGGTGTTGAAGCAGACCTTGATTTTTCCTTGTCGTCTGGGATTTGGGCCGCCTTGACTTTGACTGCTACCGCTTTGTCTTTGCGCTGATCATTGGTGCTTCCACCTCCACAACTACCGGTACTACTACTGCTATTGAACCCACTGTCTGTGTGTGTAATTGAGGAAGAGGTTTTTGGCAATCCGTCCTTGCGGTCAATCATGATAATGTTTCGTTTGCGCCTAAGCGGTCTCCCATTATTGGTGCCGCCACTCCGTCTCGTCACACACAGTTTTACTTCTCGGAGAAACGAAAGCGACATAGAAGAGTGTCACGCCGGAGTATTGGCACGGCGAGCTTCCAGTTTTTGATGTATGTTGAGTAAGAAATGATAGAGAGCGTCCTGGGAGGGAAGAAGGCAAGTCGAGCCACGATCACCAGGACCGGTAGGTATATGGAAGAAACAAAGTATCGATTATGTCAAAATGACAGTAAGATAGGCAGGCAGCAAAATGATAATCACGTAATACCAATTTCAATGAAGGATTGGCAGCTTGGAAGCAATCTCAATAGATCTAGATAGCTCTAGAGTAGGTGGTGCCAAGTGGATATGACGACAAAAATGTAATGGATATTAGGTAGTCTCGCTTAAAGACAACGCAAACTGCAACTATAGTGTGTGCAGATGATGATGATAACCAAACAAAGATGAATGAAAGACAACGGCAAAGACACAAGAACAAAGAGGACCCGTAATAGAAGACTTCTCGGTTCGTGGTCGTCCGTCTTAGTGGCACCGATTTAAGTTCAAGGATATATGATATAAAAATGGAACTTTGGGTATATGGTGATGTTGCTCAATGGAATGGAAGACGGAAGGGCTGGACTTAGAGATGTACTCGGAGAGTTCACAACAAACATACCATGGACGCCAGGGCCGGTAACCGCACGTAACTGGCAACAGACCGCGCAAGAGACACAGTTTCGTCGGCAGAGTTTGAGGACGACGACATGGCGATGGCGATGAGGCGGCCGAGTAAAGGAGAAAAAGAAGAAGAAAAAAAAGAAAGATGAGGGTGACCAAAGAAGAAGGGATTTGGCAAGAAGAAGCCACACAAAGAGAGCACAGGTTGTATGATTTTCTTGGTCTTTTTTATCTTTGAAATAGACTGGTCAGTTCTCTCTGGCCTTGCTTGAAGTGACAGGCTTCTAGTAAAATGCAAGCATTTGGTCGCCCAGGGCCCATCTATCGTTTCGAAGAAAATGCTAGACGTGATTCTGTTGTTCTGAGCCAGCAAGGTCGCAGGGGAGGACCAATGGTGATGGTTGAGGGGAGCTTGTTGATCAATAGAGCCTGAGCCAAGGGGGAAAATAAATGTCTAGCATCTCTAATGCCACCTGTGTAATCAAGGTTAATCGATGATAACCAACGTACCTATATTCCAAAGTGAGCGCGAATGTTCCACAATCAATAGTTGGTGGGCGATGCGAAGCTCAATAGGTACATTCAAATGAGGGGAAATGAATTTGACAACTTAGATTCGGATTATTCTATCGTGGCGAGGCTGATAGATGCGAAACTAGAAGGAATTTAGTAAATTCTTGACAAAAGAGGACATTACCCTGATTGGATGGATTGCTTCCAAAACTGTTCCAAGCTTCAAGCTGATTGGATCGCAGCATGCATATCAAAAAGTCATCCACAAAGATATCATGCATGTTGGTGACATTCAACCATCCATCTCCAAAATCGCCAAGGTATCTTTGAGGTATCTTGTTCAAGATTACAGGTATCAGCCGACAACCTCAATTGGTTTCGATACTACTGCTTATGGAAATCCATCCAAACATGTGAACCACTGTCTTGATGCAGGTACTGTACCTCATGAGCTCATCAACCACATATCTTGTATCCCATGATAGCTGATGCCACATCTCACAGGGACCCTTTAATCTTCGAAGTGTGGTTGTCTTAAATATTTATGATACTATTTGCCAATCCCTTTGGGGTCAATTGATAGACTATCAATACAGGCCACTCAGCATAAAAGCCACAAATTCCACGGATGCAAGATTGCAATCTCGATTGCCAACCAAGCTTGTAAAAAGACCCGGAAAATCCTTCTCAATCCCTCTTGGGAGTCCCGCTTTATCACTATCTTGTGTAGCCGCCAAGGACTGTGACTAAGCCTTTCCCATTTTTTGGTACTACAGCCATTATAGATCTAGATTCCTCAGATAAAACTTCGTGTTTTTGTTTTCCTTTGGCTGAGGTCACAGATTTGTTTATTTACTTGCAACACAAATATCGCAACGGGCGGATTCAGGAATCAATAGCTTTGTCGAGGGCTTCCAGACGGATGTAAACTCAGGAACGCATCACGCTAGTGCAGATAATGACATGACTCCCCCCCTTTAGATTTATCTATACTGATTTCTCTGCCCTTGGATCGTTCATTACAGAATATAGAGATTAATGTGTGCCATAAGGTATTTGATCTGATTCAGCTTGTACAATGTCAAAGGTGATATCTTACTGTCGGAGTTGTCTTGCTGATTCAAGTAACTCTTGGTTTGTATATATTCCCATTTTACTTGTTGAAACCCAATACAAATAAGAATCATGCCTGACAATTCGTTCAAGCCTTGAACTTTAAAGGACTGATTATTGCGCAAACTTGATGGGTGCTTCCGACATTAGGCCGGGGTTGAGGTCTCATTGCAATAATGTGCATTGGTGATATATACTGAATGTACTGCATAGATCTCTATACAATATTACAGTATATGTTGAGGTAAACACTGTTATATCCACATCTCATGGTTTGTATTCTGAGCTGTAAACTAAGGTTCTCAAATCAATCAGTTATCACCATCGCACGCCGGTTCGTTAGCGATAAGGTTTGATGGTATCACGTTAGGAAATCATCCATATTTTGACTGAGTTATCACATTTAACCTTCTTTCCTAGAGTTAATCACTAATCACTCTCAACTTTCTCATCACGGACCCTCACGTCAACCTTTGACAGCGAAAATTTAAAAAAAAAGTTCAAAGCACAGACTCTAGGCCTGTCAATAAGGACCTTCAAGGGGTGCCCAGCCAAAGCCTATACGACTCCTTCCACCCCAGCGAACTTCACTCATCCTCTCTAAGCGGCGTTGGGCTACTCCGCAAAGCCGCTTGTCTCCCCCCTCAACCATTGATACAAAGCAAGTTTTGGCTGCCCGGCGGCTAAGCATCTACAGCAGCATCCACATGAGCATCTTCATGGGTCACAATTTGGGTCACTGGATAACCAACTACGGTTACGATGAGATGGCATGAAGAAGACAGTAATAGATAGCGCTTTGTTCAGGCGCTTGGGGTTTTTGGTTCAAGCGGACTAGCGGACGCTCAGTGCAATCAAGCGGCTAAAGCTAAATCTGTCCATCGACAATCGGACATCTTGGTTCATGAGGTGATAGGGCTCCGAATAGTATCATAACCCTATGGAAATGGCAATGGAAATGTGTATGGAAAGGCATAGTGATTTGGGTGAAGGCTGGACAAGGAGAAGGAAGGTGATCGACAAAAGTATTTGTATTTGAGAAATGGGTGTGAAGGTGTGATGGTAGGGGTTTGTATGGACAGGCGTGCTGGGGATGATGAACAGGGAAGTGATCGGGATGCAGGTACGTGGAGATTCAGGGTAATCCAGAATAGCTGGATGGTGAGCGTAATGTCTATGGATATGAAATGAGGGCCGGTTGACGCCACGCTAGCTCTTTGCTTCACGGCTCTAGCTATGCTACTTCTGAGGGCTAATTCATCTCCATATAACGTAATGACCGTTTCAGAGACTCTCAAGTAACTCAACTTGATGAGTAGTATGCATCGACAATTCTCTTCCCACGTCCTAAGAAGGGTAACTCTTTCCACCTGTACACTTTCTCCCTCCATCAAACCAAACGTTACACCAGCTGTCCCGTATCATCAGCCAATTCCAAGCTCCTAATTTTCTCTTACCTCCCGTTCAATTCACAGCAGTTCATTTAAACCACCTGCTCTTTTTGTAGACCTATACTAACCATCTATACCCAATTACCCTAACACAAGAAATACATATATTGTGTCTCTAGAGCCTCATTCAATCCCCAAAAAGTTACACATTGTCCGCTGGTTGTGTCTTGTGGATCAATCAGAAGTTTGGTTTGCATATAGTCTTAGGCGAGAAGCAACATGATGTAAATGTATAACATATATTGAAGACAATGGCTAATTTGAACTTGTTATTTGCTGTGATTGGGGGTTTTTCTTCATGAAAGTCTGTAACATCATGTGGAGAATACATATGTGTGATAGGGTTAGGGTATATACATTGAGGAGCCATAAGACAGGTCACTCGGTCATCATTATACAACTGTTAGGTTTCTTTGACTGAGACCATATAAAGACAAAAGTATAAAGGTTGTAGAAACCCAATATATGCACGTAATGCGAGCATATGCGGTATTGTGAATTATGAGGCACCTCGAGGTGGGGCACAGAGTTGGGCATGAGTGCAGAGTTGCGAGACATGAAGCAAGACAAGAAATAAGATTTGCATTGCAGAGTACAGTATTTTGTCATATTGACGGTGAGGTATATTGTTGTAGGAATAGCGGTGAATTAATATATCAGACTGATGCTATGTTATGGAGACGAGAGATCCGGTTGGTCAAACGAGGTAGGGGCCCCGAGGGTGTAGTTCGGGTAGTGACATGATAATTTGAGGTGTTATGACATTGATTTACGTGACTGGACTACGACAGAGAACACAGAATACAGAGACAAAGCTTGGCTCTTACAATTAGATAACCGACATCATAGCAGGTCTGTGATAACCATCAGCTTGTCTTGGCTGATCATCTACCCCTCAGACAAGATACCCTATCTAGACTCCCAGCATTCAGTATCACCCACCAAAAGCAATTTCACCTGATAAAACCAAACATGTCAACATGTGTGCATATGTCATTTCCGATACCTAGACTCTGATAATTCAAGTACTAACGCCATTCTCGACGACCAACCTCAGAGGACCCCTTCGAGCCTCATTAGTAAGATTTCTCGATTAGGCAATTCCATGCTGTACTGCATCTGCTTACTGGTTATCCTACCCAATGTGTATGGCACTTTTGAGTTGTATACTCAGTGCTACTAGATTTTAGGCGGTTCGGTTATATTATTCACACGCTAGGTGCGTTTCTGGGAAGTGGTCGCTGGTGGCGGAAGAGCAAGTGGGAGAAAGATCTAGGATGTGCAGTTTGCGGAGGAATGGCAGGGTGATGATAGATGCGGGGAAGACAAAGGCGAGGCTGTTGATGGCAAAGGTTAGCAATAATGGTTGTGATGATGGCGGCCGCAGCAAGGAAATTGAGCTATTTCTAGACAAAAAGTATGAAAGGGGGCAACTTAGCCGAGGAGGCTGCATGGAAGGTGGTGGAATTGGAATAGGTGGGAAAGTGGGGGTGTTCGCGGAGGCGATTGATACAGCAGCGAGGTGCATCGGGCAGCTGCAAAGAAATGCAGCCCAACGGGTGGTGGGAGAGATTGGCGGAGGAGGGACGGTTAGGCGATCGGAATCGGACGGGAAGAGAAGATATGTGTACAGTGGGAAAGAGAAAAGACGAGATGCGATGTGTTGGGTTGATGGTGGATATTAGCGGGCGTATTGGGGTTACGTGCCGAAGACGGTATGTGGGTTTGTCGGAACAGAGACCGGAGGTGTGGAGAAAGTGGGGCTCCGGAGTCTGGGGCGACGCAAGTAGTTGGGTAATATATAAGAACAATGCAGGTGGGTGGTTCCTTAGTATGTATATATAAGCTTCCACTTAGATATGCGGAGGAAGGTGCAAGTTGACGGATTCGGGGATTCGCGATGAGATATTGTAAGGCGATGGAAGGCGTTGACACTAGTCTCTTTTGATGACTAATACTCGATATATGTATGTCTTAAAACAACAGAGATGATTATTCGTTATCAAACATTCATTCAACATTTCGGAGTGAGACAATGACGCTCCTATGGGCATCCTGTCAACGATAACAATGAGTGTCATGTCGTCATAACACTTGTAATAGCATTAATTTCAAGCACTTGCTTCTTCATAATACACAAGAACACCAAATAAGACCAGCAGTTGTTCTGACACCGGAAAAAGCTTGATCAGCCCGATAACTGCCCATGTGACAGCATTGTCCGATATAAACAAGAGGCTGACTGCTCTCGCAGTATCTATATACAATGCACATATACATATTTACCCCACGCCGACTTTCCCTCTCTGGGAACAATCAGTACATAACCTCGGAAGCCTCATTTTTGACCACCGGGGCTTTCCGCAGTCCAGCCACTTCACTAAGCCGGCCATCCCCTCAACCCGATAGGCTCAATTCACAACGTATGCCTCCACAGTAATGTCCTCCTATACCACATAGAGCAAAAGAACTTGCATTGCATACAGTCTTTCTCCTCAAGTGTCCTCTCCCCAATCCAATCATACCCTCATTCTCCCTCTACCCCTCTCCCCTCAGCTTTCCCTCCCCTAATCTCCACATCCACTTCTACCCTCTTTTCATTATACTGGCCTCAACCTGCAGCCCGTCAGAATTCACCTGCACGAAGTAATTGCACGCATAGCATAGCCGTGATGCACAGCTTCGTCTGTATAAGGAAAGTGCAGGATAAGGGAAGGAAGGATCTCCATTTGGGAAAATGGGTGTTGCCCTGCATCTACTGCGACTGCCATACTTGGTTTTGGGCCTCAGTTAGAATTTTTTCTCTTGGCTGGAGGCTGTTTTTTGGAGGCGGGAAGAGGTTGGCAGTGGGGTAGGTTCAAATAGTAATAATTTGATATTATAGTAAAGTGAAATGGTTTGGATAAGAGGACAAGGTCATGAATAGAAACATAGATTACAAAAAAGTAACATTTGTCATGGTGGGATAATTTAAAGGCTATTTACTTGTGATGAATCCATGTGGAACGCACCAAAAAGATTAACCACAAATTCCAACTTCCATCATATCCATCCCATATCCACATCGCCGAGATACAGATAAACAACAACATTCAAATAACAAATATTTACAAAGCTTGGACGACTTCCCTCCTCCTCCATCCACTATACCCCAGGAAGACCATCCTCCCCCCGAGCACCCGTGCGATGCAATGATCCTCCCCGCTCACCAACCAGAATACATAGAATCTCAACAACCCTTTGCTTTCCACCAATGTCACTGCAACAGCGCCCCATAAATGTCCTCAAAATGCTCTAGAATCCAGCCCGACAGGAACACCAGGAACAGAATAGACTGTGCTGGAGCCCAATTGTTGGAGAAGGATTGGACAAAGGATGGTGGAAGATGCTGGTATCTTGTTCGTATGCAGTCCATGCTTGAGAGTGGATCATAAGTTTGTTTGTCTTTATGTCTGCTGATTTTCATGCGTGTGTGTATATATGAACATATTTATATAGCTCTCTCTATCTAAGAGTATATAAATATGGCTATACTTCAATATAGACTTGCGACAATGGTCAGGGCTAGATGTAGTGCCATTGTTTGTATCATCGTGGCTGGTTTTTGTAAGACATAGTCATGACTATTACTTGGATGATGGCGTATATGGCACCTAAATACGCTGTCTCTTGGCATATGGTAATAGTTCCATGGGTCTGTCATCCCCGAACCGATGATATGCCCCGCATCGATCAAGTGGGCACACGGCCCGCAGCTACAGACGTATTTACATACTGTTCATACATAGCAAAGGGTCCGGTCAGTCAGACGAAGAAAGTCATCAGCTGTGTAATGGATAATATGCATCTTCGAGTGTTACGGACCGAGTTTGTGGAGAGCATTAGTCGATGGGGATCGTTCCTTCTATGTAGTAATCCAAAAATGATGCAGGACGGTGGCTACAAAGTATCAAAATTCTTGGTTTGTGAAGCTATGGGTTATATTATTTGCCTTTCTATCGGCACACGCCAACCATTGCAAATATCTTTTGTTCAGGCAACCAAAAAACCACTTTTTCAATTTCGTAACCTCCTAGTCTCTCGATAAACTACCCGTCTCGTCTCTGCTCTCTCCTCGCCATCTCGCCCGTTCCACCTTACATCTGGCCATGGCCCATGTGCCGACTTCCCATCATCTTTCCCCCATCTGTCCATCTCATCTCCATCCTTTCCACACAAAAATAAAATGCAACCACAACGTCACACGCCATCCTCCCTCGTGATCACCCACATATTCCTTTCTGCAATATTTCTCTCTCATCATCAGAAATCACCATATACAACTACCACTAGATGCTATGGTTTTTTATCATCATTTCTCAGTGTCCATAATCGCCTGCTGTTACATCCGCTGCGATCTGATCATGAAGACGGCCTATGATGGAGGATGGATGTGTACCGGGGTGGGTGCGGATGGCAGTTGACAAGGGGAACGAACATATTAGGAACATATTTAGCATGGGTGGGCAGGTGGGTGGTAGTTGCAGGGGCCGAATGACCTTTGCGCGTTCCCGTAGGCGCGATTCTTCACCGCTGGTTGAGAGAGAGATTCAGGTGAGATAGATAAAGAGGATTAGCTACACACTGGTGCAAGCCAATGACAACATGTAGAAGGATAGTGAATAGACAATGCTGAGGGGTAGTCAAGAAGATATTCAGTACGGAGGAGATAAGAGAGGGACAGGATGATCAGCATCACTCTATGGTTGTATATCATGACACCACGTTTGTATGACCGTACAAATGCTGCAGGGAACCGTTTACAGAAAAGAGAAGCAAAAGGCGATACACCATATTCTTCGTCAACTTCAATCTGCATCACACGCAGCCTGTTCTGCCCCGGAAACAACATCAAACCAGTCGAAGGACCGTAATTTGTCTACGATGCACCTCGGCGCAAAGCGACAAAGAGTCGCATATAGAACTAAATATGTTGTCATTAATTCTTGGGATCGTTCCTTTCGATCCATAGCAATCCTAACTGTAGGTAGGAAGGGCCAATGGCTTGTTCATGGTGGCATCGCGTAGGTGATTGAAGAGAAGGTCAAACTAGATTAATAGAAACAAGAAAGGAAGCTGTATAGAAGGCTGGGTTGGAGATAAGAGAAGACAGAAAAAGAGAGTACAGCTGAGGGGGAGGGGTTCATGGTACTGATCCTGGTGGTTATGACATTGGTGGCATGATGTCGTGGGACCCCATCGTCATTATTCACTGAAAATGAGGCGGACATTTGCCGATTTTGCGGAGTCCCGAACAGGAATTGTCGGGTTTATCCTGGCTGGTTAGTTAACCCTAATTATATTAGACGAATTGTCAAGTCATGGCACAGGCCGGGGAGTTTGTCAACCCCTGTCATTAATACCAAAATTCTGATTGTAAACAACCATCAGCTGGAAGGTTTCCCACTGATGCGATGAGAGATCCAGCTACAAGGCAAAAAAGAGTCTCCAAGAGAATCTTCTCTCATCTGAGCTAAATACTTGCAATCCCGCCACATATCGCGGCCTTATCACCGCCCACTATCAACTATCCCGCCCACAACAATCACCCTCCTTCTTTCCGACCCTCCCAAAAACCTACCTCGCGATCCTTTGGCCGTTCGCTTCCCAGACCAATGGCCAGTAACAAGGTTCCAGTACCACATATACATATGTCTAGTCAACTATATCAGACGACTCCAAGTCTGCACACATGAGCGGACTATCTAAATAGTCAGTTCTTCAACTATAACTATATACAAGCCTCCCCAGTACTGCACTATCCTCTCTGAAGATGACAGACTGAGACATGTTCCATTCGTCGTGCAATATGCAGAGCAAGGGCCTGTCTGGGGACACAGCATAGGCCGGGGTGGGTAGGTGCTCTTTGGATTTTGCAGGGCCAAGGAGGAAGGAGGAGAGGGGTGGCTATCAAGAGTTTGCGTATTTGTTGTAGTTGTGAGTCTGTGTATATGTGTATGTGTGTGTAAGAGGAAAATAGTGGGGTGATGGGGGATATATTGAATGATTGGGGCCGAAGCTTTTTTTCTTTCTTTTTGTTTTCGGACAATGTTCGCAATTGTCTTTATTCTTGATGCTGTTATTGTTATTTTCAGGTTCAAGAGGGCGGATTGGGCTCTCGCATAGTATACGGGTTGGTTGTGGTGGAAGGAAGGGGGCCTCAAGATCTTGGTGGCGATATCATGGCATCGGGATATTGACCGTGTGACCTAAAGGTTCTCTGTCATTCCAGATGATCCTGTATATGCCTTACAAAATTCTTTAATGCATTTTCAAGTTCCCATGCCATGCAGGTGCATGATCATGTCAACATATCGTGTGGACTTCTCGACTTTTGAGTCGTAAACCCTAGAAAGCTTTCAGTCGGCACCTTTTCGTTATCGTTTCTCAAGCCCGGGCCAATCCTGATTTTGTTGAGCCTGCATGATAAATAAGCTGAGGAAGCTGAAGATGGTGTCCTTTGGATATAAATACTGCTTGACGAGATTAAGAAGTTTGTATATTCACACTGCATGAGCGAGGCGTACACACGCTTACACGGGAAAAGAAGTTGCAAAGTGCGAGTGGCAAATCAGAAGAATATTTGTGAAGAGGCCGGAGCGTGATGATACTGTGATATTGGCGTTTTCGTGTCGCACTATGTTTTCTCAACCTTGGCTCTATTGACTTGGCCCTTATGCTCAGACAAGCAATCAGAATTTTCAAGGTATCGCCATTTGTAATTGCCCTTCATGATCATCCCCAGTGGTGATACACACCAATGTTCAAAAAATGCATAACAAGACTAACAAAGTGATACACCGACTAACCTCCGTCGGCGCTTATCACAATACCATCTTTCTTTTGATTCAATTTCACCCCTTTCAGCGCCAGAACAGCTAGTTGCAGGATTAAACCTTTGACAATCTAACATCCATCCATCCATCCATCAAAATCAACCGCCACGACGCATAATACCCTGCACCAACACTGCCCTTGCATTACGCATGTACAGCTCCATGAGAGGATGAGAAGATGTGATGACCATCACAGTGGCTTGGAGTTTGTTGGAAAGCCTAGCCCATGGGGATCTAAATGAATATGTATGTGTATCAAGGTCTTTATGGACGGATTGAATCAGTAATGGATGGTAATAGCGGATAGCAAAATCTCCCCCACACCACACCACCACCATCCCAAAATAACTGTGTGGCCCCCTCCTAAAACCTCCTACCCCCATCTGGCGTTTACGCGCCCGTGAGAATATATCCATCGTCATCGCCATCAACAACTCTGTAATCAAAGTTCCGCTCTAACTAAATATATATCAACAAAGGTGTACATTGTCCCTGGGCGGTGCCCTGGCCCCCAGTTACATATTTAAAACAATACAATGCCCACATGTTCTATGGGAAAATCCCCATGCAAGGCTGTAAGTGGTTGCTTAGTGGGTTCCTGAAATCAGCCGGTGCATGGAAAAAGCTAAAGATAGCAACTAGCGGCGGCTACCGGGGGGAGGACAGACGCCATAATCGGCAAGGCCTGTAGAAGGGGCCATTGTTCTTTTTTTTTCTGTTTTGTGAAATGATGACTCTGCTTTTAGGTATGGGATATTGGAGTTGGAGTTGAGGAGTATGTGATGTGGTGTAGTGATTGGTGGGACAGCGGTCAGTTACATGATGGGTCGTAAACTTTGGTTTCGTCTTGCTCATTATCGTCGGGATTTGTAACTTTTGATGGCCTGTGGATAATTCACTGTAGTTCCTTCTCATACATACTCATAGAACTCTCTCACTTCATACCCTTCCCTCCCTCATTCTCATGTCCAAAACCCCTCGACTGTGTAAGTTCCCGCCGCTAAATTCCAAAACACCCCGCGATAACACTTACTATAGATATCCGCGAGAATGTGGTCACTGGGCCATCGTAGAACAGATGGATCTAGGTGGGTGCATATATTGATTTGTACCGGGTGTGAAACCCCCCACCATCTACCATCCACTATCCACTATTATTATGTCAATCATCCAACCCAGAGACATATTTTTCCAAATCCACATGTATCTCATAGGCTATCTTCTCTTGCTAATCTCGTCAGGATCATGTTCCTATTCCCTACTTATATCCAATTGTTCCAGCCGTAAGCTACTTTCGCTCTCGGTATCGGATTTGTCGCCGCCAGTTGCATCTGCATTTTTTTAATTGGTCGCCTCTTTCTGTACCGACTAGCACCATTACCTCTCTCTAAAGCATAGAGCCGGTACACTTGCAGTCGGTGACTTGTTAGAGGTTCGTTTAAAGTAGGCAGACGAGGCGGTGAGTGGAATAAGCAAAAGGTACTATGTCTTTACTGGCTTAGAATCTTTCTAATCGTCATCTATTCAGTGGCTGCGAACTTCCATACATATGTAAGTAAATAAATCATGTACATTGATGCGGAAGGTGGTAATACGATCCGGTTCGGAAGAGGGGGGGGGTGGATCATTTGCAGATACGCAATTCAAAAAATACTGAATAGCAGCAAATCGTCTTGGGCACGCCTTGACGCAAATAGACATCATAGCATAGATTGTCATTATCCAATAATATTATCTAGTGTTTAGGTCTCAATTTCCAGGGTGTGAAAAAACCAAATATAGACGGTGACGTCGTGGGCGTCGAGGGTGTTGGCGTTTCCCGGCTTTTAGGCTGCGGCAGGCGGGCGGTAGATATCAATGTCATCACATCACTGATTGTTTATGTATGGCTTCTCAATCACAATTGTTGTTTGGTTGACTGCAAGTTGGGGGACACGGTTGCCGGGTTCCAAGTGATCTGGGTAAACAAAGACTCTCAGCGGAGATTGGACAATTAATCATGGCGTAATAACAATATGTCTGTGTCTGTGTCAACATCGAAAACTTGTTAATAGTTTGAGCAACAAGTGCTCATACCGATAAAGTTGATTATTTTAGAAATCTTGATGGCTGTCACTGGGCCCGATAGACTTGAGAGACCTGTCAAACGGGGACCGGGTGGGTTATGCCGGGTTTGAGCGCCAACCCTAATGAATACCCCATCAAATGAAAGGATCAAGCTGCGGTTCCTGACTACAAGCGGAATCCACTACTAGTGACCATGATAAATGATTCCTTGAATTTTTCGAGCGTGTAGGAACTACCAAATACAATTATCCCAAGCGGTATTAGTGGTCGGGATTCAGAACTCACTGCAGCCGTTCCTTCCTCCCAAACGAATGAAATCGCGGTGAAAATTTTCAGAAAGGACAAAAGAACACAAAATTTCAAGATTTGCCCGTGTTGTGATTTATGTTTCCTCCATTCTACCTCCGTCGCAAAACGCACCACACATTGAGATTCCTTCGTGCCATTTGACCAATTCAGTCACCACAAAATATCTTGCTACTTTGGGCCTTGATTACATCATTCTCGTCGACGCCTTATCATCGTCATCGGAATTTTCAGTTGCTCGACCTAATCACATAGCCTCAGCCTACTCTCTCTGCTGGCAAGACCTCAAAACAACCCCACGAACCCGTGAATTGAACCACAGGCCTCTTTTGTCAGTTATCAATCCACAAAATATTGTGTAATCCCTCTAGTTATCCACTATTTTTTTTATCGTCTCGGGAAACACAACGGTGTCCTTACTCCGTCAGATATCATTCCCTCCAACTTCGCGGCGATCCCTCTCGACACAGCATACCAACCTCAACAACCACAAATACATATATACCAAACGACAAACGCCTGTAGCTCGCTTCTCTGTGGCATTACCCCACCAAAACACAGCACTGCATCACGCCCTCGTGCTGTCTTGTCTCTATAGCTGCATACTGACCGTACCGGGCCTCAACTTTTTTTTCTTGTCGCTTTCGGACAAGATCCTGTCGCATCTACACCCTTTGATGTAGCTTTTTTCTTCTTTTTGGGATCCTCTTACCCGCATTTCTGTCGTCACTGTACACTTTATTTCTCCCCAATAAGCTATCTGAAGCTCCGCCTAGGCACTGATCGCCATCGCCGAGCCTCTCTTCCTTGACCAAGACGAGGAAAAGAAAAATAAATCTTTCTACCCCCCGGCTCATTAGGCTCTGAACTGGCTCATTTATCGCCTGAGCATCAAAGTATATACTTGAGAAGGTTTTGTTCTTTGCTTTTTTTTTTTTTTTTGGCATTCCGCAACAACCCAATCGCCACCATTTGTTGTGCTATTGGCTCTACCAACACACCAGGAAAAATTATTCCTTCGTAACGAATAAACCTCCAAACTTTATTCTACGTAGACAGGCTTTGCGCGTTGTCTAATTGTGCCATTTTTCCATCATGGTATCTTTTTCGTGTGAGGTAAGTTTCAAACCACAATAGTCCTACAATCTGTACCCCCTCTCTTCAGCGAAGTGCCACTGTATCCTAAACTCCAGTTACACACTGGATGGCCCACCCCAATCCCTCCGAACCCTTTGTGGAGCTTGTCGGCAGTCACTTCCTCTTGTGTAGAATCTAACGTTGGCCACTGGACTTCACAGAGGCGACTTTCTTTTCTACACTGTTATGGCACAATTCGCATGACCTAAATTTCTTCACTTTGTGATGCACTGCGCACTCTGAGCCCTTTCATCGAACCTAGCGATTCTAGAAAATGGCCGTGTATAAGACAGGTCCAGAAACACTATGCCCTTGGTCTAGGTTTACGGCTTTGCCCTTCTCTTTATCACCATCTGGTGCACAAAACATGAACGATGGTCACCCGGGTCGCCCTGTTTGGTTCCTAAGTACAATACTGGATATTGGAAAAAATCACCCTACTATATATGGAATCATCCAGTGATGTCTATCTCCATGAATTGCCCAATATTAAATCTTCGCTATGGATACACAGCAGGGAGACAGACAGTATCTGCGCAGAATTGTCGATCTTTCCTTTGCTTTTGCGAAGCCATCCTTTAAGTGTTCCCCCGGCTTGACTTTACATTCACCTTACTACCTTTTGGTCACTTGGGGCCCTCGACTTTGACGATGCCCTGTTTTTTGGTCTCTGGTCTCATCTACTTCCCCTACACATAATGCCTGTCAATGTCGTGACTGAAGCATGGCGTTTCCCCCGGGTCTTGCACACTTCCAACCCCCCATACATATCCGGAATAAACGTGATATTCTTCTCGGTTCTGCACGAGCTGCACTTGATGTGACCAAATGGCCTTGTCTCTGTTCCTGTGAGTCAAGATCCTGAACCTTTAAGAAGTATCGTGATATCTTTGTGATCAACTATCCCTAGTGAGCGTCATTGGGATTTTTGGATTATAAAGACTGGATGACAGACCCAGTTTTGGCAGTTCCAAAGGTCTACTTCTCGAACATATCAAGTACAACCGGCGTATCTAAATCTTGAGGAGGTTCATGTAGATTCCGCGCTGTATGATCTTCAGGACCGGCGTTTTGTTTTGTCTCCGTGTTTCTTGATCAGAGTTGCTAGTTGATTCCTAGGAGTTATGGCGCAGAAACAGAAGGAAACAGTATTCAATGCCCACTCTCAACCTGTCTGTATTGCTCCAAGCTCCTTGGTATAATATCGGATTGTCCTTATGTAGGTCTGGACACAAAAAGACGGAGCTGCAGAGAATCTCACTTGTGCATCCCCTTCACCTGCATCCCGTTTGGGCTTGTACAGGGTACTAATCTTTGACACCAGGCGTGTCCTACTTATTGTCGTTTTTCTGTTATTTTGGGTTCGCCTGTAGTAAGCTTTTGGGTTTTGCATCCTGACTGAGTGGTCCCGCATTAATTTTGTCTTGAGACTGGGCTCAGCTGCGGACACAGCCTGAACAGAAGAAAAGCAAGCCAATCAGTGTTTGTGTGTGTGGATCTAGAGGCGTGGAGTCACTGTGTAGACTGGGTGTGAGGGAACAGAGGAGTGCCGATAAAGACGATCCCATGAGTATGACGCTCTGTTTCTCGTGGTATATATCACATACTACATCCCACCTGTATCTTTCCCTAGTTTACACCCCTTCACTTCTCATCTGAATTTGTCTTCTTGTACTCTACATTCTGAAATCTTCATACAAACAACACAATCGTCGCATCATCATACAACGAACCCCCACACTTTATCACTGCGCAACAATATATCTTCCATCTATTCATTTCGACATTGTACATTATCACACACATCTTGCGACACTAAACTTTGTTACAAGACCATATTTGAACCACATACTCGCCCAATTGGACGTCACCCTTGCTTCGCCATCATCATCACATTGCTCCTAGAACCTTCTTCTGTGTATCAATATTCCGCCCTCACATTCCCCTCGTCCCACGAAACTGGCCTTGTTATCGACGAAGCTATATTTTTCAATCCATCCCCCTCCCTATTTTGTTTACTTTTCAGTTGCTTCAAACAAACCCATTACACTGTCGCCTCGATCTTGGCCTTCGCTCGAACCTCCTTCGCCTGTCACATCCATACGTTCGATATTTTCTCCAAGCTCCACCTGGCTCGCGGACCTGTTTCAAGTTTGCTGCACTCTCTAACACCAACTCTTGCGACTTACAACAGAACTGCGGTGACATCTTGACCAAGAAGAGGCTTGACCCACATAGAAACCAGTGCCGCGGTGCCTACTTTACCTGTATTGATTGCATGACCACGTTCAACGGCTTTGAATACCGGTCCCATACTGTAAGTTTGCCTACCCCTCTATTCATTCGGTACTCTTGGATTTCTCTTCGTTTGTTTTATATTTAACCCTTCCATTCCTGGAGCATTCCTATGCTTTGTTTTTTTTTGTAAATTTATAATTCCTCCATTCCCATCAATAACCCCGCCATAAATACCGACTTTCTTTCCGTATCATATTTTCTCCATACGGTGGGACTAACATAATTTTGTACCAGAGCTGCATGAGTGAAGAGCAGAAATACCAAGGCACTCTCTACAAGAATAAGAACAAGAACAAGAAGCAAAAACTCAACGACTCCAAGGACATTGCGACCCCTTCCTGTAACACTCCTTCCAGCAGATCCGACAACATGACAGCTGTTATGTTAAACTACCAAACTCCTATCCCTCCGCGGGTGCCTTCACCTCCTCTTCCTCGCGAAACTTCCGATAAGCCCTACGTCTTCGACTACTATGTTGGCGAGTCCACTCCTGCCGCCTCTACTATCGGCCGGGGTAATGAGCTTGTCCGGTTCGAGGGCTCCGAAGATGACACACAAACCATGATTGCCAAACCAACTCCTACCGCCTACGAGACTCCCGTTCCCAAATCATCTAATCACAATGCTGAATTCACTGGCAAAACTGATAAGAAGCGCAAGCGGTTACATGTTGACACTACCCGTCATTCTGATCGCCCTTCCATGCACACCGGACTTACTGGCAATCTTGTCAAGATGATGCCTCCTTCCCCTGCTGAGTCTGGCTCTCCTTCTAGTCCCATAAAAAAAAGCAAGCACAAGGATAGCAACAGTATCTTTGGCATCTTTGGATCCTCTAGGCCTAAGAAGGAATCAAAGTCCAAGTCCAAGTCCTCTTCCAAGGACCACAAGAAGTCAGGCAGCCGTTCGCGGAGCCACCACAAGAACACTACCAAACTTTTGGAGGCTAAGCCGGAGAAGAAAGAGGCTGCTTCTGAGGGTCAGGTTATTCTCTTTGATGCCAACAAGGGCAATGCTTTCCTTTCTCTAGTCCCCGAGACTACCCAAGGCTATAGCTTGCACAAGGTCTTGAGACGTCACTGCAAGAAGACCCACGCCGACAAGGCTGAGGAAAGTGCTGAGCTTTTGAAGCTTCTCCGCGTTCGCAAGAATGCCCAGGGCGAGATTGTTTTATTTGTCCCTGAAAGCGATGACGACAGCGAGTAAAGTACGATTATGATGTGGTTGATGATTATGAGTCGATTTGGATCAACGATTTCTTTTACGAAAGACCAAAAAAAAGTCTGTCAGTATGGAGGAGTAACTTTGATTACTTAGTAACTGAAAACAGAAAATATGAGAGAACAATAGGAGAGCAGCATTCTGCGATGACACCCTGGGTTGGCAACCGACCTACCGATATATTAGTATCGTTTGGGTATGGCTAGCTGGGGGGCATATGCATTCTTTAGAGTGTCATATTCACCAAGGCTTATTGTTGTTTAAGCTTGGTTCGCGATGTTTAAGCTGCTGGTGGTTTACACCTTTTCATTCATTCGAGCGAGGATTTTCTACATTTACATCTCACTAATACCCTTTTTTCCCTTTCTTTGGGCGGCCGGCAGACTGTACTCCGTCTTGTACGTCCGGCCATCCTGATTTTATATCTTATCATACTTTCTTCTTGCTTCTTTTCCATTATATTTGGGGGCATATTTTTATCTTGGGTATCCATCTCATTAGAGGCGTTGTCTTCTTTTTTTGGGGTGGGTCTTTTTTTATCATTTTTTAGTCGAGTGGGTAGCTTAGATGTGGGATCATTGTTCGATGTCTGGGAAGCTTTTGGTACTGTATTTTTTTTTGAGAATTTTCTTTTTGGGTTGCTTTTTGTTTTTGATTTGCTGTTTACATTTTGTGTTGATATCATCGGTGGGTGGGTTACGGATGGCTTGGTAGGATGGATTGGATCTTTCTGGTTATTTTTGCATGCGTGGAGTTTGACTCTTTTTTTCTTCAATAG
Source organism: Ambrosiella xylebori (assembly GCA_002778035.1). NCBI lineage: Eukaryota > Fungi > Ascomycota > Sordariomycetes > Microascales > Ceratocystidaceae > Ambrosiella > Ambrosiella xylebori. The sequence goes on from PCDO01000001.1 coordinate 2,430,407, forward strand.
AATGTTTTTTTGGACATCATTTTGGGCTTCTTCCATTGTGCCGTTGTGACCTCGTGATAGTGCATGCCAATTACCAGCATTCATCATGTGTTCATTTACTGCGCCGCTTATCGCAGCTGAGATGTACAGCCCGTTCACCTTTACATTCCACATTCCAAGTCTATGCGCCCCAGGTCTATCTCTATCTTTGCCTTTTATCTCTCTATGCATTTGTGTGTCTATGTATTTGTTATGCCCAGCCGCTCACTTGTGATCAACGGACGGATGACGAGAAGAAGAGCAGTGGGATAAGAAGGTCGCAGTTGGATGGAGTGGGGGGAAATGAAGGGAGATGCAAGTACTAAGTGCGTACAGGAGGACTGTGCAGAATGGGTAGTATTGTGGGGGCGGTGAAGGAGAAGAACGGGAGTGGAGTGGTTTATCTACGAAGGTGCAGATGGATGGTGGTTATGGAGAGAAATCAGTGTCTATTGAAGTAGTGATTTTTCTTTTCTTTTCTTTTGATTTATTTATTGCTTTGAAATATGCATAATGTTTAGAGATAGATATATAAACGTTGTAGAGATTCGATAATGAATGTTTCTGCTGCTATTGGGTTTTTGGTTCCTGAACATCATGGCACGGTACAGAATCCAACGGTCACCACTCACCGCATCGCTTCATGACCCCCCATGGCCCTTGCACGTCTCACCTCTCCCCTACCTTTGTCTACCTTATCTATGTTCCGGTCTGGGGATATATAGAACAATAGAAGAAAACAAACAACGATGGAACTTTAACTTTAACCAAGTAAGGGTCGACGTCACTTCATAACGGATGATATGAGAGTTTATGTTCTCGGGAATAAATTATTAGGATGGACGAGTTAGCATGTATGAGATGGACAGAAAAAATGATCCTTTGCGCGGCGCAAAGGATCGGGCGTGACCTACGATTTGCGACAACGGGAAAAATGTAAATAAACAAATATTGAGTTGCCTTTAAGCTGGTAAAAATCCCCTCATTGTGAGGAGACGACGATACCATTTGCCTATATTCTTCTCGTCCTTCCATGCCGGTGACTTTTTCTCGTCATCAATTGAACCACCACCGCTCAGAATCTCAAAACTTAGACTTACGCAAAAAAAAAACGCAAAACCGGAACCTCAGTCATCCATGCATCATCCATCACCGGATCTCTCAACCTTTACAAAACTCACCACCACAACCCCACCTTGCGACGACACCGTCGTATTTTTTCTAGACATTTAATGAATTCTCTCGTCGCATTCTGTCTCTTTTCCCCAGTATCTCCAGTCCCCGGCGTCTAGAAGGACAAGAATTCACAAGCGATATCGTCACCGCTAGTTCTAATGGTAGTAGTAGTGGGGTGCATGATCCGAGAAATGAAGGTGACCATGACCATGACGTGGTTTCTGAGTCCCGATATCTGATAATAACAGTGCATCTATTTACATACATCTCACGATAGATAGATACCCTTAGACACACACATACACACCCAAACAGGAAAAATACCATGTGCAAATATCATCATCATATACAAACGTAGAATACCTAGACCAATATACACAGAAACCCCCCACCCCTCACATCGTCCTCAACGGTAAAATATGTTGCACCAATGCCTCTCGCCGACACAACGGACATTCTGGCTTCTCCTTCACCCAATCCGCAATACACCCCCAGCAAAAAACATGTCCACACTGCGTCGCCGCCGGATCCCTCAGCTCCTCCAAACACAATGTGCACTTCCTCTGTTGATACCCCACAATAAACCTCATCACCCCGTCCTCTGACAAATCATAGTGCGGACTCGCCAGCGCTGGTGTGTTCGTCACTACCGAAATGTCAACCTTGGACCCTCCGTTTGCCGGCGCCTGCAACTCCTGCGTCGCTGCCAGGGCCGCGGTCGATGGCGCGGTCGATTGTCCGATCGGGGCGTTGCCCAGGAGGATATCGGTGAGGTCGGCAGGCGACGCATAGGAGCCTTCGCCTAGAGAAACGGAGACGTCCCCAGCGCGCGTTTGCGCTTCGCGGACATCGGCGGCCAGAGCGGCTTCGGCATCAGCGTCACTACCAAGCCCGGTGATGATTTGGTGGGCGTGAAGCCAGGCAGTGACACCTATTTGGAGCGCCAACAACGCACCGAGGACTTCGTAGCCGGCACGGTCGGGCGTTTGCGGGACCTTGTGGGTGAAGACGTATCTGAGGCCCATTACCCGCTTCGCAAGCTCGTAGTAGGTGCCCGTAAAGTAGAAGAATGCCAACGTCACCGCATGTACTGGCGCCGTAGAGAATAATGTCGGTAAATGTGTTCCCAGGTATCGCAAGAATTTAGCCTCTAGTGTCCGGGGTGCAACTTTGGCCAGTCGTTCGACAATCATCGTGCGCACTTTTCTTCGTAACTTTGGCAGCATTTTGGCCAACGCATACGGCAATAGCACAGCTGATGCAATATACCCCGCGCGCCTCCTCAAACTTGGCACTCGTCCTGACGGCGTATGTAAAGACACAACGTCACAATACTCCTCTCCCAACGTTCGATTCCCCAACAACGTCGTTAACGAAAGATACAACAGCGACGCAAACGTCTTCGACTCATTAGACCATATATGCGCTGATCGTGCGCCAAATACAAGACGATGCAACAACGATAGTTGGTTCGCGAGGTGCCCTTGGAAGTATGCGTCTTTCTGGTGAGCGCGAATGATGTCGGGGGCTGCGGCAAAGGGAAAGGGAGAGGAAACAGCTGGGGGAGTCGGCAGAGGCCTTTTGACGGGGTGGACGCGGGTTGTGGAGGTAGAGGCGATGGATTGTGCAGAAGAGGTGGAAGTGGAGGAAGGCGGCGCGTTGGTGGAGGTGGGCGCGGTGGTTGTTGTGGAAGACGAGGAGCCAAGGCCGATTTTGGCCGCGATGGCCGCGGGGGAAATTTTCACAAGTTTATTAAACATTAGCTGGCAGGTCTTGTTAATATATGCTAGGTAAATGGATTGGAACAGAAAAGCAGCAGTTATAACTGTAAAATCATGACTTGCGATAGTTGGAGATTGCGCGTGGTGTTTGATTTTGACTCAATTGGTTGTTTGGAGTTTGTGATGTACCCAAACCGAGGCTGCGGTTGCTTATACAGGGATTATCTAGCGCCACACTCTAACGCCACAAACCATGAAGATCATATGGCGTCATGAACATCTATGATATCACCACACCCGGTAGAAGAGACATGATATTTGTGGCAGTCATTGCTGACTTGGCTTTGCAGAGTGCATGATGCAGACTTGAATGAACTTAGTATATATTACCACAGGAAGGGGAGTGGAAATACGCTGTCGGATGACCCACTTACAGCAATGTCTCCGGCTTCTAGACGCCAGGGCTACAAGTCACTGTAAGAAGCGGTGCTGAGTTAAGCTGCCCAGCTATTCGTGATTATAGATACACACCTCAAATGCATCCAAAAGCCCCAATATGTTACTTACATATCGTAATTACTATGCCAATCTCCAAGTCCAAGGTTGGCATTACTTAACATTACATAAGTACACTGTGACCGCCTAGAGTTCCCTTGTATCTTCCTTCCGTTTAGCGTCCACTTATAGCGGCTATCACCACCCAAAACGAACTTGAGCATCCGCCCCACCAAACCAAAAGTTAATGCCAGCTCGCTGCAGTTCGCTGCGCAGCGCAGTTTGCCTTCCGCCCTCCGCTCCGCTGCTTTTATCAACACCGCTGCCAACTGATCTTTGCAGCCAATTCTTTTTTGTTTCTCATTAATTGATTCGTTTCTTGCTGGTGATTGCCATTGGTGCTTTCTTTTTCTTTTTAGCCAAATCCCCTTGAGCTTGTTATTTGTTTTTTGCTATATATAAACGCGTCAAGCGCGGAATAACCCAGTTGACTATGGAGGGCGATCCGGCGTTTGAGCAGGAAATTCAGGCGGAGGCGGCGGCGTTGGAACATGCGGATTTTGGGTGGATTAATATCGTGTTACCATTGCCATATCGCATTGGATTAATTATTGTTTTGGGTGAGTTGCCAGCTTCCGTTGGTCTCGGCGCTTTTTGACATGTGACACTGTACATGCGGTCTCTCCATCCAACACCTCCACCCCACCGTGTGAACTAATTGCTAACTGTCTTTGACATAGGTACCTGGGCCTGGGGTCTCAACGTCCAATACCTTACCCATCTCAAAATTGACGTCTCCCGCCTCCTCTCCTACCCCTCGCGACCCCCCGGGACCCTCCCCCTCCACAAATCCATCTACCGCCTCGCCACCCTCCTCACTAGCCTATCTCTTCTCTCGATCCTCCTCTTCTGGTCTGTCTCCCGTGGCGACCCCGCCCGCGTCCTCGCCGCTGACCACATCGTTCTTTCCTACCTCGTCTTCTTATTCCTCGCCTTTGTCCTACCCATACGCTCTGTCGCCCACTCTGGCCGTCGGCGGTTCCTATCGATGATCAAGCGCGTGGCCGTTGGGGGTCTTGCGCAGCCACGGGATGGCAAATTTGCGGACGTGCTGTTGTCGGATGTCTTGACGTCGTATGCAAAAGTTCTGGCCGATTTGTGGGTTTGCGGGTGCATGTTTTCGACGTTGCCGTCGGCAACTTCGGTTCCGAATCGATCTTGTGGTGGTGATCGGATTGTCCCGTTGATCTTGGCTATTCCGTCGACCATCCGCCTTAGACAATGTCTCACCGAGTACGTGCGCCTACGGAATGCTCCCCGTCGCGAAGCCACCGGCTGGGGTGGCCAGCACCTGGCCAACGCTGGCAAGTATGCCTCGGCGTACCCCGTCATCTTGTTTAGTGTCCTGCAAAAAGAGGACCCCGGTTACTGGCATTACAAATTATGGGCGATTGCCGCGCTGTTCAATTCGTTGTATTCATTCTGGTGGGACTGCACCAAGGATTGGGACCTTACACTCCTGGACGATGACCGGAGGAATTCGCCAGACTACCCGTGGGGTCTGCGCGTGCGGCGGTTCTTTCGGCCAGCTAGACTGTACTATATCGTGGTGGGATTGGATTTGCTGCTGCGGTTGTCGTGGTCGGTCAAGTTAAGTCCTCACCTTAGTCATGTGAGTGACTACGAGGTGTCGATCTACGGACTGCAGTTTGCAGAGGTTTTGAGACGGTTTTTGTGGATTTTTGTTAGGATGGAGACGGAGTGGATTCGGACTTTGGATTCGCCGGATCTTTCGTTGCGGGAGATGCCGGCGAAGAGGAATGATGATGCAGAGGCGTAAGGGTTTTTGTTAAAGGACAAAGGGTTAGCGGTTATGTGTTTGTGTGATTATGTAGTTAGGGTTGGGTATAGACTTTAGACTTGTTTTTGAGTATGCAAAATAGACTGGATTGATTGTTGGGTTTTTGGCATTCTTATTGACGGGCTGTGACAGGCTATGGAATCATGAAGTGGCGGGGTAAGGGTGGAAAGGTGTCTTGGATAATGGGTAATGCTGGGTGTGGTTGGGCAACGGGGGTATAAAACCAGATGGGATAGAATGGGATGGGGTAGAGAGGGCAGGTTGTAAGCGAGTATGGACGATCGGGCGATCTGTGGCTAAGAATAGTAGAAGCGGCTCTGGGAAGTGGTTATTTTTGGTGGATGTTGTTTGTTTGGATGTGAAGGTCTTGAGGGAGGTACCGGGCTGCCGGGGATACAAATCAGTAGCTTTGGATTTGGATTTACCGTTGATGGAATAGAATATGTGATGGTGTATATCTCGAGTGGAAAGTGTGTCTTTGTAGACAGGTGTGGTATGTACTTGGAAACAAAAGTGAGAACATAGCCACCATCACTTTGACATATTGGGACATTCTGCGCCGCTTCCAAAATGTCTGGTCTTTGATTTTTTGTGATTTTTTGATCTTCATGCGGGCATCCTACCTGTGGACGGGATCCTGACCAATCGTTTTCTATTGTCGAATTACTAAATATGTCTGTAGTTATACGTTACATTCTGTTCCGGATAGACGATGATGTGGCGTAGTGGTGTTTGTGGTTTGTCATAATGTATGTGTGTATGTAATTTGGTGTACAGGAAAGAGAAGATAGTGACAGGAATAATGTATATATTTGCTTTATAGTGGAACTTCTAGAAGTTTTATTAGGGAAGACATCTACATTTGGGACTGGAAAAAGCGAATGCAAGAGTTGATTTGGAAATAAGAGGAAACAGAATGGTGAGTGAGTGGGTCCGTGGGTGATGAGAGAAGAACAAATGGTCTTTGATATGAACTTTGGCTACAAGTATATAGCTTCAAAGAACATGACAATCAGCAAACTCCTTCATGATTCATGTTGCCTATTTGATACCACCACACCATTAGCCAAGATGAAAGAAACAAGTCAACACTCCCTTAAAAACCAACTCTCCATTCAAAACCGTATCCATTCCCGATCTTCCTCGCTCGCTCTCGCCAATGACTGCGTACTTTCCTCTGTCCTCCCTAACACATATCGCCTTCATAAACATCTAAAAATGCTACTGACAGCCCAGCCAGTATCAGTCTATTGACTCCTGCAGATCAGATCGACCTAGTCGGCTTCTTTGTAGGTTGGTGTGATTTTTTCGGCCTTTTCTTGCAGAAAAGCTGCAGAGAGCTCCAAGAGTCTGATCTTATTGGGTATTGTCGGATCAGAGTATTTGGTTTTTTTTTTCAGTACACGGTGACTTACAAAGAAAAAGAAATTGACCAATGGACGTGGTATATACACACTTGGACCTTAATCAACCCTTAACCACTTATACACTACCAACCAATCATATTCCACAAAGTCCCCTGCCGCCTCACTCCATCTATGTGATGGAATGTTGGTGACGGGTGTGGCGGGGATTGGGGTTTGTCGCATTCGCATATAAAGGAAGAAGATTTTAGTCAATGAATTAATGAGTAAGTATATATATATATATATGTGTGTGTGTATGTGCGTGAACTTCTAGAGAAAGTAGATCTACAGTATCAGAATCAAAGATCGAATTCAACCCCATTGTTGTGGACAATACCCAAGCCAAGGCGGATACATCTCCTCCATCCACTTTGTACCACCAACACCATGATACAATCTTCCCTTCTGTAGTACCCATTAAACAATCATGCCCAAAAACAAAGTACACGTCTTCAAATATCATACCTTTACAACCCACCTCCCCACATCCATGATTTACGTCGTTAGCGTAACCCAACAAGTCCCAAGCAATTCCCTTGTCCACTCCATCGGAACCCATCCACTTCGGAATCGGCCTTTTAGACCGCGTGACTGCCACCAATCAATCTGCAGCACCTATTGATAAGGCCGTAAGCTTGGCCTCAGTGTAGTCTTTCTCATTTTGAGAAAAGTTCTTTGAACGGATATCTGTGCTATCGTCATTTATGAAACTCAGTGTTTCTGCTTTTTTGAGTCTTTGGTATTTTGTTGATGCTTCTCTGTTCATCCATCCTATCATTTTCATATGTTGCTGTTATTTTTTCGGAGGCTATTATCCTAAACTGACTCCGTCATATTCGGAAATCACTTGTGAGTACATCTCAAAACCAAGCACTTGCCTCGAGATATCTCACACACCAGTGCCTTCCCTTTTTAGTTCACCATGTTAGGTCGCAGCCTGGGCTACAGCGAAAACCTCTCCGCCCTCGTCACCGCCAACTCTGAGCTCAAGAAACATAACGCCTGTCGCCCTTCTCTCATCAACATCGCAATCTCACCATCTTCCCTGAGCTCATCTTCAAAAAAGATCAACCCACAGATTTCACAAAACTCTTGTACTACATCTCATCACAGCAGGTTCTCCAGTGCTGCTGCACCATCAGTATCCGCACGCTCTTCGCTTGCTCCAAGGTCCTACACTGCAAGCCCTGACTTGGAGTGGGCTCGTGATTCTCCGGCACCTAGTGACAATGCCATGCCGTCAAGGAGAGGTGCCGTCAGATATCAAAGCCGGGATTCGATCAATCAGTCGTTACCTCGCGCTATCCCGGCGTCAGTATCGTCACTCCGGACCCATAACCGGGTTACACAGCTTTGGACACTCGAAAGGTCATGCTCACCCAATGCCAACTGCGAAGTCTTACTGTCATCCCCTGAATCACAACGCGGTCGCGGATTTGCCGCCTCCATGAGAACTGGCAGTCCCTGCGAATCTATAATGACTAGCCTTCGGAATTGCTCTGTTGAGGGATCCCAGATTCCTTACCGCGGGTCAAGTAACCGCCACGGCCGCAACACCAGTGAGGCCGTCAACAGATCTCACGCAATTCCATATCCAGTCACTCAACCCATCTGGCCAGCTACAAGTAATCAGCCCAGTGAACCGCCAGCCCACCCTCGACGAACCTCATTTTACCGACGCCAGCAAGCGATTCTCGACGCCCAGATGCAAGTACAGCACCGCCGTCGAGCACCAATTACGGAATTAGATGGCGCACCTGTCATGCCACCTGCTCTCTCATCGACTGCCCCCACAATCTCTACTCTCGCTACTGTCCGAACCACGCTGAACTTTGATCTCGATACCGAGATGCCCCTAAGTCCACCACCCGTTTATAACCTCATCCACGAAGCTACCAGTGCTTCGTCGCTGCCAGCCTTCATGACACCCCTGGAAAAAAGTTCCGGTACTTTAGAAGCCACACAGAATACTTCTTTGCATCCTCAAACAGCCTTCACACCGGTTCCACAGGGGACTAGCGTGTCTGCAGTGACACAAAGTGCTGGGGGTGCTTCTAGCGCCCTGGACCAAAGTCCTGTAGTTCCTACGATCAGTAAGTCAGTAGTTGCAGAGACGGAAGAGTGTGTAGTGTTTGCGACAGCAGATTATGCCGAGACGGATTCGGAGGAGGACGGATATTTGGAGAGCGTAATCCCCGAACACCAGCAGATTGGCCGGGGCGGCCGATCCTCTTATTGGGGCTTGGAAAAGACAGTGGCAAGAAACCTGACGTTTGTAATGGACGATATAGGGGTCTGGGGTGTCGGCATTAATGATGAACGGGATAATGCAGGGCCAGGCTTGGAAAGCTGCAGTAGTCAGCAGCAGCAGAGTCACGGGAGTATTGCTGAACCCGAAGAGAGAGATGTCGGTGAACCCGCCAATGAATGGGAGTGGCACCTCAAGCCCTTAAGGCTAGGACTGGAAGGGCGTCATGAGACCGACATATCTGAGGTTGAGCAAGCGCTGGTGAGGGACAGACGACCGTCGGGACACTCATTCACATCATCAATTTATTCCGATGATTTAGAGTACGATGCAGCGCTTCGAAGACTCCAGCAAGAGCGGGCAGATGAAGAAGTTCGTGAACATATGGAGGAGCTGGAAAGAAACCGACAGGAACGGGCGGCCTTAGCCCGTCTACGGAACGTTGTAAACGAGACCGATACTGACACAGAATGCGAGCCCGAAATCAGCATATTGTCAGACTCGTCTCTTGCAATGACAGCGATGATTGGCCATGCTTCACTAGCACTAAATGAGCTAGATGGCTCGCTACATTCTATGGCCGGTGTGCGACATTGCACAGAAGCCGGCGACGCGCCCCTGCAGACGCCCGCTAATCGAGCCGACAGCGCCACTGCACCACCGTTTGCAAGTTCTACCGAACCCAAGAAATGCAATTTCTCATCAGAAGCTTCCGCTAGTCCTTCGACAATGCACAAGGAAAATACCACTGGACAGAAACATGGTAATGCGGAAGAACAAAAAGAAGAAAAGGAAGAAACGGAAAACAAGGAGAAACAAGTCCCGCTGCAGCCATGCAGCCGAGATACTGCCACGCCAATTCATGAATGTTTCTCTTCCATCCCCAAAGATTCCGTTCCTGTTTTGGCTGCTCCTGCTCCTACCGCCACATCGAGTTCTACCACTGCTCCTTCCTCTCCTTCCTCTTTATACCAGACATCGGAAGCTGCTCAAAAGACGTCCAGTACCCCTCTTTCCAAAACACTCTTGTTCGTTCCTTCACTCCTAACCTCATTGTTTGCTTCCACTTCTGCTCCATCTATTCCTTCTGATGCTGCCACTTCCGACGACTCACCTGTCGCTGCCGCTGCGTTTTCTGAAACAACAGTTACCAAAACCGAGTCTGCCTCGGTGTCATTTCTGTCATCACCTTTGATAGTCACTGCGGTAACTACTACGTTTGCACTCACCACCACTACCGCTGTCTCAATCAGTCCTCTGTCATCCGCAGGGCCCTCGACACCGGTGCAGCTGCTGTCGATGCAAGAGTCTGGCCCGTCTAGTCTTGAGCAGGACAACGATACACAAGCACAGGCACAAGCACAAGTACAAGCAGCACCCAACTCGCCATCTGTCTCCTCCGTCCACAGCGGTGGTCAGATCGTTGATTCTCGTAAATCCCCTGCCGCTGCTTCGTCATCATCCTCGCCTCCGCCTTTCCATCCACCCACTACCGTCTCAGTACCTTCTGAGACCTCCGAGACTCTTTTTCCCGCAACTACCAAGACAGAAAGCACAATCGTTCAACCACCAACGGCAGCTGCTACTGCGTCTAGCTACACTGCTGCAGTGTCTCTGCTCAGTAACACCTCGAGCAAGACAGCGCCTGCCAGTGCCAAATCAGACGATACCCCGACCGTTGACAAGTCTGTTGACACTTCCGTAGAACAAAATACGGTGCCGAGTAACGACAAGCCTATTTCTCTCGTGGCTCAGCCTTTACTTTCGTTTACTGAGCCAGACACGCTGTCGCCTCCGTATTCAAAATCATCGTTTCCCTCTCTTGTCGTTCCCGATAGCGAGGCTCTTCCTGTGTTTACTCCCGCGCTTTTGACTCCGCAGAGTAGCTCTTTATCTCTTTCGGGTCTTTCTTCTGCTGCTTCGATTGAGCCGCCGTCACCTGCCTTTTCTTTCTGTGCTGAGGAACTTTCGGTGCGCCCATTGACTCTTATCCCCCCGTCACCTATAGTGGACATTGGGCTTCCTATTCCTCCACAGTCTTCTCGTCGTCGGAATATGCCCCCACCAATCCTGGTCCTTGCCGCTGAAACCCCTACATCTCTCCCTGCTCCTGATACCGGGATGTCGGCTCCCTTTAACCGGCCCTTATCTTTCACTGACATGGGTTCTCCACCGCCTCTCGGCTCCTCGTTTTCCCGCGTCGGCACACCTCCATGTGACACTCCGCGGACCCCCCCTCCGCCCAAAGCGGCTTCGCGCATGGGCTCTCCTGACCTTTCCAACCGGGTCTCCCGCTTTAGTTTCCAATCTGATTTTAACGTCTTCTCTGTTTCAACCTTTAAACCTTACACCACCACTCCTAAACACTTCAGCCAGCCTCTTGCCACCCGCCTTGAAGGGCCTCTCCCCTCTCCCCTTTCTACTCCCCGTAACCCTCTGCAACCCCTCACATCCGCTCCACAGTCTTCTGTTGTCTCTGTCCTTTCATCAGGCACCCCTGAACCTGCTTACACACACTCTCTCCGCCCCTTTACTCTCCCCGGGCGCAGCTCAGCCCTTCGCAACGTCACTAGTAATGAAGTCTCCTACTTTGACTTTTCTTCTTCTGAGGATGAATCCTCCGAGGATGACGAGCCCGACCGTTCTCGTACTCTCACGCGCCTCCTGGGTGCCCGCCGCAAGTCCCTGACGACAAGCTCAACCTCGGTTCCTGCGCACGCCCGCCTCTCTGTCGTGGGTATCTCCTCTTCGTCATCGACAACGGCGACTGCAGCGACAGACAAACGGCGGTCAAATAGCCAAAATAGTGATGCATCCACGAGTTCTCTACCGTCAGGGGGCAGCGAGTCGGAGGCGGAAGGAAAAAATAAGGAAAGTAAAGGGATCTTGGGGAAAAATTTGGGAGGGTTTGCCGGAGGATGGTTTCTAAGTCGAAAGGCGAAGGAGGCGAGAAAGAGGAGGAATATCAAGAATCAGATTAAGGTTTTGCATGAGACGGGGAGGTCGTGAGGTGGGGAGCGGAGCAGAGAAGAGTGGATGAATATGGGTGGTGGGTTGGATAGATTTGATTGATTGATACTTATGAGTTATGACTTTAGGGTTTGGAGTTTGGAATGGTTGTTTTTTTGCTTCTATTTCTTTGGTAGATTGGTCGTTTTTTGTTGAAGGCTAGTAGTACATTTCATTTATCTATGCAAGTTATAAGAACGGCAACTGAAATAAATCTTGGTTTCTCATAAACCTATCTCCTATCTCACATCAGCTCCTGCGGGATTTAGTTGTGAATCCTTCCTGCCATCACAATATAGGTAGACAACATGGACTCAACAAAGTTCTATGCCTTTCCAATTTATTATTTCAACACTAAATCAAACAGAAAAATTAAACTGAATAAAACCACCATGAAACCCAAAAACCTCACAGGAAAAACGGAACGGTATACCACACAAACCTGGAAAAACAGCCAGAACTAAATAATTCATCAACTCCATCCCTCCTTCTGTGACCCCCTCAACGTGAATCCATTACAACATGTCACGAGGCACCCTCATGAGCCAAAATGGTCCTCATAAAAGACATCTTTCCCATCAATATCATGAATGTTCATTGTTTAATGACATCAAAGAAAATCCAATCCAAGTCGAGACAACGCGGCAATCTCAACCACCCCGCCAGCAACCAGACGAAAGAAAGGAATAAGAGGCGACGATTTTCCTCAAAGACAAAGAATGAAGAAAAAAGAAAAAGACAGAATAGGTATCAGTCGGTTCCGTATATTAATTTTGGCTTGTAAACCACCAAGCTACTAAATTGCCATTCGAAATGCAAAATTGAAAAGGGACGCCTCCGCCTAAAGTCAGGCCAAGTATGTCATCCCAGGGCCTTCTGGCCCTCCATTAGAGCCAGACCGCACCGTGTATATGTCCGGATATTAGAGAGAAAAGATGAAACGAGAAATGCATCCGCCCTTATTTCGCCGCCATCTTCCACGAAAGCAGCTCAGCCAAGCTGGAGGTAGGGCAACCGCGCTTCAAGAATTCGTGGCCAAGAAGCTCCTCAGCAGAGGCTCGTCTTGGTACGTCAACGCACAAGCACATCGACAAGAAGTCACGCAGCTCCTTACTAGGCTTGTCGGGGCGCTTGAGTCTAGGGGTACCATTAGTGGCAATGAGATACAGGGCCTTCAGAGGCTCTTCGTTCAGGTAAGGAGGCTCGGATTCAATCATCTCAATAGCCATGATACCCAAAGACCAAATATCGACCTTGGGGCCATACTCCTTTTGCTTGACAACTTCGGGGGCCATCCAGTAAGGAGTACCGACCATGGTGGCACGCTTGGAACGCTGGTCAGACAGCTTGGCACAGAAACCAAAATCGGTAATCTTGACGTGACCACGGGCATCAAGCAGAACGTTATCAGACTTGATATCACGGTGGATGATGTTCTGGGAGTGGAGATGGTGGAGACCACGGCAAGTCTATAGATACGGTTAGTAAATATGGAAATTATAAAGAAAAGTTTGTTCAAATTCACCTCAAGAGAAATGGTGGAGATCTGTTCCTCGGTAATGACGGAATTGTTGTCAATCACATCGGTAAGAGGACCACCCTCCATGTACTCCATGACGACCCAAAGTTCGGCACCATTGTTGCGTAAGAAAGCATCAACGAAGTTGACGATATTCTCGTGTTGGCTGTCCTTCATGACCAAAATCTCGTTGACGATAAGCTCCTTGCGAGGCTGATTGGCCAGGTCCATCTGCTTGATAGCGACGTAAGCAGGTCTGTCTGCCCGACCAGTGCGAGCCTCGTTACCTTCTATAACTCTACGAGCGGCCTTAGAAGTGGTATCTGGCTTGACACGAGCAACATAGACGGAGCCAGAAGCACCTTGACCAATCTTCTTTTGCTTTTGGTAAGACAGATTGGGGTCCTCCTTGGAGACAGCCTCGCGCAGGCGGGCCATGATCTCGTTCTCTGACAAAGTCGACATACGAACAGTATCCTTGCGAGGCTTGCTGAGTGCAGCCTCGGCATCCTTGCGTGGATCGGACGCAGCGGGAGCAGCGGGCGTCGGCTTATTGTTCTGAGGTTGGGGAGTGCGAGAGACGTTGAGAGGCGCCGGTGCCTTGACAGGACCGGAGTTGTTGGACACAGGGCTTGGTTTTGGTGGCGCAGGACGGTGCGCGATAGGCTTGGGAGGAGCCACACGTGCCGGTGTGTAACCACTGGATGGGCTTGGTGAGTAGCCACCACCGCCAATTTCCTGCTTGGCAGCAGGGACCTTTTTCTGGGGAAGAGAAGCTTGGTACTCTTCAAATTCGCGGCGCTCGCGGGCCTCGGCTTCGCGCTGGCGCGTCAGCTGCTTCTGGCGCTGCTCTTCACGGAGCGCATCCTGGTTGACGTAGTTGGGTGCCATGTTCTGCATCTGCTGGCGTTGTTGCTTTTGCTGCTCCTGGGCCATTCTCTCGTCAGGACGCATGGGGCGGCTGGGTGGTTGAGGACCAGAGGGCGCGGGAGAGGGGCGCGGGGGCGCAACTTGCTGTCTAGGGGGGGCAACACCTACACCACTGCCAGTGGGGTAGCCGGCAGGCTTGGGCATCTCACCGCCGTTGGGGGCACCATTGTAGCTCTGGGGCTGATCGGTACGCTTGGTAAGATCGGTATAGAAATCAAGAACCTCGAAAACAGCCTGAGGGTTACGCTCGTAATCCTCCTTGGTAATGGCGGAGTTGTTGAGCAGCTTAGACCACTCAGGCGGCAGACCGACAAACTGTCCAGATGAAGGGTCGAAGCCAACATGAACGGCATGTGAGAAGTTGGTCGGGTTACTGACACCACCCATTCCAGGGCAAGAGCCATAGATTAGATCGATCCATTCGTACAAATCCTCGTCACTCTTGACCTTGATCTGGAGAGTCTTGGTCACGCCATCATCGTCACCGGGACTAGTCGATGGGCCAGAAGGGTTACGCTTGATCTCAAGGATCGTACCAGCAGCCTCGTAACGGCCAACATTGACAACGTCGCGCAGGAATAAAGTGTAGGAAACCTTGCCACCCTCGGTCTTGTGAAAGTCAAGCGCCTCTTTGCGCAAAATCAAGAACTTGTTTTTCCAGGGTTGGATAAAGTTCTTGCCCTCCTTCACCTGGGCCCAGCCCTCCTTCTTGATGGCGACACCGCCCATACCATCCATGTTGTTCATGGGGCGGACGGGAATAGTAGTTCCTGAGTATATAGATGGCGTAGGTTTCGTTGGAGTCATAAGCGCGGGATTGATACCGCTCCCAGGAAGATTCGTGTTTGGTGTGAGAGCAAGTTTTGGTCTGTCACCTGGTGGTCGAGGAGCAGGACCTGGGTTCATAAACTGCCCTGGGGTATACGTGCTACCGCCGGTGTTAGCCATAATTGTGGATTTATTGGATGCGTGATTATCGCGATAGTCGATGTGTAATAATGGTCGAAAGGGAAAAGATCAAGAAAGATAGCCCTGGTCCGAATTGCTCTGGCTAGCGCTCCAGCGTATATAGTGACGTGGAAGAAGAGGGGTATATTCGAGAAAATATTAAGACACCGAAAGTTCAGAAAGACAAGCAATTGATATATGTGAAATGAGAAGCAAGGGGTGGAAAAGAAGGCCGATGTATGAAGCAGCGACAGATAACGAACTCGCGACAGTTCAACGTTCAAAGAAGGCCAATCTGTCGTTCCTGGCGCATGTTGGTCTTCTTTCTACTGCCCATACACCAAGTAGCACTAGCGGACCTGGCTGCACCTCGTTGGTGCAACTTTCCAATTCCTGGTCTGAAGCAACAGTGGATAAGCGGAAAAGCTTTGGCTTATATGATTGATTGCGCTAGCTGCTAGCTAATTGATAGCTGATGGGGGGCTGTAGAACAAGAGGGTCGGAATTCAAGCGACGAAAAAAATAATAATAAAGGGGGTAAACGTTGGAAAGTAAAGCGGAATGTAAGATTGATAGAATGGATTGATAGATTGATTGGACAGATAAGGAGCAGGAAGGCAATGACTTGGAATAACGACTTGGGATGGATGAGAAAACAGATATCACCACCAACTGCACGCTCAAAGGCAACATAAAGAGCGCTGTATCTGACCTAGCGTGCCTTTCCAGAAGCTGTAGGAGCAAATAAAGCAAAACAGGAAGCGGAGGGTGAGGCAAAGATGGCGATCACAAAGCAACGTCCAAGTCACATTTTGTGGCGTTGTTGGTTTCGAGGGGGGCAAGCTTAAACGTGTATGCCCTCGCACGACCACGAATACGTCCCCCATATGCACAAACGCGAGTCCTTGTGATTGTACATATGCCAAAGTTGAGTTTTTACTTCTTTTTCCCGCGACCAAAATGCACATCGGCCCATCGGCACTCAACAGAGTCGCCTACGGCGTAGCAGTCTTTGCGGCCGCCAGCCGGCGTTTTGTTTGATGTCCCATCACAATTCGCCACTTGGGACTGCGCAGGCCATATCTGGTATAGCCATCGAATATTCCACTCAAGGGTTCAGTGACTTGGACAACTATCCTATGTCGGGATCGCCACTAACGAAACAGGCTAGTATCTCTGACGTCCCGACGTCGATAGAAGAGGATTCAATGGCTCGCGGGGGGAGGGGCTAACGGTCTCACATGGCTCGGGAGCTTCTTGGGCGCTTCTCAAACTGATATTCAGTTGGGTGATACCTCATCTTGAGACCACATCTTGGCTAATCGATTTCGGTGTTTCGTGTAGTCGATATTTGATGTTTTATGGTACAGGCTATATATCGAGCGCATAATAGGTATGTTTGTTTCGCTGCAACTTCTCGTAGTGGTGGGCAACCAAAGCGGGTAGGTAGCTTGACGGTCATACCCCACCATTGGGGATTTCACGCCCCCAAAGCCACTCTCAACTTACTCTGCTAAACCGCAGGATTCTAGAATTCGGGTAAATACTGCGCTAGTTCTGTGATATCTAGGGAAATAATATTCATATAAAGTTGGATCAGGTAATCAAGAATGTGAACTTGGTCAAGCTTTAACCGCAAAGACGAGGTTCACTGATGTACCCAGTTTCTGCGGTATCCAGTGACACTTGAAAAGGAGTGAAAGGAGGCCATGCACGTCTAAAGAGGAATAAGAAGGGGTCACTGCCAGCAGAATTAACCTGTATGAAAACAGGTATAGTTTATGTGTATGTATACTTATATGGAACAGGCAAAGAGGGAAATGAGGGGCATGTCAAAGAGTGTATGTATATTGGGGGGATCTCATAACTTACTTTTTTGGTGTGGCCATTTCAAAAACAAAAACGCACGTCGCGCGAGACTCGAGGGGGGCGGCTAGTTTTAACTTCGACTCGATCAGATGTCCGAGTGCTTATCCAGTTCCATCCAACGCCTGGCTCGGATCGCTTGTGCTTATTCGACCAGGCTCACTTGCGGATCTGGATGGAGACAAGAGACAACAGAACCCCAAACAGAAGTTCTCTTATACCTAGGCTTTCTAGCTATATACTGCCGACTCCAAGAACCAGTTTAAGATGCCTGCAAGATGGCCTGTCTTGTACCTTGGATTCGTCTGTAGTGTCCCGTGATATATCGGCAGGGTGGTATGGTGTCAAAGAGGAAAGTCTATATATGGGCACAGATACGGAAGCGAAAAGTCTTGTAGTTTGTTGAGAAGTCAATTGTCCTTCAACGTCATCTAGAAAGTTAAAGAATCACGCTAATATGTCAGAATTGCAAGAACACCAAGGTCTGTGGGTCATTGCTATGAAGTATGTACACACACACTCATCACTCATTGTCGTAGCCGCAAGAGCACGGGCTGTTAACGGGGTATTCGATTTATGTACTAGGGCGAATATCCTATTCAAGGCGAAGCTTGGTTTAGATATGTGGATTTGAGTGTAAGCGATGCAGGGCAGCAAGTCTGTGCTATTCATGAAAGGTGTCAACCCCTTCAAATAAGAGTCTTCAGATCATTAGTTAATACATGACATCAGTCTTGAATTTAGCGTTCAACACATACGTTTTATGGATATGTAGCCAACCAGTGTAATATTCACCTAAAGCTTATATAAAACTAGTAAAATTGGGTTGATGGTTATCCAATCACTTGTTAGATTCAATAGGAATTTCGATGACGTTATAGAGTTTTTCAGAGATCGACTTGGCATTAAAGTTCAGGTTTGGTTTCTAGGACTGAAGCACTGTTATAAAATAAAGTTATTAATTGAAATTATGAGTAGAAGTCTTTTGAAGTATGCAGATTGATAATTTGACTAGTGAATTGTAAGGGTTAGGGCCAGACCGTATGCTTAATGTTAAGATGAGAGACTAAAATAAAATGAGAAAATAAGTCGAGAATGTTGATCAATGAATAGAATTGTTGAAAAGACAAAGAGTACAAAACATTTGAATGAGGCACCGCAGAAAAATTTCATATCTTACCTTTGCTTTTACTAAACTAGATGTTACCATACTGCAACTACCCTGCCAAGCGCTTTCCTCAAGTATCATGAATTTAATATAAGATGTGGCAGTTGCAGGAGTGTGTCACCACATCTACTAATCACAATGTTAGAAGAAAAGTTAGAGTTGTTTGCAATTTCAATACAGCCATTATAAGCCATGATTCACATGACCGATGATACCGGTCAACAGTCGATTTCAAGTTATCAAAACTCAAAGAGATCAACCATTGGGATGTATATAATACATTAAAATACAGGTATCATGGTAAAATTCTGCTCTCCCTATGGGGAAATAACAAACAAGAACTATGATTACCTCTAGTCTTTTTCATCACTAAGAGTAGCCTGGGCTTCCAGGCGACGTAAACTAAGACGACATGTGAACTGTGCGCCCAGTTGTTTGTTGAGATGGGCGTCAGCCGAATGTGTTAATCACTGAAAACTTTTCATACAAGTAATGTGATATATTTATTTGTCAAAATAGCTCACTAGGTATCGCCAACATATACATACGACCCGCTCAAGTTTGTTTCGAACACTAGCGAATTCACAAATCTCGGAACCCGCCCCTTCCTTTCCGAACCGAAAATACCGGTCGTTCTAAGAATATCAAATCCCCCTCGACTCTAACTTCACTTCACCTCAGCCAATTTGTCAACCCAACCGTCCCTGCACCCTCCCCCAGTTCTTGTCGCCAATCATCAATAAGAATCCACTAGCACAAACGACAAAGGACCTTTGTTGAGCGGGCGACCGTCTATCAGATACAGCCACAGTCGCACTTGCCCCCTCAGATAGAGCCGCCGCAATGTAAACTGTGAAACGATAACAGAATCAGGACGAGATGGCGCGAACGGCGGGGCTCTGGTTGAGAAAGGGGAATCGGAAGTGTTTCAAATGAGCACTGTGTTTCGTTTATGGCAGGGGCTGCGGGAGGGGTGCAGACTGTGTGGGAGCGGGTGTGATATGACATGACATGAGTATTTCCGACGACATCTCTTGGTTAATATTTCGACTGAAATTTCAAATCAAAGAATGGAGCTGCTGTGGCCGGCATCACTGATTCTTTGAACCATAAATCGAAATAGTTATATTCTCATTGGCTCGTGTCGATTTTCGGCTAGAGGCGAGTCATCAGCTTGACACTTATGTCACATATGAAACTGTTGGAACTCATGGGCTTAAATGTGAACTATGGCATGAGGAATTTGCACTATATAGGCCTGCGTAATTCCACTGAATATGCTTCAAGTATCATCGGAGAAGACTTCCGTTTGAATAACCACAATCCGAAGCAAACAATGGCCAAGACATCAAGTTACAGATGAACGGGACAGCAAACGTTAGGTGTAATTGAACTTTTTATTCATTGCACTATTTTTGATTATGGTATATACTCACAAGTTATATCCACGTCAACTTAAGCCTTCTGACCCTCAAACTTGGGCAGCTCCTTCTCGATATCTGCCCAAGTCTTCTGACCAGTGACCAGAGAGCGGATGGCTTCGATGATAGCATCCTCAGAACCACGGACCTGAACCATGGAATCACGGTCACGCAGAGTGACCGTGTTGTCGGAGACGGACTGGAAATCGACAGTGACACCCAGAGGAGTGCCGAGCTCATCGTTACGAGAGTAACGCTTACCGATTGTGGCACCGGAAACATCGGTACGGACCCAGATACCGAGGCTGGTGAGCTTACGGGAGATCTTGTCGGTAAGAGGCTTGAAGTCGGGGTTGTTGGACAGAGGAACAATCAGGACCTTGGTGGGGGAAATAATGGGAGGGAAGGACAGGACCTAGACATATTTGTTAGTGCCTTTCCAGATCTTACAATTATATAGTCAACTTACACCACGGGCCTCATCACCACCATCATCGGCGGCACGGGTCCAGTAGGCATGCTCAATCAGAGCGTACATGATACGACCAATACCGAAAGAGGGTTCGATAACGTGAGGGAAGTACTCGCGGTGGTGGATAACGTGCTTCCTGAGAGGCAGAGCCAGGGCCTTGCTATCAATCTCAGCAGGGGTAACCAGGCCGGGAACTGTAACAATGATCTTGCCCTCCTTAGTAAGGGTCTCAGAGAGCTTGGAAAGCTCCGTCTGGGGAAGACCAACGAGGTAGTTCTCGACAGCCTTAGCATCCTTCTTGAAGAGGGGACCGAAAACTTTGCGGTTGGGTTCAACTTCGTACTTCTCTTCCTCAACGGGCTTGTCTAAGCGCTCGCGGACGGTCAGAGTAGCACCGGTACGCTTGGCGTGGGCTTCCAGATCGTAGGCAGCACGGTCAGCGCAACCAACACACTCAACCCAACCGGAAGAAGTGAGCAGCTCGCAATCCCAGCAGTCAGTAGCGTAGTGGGCCATCTCGTTGGCCATATGCTGACGGAACCGGAGTTTGGTCATGTCGATACCAATCTTCTCCATGAACTTGTTGATGCGAACCAGATAGTAACCGAGGGTCTCGTTGTTGACCAGACCGGTCTTGACGGCCTCGCTAATCTTCATGGTCTGGACGGTGGTCTTACCGGACTGCTGGGTGTTACGGTCGAGCAGAATCAGCTCAATGTCGGCAACTTCAGCAAAGCGGGGGTGTTTCTTGCCGGACTGGGGGTCCACGAAATGTTCGATCTCAGCCATGAGGAACTCACGAACACGGAGAAGACCACCGCGAGGAGAGATCTCGTTTCTGTAAGAGCGACCAACACAGGCGGAAGCAAAGGGCATGGTGTTGTTGTTGAACTCCAAAAGCTTGGAGAAGTTCAGGAACTGACCCTGAGCAGTCTCGGGACGAAGGAACCCAACACTGGCGGAGTTGGGGCCGATCTGGGTTTGGAACATAAGGTTGAACTGCTGGGGCTCACCAGGGATAGCACCAGTGGCGGGGTTCTTCATATCATGCTTGACGATAAGCTCACCAAGCTCAGCACCAGTATAGTTATCAAGACGGGCCAGGATCTCCTCGTACTCTTTAACAACAGCGTCATCGAGCTTCTGAGCAGTAACCTTGCCGGTCTTCTTCTTCTTCTTGGGATCCTCCTCCTCCTTGACGGTCTGACCACGGGCAAGTTTGTTGGCGTTCAGGCGGGCCTTGAGGGTGTCCTTGACCCAGTGATCGGCACGAAGAAGCTCGCCGTTCTTAGGATCCTTGCACATCCAGTCAGTAAACTTGTCGCAGTGACCGGAAGCCTTCAGGACATCGTAGGGAGTCAGAACAGTGGTGTCGACCTCGAGCATAGCCTCTTCATTAATGAAGTGCTTCTTCCACAGGCCGATGATGTTATCTTGCAAAGTAACACCGGGAGGACCCATGTCGAAGAGACCGGCCGAGCCACCATAAATTTCGAAACCGGGAGTGTAGAACATGCGGCGACGCAGAAGCGCATCAAGCGCGGGGCGATCAAGGAGCTGATCCTTGAGGGTAGTGGTATTGACAGCCATTTTACTTTTTTTGGTCTTTCGTGTACTGGCGTAATGACGTCTGGAAGTAATCCGGATCGGGGGCGGAGCGGGCTGGTAGAAGCGCGGGGCCACTGAAGCCGAGACTGTGGGGGTACAAGGCAAAGAAAAGCCGCTAGCGGAATTGAAGTTGCGAGGAAAAAAATGGGTGCTAGAAACACAGCGAGAGTAATTGATGAGACGAATGCTCAACTTCGGTCGCGAGATGGTAGACGGAAGCATTCACGGCACACACAAGGAACGCTTAGCTATAGAGGACAAATTATAACTAATTGTAGGAGAGGGATCGGAGGGAGGCGACGGCGTTGGGTCAAACCTACGGGCATCAAAATTTGGCGGGCGGCGTGCTGTATGACTCTTTCTTGGCTCGCGGGGTCCAAATTGGATTATAGTGGATTTTGATAGAGGGCTTTGAGGGCGGTTCCTGGTTGCACAAACCCACCCAAAGTGGCACTTAATAGGTTACTTTCCAAGCCTCAATAGTGCTGAAAGTTTCCACTAAGCTTAAATACTACCGAGTTAAATGTCAATGTACCCTACTTACTGCCGGCAAACCCTTGTCGGTCGATAAGATAAGAAAAAAAGTTTTGGCATAGCGACCAAATTATACTTAAGCCTGGTCGCAATGCAATACGGCACCAGATACCTTCATACATTAATTAATTATCACTAAATTACCCAAAATGGCGCCCCGCAGTACCAATTTCTCAAGCGTCTCAATTTCTAAGGGCGCCAATAAGCTGAAGCGTCAAGCGCTTTTCATCGAATACAAGCGCCAAGCTACTAAGGAACGCCACGAGGCCCGCCACCGGCGCCGGAAGGCTGAAGCTGCCGACCCCACCTTGAAATCCGAACGTCTTGCCAAGAACAAGCCTCAAACGATCGAGGACAAGCGTGTATGGGATGCGCTTGACGATATCGACATCGAGAATGCCCCTTTGGGTGTTGCCGTGAATGTCAAATCCGCTCAACGTGTTTCTCAACGCCGTGCCGAGCTTGCGGAACAAGAGTTAGAGGAGGAAGAAGAATCTTCCGAGGAGTCCAATCATGATTCTATGCTGGATTCTGAAGATGAGGAAGAAGAAGCTAGGCGCAGAGCAAAGCAGGAGGCTAAGAAAAAGGCTAAGGAGGCCAAGAAGGCCGCCGCCGCCGCTCTTGAGGCCAATCCCGACGACGAGCCCGCCAGTGTTCATTTTACATTGTCGACCGAGTCATTGGCCAAGAAATTTCCCACATTGTTCGATGATGGTCCCCGCCTTGATCCTAAGATCCTCGTCACGACATCTCTTAATTCGACCCTTCACAACGAGGCCCGCCTCATTTGCGAGCTGTTCCCCAATTCCGAGTACGTCCGTCGCACGGCGCATCGTTACGGATACAAATACTCTCTTTGTGAGATTGCCAAGTTTGCCTACAACCGTGACTACACCGCCGTCGTCATGCTTAAAGAGGACCAGAAGAAGCCCACAGGTCTTACTATTACTTACCTCCCCTCTGGCCCTACCGCTACCTTCTCGATCAGCAACTGGATTCTCGGCAAATATATCCCCGGTCACGGTAATGCTACTGGACATATTCCCGAACTCATTTTTAATGGTTTCAGTACCCCTCTTGGTATTTTGACCGCTCGGATGTTTGGTAATCTGTTCCCTAAGCAGCCTGAGTTCATTGGTCGGACGGTCATGACTTTCCATTCACAGCGTGATTTTATTTTCGTGCGGAGACACAGATATGTCTTCCGTGAGCGTCGTGAGACAGAAAAGAAAATAGCCGGTGTCGACGGTGCTAATTTGAAGGGTGTTGAAGACATCCGTTCAGGTTTGCAAGAGTATGTCCCAGAAGAAGAATCCACTTTACTTATAATATTATAATACTAACTGTCATCTAGACTTGGTCCCAGATTTACTCTGAAGTTACGGAGAATCGATAAGGGTATCGGACGTGCGGGTAGCGAGGGTGAAGATGCGCTGCAATGGGAATGGAAGGCAGGTATGGAGAAGGACCGCAAGCACTTCAACTTGTGATCACATTTTGTTATTGGATTGTTTTTCGGCTTTAGCATTGGCGTTTTTAAAGTTCATATATGGGTCACGTATTCGGTTTCGTCATATTAAAAGATATTGTGTCATATATACAGAGAGTGGTATTTGAATATTCAAAGATTTTGCGCTTTGATATTAGTAAAATTGGAAAGTTTAGAAAATCACTAGGGTTAAACAACCTGTATTTCCAATCACATAAAGTTAGTTGATGTATGGGCCAACATCGAGTGGCGTAATTGGTGTAGTGGTAACATTAATCGTTGCCATTTGGTAATGATTTCGATTAGCCCTGGGTTCGATTCCCAGATTACGCATTCTTTTTGGACGATTTTGTTGATTTTACTACCTCAAATGTGTCTCCTCCCCATCGCTAAGTCCATTCGTCCTTTTTGTTTCGGGATAGTGACGCTTATCCGTTTACGGCCTGAATGTGATCAAGAATTCTTATGATATAGCCCCTGCGGATCATTGTTTATCGCTTAGGATGTCGCAACAGTTATATAAACAAAAGATATATACAGGAGCCTTCAGCTCTATACAGTGCATATCGTCATGATCAGCCTATATAGTGGGGAAGGGTCTAAGTCGCTCCAGGGGTGCTCCGTGCCGTGATTTGCGGGGCAATGAAGTGATGCCGGAGAGTTTAATGAGATGGTGAGGTGATGAGTGGCAGTGTTGAAGTTTGTTGGACAACGCGATTGAAACGCGGGAGAAGGATGGAGGAAATGTATAATCATAGCGTGAATAGAACCATCCTGTTAGAATAAAGAAGATATTCAAATGTTATATAAAAGCCAACGGCCTGTGATTTTCAATTTCTTTGGGACATGTATTTACCACTTTTTGGGACGCAAGTTTATGAGCTGTCAAGCTCCTTTGTTACATCTATAATTTGCTCACTGGTGAGAAGTAGCATCCACCCAAGCTTTAAGGGATTATCATTTCTTCGAAACCAATCTGCCAGATTCCTGCTTCTTATTATAACAACGTCATAGCAATTGTCATTTATGGCAAATATAACTCGGTCCACTCGACTCCGGAAAGACAATTATGATATTTATTGAACATGACTACATCTTTAACTCGTCGCCGAATTCAAAATGCAAGCCGCTTAGGGTCTGCGATTACGAGAACATTACATTATCGAACTACACAAGGCCGCATAGTAAAATCACGTCGCCTTCCGAAGTGTCTACGATCTAAAGTCATTGAATCTAACTCATGGATATCAACATCAGGTATATATATTGAGTACTTACATCTAGGAGATATCACAAAGCGCCACATGTATCTGACAGGTCACAATCAACAGATCACGAGATTGAATTGTCAGAATCTTCAACACCTGACCATGAAATTTGGCGAGATTCGGAATTGTTCATAGGCACAACTCGATTCGAACCCTGCCCAGAGATTAGAAACATCATGGTGACAGGCGGATCTGGGTTCATGTAAGTGGTTGGTCATCTGCACCATTGGCAACGTCAATATTGACCAAGCTTAGTGGAAGTTGGGTGGTGAGACACCTGGTTTGTACGTATCCCGAATATCGAGTTATCAACTTCGACAAGCTTGATTATTGTTCATCAATGAACAATACAGCAGTTTTGGACTCATATCCAAACTATAACTTCTACCACGGGGACATCACGTGTTCATCTGATGTGGGGTATTGCCTGAGACGATATAGCATTGATACTGTACTTCATTTTGCCGCCAAGTCACACGTTGATAATAGCTTTGCCGACCCACAGGGCTTTGTCTACAATAATGTTTGTGGGACTAACGTAATGTTAGATTGTTCGCGTAGCCATAGGGTCCGGAGATTCATTCACGTCTCTACAGACGAGGTTTACGGAGAGGTTGACCAGGAACGAGATGGCGTCTCCGAAGACAGTCCTATGGAACCAACAAATCCATATGCCGCCAGTAAAGCTGCGGCAGAGATGCTGGTCAAATCGTATATTCGCAGTTTCCGGTTCCCGGCCATCACAGTACGCGGGAACAATGTCTTTGGTCCACATCAGTATCCAGAAAGTAAGTTTGTACCGATCTCGTAAACTAACCAACCAACCGATTGACGTTGGCGACGACACCACAAGCATGCTAACCCTGCAAATCAGAGATAATTCCAAAGTTCTCGTGCTTGGCCAGCCGGGGTGAGACTCTGTCCCTGCATGGCGATGGTAGCAACATGCGACGTTATCTATATGCCAGTGATGCCGCTGATGCATTCGATGTGGTGTTACATCGCGGCAAGATCGGTGAAGTCTACAATATTGCTTCTCATTATGAACTTTCAAATAATGAGGTGGCAGAGAAGATCCTTTCGTTGTCTAAGATCCCCGGTCAAGTACGGTATACCAAAGACCGGCCCTTTAATGATTCCCGGTACGCAGTTGACGGGTCTAAGCTAGAGAAGCTAGGCTGGAAGCAACAAGTCGCTTTTGAAGATGGTCTTCAAAGGACGGTGAGATGGTATGAAAAGTTTGGAGAGGTGTGGTGGGCGGGGGATGATGGACTACAGGGCAATGGGAAAGGGGGTCAGGGGCTAATAATGTTTCCTTCCCCAACACCATCAAAGGAAGACGCAGATGACAAATCAGCACGACAGTGAAGATTGTTAGCTGCTAAGTACATTTGACGATATTTTTTATAGATTTTATAGATGCCTCATTTTAAGACTCAAAATCATGATTCTTAATCTTCTTGATACCATATGGGCAAAAGTAGAACAAGATGTTGACTTAGCCGATGTTGCAACTAAGATTAAAGAATGCCGACTATTGCCGTGTTATCTCTAGAAGCATCCCGACTGCGCAGTGTCCTTACCTCCCTCCCTAAGCAGGCGGTATATACATATGCATAGGATTTGCTGATACCCCTGAAATATTAGCTAGAATCACTGACAACAACAGATGAAGGAAAAAAAAGGAACCAAGGCAATGAAAATCTGCAAATATTAAATGGAGGCGATCACTAACACTAGGCTCACGTATGCCGACCAATGGACCCGTGGTGTTTCTATACACCAGATCCCATCGTGGATCTCATGGCCCCCAAGCAAGTAAATATCCAGATATCTACAAAAATCTGAGGCCTAAGCTTTTTGTTTGCTTTGACTAAATATGGAGAAACCCTGTATGGGGGCTGCTGAGGGAATAGCATCACATTCCAAAGAGTCACATCCAACCACACTATTGGACGCGATCATATC
The DNA here is from genome assembly GCA_002778035.1 of Ambrosiella xylebori. Classification (NCBI taxonomy): domain Eukaryota; kingdom Fungi; phylum Ascomycota; class Sordariomycetes; order Microascales; family Ceratocystidaceae; genus Ambrosiella; species Ambrosiella xylebori. Next base: position 2,457,532 of record PCDO01000001.1, read on the forward strand.
CGCTACGGACAACGGCCCCAGTTTGGCCAAACTGGCCCATATTGTATGGGTTCACCATATAATTTCGTAGGAATCCTCCCTCGACGACCTTTCTAGGGTTAGGTAACGCATAAGAGAATATGACAATGCATTAGTACTGTCACAGTCAAGTCGAGTACTCCACTGAGGTGCATTCTGGATGCAAGGAAGCGTGTCAAGAGTCGTTGGAATCATCCATAGCCGTGGATTTGGGACGGCTGTCGGTCCTTTACTGCTTACTTACATCTATAATGTATGTATATATACATACTGAATTCAGAGGAAAGAGCTGATACCACGAAACTAGGGATATGCGGATGCTTTTGATAGGAATGGACGGCACAGACTGACTATTGACTATTTACTATTGAACAACACTTTTTGTCGTGCTTATTTTGGCCTCGCAGATTGATGGATATGGTCATACCTATTCACAGACAAGTAATCACAAGAACTCCTTCTTTGAACCATGGTAAGTTTGCAGAATTGCGTGGGGCTCTTGCTAGCTTCGGAGTAATCACGAAGTTGGGGTGCGGTGCAGGAAGGGCAGAAGTAAATTAAGTAGAATTGGAAAGAACTGAAGACCTCATGTCTACACCGAGAAATCACGTGCGTATGTGAATGTATAAGTGGGTAGCCGGAAAAAACACTGGTGGTTTGCTGAGATTGTCGTGCTACTGTTGGCGATATGACTGAAGTTGTAGACCAAAACAGAACTCTACCAGCTATCGGCATATACAACAAACCGACAACTGTACTTATTGTCTGGCAATATACGCCATTTGGCTGCAGTTAGGCGATCAGATGTGCCCTGAAAAAAAACTCCGATGATTCATATCGAGGATTAGACCAATGAGTTCAAGCACTCATCCGTTCTGGCACCCCCGATCACACCCTCAGGATACGGGGACTCCAAACTCTTGAGACCGCTCCCGCACTCTGGACCACTACCAATGCAAAATCTTATAGGAATATCCAATTACTTTCTCCACATGCAGTCTTCATGCCAAGAGCAAGACCACGGACTTCAAAACCCTTTCCTCTCTCTTCCTTCAGCCTACCCCCTCCCCTCGTTGTCTGCAAGTGGCCATATCCGCCCTCTCCCCTTCTTTTGATGAAGCACACCGGGGGGATATGGCTTTCTTCATGGATCCCTCGAACTGGTCTGGCCACAAGTCGCTTCAGTCGCTTCAGTATGTTCAAGACCGAGTCTTCGGTATTTCCTTGTTCCCATTAACTTTGTCTGAAGGAATACATGAGTGACAGCCAGCGAGGAATCACGACCGACATGCGAAGGATATCGTAGTGCTATAGCAAGTTTCGGTGTGAATGCTGAGGATATATGTATATTTCCTTGATTCCTTTCATGATGCTGTACAGCCAAAGGATCAAGTGAGTGGCAGGATATCCCAAGCTCTTGGCAAGCTCGCCGGATATTCCTTGTTGGGGTCTGGCCAGTAATGGGGAACAGAAAGCATGGATGTCAGGTGCAAAAACCTCCCAAAGCTCCCCTATGCGAGCGGCCCGTTTCTAGGTCCAGCTAGGCCCATTAACACAAGCGCTCAGTGGGTTTTCGTCGAGGTCAAGACAATGAAGAGTTTTTGAGCCACCTGCCACCGTCGAGCTGCCACGAGAATGAGAGCACTTAGCTGGCCGGACTTTGTTTCCATAAGTATCCAGGTACGTCTCTGTATACCGTATTACCAAATAAGCAGAGTATGATGGGGTGTAAATTGCTTTCTGTTTCTTCGTTTTTCCAGATCTTGATTTATTGTGGGTTCTGACGGTTTTTTTTGTCCCCATCTTTGCAGCTCTTAAGAGGTCTCATGGAAATAGCAGTTGTCATTTTTTTTCGAATATCTGTTTCAACAATCCATAATTGCTTGATTTAACGACAATTCACTACAAGATATTGAGATATCCAAATTGCCTATATTTTGGCCCCAAACCACCAATAGCAGCCAAATCAGCAAACACCAAGTCTTACTCAAGCTACACGATTAATACTAATTGGACCTTACTCGCGACGATCTCGAGGTTCCATTGTTTACTATAGCCTGCATTCCGAACACAATTCTGCCACTAGGCAGCCAACACCACCAATACCGTCCCGACATCATGGAAACGAGATCCCACAGGTCAGACTCGCAGCCTGACCGCTATACAGTGCGCTCCTTGGGAGAAGGAGAGGATGATGTGGATGAGATTGTCATCAACGAGCTTTTGATAGAGGATGATGATAGTGACGAGACTCAAATGCATGCTTTTGCTGCTTCGCCGTTCCGGTTCTCTGCATCTGCGTCTTTGTACCCTGCCAGGTTATTGCCCAGCACTCGCTTAGCTTTTGTAGATGATGATACTGTCGATGTGTGAGTAGCCAACATTCATCCCTTGACGCACATCCACTGGTTGGCATTGATTGGTGGGGTGATATTTCTTATGCGTCGCAAATGCTAATTTTTTGTGCGCTCACAGTGCGGCTTCCACACGTTCACTTCTAGAACAATACCTTGACTACCGAGAGGAAAACGGAAGAAGATACTGCGGTGACTACTACATGCCCAACGATGACTGGGAACAAACACGCATGTACCTCAACCATCAGGTCTTTCTCCAGATGATGCAGGGAAAAGCCACCACTGTCCCACTCGACAACCCCACCAAGATTATTGACATTGGCTGTGGCACTGGAGACTGGGTTTGTCAGATTGGTGAACTTTACCCCGACTGCGACGTCGTTGGAAAAGACATCTCGGCCATTCAGCCTTCGAACCCTCCACACAATGTCTTCTTCGAAATCGAAGACGCTGAGGAGCCATGGCTCCAGACTCCAGATAGTGTTGACCTTGTCCACTTCCGCGAGATGGTCGGCGCCTTTCGTGACTGGCGCTTCATCTACGAACAAGCCTACGAATGCTTGAAACCTGGAGGTTACATTGAAGTCCAAGAAATCGATGATGGCGGCGGAACCTGGGGTTATATCGCGGAGGTCTTTCCTCCCGATTCCTACATCCACCAAGCCGGCCTTGACCTTCGCGAGGCTAGCATTCGTTCCGGTCGCCCACTAGGGATCCAACATCTTTCCCCCGAACTCTTTGCTGAAGCCGGTTTTGTCGACATTAAGCGGACTTACATGGAAATTCCTGTTGATCTCGACTCGGGCGATGCCGGCAAAATCTGGCTCGTCTCGTGCATCGACTGCATCGAGGCCTTTAGTCTTCGTCTTTTGACAAAATACATGGGCTATGACCCGGTAGAATGCCAGAAAATCTGTGAAAGAATCGCCTGTGATATGGCAGCCGTTGCTCACGACCCGGAAAAGGCAAGACTTATGCGCGCTCGTGTTAAGATCATGACCGGTCGTAAGCCGGAACACCCAGTCCACAAGGGCTCGGGTGACCGGATACCTGTTTCCGGAATAGAAGATAGGGTTTCGTTGACTAATGCTTCAGTGCAAGCGTTGTTGATTAACCAACAGGCTGCGCAACATGCGTCGCAAGCTAGTGACAATGAGGGGGATGATGACGATGACCAAGATGATGGGTCACGGACAAGAAGAGGATCAATGGCAGAGACGGTCAGTTCGGTAAAGGTTCCAATAGAAATCCCAACGACCAGGATCTTGGTGCCACCTCCGCCATTAAAAATGCAGCAGCACAACGCCCCGGAACCTGTTAGACCTCCAATGGCCCCACCGATCTCTTGCGAGTCCATCAGACCACCAACGGCTCCGCCAATTTCTTCTTTAGTTTCCGCCGTCCGAGCACAACCTTCATCGCGAAGCTTGGGAAGTCCTCAGGAACAACTGAAAGCATCACCTCCGCCATTGTCAGAGGGATGGGCGCCTAATTTCCCGTTGCCGTATATGCCATCTAAACCGTCGAATACGGCGACACGGTCGAGCACGTCTTTGTCTACGGTTTCGTCATTGTCTACTGTGGCGCAAAAGGGGAAAGGATCGCTAGCACCGTCAAGTACGTCGGGATCGGGGAGTAAGTTTGAAAAGGTGGCGGGATTCTTTAGGAGGTCGTGATTGGCCACAACGTGTCAAGAAGGTATATATTAGGATTTTGGGTTTAGGGTTTCTTCTTTAATCTTGGGTTGGTTTATGTCTTTTCTCGTTTTTGACCAGGATCACAGTTACTGGTGTGGTAGATCATGGTGATCTTTCCAAGAAGATATAGAAAAGGACGAAAGGTACAAGTGGTTTGATTAGAGTTGTCTTGTAATTTATACGTCACGAAAATTTGAAACATCACAAGATTCAAAAAAGAAATAATTGTCAGAATGTCATGAAAATGAATTTGAGCGAAAAATCAAAAGTCTATCTTGCAATTACCCAAGGCCAAACCCCCTAAAACTGTAACTCCAAATATTACCCAAATTACAAACCAAAGAAATAAAAAAACCATTAACTCATAAATATCAATATCGTCCTAAACGGAGATCCTCAGATATTGTCCATGACCTTCTAAAGTCTCCTTTTGGAACTTGTATCCATGATCGGTAATCGTCGCTCTCAACTGGTCCAACGCCTCACCAGACCACCGCTCGCCCAACGGGCCAAATTCGATCGTCTGAATATTGGTGAAACCCATCTTGGTCTCTCTCAACAAATCGGCCAATCTGCCGACCATCTCCTCCTGCTTCCACTTGTATCCGTCGCCCTTTTCCCTTCTCACGACTGGCACCCCGGTCATCTCCGTGTCCTCCTGTGCTTCTGACTCGGCCTCAGATTCCAAGGCTTCATCCTCGCCACCAATGTAGTCCTCATTGAGGATGAGCTCAGTCAGCGATGTCGGGATGACGTCAGCGATGCGCGGAGCCTCTTCGGGGTACCAGCCGAGGAGCGACTGGACGGAAACATCGAGCTTTTGCAGGTTGGTAAGGGAGGTCATGGGATGGAGGAAGCCGTGGCTGGGGGTGATGTCGAGGTGGAGGGGGGAGTTGTGAGTGGAGGAGTATTTGATGATGCCGAGCATGAGGTGCTCGAGGTTGGAGAGCTTTTCTATATGGAGGCCAGCGCAATCGGGGAGGCCTTCGAATTCTGGATTTCTTGTTAGTGGGATTGAAATTCTGATGATATGGGTTTCGGTGAGTGGGAAACTTACCATTGACGTTTCTGTAGTCTGCAAAGGTTAATTTCCGGAGCCCTGGAGCCAGACCCAGCAGATTTGACACATCCTCGTAATCCATATTTGCCGTCTTCAACTCCAAACTCCGTAGTCTCTCAGCCACCGGCCACTGCACAAACTGGCATCCGGCTTGGTTAAACCCACCAATGCTCATCTGCAATTTTTCCAACCCGGGCACCCTCCAAATCGCCTCCACGGCCTGCGGCCCCTGCACATAACTGCCCATCCGGACCTCGCACAACTCGGGGAACTCAACGCCCTTAGCGGCCAAAGCAGAGAAGCGCTCGGCGAACCCGGCGAAAGGCCCGTCAAAGGAGATGCTACGCAGGTTGCGCAGGGGCTCGAAGCAGCGTTGCATGAAGAAGGAGACGCGGGTGGAGACTTGCGGGTAACCTTCGGGAAGGGTGAAAGTGAGGTTGCGGACGAGTTGGGTGAGGGGAGGGTTGGCGCGGAGGGTTTGGGAGAATTTTTGGAGGAAGTAGTCATCAGTTTGAAGGGTGATGGTGTGGTAGAGGTGGGGGGTGGTGAGATGGTGCCATTGTCTGGAGACGAGGGCACAAGTGCGGAGGGTGGAGATAGGGAGGTGGGAGAGGATGGAGTCAGAGAGTTCGGGGGGGAGGAGGGTGATAAAGTCGAGTTGGGGTATTGAGGGAATCATTACGTGTGTGTGTGTGTGTGTGTGTGTGTGTGTGTTAGAAAGAGCAAGAAAGAGTGTGAAATGTGTTGATCTCAAGTATGCAGTGAATGATAAGACACTATATCAATAGCGGTAGTCAAGACAATTAAATTTAAAGAGTGAGTAAATATATTCTCGATAGTAACAAAAGGTGATATCGAGAAAAAGATAACCTGATATTAACGGAACTCGACGTGAGATGCCGAGATGCTTTATATCCCAATTCACTCACACTAATAAATATATAAACCAAGTAAATCTTTTTTTAATATTTACATTTATCAAGTCCTTTTTACTTCATCGGAATACGGCCATCGGCATCCACTCTCCTGCCACTTACACCCTAAACCATTTCCGAAAAAGAAAAAAAAAATTCAAAATAAAATACGACAAAAAGGGAATCATCAATCCATCCATCAGCACAGAATCCTTTCAGAAATCAAATCACACAATAAATAAATCAAAAATCAGGTTATCGAATCCCCTGGGCAAGCCCGTCACGCCAGATCAAGACAAGTCCAAGTCTAGCCGAGAAGGGCAATTGGAAAGGCAAAGGCTCAATCAGCGTTGTAATCGGCACCCATAAGTGGGTATTTTCGGCATCTGGAATTTTTTAATTAAAAATTTTTTTTTCATTTATGGATTAAATACGAACTATTTTATAGTGTGTTGCAGCGCCACAGTCTTTTTTTTAGTGGCTGTTCACAAGGCCATCGCGCATCAATTGCAGTGCGGAATGAATCAATATTTGCTCGGACGGTAAAAGTCAGCCTCAAGTCAGTGTTGTTGTCGTTGTCGGACAATCCAGGAGTTACCGTTGGTCTAACCGTTTAGGAGAATTTTGTCATTTTCGGATGCCATTGTGAGTGAGGTTGTTTGGAACCGTTTATTCCCGTTGAGTGGACTAAGTACAATTTATCTTTAGCTTCTTTTATGGGCGCTGTACAGAATAGGAGTTATATATTTTTCTGCCGTATTTTATTTTTTCAAAAGATTTGTTATAAACAAACATTAAGAGACAATCATATACCATTACCAGCGCTAACATTCATGTGCCGCTCCAAGTCCAAACCTGTGTAAATACATTTTGACCTCTATAGTCCTAATTTTAAATAAATGATCAACCCTTTAATATCTACACGTCTTCACCTTTACCCCCTTTACCTTCCATACCACCTTCCAAATTCCACCGCTACACAACAGCCCAGAGCCTCCTCCGCCTTCACGTATCCATCGATCAATGCCGCCACATTATGACTCCAGACTGAACTCAGAAGCTCAAAATATCATCTTACAGTGGTGTGTCTCTGGCGTCACCAGCGTAACGCTGTGGCCAAATTAGGAAATAACATTGTGTTCTAGATGTAAGGGGGAGACTCTGCTAGCTTTTCTTTTATGCTAGGCAACTTTGTTTTGCCTGATTTGTTGGATCCTAATATTTTGTTTGAGGCTCTGTGATGCGTTTTCTGGGTTTTTATTTGAGCTGACATGGAAATTTGTACACATATATACATGAACCAAAAAAAAATCATTTTGCTTGTTTATGTTGAATTACGATTTGATATTTCTTGGTATATTTAACTTTTTCGAGGGCGTGTGGGGACAGAGATCGTCGCGGTTTATCCCGATGTGTGGCTGATTTTAACAAGAGCTTTGCGGGATGAAGCCCAAAGTGGAGCTATTTGAATTTTGGCCTGAAAGAGGTAAAAAAGAAAAGTGGAGTGACAACTTGAGAAATCGATCGTTCAAGTCATCACAACGATAAGAGTCATACAATACGTAAACGCCGAATTTCCATTCATTTTTTCCCTTTCTCTTTTAATTATTTTCTGTTAGGCTGGTTGGGCGGGCACGAGAGGGAGCTTGCGATGAGATTATCGCCGCTCGTAGTTTGTGATATTGAGCCTCATGGACCGAGCTAGATCGTCCGTCCGTCACAATAACGTTCTTTGCGTCTTTTTTTCTAAAAACAAATGACAGCATGATGTGTAAGTAGAGTCACGGCCTGCTGTGGAACATCTATAGATCATAGTCCGAAAGCAGTAAACATTAATATCAACCGTGTTTCTTATTTGATACCACAAATATGTCAATATGATATCACAAGATTTATGTATTCCAAATGATGTACCTACAAATCGACCCGTCTCTGATATGCACATTATAACATCACAATATCACAACTCTAAAGCGAAGACTACCCTTCATCAGAACTGGACTGCTTCCCATTTCGAGATTAGCCTCATCAAATTCACCAACTCATTCATTACTCACACTCTGACTATCCTCTATTGACTAACTCCCATAATTTGTATTCAACAATGAACAGTGAAATAAAAAAAAGAAACAAACATCGAGGCCAACCTGGTCCTTTATCCACGCTCCGAAAATTTAAATCTTTATAGTTCGTTTCGTGCTTTTCTCGGCGTCACCTTGTCTATCAATCGCCATTCCGAAACACCGACAGCAAGTTGGGGGAAAACAAACTACTGCCGCTTGTCGCTAGATAAAGACAAAAGGTCAGGTCAGGGACAGGGTGGGTTATTTACCTGACTGCAAAAATGTTGACCTTAGTGCTTATTTTTAGGTTTTCTTTCTTTTTTTTTCTCATACATACTCATTAATCCTTTTTGAGCTATTCCTTGCCTTTTTGGGGACTGTCTAAATAGGTTCAGTCAGCCCTTCCATTGTGATTTTGGCATTCGTGATATCCAATGGCTCTGAATACCCATCTCTCTCCCTATATCGGACATATACGGGCCCAATCTGAACGGTAAATCGTGTGTGATGACTACACTCTACCGCCACTTGAGTTCATGACTCTTCTCCGCTGATTGCTATAACAATCCATATATGATACAGTTTAAGCATGACTAAAGAATGAGGAAACATCACAAAACTCCTCGATATCATCTTCATTCCGCTGCTACAGCGTATGAATCATTCTCCGTGTCCCTGAGTGGCTAAATGGGCCCCGTCACCAACTAAATAATCGCCGACCATATATCCATTGAGCCTGCCTCACCATTTTTGTTCTTGTACCGCCACCCGCCACCTCCATTCACCAGAGAACACCCCCCCATAACCCAGAAATAAATAAGAGGGATTATATTTATATTGATAAATGTTCAAAATTTCCTTTCTTCCACAACCCCTAACCATAGAAGCATTCCATGGAAGCCCGCATTCCGTCAATTTATGTTGACTGGTCAATGTTCTCGACCGCCCAATAATTCCACGAAAACAAATCGGAACACCGTGTTGCTATATACATGGCTGATGGGGGCAAATCAGCGAATCTTCCCGAAAGATGGCGACCAATTCGATTTTTTTTTCTCTTTGTTGGTTGCATAAGTAGAGATATCTAGAATCAATGTCTCTAGATATTACGACCAACGTTCCAGTGGGTAGGCATGACAATCAAAACATCCGATGATCTGGACCAAAGTTAGGAATATAAATGAGGTGTCAACTCCGGACACTTCACGGCATTGCTAGCCTGTCACTGTAACGCAACATCAAGGTTCAACTGTCAAAGAACGTAGGATTTCTTGGCATCATCAGGATGTTCATGGGAATCAGACCCAAACCCTACAGTAATCTATGATAAATGTTAATCCTAGTTATTCCATCTAAATCGCAACCACCTATTCCATAAATCCCGCCTCTGCTGGAACAGAGCTGCTAAACCCTGTTCGAGTCGGGCGGCTGGAGCTCTCACAGCGGAATCCCAATGACCTCCGTTCATCACATTCTCCACCCTCCAGTCCTGCGATCAAATCCTAATACCCTACATGGAAGCATAACTTACCGTCATTTTAAACACCTAGCGACTCTCATTGACAGATGCAATTCTTGACGCGACACTATACTGTGATATCCCGTCCCGTCATCCCGCCCTTGTAATGTCATACCAATCTGCTGTTGGCTCCGCCCTCATTGCCGAGTCCGGGCTGGGTGTTGGCATGGAACAGATGAATTTGGACCCGGTGGGGCAGCTGCCAATGTTTGTGGTGGAGCAAGTGCAGATGCAATTTTCAATTGCGGCAGACTTTGTGGCGGCACAGGTTGCGAATAATGTGTTGGTGTTGGCGTTGTCGAATGGGCGCATATTACGCATTGATTTGAATAAACCCGAGGATATCGATGGTGAGTTTGTAATAGTGGAGACTGCGCCTGTTGTGATGGGGGACAAGACGTTTTGCTGACCAGTCACACCAATATAGACATTGACTTGCCCAAGAAATCGTCAGATGTTGGCGTTATCAGAAAGATGTTCCTTGACCCGACAGCTTCGCATCTGTTTATATGTACTTCGCATGGAGAGAACTACTATCTACACTCGCAGTCCAAAACTCCGCGCCTACTTAGTCGATTACGTGGTGTCCACATTGAATCCGTCGCCTGGAACTCCTCTTTCCCAACCGCTTCGACCCGCGAGATCCTCATTGGTGCCGCCGACGGCAACATCTACGAAGTATTTATCGAAACTTCCAATGAGTTTTACAAAAAGGAAGTCAAGCATCTCAACAATCTGCTAAAGTTGCCTGATGGTGCTATCACGGGTCTTTACATCGATGCCATTGATGCGGATACGAGGCGGGTTCTTGTGAGCACGTCCACAAAACTCTTCCATTATATTGGAAAAGTTGGCCTGACTCACGATAGTAACGGATCGATATATACGAGGTTATTCGAGAGGGAACATCCTACAATTCATGATTTGCAAAGTACCAGCGGCTCTGTTCCTGAAGGTGCATCAGCACTAGTGACGTCACCAGATGCGCCGAGTACGACAAACCTTTCCGATGAGAAGGAACAACACGAGCGCGCGTTTGCTTGGCTGTCTAGCCAGGGCATCTACCACAGTACGTTGCTGCGGTCTCCGCCAACTCAGGACTTAGGAAGCTTTGTCTACAGTGCCTCGAAGCTGATTACCCGGTCACAGTTGGTGGGGTCGTCAGGTCGGCGTGCTCCCACGGAGACGGTTTCGGCTGTGGCATTGACACAATGGCATATTATCGCTTTGGTTGGCCCTAGAGTTATCATTGTTAACAGACTGACCGGCGAGACCGTCTATGACCAAGTTGTTCTGGATTCCGGAGAGGGCGTCTTGGGGTTCTCGGTGGATGTTCAGAAGAACACATTCTGGCTGTTCACGCCGACAGAGATCTTTGAGATTGTCGTGCGCGATGAGGATCGAAATATTTGGCAGATCATGATGAAGACTCAACAGTACCCTGTGGCGCTGAGATATGCTCGGACGCCGGTACAGAAAGAGACTGTCGCGACTGCCTACGGTGATCACCTCATGAAGCAAAAAAAATACGATGATGCCGCTGAGATCTATGGGAAGAGCAACAAGCCATTTGAAGAGGTTGCGTTGGGCTTTTTAGATGTTGCACAGACTAATGCATTACGGAAGTACCTGCTGGTCAAACTTTCATTGTCTAAGAAGACGGCCATTATGCAGAGAATAATGATTGCTGCGTGGCTGGTTGAGCTCTTCATGGGGAGCCTGAATAGCTATGAGGATGACATCTTGACCCAAACGGAACCGGTGCCTGGCGAAGGCGGGGCAGCAGCGGCACAAGATACCATGACGGCTATTCGCAAGGAGTATGAGGCATTCATCCTGCGCTACAAGGATATTCTAGACAAGAAGACTGTCTACCAGGTTATTGGTGGCCATGGCCGGGAACGTGAACTCTTATTCTTTGCTGAGTCGGTCAGCGACTACCACTTTATTCTCCAGTACTGGGTGCAACGAGAACGTTGGGACAAGGTTCTCGGTGTTTTGAAGAAGCAAACTGATGATGAGATTTTCTACAAATACAGTAGTGTGCTGCTGAGTAATGTACCTACTGAGATGGTCGAGATTCTTATGCGGCATCCCAATCTCAAGACCAGACGGTTGATACCTGCACTCCTGGAGTACAACCGTAACTACAAGGGCTCTCTAGCCCAAAACCAGGCCATCCGGTATCTCCTTTATGTCATCAACCAATTGAATTCTACAGATGCTGCCGTCCACAACACTCTCGTATCCATGTATGCTGGTGCCCCTGGCAAGGACGAGACCGCGCTCCTGCGATACCTCGAAGCCCAAAGCGAGGAACCTCATTTTGACTCTGACTTTGCACTCCGTCTTTGCATTGAACACCACCGGACCCTCTCATGTGTCCGCATCTACACCAACATGGGCCAATATCTGCAGGCTGTCGACCTTGCCCTTTCCCATGGCGAGATTGAAACCGCTGCTGAGATCGCCGATCGCCCTATGGACAACCCCTCCCTGCGCAAGAAGTTGTGGCTCGCTATTGCTCGTAAAGTAATCACCCGGGCCTCGAGTTCGCAACCGGCATCCAAGTGTGACAACATGTCAACCGGTCCTGGTGGAGGCATCAAGGCGGCTATTGACTTTTTGAAGCGTTGCGATCTGCTCAAGATTGAAGATCTTATCCCGTTTTTCCCAGACTTTGTCGTCATTGACGACTTCAAGGAAGAGATCTGCTCTGCGTTAGAAGAATATTCCCGCAACATCGATGTCCTCAAAGAGGAGATGAACGAAGCGGCCGCCACCGCTGCCAACATCCAACGAGATATTGCAGCCCTTGAGCACCGGTATGCCATCGTCGAGCCTGGAGAGAAATGTTACGCCTGCACGTTCCCCCTCCTTTCCCGGCAATTCTTTGTTTTCCCCTGCCAACACGCCTTCCACTCCGACTGCCTCGGCCGGCGAGTCCTCGAGATGTCTGGGATGGCAGTTAACGCCCGCATCAAGGAACTCCAAGTTCTCGTCAGCAAGGGGCTTGTGAGTGGTAGTAAGAGGGAAACGGTAGTTGCAGAGCTCGATGCATTGGTGGCGTCGGCTTGTGTTTTGTGTAGTGAAATGGCGATTCGGCGGATTGATGAGCCGTTTGTTAGGCCAGAGGAGGATCGGACGTCGTGGGTTCTATAGTTAGGGTTGGGTGGTGTTTTGGAGTTAGGGTTGTTTTTGAAAATGATTATGAACTTTTGATACATTTACGGATTTCTGGAGAGCAGTTCTTTTGATTGTGCATGCCAAGATGTCATAGAAACTGTATCATGAATTCACTCAACAAATGTATATGGACAAACATGTTTAATGTGATGAGTGAATTGAACTTTAGGGTTATATGGGTTTAGGGTTGGTCTGTCATGAACGAAGAATTGCGTGATAGGCTGCTGAAAATCGGCCGCTTTCTCGTACCTGGTTATTGACATTTTTGCTATTTTCTGTAACAGTTGGGGTTTCCTATAAGTTCCTGTCAAAATGGCATTATAAAGATGTTTCGACACTGCCTCTCGGGCATTTTGGCCGTAAGTGAATATTTTGGGTGTTTCTTGATGGCGAAGGCAGCAGTTTGTTAGTAAAAAGACAGTAAAAAAAGATGGTCAGTTATTTGGTGGTGAAGTTTTCATCTTTGTATTTTTCGTGATGGTGGAAATTGAGGAATGGGTGGGATGGAATGGAAGAGTGCAGGTGGAGGAAGTGGAGGAATTCACTGACTTGGGTTGAGGAGGGGAGGCGCTTACGACGACTATGGGGTTGTTGGGGATGGTGACGGGTTGATGGAGAGGAGGTGAGGTTATCATGGAAAGAGGTACAATGGAAGTGGTAGTGGATGTGGATAGGCAGGCTAATTTGGTGATGTTCAAATGTGGGTAACTGCAAAGTTGATGACGATAATTGAGAAGTAGGAGTGAGGCTTGTTGATGGATCAAACATCGATAACGACGTCATGAGGTTTGAGGAAGATATTTGAAGCTCTGATATTTTTTACAGATAATGTTGATCCAAGCAGCTTATATCATTATTATTATTATATTTTTTCAATCAAGGTTCTCGAAATATTCTTAATGTTTTTCACCACCTAGTTGTCCAAAGTTGTTGATCGTAAGGGTCTCTTTAGGGTTGTTAAACGGCCTTGGCTGCCGAGACATGGTGGCATTGGTGACCAGATGCAACACTGCAGCCCAGAACTGCCGGCCGTGCACTATTAATGGTATTGGTTGTGCTTTCTGTCTATCGGAGGAGTTAGTTGCCGTGTTTCATGGGTGAAACGACAGGATGGGCGTTGTGGGTGAGTATGTAAATGAGGATAGAGCAATGCCAGGGTGGAGGGAAATGGGGGGAAGTGAAGGAGGTTGTGATGTTGTAATGGATTGTTGCTTTTTTGTCTTTGTGATATTTGGCTCATAATTTGAAGAGTGCACGGTGAGTGATGTGATTTGTTTTTTTATTCAGGATTGAATATTGTGAATATTGACAGTGATAATGACGGCACATCAGAATGCAGATTGTTTTGAGAGACACATAGGATACGACTCTGCCCATTAGGGATCTAAGACTTTACATATTGAATCTCATAGATCATGGAATAAAATCCTAATAACTTGATATCAGCCCTTAAAATGAGTATTGTCATCACCACCGCACCTCCTTTTCCCTGCTGCACCACTCAGTAAAGAAAGGATTCCGCCATCCGAACATCGTGTCGCCCCATCCATTTAATCGAAGGGTTAACAAGCATGTCAATCTTATATATCACTTTCTCACTATATACAAAGATTCTGTCAAATATTCCTTTTCTCAAACAAGTTGACGGACCGGCCGCTGGCCATGATGTCGGTATCCTCAAATCGGAAAACATTCAGTAGGATATGCAGACTGCCGAGTGGTCTATCCGTCGGTCGGTTGTGTGGATGGGTGGGAAAGATGTGGCTTGTCTGTTGGAATGGACTGACAACTAGAATGCTATGCAAAGAGGCACACACAAAGAAGGAAAGAAGTGTGTATAGTTGCACAAAACAGCCGAAAAAAAATGTTGATGTTGATGTATCTATTTATCTCATCGTGATCTGCTCTTTGGAAATCCTCAGTGTTGCCAGACAAAGGGGACGGATCACAAGGAATTCGCAATTACTATTTTAGTGCAGTGTAAGTCTGATGGCGCATCATCACTTACTAGTGGTCGGCAAGCGTCAATTGGAAAAGTGGACCGGCTCCTACCGCACATCGTTGTGGCTCAGCGAACTGGTAGTTTTGAAGAAACCAGCCACTCAGAAGATATTTAATCCTTTTTTTTTTTTTGCAAACATTATCCAGCTCAAACTATGATGTCAGTATCCACCACAGATATAAGAATTATGTTGGACCTTGCTTGTCAAGATGTCAATAGTTTTTTTTTTGTGTTTGGGCTAACAGATCGATGTTATGGACATCCCTGTTATTTCTGCGGCAGTCACCTGTGTCATCAAAGTTTCCCATGGACGTCTACAGGGTTGTTTTAGTGGGGAACTTGAGGGTTTGTGAGTTTGTACGAGCAGTTGGCAGAAATTACCTTTTACATATTTGTATTCCCTGATGGATACAAGTTTAATCATAGAGGGGGGCCCGGATCTCTGGGCGGATACGTGCTACGGAGTTCATGATGGCATTGTAATACGCGTACCAATTGTACAACCGAACTAGAAAACTACGTACCAACCGCAAATCCCGTTGAAAAAAAGCCAACTAGACCTCGGATATCCAGGTCATGACTGAGAGATACACACACACACACACACACATATATATATATATATATATACATACACAAACTGCATAACAGGACTAGTGGCTGCGCTGGTGCTGATCGACATTAAGCGTCTGGCATCAACGGGCTCTTCCCCACTTACGCTGTGTATTGGCTTCTCACACAATTGTAACCCGCTACCCATCTTTTTTGCCATTAATGTATCTATATACCCTGAACCGAGCCAGGTTCAAGAAACAAGCCAAGAGATTTTCACACTGAAATAAAAAGGGACGTTCATCAGTCAAAGAGACGGACGTCCACAAGCGAGATGCCTCACCAGCTGGAAAAAGCCTCTCCCGTCGCCTGGACATCTCGAATGACCACTCATTTCAACCTATTATCTCACAACCTGTAATCTGTAGTCTGTAGTTCTGTAATTCTGTTGTATATAAAAATGAATTCTGTAATGAGTTCTTGATTTACATACCCCGTAGCTAAAAACAACCCAAACCCCAAACCTGCACATCATAACGCTGTCTGATCGTTGAATCTCTGTGACATTGCTCCCGTCAATACCACCAACTAGACCCAGCTCTCAAAGCCCACAGTGAGCAGTGCGTTTCTTGTAATTCACCCACCACTACTTTTTTTTTTGCTATAATACCAATACTTGTAATTTGTGATTTACTTTTTTATTACTACTACTACTACTGTTCCGACATCTCAACTATCGTAGTTTTCTTCTTCTTTTTTTCTTTCTTCTACGCAGTCTGGCACTTGCTCTCCTTGAATTCTTTTTTTGGCTGTTCTTTTTGTGTGTATGTGTGTTGTTTATTTCCTTGTTCTTTTTATTTCTTCCCGCCCTTTTCCTATTCGTCGTCATCATCATTTTTGTGCATGTCAACCGTTTTGGT
This sequence comes from Ambrosiella xylebori, assembly GCA_002778035.1. NCBI lineage: Eukaryota > Fungi > Ascomycota > Sordariomycetes > Microascales > Ceratocystidaceae > Ambrosiella > Ambrosiella xylebori. The sequence continues at coordinate 2,473,820 of PCDO01000001.1, forward strand.
TTTTTGTTCTTTTTATCGTCCATTTGCAGTTTTTGGTTCTCCGCTATCGTTGTCCGAGGTTTCTTAATTGTGCTTCCTTCCATTCTTTTCCTTTACGAGTTCAAGATTCCTTCCCATTTTGGATGTCAGGATTTGTTGCCTTCTTTTTACAACGCAAGAGAAAATCAATATAATCCGTTCTAGGGAACTACCAAAAGTAGCGATTTCCTTGTGCCTTCTCACGACTTGCAGCGACTCGTCATCACCGCCACAGCCATTACGAATTCCACCCCTCCGGCCAAGAACCCGCAGAAAACCCAGAACAAAAAAATCAAGCTTCTGATGTACATGATTGTATTATCCTTCCTTTCTGTTCTTTTTTTAATTTCTTACTTTTAATTATTTTTCTTTCTTTCTTTTTCACGCCCCGGTCTTGGCGTCTTTCGTTTCTCCACCTATTGCTGTGCATTGGACCGTCTTTTCTCTCTCCCGGCCTTCCGTCACCTCCGCTACTAAAAAGCCAATATCAGACTTATCACGACGGGCCCCCTTTTCGCTATATTTTCCGCCTCTAATAAACTGCCTCATCTTCAAAAAAGCCTTTATCAGTGTCGTTCATCCCAATATACCTTTGACAATTAAATCAACTTGCATCTTCCTTGTCGACATCCCACCACCCTTCACTTACACATCCCGGCTCCTCTCTTCGCCCTCGAGAGACATCTTCAGCTCGCCGCCCTCCAGCTACGTCAGCATCGGGAACATTGATTTTATATATTTTCGACCTTTTTAATATCTATATTGATTTCTCAGTCCGACAACATACTTTTTTTTACTGCGACCCGCCGCTAAGCTAGATCTCTTTCGGACCTAATTCTCAATATCAAACTCCAAGATGCTTCTGCGTTCACTTCTCGCTGTTAGCATTGCCAGTATTGCCGTCGCGGCTCCGGCTGCAGAAGAATCTTCTTCCGCCGTTGAGGTAAAGCCCCGTGTTGTTAGTCTCGATATGCAACGTTCAATAGTTAGCGACCCCGCTAAGCGTGACCGTTTACGGCGTCGTGGGACTGTTTCTGCTTCTATCGACAACCTGGTAAGTTCACCTGCATGGGACAACCACGAGAGATATACATGATTGTCTAACACCACATTAGCAAACTCTCTACTTCGCCAATGGCACTGTTGGTACCCCCGCTCAAAGTGTCCGTATGCATCTAGATACTGGTTCTTCAGATCTCTGGATTAACTTCAAGGACTCCACTCTCTGTAAATCTTCCGGTGACCCCTGCGCCCAGTCCGGAACCTATTCCCCCAATGCCTCATCAACATACAACTATATCGGCTCCTACTTCAACATTTCATACGTCGACGGCTCCGGCGCTTCTGGTGATTATGTTACTGATACTTTCACTCTTGGTGGCGCTACCGTCGAGAACTTCCAGTTTGGTGTTGGCTACAAGAGTACCTCAGACCAGGCCATTTTGGGTATTGGGTACCCGCTGAACGAGGTGCAAGTTGGCCGTGCCGGTCTCAAGCCCTACTCCAACCTGCCTAAAAAGATGGTCGAAAGTGGCATCATCTCCGCGCAAGCCTACAGTCTGTACCTGAACGATTTGGAAGCTAGCACTGGTACTGTTCTATTTGGTGGTGTCGACTCTGCCAAGTATGATGGCGATCTCAAGACAGTCCCCATCCAAAGCCAATACTCAGGCCAATACGCCGAGTTCCTCATCACCCTCACTGGCCTCAAGATGGGTGACACCGACCTCGGCTCCAACCTTGCCCAAGCAGTCCTCCTCGATTCTGGCTCCAGTCTGACCTACCTTCCCGATGACATCGTGAGTACCATCTACGACAAGGTCGACGCCTACTACAGTAAATCCGAGCAGGTTGCCTTTGTCCCTTGCTCCATGGCCTCCAATACCGACACCGATTTCACCTTCACCTTTTCCGAACCCTCCATCACCGTCAAGATGGACGAGATGATTCTCTCCGTCAAGGACACCAACGGCAACGACATCACCTTCAACAACGGCCAGACCGCCTGCCTCTTCGGCATTGCTCCCGCCGGCGACTCCACCTCTGTCCTCGGCGACACCTTCCTCCGCTCCGCCTACCTGGTTTACAACCTCGACCGGAATGAAATCTCCTTGGCACAGACCAAGTTTAACGTCACGAAGAGCGACATCAAGGAGATCGCCGGGAACAACGGGACTGTTCCTGGCGCCACGGCCGTCAGTAACCCTGTGCAAGCAACTGCCGGCGTCGTCAACGGCGGACAGTCCCTTACCGGTGCTAGCACTAGCGGTAGCAGTACCAGCGGATCATCATCAGGATCTAGTCGCATGGGTTCTTTTATGAATGGCCCTCTGCGGACGTCTGTGGTTGTCCCAGGATTCGCGGTCCTTTTGAGCTTCCTGTAAACAGAGAAGTGAGCGTCCGGTTGCATTTTATTTGTTCTGTGCTTTTTTCATGCCATGATGTGATGATCTGTTTTGATTTTGCAGTGGATATCTAGAGGTGGATGATGGTGATATCTTTTTGGATTTTTTTTTGACATCAGATCTATCATTTGTTGAGGGAGACGACGGCTCCTGTGCCAGCAAGGTGAGTGCAGGAGTACATAGCACTGAGCGGGGTTGCGAGAGGCTGGATCTTCTCTGCATTTATCGATTTCATTTTCGACTATCGAGATGACGTTGGTTTTCATGGAATAATTTAGATACCCAGGGGGATTCTTTCTTATGATCTCTTGTTGGTATTGGTAATTGATATGAAGCGATTTTCCTGAATTGTTAGGACAGTCATTGAAATTGAATATCAAGAATCAGGAGGTATATAAAAAAGAACAGAGAAAGAAGAAATAAGGTGTATAAAAGGAAAAGAGGTACTTTTGTTTCCCTTTGAATAATACCATTGATTTGTAAATCATTTGTTGATCTGTGTTTGTATCAGCGTTGAATTATCTGCGTGTAATGTCAACCAGGCCTTTTGTTCCTTTGAATATAGTATATAGCAATGGTGCACATAAATTTCCTATTTGGAAATATTGCTATAGAACACCATATTCAGTTTAAGATGGGGTGGGTGATGTTGTTAAAGATGATTGTAGAGCTGGATTAGTTGCTATGTCAAGAAATGTTATTGTTGGACCCGCAATTTAGCTGTTACACAACACACTACTAGATACTTATATAATACATCACATTAGACATCACGATGCAAAGACGTCAAACTTCAAGAGAGAAAGCATTCCGATGATTTTATTATCCCTCCAGTGGTGGTCATGATGCTTGGACTCATTAACCCCCTCAACCTCCTTCCTATATCGCATAAAAAAGAACCTAGATAAAAAAAATGAAAAAGGCTGTGTCACAAACCACAAAAAGGACAAGATATCGACTCCAGAGAGGAATATTAGCAGGCCGACATTGCTTGTGTCGCTCAAGAAAATCAAGAAAAAAAAATGGCCTCAATGTCAACAAATGAGGTATTCCAGTGCCTAAAACAGGAAAAGCAAAAGCAAGAAAAATATCAAACCAGATAGAAAGGCCCCGAAGGCGCGGGAGAGAGGGACTTGGGTATTAGAAGATAAAAGAGGATGAACGAGAGTAAGAAGAGAATTATGACATCACCAAGGTGAGACGGGATAAGGATGGTATACTATAGACAGAGAGAAGACTGTGGATGCTGACTTTTGGTTGGCAACATCTTTAAATGGATGCTTACGCCGTGGGGCCAGCAGCAAGGAAGGCACTAAGCATGAGTTCATCGGCGTTGGGACGAAGGTTGTGATCAATCTCAAATGTCTTGCTGAGGAACTGTTGCGCCTCAGTTGAAGCATTCTCGGGAATAGTTGGCGCCGGCTTGGCACCCCCAATCTTAAAGATGGCTTGGAGCTGGGTGCAGTCAGGGAAAGGATGAGTGCCCGTCATCATCTCAACGACCAGGCAACCAAGGGACCAGATATCAGCCTTGCGAGTATAAGAAGTTTGCCGAACAACTTCAGGGGCCATCCAGAAGACGGAACCTTGCAACGATGGTCGGTTCTTATTAGTACCTTGGCCGTTGAGGATGTTGGTGGCCTCGATCTTCTTGGAGATACCGAAATCGGAAATCTTGATGGTACCCTTGTTGTCGACGAGGATGTTGGCACCCTTGATGTCACGGTGGATGATGTCACGCTCGTGTAGATATGAAAGACCAGTGAGGATCTGGCGGACAAAAGACCGGACCAAGGGTTCGGGCAGAGCACCGTAAGAGTTGAGCATAGTCTGCACAGAACCACCGGGAACATACTCGAGGAAAATATTAAGATACTCGGCTGACGTACCACAACCAAGGTACTGCACAATGTTAGGGTGCTTAAGGTCTCGCAGCAAAGAGATCTCACGCTTAAGAGCATCAATCATGCTCTTCTTGCGCTGGTCGGCTGGGTTGTTATCTCCCTTGGGAGCCATGACCTGCTTAACAGCCAAAAGCTCACCAGTAATAGCATGAAGAGCGAGGTAGACACTACCGAATGAACCTTGGCCAATAAGAGCACCCTTCATCCACTTGTTGTCGTCCCAAGATTCGCCAGCAAGGAAGCTCTGAAGTTCCTCGTCCATCTCCTCGCCGTCTTCATTGAGAGCCTCTTGGAGTTCCTGGAAGGAACCAGTACCAGAAGCAATTGTGGAACCATCATCGGCATAGTAGCTGCGACGCATCATGGTGTGCCCATCTGGGTCGGTGACATTGATAACGGCAGGCTCAACAGTACCAGGAGGGTACTCCAGGAAGGACTTGGGTCTTTCCTGGGGATCCTCAGACAAGGGCTCCAGAACGGAGGATGCCATAGAATCGCGATAACCGCCAAGGCGAGATGGAATACGACCCTTAGGAGTGTTCGTCAAATTGCGCCAGGAGTCAGCGATAGTAGGAATCGGGGGGGCATCTTGAATAGTGGAAGCAAAGCTGAGCGTGCTAGCAACACTGAGACGGTGATTAACACGGCTGAGACGAGTAGAACGGCGCACAGAGAGACGAGCTGTCCGGTCAATATCTTCGCGAGCATGGTCAGGGAAGTACGAGGTAAGATCTGAGGTAATGAGCTCGCTAGGCGGACGCAGACCGCCGAATGGTCTCAAGACACTACCAGCGCTGTCTTTGCGACGTATAGAGGGAGCAAGGGAGTTATCAGTTTCGAAACCAGCATCGTTCTCCTTAGGACTGTCGACGTTGTATCCACCACGCGTGCGCACAACAGAACGCTGCAAGCCTTCATTCCAATTTTCGCCAAGCAGCTTCTGCACCTTGAGCTGACTCCGCTTATTATTTTGAGTCTTCATAGCCTGCATGTGAATATTCTGTGACTCCTTCAAAGCGATCTCAACAGCGCGCTGGAGCTCTGCTACACCAGGCTCAGAAGCAGATACTCTACGCAAGATAAGACGATATCTCTCTGATCTGTTCTGGTCCTTGACAATGCGCCACAACTCAGTGTCGCCCAGACGGCGGCACTGAGTCGGGTCGGGCTCAAGACCATCGAGGACCCAGAAGCAGTAGTTCCGCTCATAATTCTCACGGAGCGAGAACTTGCGCAACGTCACACGCATGACTTCCTCACAGGTGTTGCAATCTGAGATTTTAACAGCCTTGGTGACACCATCATTCGAGATGACACGAATAACATCCTTGTTCTTGAAGAAGGTGCCCATTAAGGAGGCATCAACACTAGAGTTGTTGCGGGTGTGATTGTTGGGAGTCATGCGGGAAGACATGGTCGTCTCTGGAGGTGCGCGGAAGCCATTCTCGGTGGGGTAGCGGCGTGTTGAGTTGGAGCGCATGTCAACATTGGATGGAGAATCGGATCTGGAAATAGATTTCCCGGCATCGGATCCACCAATAGAGCCGGGGAAGGCTCGAGAATAGCGGTTGTTTGAGTTGTTGTTCTGGCGGGAGCTGTTGTTCATGCCGGACGAAGTAGAGTGTGTGAAATTCTCAAGGCCACCGAAAGAATCCTTGGGTGCTGATTAGTTTCCGATCCAAATGTATAGCTGACAGATATATGGCGAATGAAGGCTTACCCGGTTGCGCTTCTGCTGGTTAGCGTAGACATTTTGTCTTAGCTTCTTGATGCTGAGGAAGAGACGCACACGGTCACCGACTTTTTCAACACCAATCTCCTTCAAAACCTCCTTGTCCATCTCTAGCAAGTTTTCACCGTTAATGTGATTTCTGCGGAAGAGTTTCTCATAGTCACTGCATTTAATCGAGTGAAGATATTCGCATACCCGCTCCTCATCCCAGTTCTTGGGAGAGTCGGCACCCTCACCATCGGAAAAATCAGAGTCGGTGGGGCTAAGGGCGAATGACTGGTTGGAAGCAGGCATCGGAGGGCGACGAGCCGGAGGCAAAGCGTTAGTGGTGATCTGAGGTAAGTTGGACCCCGCGGAGCCCAAAGAACCGAAGGCCTTTTGGGTAAGCATGGCCATTGTATATGTGAAAGGTTTGGTATTAAGGAATTGTCAGGCGTGCTGATAATAGTGGTCGTGATATTCGTATCAAGCGTATGGAGTCATCAAAAAAGTAAGGTTGGTAAACTATGCTGCACGTAGGTGAAACTGTAAACTTAGCGCAGCTGGCAGTGTTTTGGTATACCAAAGAATGAACAAAGTTTGGATAGCAAAAAGTGAATTCAAAACGCAGCAGAGATGTGCCTGGAGGCAAGTTAAAGGTGGCAATTGGGGCCGAACAGGAGGTGGAGAGCCCGTGAGCGATGTTGTACCCAATCGAACGAAGAGAATCCGGTGACAATCGAGAAACAGAATTTAAATAAGGATGGTTAGTGGGAAGGAAAGATGATCGGCTCAGCCGGTAGACTATGAGGTTAAAGGCAAACAAGTAAAAAGAGAAAAAAATGAATAGATAATACAACAGTACAGTTGAAGTTGACTTTTAGATGAAGATGAAGTTTGCAGTTGAGGTCGGGAGAGTGTAGGCGGAAGCGAGGAAATAAAAGGGAAAAAGGCCTTCATGGGGTGTTACAATTTGATAAATTATGCAGAATTAAAAGATAGATGGCGCTTTGGCAGAAACAGGAAAAAATCAGCCCGAAACATTACAATCTTGTTGAAGGAGCGTTGGTTTCTTTTTTTTTCCATGTGAAGAAAACAAAAGCTTTCTTGGTTATTGTTGTTAAGGTGCCAGGACATTGAATGAATACTGTAACCTACTATAGTCAGGAACCAACATTGACGACTAACCAACTAAGCTATAGTGACGATAGTGGCGAAATACAGAAGGTCTTATCCGCCTTCTAGCGTTCTTGTCTAATCGACTTTAATTTTGGAAACTGGAAATATTCCATTGACAGCCTCGCCCATTACGCAGACTGAAGCATGCACGGTTCGATTGCTTGTTTATTCCACGCCATTCTCGCAAACTCTTTATTGCTCTATAGAAGAAGCTATATATCTTCTAATATTCACATCGTTACTAATCGTCACTAGGCCACCCTGGTCTACAAAATATATACATTACAAAGAAACGAAAACAACAAAAAAATACAGCGCTGGTCAAAACCCACCCACCCAGCTGGTGTCGCAGACAATTGGAAAATCCAGCCACTGAAGTCTATCGCTCAAGCGCCCAAAGATGAATCCCCAAGAATTAATCCAGGATCTGTCTGAGCTCCACTTTGTGTTTGAGAATGCACGATCACAAGCGATGATTGGCCAGGATATCTGATGCTCTTGATTGAATGCTACTGTCGCTATCTCTTCCGCACTGGAGTTCCCCTACCGAGCGAGAAGGACTGCGCCGTCGCCGCTTCCAGGGAACGTTGACTTAGTAAATATATGATGTATAGAGAATCGCCAATGATTTACAGAATGGGCTGAATGGATTGGCGAATATCATTACTCGTTCTAACCAGTCAGAAAGGCATCGTATTCCCAGTTCTCGGGCGACCCGTTTATTATTTTATGTATATGCAGTTATGGCAGATAGAAGGTCGCATATTGTACCTGGTCATGAATATTCTTTTCTTCCATGGTGGAAGATGACCCAGCCCTCCTGAACGGGGATATTCTCCAGGGCTTCTGGTCATCTTGAAATCGTGATATGTCTAACCAAAAAAATACTTTGCCGGTGAAAATAAAGCTTTCTACAGCAACTATGGCTTAAAAACTCACCATGTCACAAAAGCCTCTATTGCGTAAAACAGATTGGCACAAATACAAACCAGTTAGCTTGTCATTTACTTAGTCACTTTGACATACAGATGTGCCTACTGCATTGTTGCATAAGATTAAGTTTGATATGTCCAATCATTATATCTCGTTCTGGAAGGGAACCTGTTCCATATTGATGGCATCTTACCATAACACAAAATCGTAATCCACAGTTTCAAAGTTTGCTGTCACCACGTCGTTGCTTGCGTCTCACTTCTGAGCAAAATCTCACCAACTATATGAAAAATAAATAGTCTATATGTTCGTTGCAACATTATCAACCCTATGATTTAGCAGTTAATCCTGCTATCCAAAATCGTCACTATCGCCGAGGCATGGTGCTTCATGTTTGCCAAGTCAAATTTCCGGTCATAAATCTTGGGGGAAAAAATACATCATTTAGTCCCCTTCACTACGGGTGCTTCCAGCACTTGCCCCTCTGGCGTATATAGAGACGCTTTTTTTGAGAGGGAGGGGGGGGTTAATTACCGTGAGGTTGATACTGTATATGATCTTGTCCAGGCTTCTCCTTGCCGATGCTTCACTGAACTTGACGATCACTTGGTTGGACCTAAACCCAAAGACTGGTCCTGCATTAAATCAGTTGGATATATTTTATATTTAGATGCAGACGAATCTCTCAGGTATTCGAACCCAGAAATTGTCTTGATACAAGATACTTCTAACCAAGGTTGACTCTTGGTATATACACATCACAACTCTGTTTCTTTGTATCTGATACTTTGCGCCAGGAGGCCCCAGTCATAAGCTGTACTTCCATTTCACAGTAGTTCTTACAAGAGGGGTCATTGGTTAACGCAGCGAATAAAGTGAAACTATTAATGTTTCAACTATCATGATCCAACAAGAGAACAAGATGTTGGTATATACATACACAGCTCTTTAGATCCCAGCGTACCAAGATTCACTTCCCTTTAGAGACGATATGCGGCATTCAGATCATGTGGTAGTCTTTTGATCAAGGAGATCCAGAGAGGATACGCTTTGCCTCCTCAAGCAAGCACTGTTCATGATCTCCAGAGTGGCTGTAACAAAGGGCTTAAAAATGACCTCACTCTTCTTGCCCCCTTCCTCAACAAGATCTGAAATGCCGTACTTTTTAGTCTCTCTGTCCAGTCCGCCCCAGACAAAGGAAACCCGCCCCCTGTCAGAACACTTTTCTTCCTTATCTGCATCACCATCATTCCACTAGCCACAAAAGTGATGTGACGTATGTATATGCTTTCTCAATCGCCACATAACTGTCTGTCGATCTTTAGAACAACCCTCAGTCATCATTCTGAAACACCACCCACACCTAGGGTTCGCCAGGTTCGTCACCCTCTGGCGATTTTCATGTGTCAGTTTGATCAACTTTGTCAACCCAACGATCCTTTTGGTCCAAATCCCGCACATCATTCTACAAACCTAAAACTCAAAAAATGAGCCAGTATATAGATTGTAAAAGACGAAAATAAATAAAGTTCCTTTATCACACTGTTACCACTTGCTGTTACAACAAGAAACAAAAATATAAAAATACCCTACCAGTACCAAAAACTTGATACGCCGATGCATTAGTCGCCACATTATGAATGTTGAGACAACCAGTCCACGTCATTCACTATTCGGGTTATATCCATTTTTTACTTTTTTTTCCCCCAAGCCCTTGCTATTAGCAAAGCCTCGTTGTGATTGCAAATTTTCATGTATGTGGGGAGAAGCGCTTTTACTCCGTGACAAGGACCGCCGGGTGGCTAGGTATCGCACGAACCTAGTTTGTCCCACCCGCTATATCACGGGCATTCTCTCCAGCTCATCGGACGGTCAAGAGCTGTGTGGTGCTCGGTGCTTGTATCTTGGTTGAGGTTTTTGTTTATTGATACGTATTGCCAAGTTGTATGGCTGACCGGCGTTTTCGCTAATGACCCGGAAACCCTAACAAATAACAAATAGCCTTATACCGGCCGCAGAACCCTTTTACATTTCTGTTTATTGTTATAAGTTTTGTAGACATTGTTATGGTGAGATATCTTTGTTCTCTGTGCCTCGTTTGGGTTGAAAATTTTCCATCGATATCTGAATTCCATTGTTCAAAGCAGAATGGTTTATAATCACCATTTATCTCTCAAAAATTGAAGGCCAAATCGGGATCGAAAAGCAGAGTTGCATATTAGCCATGTAGAGGCCGTTCTAGGTCAAAACAGTTGTATCTAACCGAATCCTGAAAGCGGGTGTGCAAATGCTGAGACTTTAGGCATCAAAACGTCCACTTCTAATGTTATGATTTTCCTGTTTGGTTTTTATAAAACAGTGGAGAAGCAAGCAGATCTTACCTTCATCTAAGTAGCTATAGTCATGGCACAAAAACCTGTTCATTAGACAAGATTTGTAAAAGTTGATTTACTTTCTGTAGATTATGTGTAGCATCAGTTCTATACAATCATATTGTGATGCCCCATTGCGTAAAGTCATCATATTTGGTCGACAAATCTGAGATCTCATTTTCCTGGTACTGACAGACATGACAAATTGCATCTTCTTTTCTCTCTTTCTGACTTCATGTGCCTAACCTTGAGCCTTGAGATGATTTTCTGTTCAAAGAATGGTAAAGAGCTTTGACATAACTTGTTTACAGATAATGATACTCAAAACTCTGAGCAGTTAAATTACCACAACAATGCATAGTCTATGTGGATACCTATTTATCAGTGTAAGCCTCTATAGCGCCAATGAAACAATCTAGAAGAAATATGTTAGCCAGAACTTGATGTTATGAGTCTGTTTATCTGGTACAGCTGTTGGTTTGTTGATTCCCGTGCCTTAAAAATATATAAACCCACTTATTTTTATACAGTGTGCTCCACCAACCCATTCTTTGTCCCTCTTCCCTGTTCATTAGTCCGCTATTCAATCTTTCATCAGCCCTTCCCCCCTCTCACCCCCACCGCCGAATCGATTCTCCACCTATTCTTTCTGGCTTACCCGCATCATGCAAGGGATCCCCGGTCATTTTGTGTTTCAGATTCTGGTCATGTCGCACCAAAGCTTCCTGCGGTTCTTTTCCTCTTTTGCTATTTGCCAGTTCATGGCGGAGTTGACCGTATGTATGTACATCTGTACATGAATGTAAGTTTGTTGGCACCAACCATCACCATCACCTGTTCTCTCTTTTTTTTTCTCTCTTTTACTGTGATAAGGCGGAAAGGAAGCGAGATGGTGAAGATCTTTGGAAAAGATACTTGACTGGGTACTTTGGTTCTGTGGAGTTCAAACTGTTATGACCAAGTATTGTCAGCTGATAACCCTGTACTCTTCTGGATCTTCAGGTGAGATTCCAAGCTGCATTCCGTAGACTTTCGACAACTGGTTCGACTGGTTATCTTATTCTGCAACGCTGATGTCTGCTGTATGTTAACTTGTTACATGAAAATTGCAGATTTTCTTTGTGTTTGTCGTCTTTTTATAGGTGGTGAAGTCTTGCAGAATATGCGAAACCGACGGGTAAAAAAGTCGCATTGGATATACCACTCAATCCCCTCATAGTGATACGTCTGATGCCATGGCTTTGGGAAAGTGCTACTGGAATAATTTCTCAACGAGACCTCTCCCAGTTTGTGGGTCTTCCCGAGTATGACCTCCGCTCGTTATATAACTCTCTTCTTATGATGTGTCTCCGAGACATCCCCACAGGGATCAATATCATGTACCTTGTAGAATCAGTTGGCATTTGTGGAGATATTGCCTCTCGCTGTAAGTTTATCTTCTTGATCTAGATGCCTGGTCGGAACTAGTCAATGCTTAGAAGTTAGCTTATAGTGAAAAAGTTCACCTGTCAAGTGAAAAATTCTCTCGGTCACTGTGACATGCAGTTTCATCGTCAGTTGTTTTGTTCGGGATTATATTGTAGGATGGAGATTAGAGGCTGTGCGTAAAACGATAATTGTGGGAATTGTGAATTATCAACAAGAAAAATCTGCTTTACGATTGGTCGTTGTGTCTTGATAGATTTCAATCATAATGCCATAGTATGATTGGAATGATTCAATATTATTGTCTACAACAATTTGGTCAAAAGTAGGGTTAATGACACATAAATAAAACCCTGATTGGATGCAAAGGGTTTAAGTGGAGCCCTACAATTTATGTCATAGGGAAGGCTTGTACTTTGCTAACAAAATTGCACGTTACCCCTGCGTAGAGCTGTTAATAACGACATGTCAAATTTGAGATCCGGGATCGCAGTTACTCAAATAATAACACCAATAACAAAATAGAGTGACACCATGATACTTCCTGGAATAAGGTAATACAAGAGTAATCTTTGTTTACTTTGCTCAGGTCTCTATCATAACCCTAATTGAGTATTCAGTCGAGAAATATTCTCCATACCCTCAAGATCCAATCTCTTACTTTCTGATAGATCAAACCAATCATCTTCACTCATTTGTTTGTACCAAAATTTCATATCACATTCTCTATGAAAATTTGTATATCTTAGCTCTTTGACAGCGATCAGACTGTTTTCTATCTTGTGTTGCTGCATATAAGCAACACGATGAACTGCATTCATTCTCGTGTAGCATATCTGGGACCTGAGGGGACCTACACTCACCAGGTGGGTAAACACGGGAACTGGCAGATTCACACTGCAAACCTGATGTTAAATCTGCTGTGGCCAAGGTAACTGATTCAGTGGCGGTCTGTTATTTATAGGCCACTATAAAAATCTTCAATCCAGACAACTACTGGGTTGCTCCGGTTGAGTACATCCCAGGTAAGTCGGGCATCTTCTCATGGCAGTTTTCCCCAGTCGTGCCGTCACATGGTCACCGAGTACGGGTTGGTGATACTGTCACTACTATGTCTTGCATGAAGAAACTGCCATAATCAACCATACCCTGTTTGCCGCTTATTAAGATATGGTCATTAACTAACCTGCTACAGATGTGTTCGAATGTGTTGCCACTGGCACCTCCCTATACGGTGTCATACCCGTTGCCAACAGCACAAAAGGTGTCGTACGCGCAACCCTCGATGCTTTTATGAAAATCGATGGCATATTCGATAACGTTCGGATATGCGGCGAGGTTTACGTGCGCGTCAACCATTGTCTTTTGGGAAGGAAGCCTGTCTCTGTCGGTGCCGCGATAACTACCGGCATTGATCGAAGTCCATCCGCTTTTATGGCTGCCCCTGTCCCTCCCATCTTAGGTTCAGTTGGGGAAGACGCCCCTGCTTCAGGTGTCTGCACGCCGACGCCGTCACAACCCGCGCCACCGAAGCCGCGAAGCCAGCCACTGGTAAGCTTGAAGCATATCACCAAGGTGTATTCCCACGAGCAGGCTCTGCAGCAGTGTACCGTGTTCCTGGACACTTATCTGAAGCATGCGGAGCGTATTGAAGTGTCATCAACCAGTAAGGCTGCGGAGCTGGCCTTCAAAGACAAGACAGGTGCTTCCGCCGGGATCTCGAGTATTATGGCTGCCAGTGTGTATGACATTGACATACTGGCTACCGGCATTCAGAATGCTGCTGTTAACGCGACAGCTTTCCTTATTCTCCGAAAGATGAGCCCCGGTGATGATATTGCTCGTATTCCCAAAGATATCCCAAATTACCCGGATGCTAGGCGGTGGAAGGGATTGATGAGCTTCTCGATACCTGAGGACATACCAGAGAGGTTAGGTGAGGTAGTGACCAAGTTCACTAATGCGGGCTTCTGGGTGACCAACATGCACTCAGAACCTCGTCACGGTGTTCCGTTTGGCTTGGACTTCTTTTTAACTATTGTGACACTTCCGCCCAAGAAGACTGGAACCAAGACTCTAGAGAGATTGATAAAAGAAGTGTCGGTTATGTGTTGTGCTTTCAAGTGGTTAGGATATTGGCCCAAGGTTGACTGGAAGGAAAGCTCATAATTGTTGAATCAGATGACATGTACGAATATATGATGGGATGGTGTTAGACAAAATTTAATGTATATAATGATGAGAACTGGAGTCTCTATGCGAGATAGATAGCAATATCATGAAATCTCGTCCGTCTAAAGTTACCTAGTATGACAACACCAAAAGAGCAATCAAGAGACTACGACAATACATGTTCAGTCGAGATAAAAAATCTTATAGAATACCGGGCGAGAAGCCATCGGTATTTCCGGACATGTCTGGCTCCGTTTGAGGCCATAGATTCATCCAGATGCTGGCCATCCTGCTACCATGAAGCCACATTGAGCAACATCAACACAACTACTGCTACATCAAGACGGCCATGTTTTGTAATGATAACCACAGTGAAGTACACTGGCTCTGTCTATCGACGCTCGAATAATTAGATAACCATTAAAAACAAAAATTTACTCCGGCCCACCACCTCTCCCCTTGCCACCGTCTCATCGTCCCACCGCCCACACCGACACCTTCCGGCCCCATGCAATGATCACCATGCCACTTGTGCCCCCATCCTCGCGTGGGGTATTCGCAAATACCAATACCAATACCTTAATTCGAGCCTCGGACTCCTACCGACTATTTAGTTACCATTGCATAATCGTCGTGTTTATTGGTCGATAGAGGATTCCAATTGCTCGATAGAAACAGCGTCTAGATCGGGTCTCCCAACTGGAGGAGACGGCCGAGGGACGCCAAAAATAAGGGGCCAATAAATGAAAAAATTTCAGCGGGAAGAGGGTGGGGAACGGGTATTTGTATTGTGCATATTGGGAAAAGAAGTGAAGTTGGCCCTGGTTGGGGGGGGGGGGGGTGAGTATCGTCATTGAGGGTCGCGATGATGAGATGCAGATGAGTGGCCCAAATAGGAAATGAGGGTATGACAAAAGTGGAGAATCAATGTCACGGGACGGGAACGCAGGTTTGTACATATGGTATGGTTCATTGTTATGAACCGCGGTCTGAGACATAAGGCTGATTATCGAATTGTGATTATCATAATCTAGACCTGAGATTGATCTTGACAGTTTGAGGACCTAGAGTAGCAGCTGTCATTACCCTTGCATTGGTCAACTGGAGCCTCATTCGATGGTGTCTACAGTATATTTAGGATGTGGAGGATGGAACCATTCAATGCCGACCTGTCACTTGCGTTGAGAATGCACTTTGTACGCTTCCCGAGCACACACTAATTATACAGCTTGAAACTACCTTTAGATAACGTCTGTTAGACAGCTACGTCAGACTGACCAAATCTATGTAGTTCTTGATTGTTATTTTAGTTGAAGGAATACAAAAGTAAAATTGATGCATGTACCAGTACAAGTGGTACCTGCAAAAATTATAGGTTCTGGGAGTATCGACTACAAATTGCAGGTAGTACAAATATGATATTGGAGACCTGACCCTCCATGCTCATCAAATGGAAGGTTGTGTTACTTTAATGTACCTTATAAATTGACACACAACATAATACCCAATACTCTATTGCAGATTTTGTATATATGTTGATTCTGATAAGCTCTCACTATCTTCCGACTATATTCTCCCATAATTCACAACTTCATCACAGTAGAGTTTTCACAGCTTGAGCTGCGCCCTTAATTCAAAACCGTTTTGCAACATTCCAAACTTTTGCTGCCATCAAGTCGTGCTGAAGTTGGAGCAACTTGCAAAGGTGCAGGTAGGTTCAAAACTATCAGGACATTTGAAGCTAGGGCAGGAACCAGTGGGGCTAGTCCTAAAGTGGCCAAATAGATAATACATAAAATACAATTACATTAATCTATTGTCTTAACTTTACTAGCTTGAGGGACAACGACGTTGTCTTTAGTAGTTGCATACCTTAAACTTTCCGTAGACAATGAATGGGTAATTTCTCATAGCCAATGATGTTGTCTTCAGTAGCTACCTACCTTAGGAGTTCCAGTAGATAATGAATGGGTAATTTTTCATAGCCATATCCATAAGTCCTGCTTTCTTGTCGTTTATTGACACATACCGGAGAAAGTATAAAATCATCAGCATCCCTCCCTCCCTAAATCTTGAAGAAATTTAAAAAAAAGATAATAAAAATTTTTCTTTTCACATCATCTTTGTAACCATCTTTGTTCCTGAAGGTTCCTGATTTTGCCTATTCTTGCTAAAGCTAAAATCTGTTATCATTGAACCCGCAGATTTCACTATACACGCTGCTTCAAACGTTATCATGACGGTTGACACCAAGCCCATCTTTGTTGCGACGCACCCCCGCGCGTGCTCAACAGCTTTTGAGAGGGTAAACCCTTACCATTAACTTTTCAAAAATCCACATACCTAGACCTTACTAACCTATTGAAATAGGTGTTCATGGCCCGGAATGACATTTTGGAATGTGTTCACGAGCCTTTCGGTGATGCCTTTTACTACGGCCCGGAACGCCTGAGCGAGCGTTTTGAGTCTAATGAAAAGACCCGCAAACAGAGCGGATTTGCTAACATCACTTACGCCGATGTGCTGGCCAAGATCAAGGCTTCCAGTGACCAGGTAAGCTCAATACTTCAGCCATATGAATCTTTGTGAATCACTATACCCTTATTTCGGCCGGATCTCCCGCCCCGATTAGACATTGTGGCTTTTCGCGTTGTCTGTTGCAAACTGTCACTGTGGGATGCATGTGAAGACCAGGATACGCTTCTGTCTGGGGCTTGCGTTTTATGGCCCCACCTGGGATGTGACTTGATGTAGCATATACCTGCAGGCTGTTCATAGCATATGCAGGCCAATGCCCATCGCAACCTTTAGTGTGCATAGGAACCTCCTACAGCCCTTGGCTTGAGATTTAATGCACCTATAAGTTGAACATATGACTGACTAGTCACTCCTTTCATACAGGACAAGCGCATCTTCATTAAGGACATCGCCTACTACCTTTTGGCTCCTGATGGAAAGACTACTCACACTGCCGCTTCCTTTAGAGTGGGAGACGAAGCTGAGAACCCTACCACTATCCCTCTTGATGAGTTGAACAAATTTCAGTTTACTTTCCTGATCCGGCACCCGCGCCGGAGTATTCCTTCTTACTACCGGTGTTGCTTGCCGCCGCTCGTTGAGCTGACCGGATTCAATGAGTTTATGCCCAACGAGGCCGGTTATGTGGAACTCCGCCGGCTGTTCGACTTCTTGATCGAATCCGGTGTCGTTCCTAAGGAAAAGATTGTGGTCATTGATGCCGATGATATGCTCGACCAGCCAGAGACTGTTATCCGGGAATACTGCCAACGTACTGGTATCGAGTTCACTCCTAACATGTTAGAGTGGTCCAAGGAGGACGACAAGAGAGCTCTGGCTGCTTTCGAGAAGTGGAAGGGTTTCCACGAAGACGCCCTCTCCAGTCACTCCTTGCATCCCCGCAAGCACGATCAGGTAAGAACAACGATGGTCTCTGTTACTAGTATCAAATATTGACATGCCTTTACAGAGACCCGTTTCTAGAGACGAAGATGATGAGGCCTGGAAGGCCAAATTTGGCGAGGAAGCCCAAAAGGTGATTCGCCAGACTGTTGACGAGAATGAGGAGCACTACAACTATCTCAAGCAGTTTGCAATCAAGTTCTAAAAGTTATGATATCACAATCAGTAATTAGTTAATCGCAGAATAACCAGCAGTATCTGTCAAAATTAACAGATATCAACGCCATGTTGAATACACATATCTATTGCTTTTCTACACCAAAATGCTGTCAGACAAAGAACTGAATACAAACAAGATGTAAGATATGTAATAGAAGTTTTCTATATGCTCCACGAAACGAAAAGATATTATACATGATAAAAGTACAAAGTGTGACATAGACGCTTCGGTCATCTCTCTTTTGAGGGTTTCCAGGGCTTTGCACTATCCCCAGCGACACTGGGCAGATTATGATCTCCCTATTTCCCGTAAACTGTCATCACCAGCCCATCCCGAAATCCAGTTCGAAGTCTCATATAATGATTTGAATGTAGTAAAATTACACTGGTCGCTTATGACCAAGAGAAAAGACCCTTTTTCTTCGGCGGTTCCGCTTCCGGCACCGGCATTTCTGGAGCAGCTTCAGCCTCAATATCGGGCTCCTCCGGTTCCTGATCTCGCTTGCGCAGAACCTCCTCCACGCGCTCATTCTCAACAATAGCCTGGCCGACCTCAGGATCATTCTCATCAATATCGACGAGCTCTTGTCTGATACCACCCTCCATCACACCATGCGTAACGTTCGATGACCACTCTGCCCCATACCGCTGGTCACCCTCGTACATCCACTCAACTTTGGCTGGACACAACTCTTTGCTGCCATCCTCGTTGGTTAACCACATGCGCGTACCGGCACCGGCACCGGCGAGAACAGCGGCCAGATCAGCGACGGAGTTAGCCTTTTGGTCGATGATGGCGCGACCACGCTCGACACGGGTTCGGGATAGTTTTTTACCGGGCTTGTCTGGGTTTTCTTTGAAGTAGAGGTCCTCGTCCCATTCGAGGAGGTGGCGGTTGCGAAATTCGCGGAGGCGTTGGAAAACGGATTGGCCAACAATTCCTTGGCCTTCAGGGAAGGAAATGACGGCGAATGGACGCCAGTAGTCTTTGCGGATCTTGGAAACATTGTTTTTCTTGCCGGCGAAGGGCATTTGCTTAAAGGCTTTGTAGACCTGGATTAAGAGTCAGTATGAATTTATGAGTGACGGATTTGAGAGACAAGTTGTATGGTAGGCAAAGCTGGTAGTCTGCGGCTTGGGAGATTCATATTTGAGGCTTGTGTGACGTACATTGAGAACCTTGGTGTGTGAGTAGACAATTTCCTTGGTGTGGATATTGGTGAAGATGTAGATCTTTTCGCCGTGACCTGGGGGGTGGCCGGCCAAGTCTGGTCGGGGCTGCTTCCATCTGGGCTTGATGTGACCGTAACGGACGCTTATCCGGGAGATCCCGAGAGCTAACTGGCCGATGGTGAACCGAGAGGTGAAGGAGTTCATTGTAGGAGAGGGGCCGGTCGGGATGGGAGGTTCCGAGATGTTGAGAATCGGACAGAGAAACGGAGAGACAAAAACGAGCCTAATTTACTAGGAGATAGCACTAGAAATAGATGCTGGCACACTCTTTTCCCTACTCGACTGCCTATCAAACATTACTATTGCAAGATTGATGGAATTTGCATGGTTTGCGCCTGGGATGACATGTCCCGAGGTTTAGCCGCATGACTTTACAACAAAATAAGGCTGTATATACATGGCTTGGATTATGTGTTAGATGACAACCACTGCCAGGGATTAGTAGGGATGCCCCGCCATTACTGCTTAGACCCCGCAGAACCTACCAGAAATAGCTAATAGCTTATAGTATGATCTCCGACATCACTATGGTGTGTAAGCGAAGCTACTAGCAGCTTCCCCTTGTAGCCTGACAGTTCATGAGGAGACCACCTGTTTCCGGAAATCGATCACAACGTGAGCCCAGCGTCTTCTCGATAGTTTCCAGATCTTTCAGAGTTCCGTGTCTTTGAAGATAAATATCTCAAACTCGTCTCGCCTCAGGAACTCTGCTTTTGCATTACATCTTCACATCACATACAAAAATTACAATAATTGAGAATACAACAAAGATATCAGTCTAGTACTGACTTACACAACTTCACGTACCATTTTCGTCACTCGTCTTTTCTGAACCACTTTTCGATACCCTATTGTTCATTTTTTTTTGACGATTCACGACCTTTGCATACGACTTTTAATACTACTCATTGTTTCTTTTAACGAATCCCCCCCACGCACACATTTACAATGTCTTCCCGCATGGAATTTACTGATCGAGCCCAAAAGGCCGTCGAGGACTCTATGAGTCTCGCCGAACAATATGGTCACTCCCAACTTTTGCCTATCCACTTGGCTGTGTCTCTGCTGGATCCTCCTCCGGACCGCTCAAAGGATCAGCAGAACATGCCTGCCAGCTCCAACATCACCATGTTCCGTCAAGTTATTGAGCGCGCCCATGGTGATGCCCAGTCCTTTGACCGCGCCTTGAAGAAAGCCCTTGTCCGTCTTCCCACACAGGATCCCGCGCCCGAGAACGTCAGTCTAGCTCCTTCCTTCAACGCCGTCCTCAAGAAGGCCACCGATTTGCAGAAACTTCAGAGAGATAGCTTCATCGCTGTTGACCATCTGATCGTTGCCCTTGCTGAGGACTACAGCATCCAAGCTGCTTTGAAGGAGGCCAACATCCCCAAGCCCAAGCTTGTTGTGGATGCTGTTAGAGATATCCGTGGTACTAAACGTCTGGATAGTAAGACTGCCGACGTCGACCAGGATAGCGAGAACCTCGCCAAGTTCACTGTTGATATGACTGCTCTCGCCCGTGACAAGAAGATCGACCCTGTCATTGGTAGAGAAGAAGAAATCCGCCGTGTAGTGCGTATCCTTTCCCGCAGAACCAAGAACAACCCGGTTCTTATCGGTGAACCCGGTGTTGGTAAGACCACCGTTGTCGAAGGTCTTGCCCAGCGTATCTGCAACCGCGATGTTCCTGACAACCTCAAGCACTGCAAGCTTCTTTCTCTCGATGTTGGTGCCCTTGTTGCTGGCAGCAAGTACCGCGGTGAGTTTGAGGAGCGTATGAAAGGAGTCTTGAAGGAGATTGAAGACTCCAACGAAATGATCATCCTGTTCGTTGATGAGATTCATCTTTTGATGGGTGCTGGTTCCTCTGGCGAGGGTGGCATGGATGCTGCCAATTTGCTGAAGCCCATGCTTGCTCGTGGTCAGCTACACTGCATTGGTGCTACCACTCTTGCTGAGTACCGCAAGTACATTGAGAAGGATGCTGCTTTTGAGCGTCGTTTCCAGCAGGTCCTTGTCAAGGAACCCTCAGTTCCCGAAACCATCTCCATCCTCCGTGGTCTTAAGGAACGTTATGACAGACATCACCGTGTCACCATTCTGGACAGCGCTTTGGTTGCTGCTGCTAATCTCGCCTCTCGTTACCTGACCAGCCGTCGTCTGCCAGATTCTGCCATTGATCTGGTTGATGAAGCCGCTGCTGCTGTCCAGGTTGCCCGTGAGTCTCAGCCTGAAATCATCGACTCTCTCGAGCGCAAGTACCGCCAAATTCTCATTGAGATCAAGGCCCTCGAGAAGGAGAAGGATGAAGCCTCACAGGCTCGTCTGATCCAGGCCCGCCTCGAAGCCACTAACGTCGAAGAAGAGCTTCGTCCGCTGCGCGAGAAGTATAACAATGAGATCAAGCGCGGCGAGGAGATCCACAACGCCAAACTCAAACTAGATGAGCTTGAGAAGCGGTTGGAAGACGCCAAGTACAACGAAGACCACGGCAAGGCTGCCGATCTCCAATACGGTGCTATCCCTGAACAGAAACAGCGTATCAAGGAGCTCGAGGAGAAGAAGCGGGTTGCCGATGCTGCCCTGGATCAGACCGACTCGACTGCTTTGATCAGCGATGTCGTCACTGTTGAACATATCAACGAAATTGTCTCCCGTTGGACCGGTATCCCCGTTACCCGTCTCAAGACCACTGAAATCGAGAAGCTCGTCCACATGGAGCGCGAGTTGGGTAAGATTGTCGTTGGTCAGAAGGAAGCTGTCAAGTCGGTCGCCAACGCCATCCGTCTCCAGCGCTCTGGTCTCAGCAACCCCAACCAGCCTCCTAGCTTTTTGTTCTGTGGTCCCTCCGGCACTGGTAAGACGCTGCTTACCAAGGCTCTTGCCGAGTTCCTGTTTGATGACCCGAAGGCTATGATCCGATTCGATATGTCTGAATACCAGGAGCGTCATTCTCTGTCTCGTATGATCGGTGCTCCTCCTGGGTATGTTGGTCACGATGCCGGTGGCCAGCTTACCGAGGCCCTTCGCCGTAAGCCTTTCTCTATCCTTTTGTTCGATGAGGTGGAGAAGGCTGCCAAAGAGATTCTGACTGTTCTCCTTCAGCTTATGGATGATGGTCGTATCACTGATGGCCAGGGCCGTGTTGTCGATGCTCGCAACTGCATCGTCGTCATGACTTCCAACTTGGGTGCAGAGTACCTCACTCGCGCCCCTACTCGGAGCCGCAAGGTTGATCCCGAAACTCAGGAACTGGTCATGAATGCTCTTCGGAACTACTTCCTTCCCGAGTTCCTGAACCGTATCAGCTCTACAGTTATCTTCAACCGCCTGAGTCGTCATGAAATCCGCAACATTGTCGACCTTCGCATCAAGGAGATTCAACATCGTCTTAACGATAACGATCGCAAAGTCACCATTGATGTTTCCGAAGAAGCTCGTGACTACCTGGGTAACGCTGGTTACTCACCTGCCTACGGTGCTCGTCCTCTGGCGAGATTGATTGAAAAGGAAGTGTTGAATAAGCTTGCCATCATGATCTTGCGTGGTGCTGTCAGGGACGGCGAGCGTGCTAAGGTCGAATTAGTCAATGGCAAGATCACTGTCTTGCCTAACCACGAGGACCTGATGGTGGACGAGGATGAGGATGTTAATATGACTGATGAGGAAGAGGACGCTGTTGACGAGCTGATGCATGAGGAGGGTGAACTTTATGACTAAATTTCTGAGTTAAAACGTTAGACTTTGGTTGGGTTTAGGATAATTTTTGGGTCTTTTCTTTTCCTGTGTTAGTACTGTTGGTTTTATTTAGCATACATTATTTTAGCGTTGTACTGTTTGAGATTAATGATATATGAATTCAACAAAAAATCTTAAAATTAGATGTGACATATACCCATGGTTAAAATTTACTACCAAATTCATAACACCTGTAAGATTCTAGTAAAATTCTAGAAGGTGTCTTTTTGTAGTTTATATCTTAGTGATTTGAACTATCTTCAATACGTATTGAAACTATTTTAGATTATAGTTTTAATTGGAAATAATAAGTGTTTGCTTCTGTAATAATCAAACGATGAAGCTGATTTTGTGCAGTGAATATCTGCTTGTCACATAATTATATAATGTCAAATTCCTAAATCGCTACTTACACGGCATCTCCAACCAATCATCAAATACACCCTATCCTGATCTTAGTCAAGGGTCTACCCGGAAAGCCCAGATATCAGGGTTGTGGCGTCGGAAATCGTGGCTGTAGTTGATAAGATAAATGTAGACCCCTATCTATAGCTGACCCAGATAATTTGTGTATGATATTATCACGTGCTAGAAGCCCTAGTCGAAAATTGTGTGGATTGCCTCGGGCCCCGCTTATTCTCAGATTAGCGCACGGCAGGTCCTCTATCCATTTCGTAGGGAACGAACTTTTATTTGACTTTCTTTTGAAAATCACTAACCAACATTCGTGGCAGGAAACATTTCATCAGCTTTGCTGACCCCGCCGCAATCATGTCGCTGGTTTCCTGTATGTCTACATACATTTTTACTCTTCCGATGACCTTCTCTCTTGGTGATATCGTCGTCGACCGTCTGTTGGAATCTACAATTCGCTATTATGCGAAATTAAGATTGGAGGCCTGAAAATGCACTCGCACACAATAATTACGAAGGCGTCCTGGATAACAAGTCTCTGACTGTACCGGATGCCGAATTGAGTCTTTCCTATGAACGGAGAGTCTCGGTTTGTGCCGTGACTTGCCAGTCTAGACCTCTATCTATTTCAATGTACCACGAATCAGCACCAACAGATTTGATGGCGATATCACCTGTGTAGTCTAGCATCGAGCGCATTTCGCTTTACAGGACCGAATATTAACTTTCATCTTCTTGTAGCAGAAAAGACGAACTTCCAGTTCATTCTGCGTCTCCTCAACACCAACGTTGATGGAAGTGAGTAACCTTATCTCTCTTTTACAATCATAATTCTTTGGGGCAATCCGGCGATGTAACTAGACAACTAACCTATCCTACAGAGCAGAAGAGTAAGCTGACTCCACCCTAACCGTCAAGGGCCATGTCATCCTAACAACTCGACACGGA
Source organism: Ambrosiella xylebori (assembly GCA_002778035.1). Lineage (NCBI taxonomy): Eukaryota > Fungi > Ascomycota > Sordariomycetes > Microascales > Ceratocystidaceae > Ambrosiella > Ambrosiella xylebori. The sequence continues at coordinate 2,497,911 of PCDO01000001.1, forward strand.
CTGGCATACTAACAGCCTGGAAACGAAACGTCCGATCATGAATTCTAACATATTACAGTTATGTACGCCCTGACCAAGATCAAGGGTGTCGGTCGCCGCTACTCCAACCTGGTCTGTAAGAAGGCTGATGTCGATCTGGGCAAGCGCGCAGGTGAGCTCACCTCCGAAGAGCTCGAGCGTATCGTCACCATCCTCCAGAGCCCCACTCAGTACAAGATCCCCACCTGGTTCCTCAACAGACAGAAGGACATTATCGATGGCAAGGACTCCCAGGTTCTCGCTAACGGTGTTGACTCCAAGCTCCGTGACGATCTTGAGCGCCTCAAGAAGATCCGGTATGTCGCTCTGCATTTCAGCTTATCAATAGTCTACTAACAACCCTTTTAGTGCCCACCGTGGTCTTCGTCACTACTGGGGCCTCCGTGTCCGTGGTCAGCACACCAAGACCACTGGCCGCCGCGGCCGGACCGTCGGTGTCTCCAAGAAGAAGGGTGGTTAAACTCGCCTCCGCGATTTTTTTCTTAGGGTTAGGGGAGAGTGTTGGACGGATTATTCAAAGTGGTGCTTGCATTCCGTATATCACAGCGTTCTCATGCGTAGTCTTGCATTTGTTGGGCGTCTGACACCTTGGTGGCTTCTCTATAGGTGAACAGAGAACCTTCGAGACAAAAGAAAGTAAAATGAACTTCAAAACAGTTGGTTCGCGGCGTTACTGTGTGCTTTATGGGCTATTTTGATGAATTAACTTGAGTCATGATCACCTTGGGTTGTGTCTATTTCATATATGAGTGTATGTTGGTCTTGAAAATGATTAATGCCATCAGTTGTTAAAATAAGTAACGATGGTTGATATAATATGTCATGTCAACGTAGTATATTAAGCAAACTTTTTGGGTCGTGATATCTAAATCATTCGATAGGGGCGTGTGTAATCATAGATGTGTCTTCAACCCTACTGCGTTCTGTTCTTTCTCTTCATCTTCCAACATTTTTTGATTCCTTAATCCTCGCGAGTCACTGCCATGTCTAGTAGTTCCACCCGACCTTGGCCTTTTGTCTCGTTACCGACAAAGTCAGAAATAGTCTTGAAAGCTCCCGGCTCCACAAATCCAACCACTTCCCACTCCGATCCCATTGTCTCCTGACTCTCTACCTGCTCAATATAATTCAAAATCTGGTCCTTGATAGTGTTGCCCCCAGACTTCTTCTTGTCGCCATCCCCTCCCGACTGCGCCGGCTTGGGTCCCTTTGCCGCCTGCTTCAAAACAGATGTCCCACAGGTGATACGCAGGCGCATGTGGGCGCGTGCAACAGGGATGGGTTGGTGGGCAATTAACGCCTTCATAGCGTCGAGGGCTTGGGACTTCGCAGACTTGGTGGTGACGACGCCGGTCCAGATGGGTTTCGGGGGTACGGCGTCACCGGGGGTCTCTGGGGAAGCAGGAGTAAAAGCGGATGGGGCACCGTGGGCTTGGGAGGACAGTTTGTCGAGGGCTTTCTCGATTAGGCCGGTGGTGTAGACTCGATTGGTGCGGGGATCGATTAGCTTGGAGGCGACGATGGAAATGACCTCGTTATGAACTCGTTCTAGCTGGGCCGCGCGCTCCTTCTCGCCTACTTGTAGTTCTCCCTTTTGGAGAATCTCGAGGATGATTTTATCGAGGGGGGTATTCTTGCCAAAGGCTTTTTCCAGGTCGTCTTTGGGGGCTGTTTGGCCTTTGGAGACGTTGAGGAAGACATTGGGGATCTGAAGGACGTTGTCGAGGTCGGTTTCGATGCCGCTGCGCCATTCGAGGACTTTGTTCTTGTAGCAGGCGAGTTCAAAGCGCTTCTTGCCTTTCTTGAGGCGGACCATGGAGACATTGGTTAGTCGGATTTGACCGACGGGTTGCATGATGCGGGACATGATGGCGGTTTGGTTATATTATTGATTTGACTTGATATGATGAATATTGTTAGATCAGAATATGCGTCTTATTGTTACAAAAAGTTTTAAAATGACAATTAAGGTTAAATGGAGTAGATGTTTGAGTACGAGATGTTGGGGGAGTGGATGTTTATAAGCTCATGCAACTACAAAAAAAGCTCCATGTCCATCTATTTAAAATCCATGCTCACATCTCACATGCAGTTATGACGAAAGTGGAGTGAGTTTCTAACCCTAAACCCTAGTCATATATCACCCAACCTCAAACTGACTCATTGGTGTATTTTCATTCGAGTCCCAAAAGAGGTGTCAAGAACAAGACACCCGAGACAGATCTAACAAAGAAGTGGGACATATCAACCTTTTAGCATCTTTCAGCTTCGACTTCACTCGAGTCTTGTGTATACGACCTTCAATCCCTGGGTTCATCAATCTTGTGGTTCACAGTTTCGTCTGTTGCACTTCATCCATCTTTCATACACATCATGGCTGACTCCACTCCTGAGGCCCCTATGGCCCCTGCCGCTGACTCCGTTGTCCCCGCCGCGCTGGCCCCCGCTAAACAGAACATCAACCCTTGGAGTGTCTCTGGTGAGGTTGGCGAGGATGGCAAGGTCAAGGCTATTGACTACCGCAAGCTAACCGAGGAATTCGGCACTACTCTAATCGATGATACGCTGTTGGAGAGATTCGAGAGAGTTACTAGGCACAAGCCCCACCGCTTTATGCGCCGGCAGATTGTCTTTTCTCACAGAGATATGTCTTTGATTTTGGACCGTTATGAAAAGGTATGGAGAGAGGTTGTTGTGTGGAATATGGGTTTAGATGTGGACTAATAGTGTGATGTTGCAGAACGAGCCTTTCTTCCTGTACACTGGTCGTGGTCCCAGTAGTGACTCGTGAGTAGACCTTTGCAGTTGTGTGATCATTATAGAATCTTGATTTTGACAGATATCAGCATGCACGTTGGGCACGTCCAGGTTTTCCGGTTCGTCAAGTGGCTCCAGGAAGTGCTTGATGTTCCTCTGATCATTATGATGACCGATGGTAAGTTCTGATTGTTCGTAGAAATCACAAGATTTGCAGATGGCTAACATTTGAACAGATGAGAAGTTCCGTAAGTCAAGCCGTATTTTGTATGAGAAGCTCACCTAACTCACAGTTATGTAGTGTTCAGTGAGAAGCGTACTGTTGAGGAAGTCATGGGTTACACCCACAAGAATGTGAGTGTTGGATAGGCATTCTTGAAAGATAGACTCTAGCTAACATGTACAGGTCCGTGACATCATCGCTGTTGGTTTCGATATCAAGAAGACCTTCATCTTTTCCGAGTAAGTACCGGTGTCATTGATTTTTGAAAAAAGCTAAGTTATTAACATACGCGCAGTTACGATTTCATGGGTGGTGCTTTCTACCGTAACATCACTCGCTTTGCCAAATTAGTCCCGTGAGTTCAGGTTTTGTTCAACATGTTATTCGGTGAATACTAATCCATTACAGCCTCAACACTGCCTGCAAGGTCTTTGGTTTCAATGAGAGGTGAGTTCACCCATTGTGTTACCTCAAAGTTATTGTCACTAATATCTCATAGCTCCAATATTGGCAAGATCCACTTTGGCAGTATCCAGGGTGGTAGGTAACTGAACCTATCTATCTGTTCGGAAGCACAGTCACTGACCATCTTTCCTCAGCTACTGCCTTTGCTTCTTCTTTCCCCGAAATCTTTGGCAAGGATGAGTCCAAGAGCAACAATATTCCGTGCCTGATTCCTTGTGCTATTGATCAGGACCCCTACTTCAGAGTTACTCGTGATGTTGCTGCCAGATTACACTACGCCAAACCCGCTCTGAGTAGGTTCACTTTTTATACATCTATCTCTCTTATACCTCCACTAACATGACGCAGTTCACATGCGCTTCCTCGATGCCCTTCAAGGCCCTGGTTCCAAAATGTCTGCCTCTGACGACACTTCGGCCATCTTCCTAACTGACTCTGCCAAGCAAATCAAGAGCAAGATCAACAAGTATGCTTTCTCCGGTGGTCAAGTCTCTGTTGAGGAGCACCGCGAGAAGGGCGGTAACGCTGATATCGACGTCTCCTACCAGTACCTCCTCTTCTTCCTCGAAGACGACGCCGAGCTCAAGCGCATTAAGGAGGAATACCAGTCCGGCCGCATGCTTACTGGTGAGCTCAAGGCCATCTGCATTCAGTACCTCCAAGAGTTCGTCAAGGGCTTCCAGGACCGCCGTGCTGCAGTCACCGATGAGATTGTCTCCGAGTTCATGACCCCCAGAGCCCTTCAGTGGGGTGGTAATCCCAAGGTTCCCCGTGTGGACCTTATTGTCCCTATTGTTACGGAGAAGAATAAATGTTCTGAAGGGGAGGGTGGTGGCAAATTGACCAAGAACCAGCTCAAGAAGCTGCAGAAGCAAAAACAGATCGAGGAGAAGAAGGCACAAAAAGCCCAGGAGAAAGCAGCTGTTACTGCCAGTGCCTAGTGGAGAATGTATGTATGTATGACAGATGATATCAGTAAAATATGACTTTTTTTTACATGAAAGAATTATTCCCTTTGTTTGATTTACTAATGATAGAATCGGGTGGTACTATGGTTGCAGACTTTGGCTGTTCCATGATTAAGTTCCATTTTCTAGAAGGCAGACATTATTGATGCATGTAATCATCCCTACATACCGTCGTCCCAAGTCAATATAATCGTATAGTCCGAAAATCGACTATGCTTTGGAATCAACAATCCAACCCAGAACGTTGCCTGTGTTGAGCCCCCTAGAAAACATATTTCAAGGTACCAAAGTTACCAAAAGACCATGTGTCTCTGCGTCTGGCATGCTCGTCCGTAACAAGCCAGCTCGAGTCGTCGCTGCTCTATGGACGCAAACATATTTACAAAAGATACGCAACTCCCGCATGGTCACTTAATGTGATGAGCTGAAGAGATGAGTGAAATGTGGTGAGGTGTGGTGTGCTTTTTTTGAGAGTGATGATGTCAACAAAGGAGGTTGAGTGATGGCGATTCACGTGATTTTATTAGATGCTTCTGGTAACATGTGTGTAACGGCTCGTTAATCCAACCATACACCATGGAGCGATCAAGTTGCATCTGATCGAGATCTTCAGTGTTCTATCAAGTGAAACATACATAAGACCTTTTTTTGTATTTCTCAATGGCCACAAGATAATGTATGATGATCATAACTACACAATGACTTCACCAAAGTACACAGATACGGTTGTCATGGCCACACCAGAACTTGTCAGAATCACTGATATGCCCAATCCAAGACAATATGAATGTGGAATTACTCACTGTAACCCTATCTTTCTCTCTCCTGATCGGTTAGGAGTCGGCGGAGACACTGCAGGCCGAGGATTATGTAGCCGCGCCGTGTGATATATATCACACATCAGAGAACAGGTATGGAAAGTACTCTGCACCGTCGAAGGCGTTTATGAAGATGAAAATGTACAGTTGCTGGATGACGCGGGGCACATTGGGGGGTCTTTTCCGTCAAGTCGAAGTCAAGTTACCTGGGTGATATTAATGAAGCATATAGTCCTGATGAAGCCTGAGAAACTAACGGCCGAGAGCTGAGGGTCTTTTGTGGTACTTTGTCAATTACATTATATGTAAATATATTAGGGGAAGATGTTCTGACTCTCCAACCCAACTAGATGTGACAGCTCCCTGCGCTTCAAAATAAACATGACAGATCCAAAGATACACACCCTCCCCCATGGTTGCAGAATCCGAGAGCTCAACAAATATTCCCGTAAACTACCAGTGTGAGGTTCGTTCTTGCAGATGCAGTTGCATGCATATCATACCATACCTTTGGTCTGCATTATGGCGTCGTAGTCGGGCTCTGGACAGCTTGTCGTTGGTTGGTTGGGCCAGCTAGGGTTGCAGATGGGGTTCTGTTCCGGGAAAACTATGTGTATACAATACAAAGTTGTGGTGTTACTGCCAGTGGATTTTGGAGTGCTTTGTTGAAGTGCATTGCAGAAAAGGGTGCAGAGACATTGCTTCTGTTGTTGGGTTTCCATGCATATGGTGTGTGTCAATGTCTTTTTGCACCGTTGCTTTCAGTACCGTGGGTATTCTTTTGTCTTCTTCATATCTCGTTACCAGACATTCCAGTAGAAAGTCACGTGCAACCCTATGTGTGTTCAGCCCTAATCATATCATCGTATATTTTGGTTTTGTATTCGCTATCTCGGTTAGAATAATATTGTGATCCTATTATCATTGACCTTTCTACTGTGCCAACTACATAACACCTTACCAACAGCTTTTGCATTCTTCCACAATAACTCTTAATCCTAATCTTTATATCGCCCTCACCGTTTACCACCCTCGTTTCTTCCTTCACCTGGAGATCGGCCGCCTTGTGGGCAAAGATAATGTTAGAATCAACGGGAAGAACAATATCTGTGGCTCTCTTTTTAGTCGAAAATGGCGAAAAAGGTTGGATGAATGGGCACGCGTTGCGAGGTGAGAGGATGAGATTGCACCAACGTGCATGTGGATATGAACAGGGTTCCATTTGGGGCAGAAGGGCTCGGCATGGTTAGATTATTGTTCTTTGAGAAGAATGATATAGCAAGAAACAGCTTATCGTTAGGTTTTACATAATTGCCACAATGATATCACATGAATTCATGGAACCGGTGCCCTGTGACTTTTGTGTTTCATTACTGCATATCGACATCCCGATATCAACGGCCTCGTCCAACCAGACAATCTGTAGGAAAATTAATATTGCCACATCAACTCTAGCAAGCTTCCTGCAGCCCCCATCACAGTGGTGACGGTTCAGCCCAGTCATGAGCTAAGGTGTCCCGTCACGTCGCCCACACCGATCAAGACAGTCAGCTCTAGTCTGACTAACTCGAATTTAGTGGGAGAATGGCCTCGTTGGTCTTCCGTTGATCTTTTGAGAGAATCCCCTCTTGCTCCCGCCATACCCAGAGGTAACAGTCCGTATCCTCTTTTGGGAACAATGTCATGTGAATCAAGATGCTATGGCCGCTTAGAGACGGGACTTGGCAGTTGCGGTTAAAGACAAACGGAAGAGTTGTTGTGTTTTGTCAGTTAATCATAAGTGGTTTGTACTTGACATGTCCACCATGTCAAGTGGGCGTCCATGATAACAAACAGTAGCGGTTCAAGGGCCTCCCAGTATGGTGATTGACTGCATATTCCATTTCTGGCAATTCGCATGATCATAATATTTAGGGACGGTTTAGTCAACTTCCAGTTGCAATATCTGATTGAACATTACTAAAATGGCCATCTCTATGATTTAAATTTTATATGGGATGTTGGGAAATTGGCTCTTCGGTCCTCTCCCCAGACGGCACATGCTTGCCGAGACTTGATTGAACTGTAGCAGAGCCTTTTTCAGTCATTCTGATTTGTCAACCCCCAATATTTGCCAGGCTCCCTAGATGCTCATATCAAGATTACAAAATTAGGTGGATGATTAACTTGACAAACAGCGAAGCTAATTGCTTACTTCCTATAGCATAATTGTCAAAGACTCCATTTGGCCGTTCATGTCCAGTAACACACACATGCAGCATAACATGAATTCTGTCATGATTTGGTCCTGTCAAACACACACACACACACACACACACACACACAGTACATATATACAAAGAAGTTTAATGTGACGTCCCTTGTATGATGGGGCCACATCCGGTTGCCTTGGCTCGTGATGCATGGCCGGGTCCTACCTTCGGTTCGTTCATGACGTCCACATCTGTCGCCATCAGGAGACCGGGAAATATCTAAGGAACATACAGACATATCAATCGGTGGATACACAAATTGTGCTGTGCTAGAGAGATCTTGGTATCACAGACTACATGGTCCCGTTTTTCCCAACCTCATCCGTCTGTCAGTGGCCTAATTTGCTGTCCACAATCCCGGATTGGCTGCACGTAGCCTCGAGGAACGAACATGTTCGTTGGTCGTTATGTCCAGTATCCGGTTTTGGTAGCCTTTTATATGTAAATAGTATTCCCATCGTACCATAGGGAAGCTGCTTGACCTGGCCAGTGGTGGTGACTAGCCTGATCTTCTGATTGGCCAATGTCTCAATAAACATGTATCATACACGGTGTCAGAAGCTATGCGCTGCAAGATAGGTTTCCCAAATTATTGACCTCGATAGAGACAATGGCGATGTCATTCAAGTTCGTGACTATACGGCGCATATGGCTTTATTGGTGTGGTGACTGTCAGTGGCGTTACAGTGCATTTGTCCGTCGTTATCGATCGGTCGAGGAGGCAAAGACCTCGTTTACAGTTCACCACTCAGATATATAAGTGGCCTTGGCTTCCCAGACATTTACGATTTTTTTCCTTCTCCCGGCCGAGATGCTGATAGGACATTGACAATCACCGTCAGTGGATAAACTATGTCATTATATCCTGATATGGTGATGAAATGTGACGGACTTTTAGATCTCGACATATTAGTACATATTTACCTCGGAGTGTGTACCGTGAATACACAAAGAGAACCACAGAAGTTAATAGAGACAAAATGACGAATGACGCCTACTCAACTGGCATCAGAAAGTTTCAGAAACTAGCGGTTACATATATTTGCTTTGAAGCGCATAGACGCATCGCTCAATCTAGCCACGGATACTGCTTTTGATTTAGGCGATAGAGTCACGGCTCATGTTTTGAATGAACCACACAAAACACACAAAAGTAAACTGTTCACAGACACAATGGTCAAAGGGACACCTGCAATGCAACTCTGCTCATCTTGGTGTTGCTTCTCTTCCTACTGCCACGCTCCTACAACATGTGCGTGCAAATCCTACCATATGAGACCTTTCCCCCCCTCTTTCTCTTTCTCTCTTCTCCTCTCCTGCACGCTCAGACCCAGTCTCTTTCCCCAATTCTCGTGATGTTCCCAGATACGGTTCGGAACCTATTTTTTATCTCCATGGTTTTGCTCCCGTTGTCATCATCACTGCCACGATGCTTATACTTGTCAATAAATAGATACATCTCCGAACATGAGCAGATCCACTTCCTCTTAGCTAAGCCCGGGCCTCGTTGATATCTGTAGGGCAGAGTGGAAGCGAAACCCCCCCCATTGACAAATAAACGCCCAGGAAGAGCCATGATTATCCCACCATTTGCTTCTCTAGCCCAGCCATTTTTCTTTTGGTTCACTTATTAATTCCCCCCAGTCATTCACTAAGCCACTTGTAACGAAAGCTGCAGCGCCTATGGACGCCACATACCCAGAGTAATATCACCATGCAGAATATCAAAAGTAGTCATTTCCTTGCACCCGGCAATAAACTGGTCATGAATTTAGCAGAAAAGACCGCATTGTAAGCACTACGAGGGAAGTTTTTCCGGATTTCGCGCTGGTTAATCTATAAGGACCTTATGACATCGTGATAACGAGCGTAACTGTATGAATCAGCAACGAAACAAGAAAAATGATGGGTGATGGGCAACTGAGCCTCTGAAAAACGGACGCTCGGTATTCTGTAATCACAATACCTTGGTGTATGTTTCTGAACTTTTATCACGTTCTATCTGTACGACTTCTGGTCGTGAAGTTAAATATGACATCGTGATTGACGAATCTGGTAATACTAAACAATTAGGATGGTTTTGCTTGGCACATCCGTTAGAACGATGTGCCTAACCCTGTCCTATAACCCTAATCTAAGCCTCTTCAGCTGCTACGAAGGAATTTATTAAAGATTCAATTAAGCGAAGTGTTTAGCTGCTAGTCCCAATAAGATTACATTTATATCGAAATATATTGACGATTCACAAGTAATAAATCGATTCCTAGTCATTAGATGCCGATACCTCCAACTTGTTTAGACAAGATAAAACCCTGCATCAGACAATTGCCTGCGTATATTTACTTATATTGCATATGTTATAACTAACGTCTTGTCATATAGTTTGATAGGCGAATCAGGGCATTAAAAGAAATTTACACAAACGATATGAGAAGCACGGAGCAACAAGGTCGTGCAGAAAACTCAACAACACCGCGGAAGTTGGAATCGAAAGAGGGCGGGTGGATGCGGATGGATTCTTTGGCACGGCACGGCATCAAATTTGAACTTTGAAACTATTATTGATTGTACCCAATTTCGATCGAACCAAGATGATGAAAATTTGAAAATCCAGATATACAATTTGGGTACAATCAGGTGTAAAACTGATTGCATTTCAACCGGCTTTGTCGTCTTTTTTTGTTGTATTTTCGCACAACCACAATATGCACAAACTTGCATATTCTGCCATTGACTCTTTCTTTTCTTTGTTCTCGAAGCTTATAGTAAAACTCAAAAAGCTTCCATGCACACTTCGATGGTTGCATGTGAAAAGGTCCCATAAAAAGGCCCCACTTTTTCGTTGGCTAGCGCCCTGCATATCCGCGCGACCCACCCACCTCTCCATTTCTTCCCCAATTCTTCTATGTCTCCACTTTTTTCTTTTTTTCCTTTTGACATACTCTATCTTCTGAAGGCGGCGATGGGCGGGTGGCGGAGTTGCCAACATCGGAATAGCGTGATGATGTTTACAGAAAACAGAGAGTTGGAACATGTGATTTTCTTCTTTGTTCTGCCGATTGGATCATTGAGATGCATTTTATGGTGGATTATCACAAGCTAAAAGAAGCTTCCATTGCACTTCTCTGCTTAGCCACCTAGATCATGCATTTTGCGCAACCCTACCATTGGCTAGTCTTGTAGTATGATGCATGACAAACCCACAATTTTATCTGTGCGCTGCATGAAATCTCCAACCAAATTGGAGTCATAACGTGTTTAAACCTTTCTTTAGTTTATTAAAGTGTGAAAATTTAAAAAAAAAAATTTATAACTAGTAAGAGTATCGAAATTTAAATATTAAATCATGAGCATCTTATTTACCAATCACATAATGAAAAATTATTGATTTTGAAGCACGCAATATAAATAACTTTTCATGTATAGAGAGAATTTGTGTGATGTCTCTTCCTGTTGTGTCATTGGTCGGCGCAAACGTCAATTTTCTTCCTCATCTGGATAGACCTTTTTGACCCACGTTAGAGACCACCAATTGAAAAAGGTTCGTCAGCCCCCCTGTAACCCACTATTTTCTGAAAAGCAGGTACATATTTCCCACAGGACAGTTGCGTCTCCTGTGCCTTTTTAACAGGGCACGGTATCGCCTATTACACTTCACAGGGGCAAGTTTCGGACTTGCAGATATCATCATCCAGACTCAGGTGCCCTTTGGGAATATTTATAGACGAAGTACTCGCAGATGCGGGCTGTACTCGGGGAACAGCCCTGAGAGTGTACGGTATGACCGGGAAACAGGTGGTGGTGGAGAGTACGGAGTAATTTGCTAGTTATCACATCTCGACTTTATTGTAAGAATCATTTATATTTTAAAGGTTCACATCGGCGTGGGTTAATTTACAAAGATGAACTGGGATTACAATATGGTGTACCATATACTGACATTGGCCATGTTTAATAATGGATTGGCTCTATCTTGAAAATATTAACGTAGGTACACAACAGGATATGTTGCGGTTTCTTGACATTGTGTAAGCAAGGCTGGATATGAGATTCAATTTATATTCCGCTTCAACATTGAAGATCTACTTCCATTGTCTAACTATCAGACATGTGTTTGCTGTTATCGTTCTTCTTGTGCCCCAGCAACAATCACTTGCGTATGTTCCTTCCTCATTCCCTTGGCTCCTTCATGCAATTTGATGGGAATGGTGGTCCTGGCTCGATCTACTACTGTTTCTTGACGTGGCTTCCTCTTCGAGAGGGTTGGCTTACCAGAAGCAGAGATGTCCCATAGCTACCGTTGCAGTTTGAAGAAGTCAACTTGTAATTTTGGCTGGTACCTGCCTGGCTTGTCTGTTATGGGAGGTGAGGTTCGAGGATTCATCAGATGCACTTACATTAGTGACTTGTGTTCATACAAACTCACGATAACTCTCGGCATACTGATTTCTGGATCTCGGAATAAAATGACTAATCACAGAGATGAGATAACAGATATATCAGGACAAGAAGTTATAGTCCACGCAGAGGTGACTCGGCACTAATATTGACAGTTTTCCAGCCCATGATAAAAGTACAGTCAGGCCTGTGAGAAGTATAGGTCGTGGTGACCAAGTCTATATTATGTCCTGTGCTTGATTCGGTTAATAGAGTGTCGCAATCGCGCTTTCGCTTTCGCTGGCTCGTGCGTGTACCTGCATCAAGAACACCTGGGTTTGTTGATGACTTGCAACTTTGTCCTTGACTATAGCAAGATTTGTTAAGAGGTATCCACAGTCCAGCTGGAGTGGCCTCGCGCGGGCGATGTGTAGGTTTGTTAGTGGGCAGTGGGTTTAACCGAAGTGTAAAATTTAGCTGATGATAAGGATGACCGCCACAGAAAAGTACGTTTAACATGTAGCAACAAGTGTGTTGGGGATGATTGGGACATGTGTCTACGTGGGGGACGATATCTTATCGTTTGAATATCTCACCTGGTCTATTTAAATAGTTCTCGTGAATATTAATTACTCTTGACTAACTTTCTTGTCATCAATGACAGCTTGGGCCAGCTGGTGACCTTGAAACTCATTCTATCCTGTTCTCTCAAATCCTCCCTTCAATTTCCCAGGTTCCCTTCACTTTATTCTTATTTGAAGTCTTTTTTGGCAGACCTAATCCCAGGCTTTAATTCCTATTTTATTGATTATTTTATTTTTTTCTTTCTCTTTTTTTTTTCCCAGGTTTTGTCGCTAGCCCTGGTAAAGTCCTTCCTGACCTAGTGTTGTAACGACCCCAGCAGTAGGTCGCTATTGTAATGCCTGTTCTACGCTGAATGTCGACTCTTTGCTTCCCCGTGACTTCCTCGTTGTGTCGCGCAATTCCTCAGGGTCGTTACTGCGGGCAATTGCTGTGTGATAGGCTGGTTCATTCACTTATTCTCACTATTGCCATTTTTGTTCTTGAGATTAATTAACCTTCTTTCTTTTCCATATCTTTGCTGACTGGAGACGACAATCGTGAATGTCTTTTCTTGGACAAGCTATTTGGATAGCCGCATTTTATTTGTGACATTCCACACTCTACCTTTATTCTTTTTCTTCTTTTCAATTGCGACTCAATTGGTCTACACCATTTTTTCACCTTTTCGCCCACTTCGTTGTCTTCCATTAACTAAAATTCACGCCATTTTGCTTCTATCTCATTGATTCTCATTTTTGAATTTAAACGACATCTCCAACATCTATATTTACATATTCTAGAAATAAATTTCCCAAGTTCTCAACACACTTTACGGCGTATTTTTTGTGTAGTTGATGATACATCGAACTTGATCATTGTATCGACATCACCGACTCACAACACCACACTTGTGCTTTGTTCACCGGAATCGTGCGCAGCCATTATTTCAACTTTACGTTCATATATCGACCTACTATTTACACATTGATTTTTGATTCATACGCTATAATCACCACACCATCCATTTGTGACTTTTTGTCTCGTCATTATATGAGAGAAAACTCGATCATAATTATCGACATTCGCATTTCTGTTCAGATAAAGGGATTGTCGCCTTTTGAAATATATTGGCTTTGTCACTTTCGGAACCTGTTGCAAGACGTGCCGTTTGCTCGTTTCAACTAAAAAGACCTCTAACATTGGTCGTATTTTCTTTTGTAAGTCATCTCTAAGAATGTATTGTCCCCATGATTCGATGCAGAGTTTAGATTCAGAGGTGTACCGATCTATCTGCATGTTCCATTCTTTGAAATCCAACTTCTCAACGGGTCTTACTTGCCCTTGCGTTGCCTTCAATTTTTCCCGTCTGCTTCAGAAAGAAATCATGTCTCCCTCGACCCCGTTTACCACCACATTCCTCTATCCCTAGCAGGCTTTTTATTCAAATGTTCCCATCATCGGAATTGTGCCTATATCGTTACAAGTCTTCCGTACTTCTGGATTCTGGGACCGACGAGAACCAGAGACAGCTGGATAAAATTCCATGCCATCCCAAAGTTCTGCAGACATGGGGCGTGTCGCCAACATTCTCAGGTCTTACATACCGACGAGAATACATGATTGAATTTGGTCAGCACACTGTCCACATAATCATATCGAAGTAAAGGACTTCCAAAGGACTGCACAGCGACCAGCCATCGTCTCTTTCTTCGCGCTACTCCATTCTGCCGGTATCTGCATATCCACCTGTTAGCGCTTCTATACTGCCAGGTTTTTTTTCCAGAACCCCAGAACCTGCAGTCTCAGTCTCGCTCATGAGCCTTCTGGTTTATTTTTTCTCGCATAGCCGTTGCATGTCAGAACCGAGAAACTCTGTATCGGAAGAACGATACATGGGGCGCTCGATATTCACTACTCGCATATCTCAAATCATTTGGTGTGACTCTCTGTTCATGGTTGCGATCTTCACCTCGCCTTGAGGAAATTGAAATCATCTGATGCGCAATTGTCTTTCCGCATTTGCCAACTATTTGGGCATCTTTACCCTTGGGTTTTCTCTGGACTGAGGATCTCCAAACCCTCACTCCATCGCAGAAATGATCCCGCATCCCAATCCAACACATACCCTTCTAGAGCATCGTCTCTGCACACACCCCAGTCGTGGTCTGTTTCTCGATTTGCCATCCCTTGTCGTGCGCGCAGTCCGTCCTCATCTTGCGAGATAGACAAAAACCAGGCGCAAAGGATACACTGCATCATCTTTCTATTTTCCTCGATTATAAACTATCTGCTTTGATCAACCTCGACTCTGAACTCGAATTCCCCAGTGCAACATCTTCCGAGATGCTCTGTTCATGGAATAATCATATTTTATTTTACATTGTTCAATATTAACATGTCTTGCGACCGCAGCGTTGTACTTTTATTCTCGCTAGTTCATCCTCATTGGCTCTTTCTCGACGAATTGTACTTCGCGATCTCCATATAAGTGCGACTCCATTTTATACAACTAAACAATTTGGCGCTGTCGCCCTATAGTTTCGCACCATTTTCAAGTCAAAACTATTTAGCGGCTCACCCACATAGTCTCGACTGAATGATCCTGCGCTCCCATTATCAACCGTCATAACGCCTGTGGTGCCAGTGGTATTGTACAAACAAAAACTAAGTTTCATTTTGGGGTTATTTGTATTAATCTTCTTTTCCTGTGTTGGACACGGACGTCAGCATTGTTCGTCTGGTACATACAATATTTTGGTTACGATTCGAGGCGTTATAGTTTCTTGAATCTTCAAGAAACTGGTGCGGTTGACCTCAGGACGTGATTTCTTGGTCTACCGCCCAACTGTTGCCTCTAAAACCCTCTACTCACATTCGAAATGTCGTCGACAATGGATTCCTCACTATCACACATCATCTTTATCCATAAAGATGTCAAGAATGAGACTTTGGTGCCTGCACGGTCCGATGCTTCGGTTCCAAGCAACCCAGATCTCGAACCCGAATCTCACTTGATTGCGGATTCATTACAGCCACTTCTCGAGTACAGCGATGGTAGGTACTATCATATCTCTTTGCCTTTGAAATCTATACTAATTGTCTCCTTCAGTTCACACCTGCTCAACTGGTGCTTCCTGTATAGCTACCCTCACCAAGTTGTTGGAGAGAAATGTGGACCACCTTACGCCTCTTATTGTATTGATTGATACTCCTTATGATGAACCAGTTCCCGAGCGCAAATTCATTCTGGGATCATCCACAACCGAATACACAAGAGAAACCAGCATACAAACACCAGATGAGGAAGTCTACGGTCTCAAACTTCTGCAGCGGATCATGACCGAAGCCCACCTACGTAGCATGTCGAAGCTTGTAGTTGCTATTCCCGTAATAAGTTACCCCAATGGTCCTTTGTCTCCTTATACTCAGTCACAGCTCGAGTTTCCCTCACAGCCAATAAACACTTCAGAATGGATTGACAAGAGACTATTGCAGCGCTCATTAGATCTTGGTGCTACGGACGTTATCGTTGGGCCTATTGATAGAAAAAGTGTTACTAGTCTGGAAGTTCATGCCTATAGGGCTCATCGTGATGCCCTCAGAGAGCATCGTGCTGTCATGGAAATTCGCAGAGGGCGTAAGCGCTCCTGGGTTGGATACAACGAAGAAAAGCCTTACTCATATCTGAGAGAAGCTATGGTATCGGGCCTGATGAAGGGTATTTGCCGAGATGGCCAGGAAGAGGATATCACGCAGGCTAAAATCTCAGTACCTGCCGATAGACGAGATGTTGTTGCTCAGGCTATTGGCCAATGGAACTTCTCTGCCCACGCTTTTTCTGACGACGAGCTCTTGTACGCTGGGCTCATCATATTTAAGCATGCTCTGGATATGCCTGGTATGAATAAGTGGAGAATAGGCACTGATCAGCTTATCAACTACTTGGTTGCTTGCCGGGCCGCTTACAACAGCTTTGTTCCTTACCACAATTGGAGACATGTCGTTGATGTGCTCCAAGCTACCTTCAGCTTCCTTGTTGTTCTAGGATGTCTTCCTCCATACCCTCGTAGCGAAGTTGACTCTACTCCCATGGAGAAGACTCCTTTCACTGCTTTGATTGAGCCTTTCGAGGCAATTACTCTACTCATCACCGCTATCGGTCATGATGTTGGCCACCCTGGTGTGAATAATGGGTTCCTGGTCACTCTTAATGCCCCTCTGGCCCAACTTTACAACGACAAATCTGTTTTGGAGTCTTTCCACTGTGCAGCTTACTCTCAAATCCTGCGTCGTTATTGGTATTCTGCCTTTGAAGATGTCGCCATGCGCAAGCTTATGATTAGCTCAATCTTGGCTACGGACATGGGCCTTCATAGTGTCTATATGAAGAAACTTGCGGATGTCACTAAGTTGCTGAAGGCAAGCAATAATATTGCTGATTGGACTCCCAAACAAATTGCCGACCGCAAGGAATTGGCCTGCTCCCTCATTATCAAGTGCGCTGATATCTGCAATGTTGCTCGCGAGTATTCCACTGCTGTCCAATGGATGTGCATCTTGTCTCGGGAATTTTCTCGTCAGGCCACCATGGAAAAGGAGTTGCAGATCAAGACCTCTCTCATGTCGCCCCCCAAGAACGACATGCAGTCTCTCTGCAATGGCCAACTCGGTTTCATGAAGCTTTTTGCAATTCCACTTTTCACAGAGGTTTCTGCTATCATGCCTCAAATGTCATTCACAGTAGCCCAACTTGACAAGAATAAGCTGATGTTCGAGGAATTTACCCATAATGCGTCTAGACTGCCCCTGGATCAGCAACCCACTGCTATTCACATCATGAACAACGAGGTCGATGACCAGAATGATGATGATGTCCCGCGCATGACGTTCGATGACAGCACGGTTGAACCTCCTAGTCCCGTGGAACATGACCAGGTTATGGGCTTGTCTCTCTCCCGTGGCCGCGACGTCGCGTCTCGCTTGTCAACCCTCACATTGGATCCTATGCCTGTCAGCACCACCGCCATCTCACCTAGAGGCCGTGATATCAGCACTTCTAGCTCGAATCGTGACCATGAGATCAGATTCACCAGTGTCGCTGATTTTGCTGCCAGTGATCTATTTGGCTCCAACAAGCTGCAGGAGTGCCCTGGTGCCGGCTTGATAAGCATCAGCACCCAACGCAATAGTGAGACCACTGAAGATAGCAGCACATCTGGTCCATCATCAAACGACTGGGCTTCACAGGTCAACAGCGCCACTGGAAAACTTCCTTTATCACCCAGCACACGGGGCACAAGTATTAATAGCCAGTCGGACATCCATGAAGAGGCTCCACCACCGGATATTCCTGTTCGTATCGTCTACCCCGAAGATACAGCTACTCCTACACCAAGCAACATGAACTCATACTCTCAATCACCAGACGAACATCAACCATCGTCTAGGGGTAACAGCATTGGACGCGCAGAGGGTAAGGTTCTTACCAAACGACCTAGTCGTTTCCGTTTGAATACCTTCAACTTTTTCAAGCGGAATAAATCCCCTCCACCAATACCTGTTGCTAATGTTGATCATATTTCATGATGGTTCGGTGACGGGTATCTATTCTACGTTTTAGTTGAAGGGTACCTGGTCTTGTCTTCTCTATGTTTCGTTGTTTACACCTTGGCCACTTGACATAACTCTTATGTCTAAATCTCAGAGTTTCTGGTGTACTAAAAGTTCATGCTCAGTCGTGAAGAAACCACGACGGCCTTTCTTGATCATACCTATTCTTTTTTTTTCTTTCTGGGAGGTTTCCACATCGATTTATTCAATACTCTTTTCCTGCTTTTGTTGGTATACGACCCGTCTGCAAGGACACTTCATTATTTCTATTGTGCGTTAGGATCACTGATTAGATCTTGTCGCACCTCATCGCTATACTTGTATTGCGATACCTATACCATACTCATCATCTGTAGACAATATGGCTACGTTTTCATTTGTCCATTCTCCTTTGTTTCTAGAAGGTTCGGGATGGTCTTGTCTTTCTGTTCCTTTGTCATATCTACCAACTTTTGGGATATTGAAAATGGCGGCTCTTGTTTTATTGTTATTCCTTTTATTTCTTTTCTTACACTCGTTTTATCTCTTGTTTTATTTTTTTTTTCGGAAGTATTCACTTTCTCCTGATACCATGATATCAACGACTTGCGGCGTTTCAACAATGACAGCCAACTTTGCTTGGCGTGGTTTGCAGTGATGCGGGATTCATGTATGATTATATCTTTTTATGCCTCTGTTTTTCTTGCCGATATGTCATCTGGAGGTTGAGTATCGGCCGACTGATCTTGACTTGTTGGGTTCAGTATTTGATGTTTTTTTTTTCAATGTTTTGTTTGGCATTTCATCCATTTCATTTGTGGGTTGGTCAATTGGGTTGGGTTATAAGGCTTGTCGGGGCTGGGAGCCCGGGGCTTATGGTTGTGTTATTGCTTTTTGTTTTATTACATGCCTCCTTTATAGGACATGCATGTGTGTGTGAATACGGTTTGGCATTCTTGTGTCATTTCAGATCTAACCTACTGAACATTGCTGAATGTTATTACTTTGTGAAATCAATGTCAAGCTACCTAAACATGTTGCACTATCGTTTCTAGTGGAGACTTATGGAGAACTATCTATGTCCTAAACTAGAGTTCCTGGCTTACTTTACACACAAGTGGAATTCATGATGGCTAACTCTGATTGGCTGGCCGTGTAAAGCGGTTATGTAGTCAACCGTTGTTTGAGTAGACTTTGAAATATGCGGCTAGACGGGAAAGGAGGGGAATAGGGTGGATACACGCTTTATCCTGGCGAGTGAATGCATAATTTTTCTGTCTCTTTATGTCTACCCAAATGTTTTATTGAGAGATTACTGCAGAATTAGCCCGACTGTAAGTGGTGGTTGTGCTTTTTGATGTTTTGGTCGCCGTTGAAGTCAGTAAATCATGTCTTACTATAGCAAGAACAGTACAACCGGTTCTTCCCAGAATAAATGATTCATGACTCTGGTGCGCTGAACATGCAAGACAGAAAAAAGAAGAAAAAATCTTGCTTAGTCGTGTCATAGGCCCGTCCCATCAATCCAGGTATGGAATCCACAATACAACCATTCTGAGATGTGGGGTTGTGCCTGATTTTCCTGGGGTTCTCAGCGTGATGCTTATGTGAAGGATGGAATCTCATGGTGTAAATGAAAATATTTGCTTGGAAAAATTGGGCCATGTCGTCAACTGATATCTGACACTGTATTTTCTGTCATATCTGTCTGCCTATTCTATATTTCATATCAAATATACATATTTAGAACAAGATATCTGCCGAGGATTAAGCATGTAAAATCTTCAACCAACCAGAGTCAGTAAAAATCCCAACCGAGCATGGTTCCTTCCCAAAACAGCAGCGTCAGAAGGAAGCAAAAAAAAAAAAAGCAGGTCAGAAAAATGTAAGCTAGGGAGCTTGTTTAACCCCCAGAAGAAAGTGCTCCCTTCTAGGGGCCCGCCTTTGAGTTAGACGTTATGCAGAGAATACAAAAATCACTGGAGTCACTTCCCTTCTCTGTCACAAGCCAGACCTGTCAAAGTCTTGCTCTTGCCATTTTCCCACCATCTCCAGATTGTTGTTGTGTCTTGCTGTGATTGCGGAAAATCAAGATTTTCATTGCTATATTTTTGAGACTTGTTCTGGTTCTTTACAACAGCAATTTCATCGGTTACATCTAGAGAAAAATAAAGTGCTGGTTGTCTTCTTCGTCTTGTATGAATCTGATTTGATTTCAGTGGACAAGACCAATACGAGCCCACTTCTCACACTACGAGTTACCCACTCGCAATAGTATAACTTTGTGTGTACAGATAGGTGAACAACGGCTCCAGACAGCGCACATCCGTCTGGTCAATCATAATTGTCTTTTCTTTTTTTGTTTACATTTCTCTCTTATTTCTTGATTTTCTTGGCCTTCGTTTTACTCTACAAGCCGCTTCTTGTGTCTTCCAGACCACAAACCCCCTCAAGCCCCACTTATTTTTCTTCTTTCTTGTCCTGACGCCCCCCGAGCTGCTCACAGAAGGCAGCTCACCGACAAGACGTCTTTCCCAAAGAAAAAAAGAAGAACCCACTCGCCAGACTCTGGCCGCTCCAGTCTAGACCCCGGATCCGCCAGCCAATCCCGCAACTCATCACCTGAGGCTTCTCCCGATAAACTTGACGCCGCAGCCGTTGCCGCACGCGGCACCGACGCCGGGCCCTCACCTACCGCAGTTGTAAACCCCGGTCCCCTTGACGAATCAGACTCTGTCTTCTCCTCC
The DNA here is from genome assembly GCA_002778035.1 of Ambrosiella xylebori. Classification (NCBI taxonomy): domain Eukaryota; kingdom Fungi; phylum Ascomycota; class Sordariomycetes; order Microascales; family Ceratocystidaceae; genus Ambrosiella; species Ambrosiella xylebori. Next base: position 2,518,710 of record PCDO01000001.1, read on the forward strand.
AAGGCCCACTCACCTTCGCCTTTTCGAAGACTCAACTCGGCCGTCAACAAACCATCTTTCACGACATCTTTTAACATTGCAAACCCCGAATATCCGTCTTCTCAACCTTCATCTCCCGATACCGACGTCGCTGTCGACGTCGATCTCGAAACATCCATCCATAGCGACATCCCTGAGCTTGAGAACCCTATCCCCAAGTCGACAGTACCAAATATCCCGTCGCCGCTCTCCAGACCGCCTCCCCTGGATACTTTGATGCAAGTGGATGGTGCATCATATAATAGATCTTCTTCACCACTAAAACGCCGCGCCTCCAGTATGGATCCTCATAACAATGACATCGAGATGGCAGCCGCCAAACAGCAGGAAGAGAAGCAACAAGTTCAGCAGAGCGTGAAGGACCAACAAATGTTGGATACTGATCAGCCTAGAGAATTGCCCCGCGAAATGAGCGTGGACCCTTCTTCCGAATCTTTAGCTAGTATGTCATACTCATCGTCAGCAACCCTCTCTATGAAATTCTTTTTTTAAAAAAAAGAAACAAGTTGAAATTCACATCACATGTCAAGGAACGATCCCGAAAGTCTGCCATCTGTTTACTCATGCTAAATTATTTTCATCGACATAAACACACATTTTCGCTAACCATCATCATGTTTCCAGACTTTGATATGAGCCCACAAGAGGTGGCCAAAATAATCCAGACTCTCATACAAGCCCATGAAGAGAAGCCCTTGGCTGTTGGCGACCCTGTCTATGTTGTCTCGCGGTCATGGGTCAACAAAGCTTTGTCTTACGGTGACGAGAAGAATACCGGCCAAGTTGAACATCCAGGCCCTATCGACAACTCTGACATCATCAACGAAGTCTTCCCATTGGGTGATAATCAGTACTTCACGTCACTTATAATGGGTGCTGGCCGCAACGACTGGACGCTTTTGCCTGAAGATGCTTGGAAATTACTAGTCAGTTGGTGCCAGATGAAGGCTGGTCAGTACCCCATTATTCGCTATGCCGCCGATATCAATGGCTCAGGTACGGCTGATTCCATTGACTATGAAATGTACCCCATCATTTTCCAGATCCATCGCGTCTGGTCTTTGGACTGCCCTATCAAAGTCGAACAGACTCAACGAGACCCTCCGCTGTATTTGGTTCGAAGTGAATACTATCGTTACCAAGATTTGCTCAAGGAAGTGAAGAATAAACTTCAAATTCCAATGGAACGTAAGATAAAATTCGCTCGAATCAACAAGCTTACGCCATTCTCTGCTTCCACTGCTTCGACTGATGAGTCCGCACTTACACCCCCTCAGTCTCCGGCTAAGGATTCCCGTTCTATGTCTGAGGCTGCGAAGGCTCGGGCAACTTGGCCAGCCTTGCTAGTTTCTTCGGAAATCTACAAGAAGAGCAACCCTAATCCCATTAACAAGGATCAAACTGCCAACCTCAATTTCAACGGCAAGTCGAACCTAAGCACGAATGGTTTCCACGGCTTTGAAGTTGTTGCCGTAGAAGAGCAGGTTATTCCCGACGTCTTCGTCTGTGGTTATGTGTCTCGCATGAATAACATCAAGCCTAAGACGTTGCGTGTTACAAACACCAGTCCAAAGACGTCTTCTTCAACTAGTAGCCAGACTGAGTCTAACGCGGGCCCTTCGACCCGCAATCGGTCGAAGAACATTGCCAAGAAGAGACATAGCGGTGCTGTTGGTCTTAGCAACCTGGGAAACACATGCTATATGAATTCTGCTCTTCAATGTGTCCGTAGTGTTGAAGAATTGTCAAAGTATTTCATCAGTGGTAGTTATCTCTCAGAGATCAACTATGACAACCCTCTTGCTTACCATGGTCGTATGGCGAACGCTTACGGTGAGCTGTTGAAAAATATGTATCTCGGAAGCAACGACTCCGTACGCCCTACATCCTTCAAGTCTACCGTTGGTCAATGTCGTCCCTCGTTCGCGGGATATGCTCAACATGACTCGCAGGAATTCTTGGGCTTCTTGCTCGATGCTTTACAAGAAGATCTGAGTCGAGTCAAGAGCAAACCTTACATTGAGAAACCTGACTCTACTGATGAAATGGTGAACAACCCAGAGGTTATTGCAAAAATGGCTGATCAGGTATGGGATATCACTCGTCGGCGTGATGATTCAGTCATTGCGGACCTTTTCACTGGCTTGTATAAGAGCACTCTTAACTGCCCTGTATGCAAGAAGGTCAGCATCACGTTTGATCCTTTCAACAATCTGACTCTCCAGCTGCCCGTGGACACTGTATGGACTAGAACCATAAGATTCTATCCTCTCAATGATAGACCAGTTAAGCTGGATGTCGAGTTACCTGCCAGTAGCTCTTACTCCGTCCTCAAAGCTTTTATCTCTGGTCGTACCGGAGTTCCCCTCGAGAGGCTGTTTGGTGCGGAAGAGTATAGAGGAAAATTCTTCAAGTTTTACTCTGATCAAATAGATCTTTCATCTGACATTCAGACTAATGACGAAGCTACCTTCCATGAACTGGAGATGCCCCCCACCAATCTCGTTCCCGAAACTCACTATAACAAGTATCAGCGTCGGTCCATGTTGGATGTCTCCACTTCCCCCTCATTGGAGGTTTCTTTTGATGACCACAAGTATGATCGCTTGATTGTCCCAGTGTTCCATCGTATTGGCAGTGAAGGCTCTTACAAAACTGACGAGAATGTCAGCCCCCCTCATTTTATCACCCTTACGCGAGAGGAGGCTTACAGCGAGGACATCATCCGTCGCAAGATTCTTGAGAAGGTGGCAACCTTCTCTACCTGGACCACTCTACATGATGACTTTTCCCCATTGGATGACCATGCTCCTTCTACTGAGGACGAAGATAATGTCGTTGCTAAGTCGGTCGAGAGTGAGGATGACATGGTTGATATCAACATGAGCGGTTCTACATCTAAGGACAAGGAACCCAAGACTCTAGTACAGGCCAATGCTGAGCCTACTGAGCCTATCGACAAGACAGCTGACTACCCCGACAAGCTTCGTGATTTCAATACCTGGCGGCCAAAGTGGGTTAACCCTAAAAATATGTTGGATCCCATTCTCCAGAATCTCTTCGATATCTGCTACTTCCAAGACAGATCTGGATCTTTGCCTACTGGTTGGGGTATGATTGACACAAATAAGACTTTCCACCGTATCTCTGAGCGCATCGTACGCGAAGAGACCCCCGAGGCGGAAGGTAGCGATGCTGCTGGTAGCGAGAGCACTACTGAGGCTGGTAGTGAGGATGAAGTCGTTGTCGAGCTTGTGCCAGCTACCACAGAAGTTGAGAATTCTGTAAGTTAACTCATGACTATAGTCGAGTTCATTCACTAACTTGCGTGTAGCAACATCAACATAAGCTGCAGGGACGAGAAAAGGCAGCTCTGCGCGCCGGTAAGCGCGGCAAGAATCCCCGTGGTTGTCGGGCTCAACAACAGGCTGTCAGTAAAAAAGGCAAAAAGGCAGCTCCCAACTTCAAGGATGAGACGCCACCTCCCTCTGCTGACAACGGCCCATTGATCCGCCTAAATGAAGGTCTTGTCATCGACTGGAAGGATAATGCCTGGGACATGGTCTTCGGCCAGTGCGGCAAGTCCAACAGTGACACTCAGGGCGCGCCCACATTCCGCCAACCTCCTCTGATATATGACCCTATTCTTCGGAAGAAGCGTAGCCAGCGTGCTAGCCGCAAGAACCGCGACATCACTCTCTATGAATGCTTGGAAGAATTCGAGAAGGCTGAGATCTTGTCGGAACAAGACATGTGGTACTGCCCCCGTTGCAAGGAGCACCGTCGTGCTAGTAAGAAGGTGGATCTGTGGAAGACACCAGACATTCTAATTTGCCACTTGAAGCGATTCAGCTCTGCTGGATGGCGCAGAGATAAGCTAGATCATAAGGTCGATTTCCCTCTCGAGGGTCTCAATCTGGAAAGGCATGTCTTGCACAAAGAGCCTGGCAAGAGTGAGATTTATGATCTCATCGCCATCGACGAGCATTACGGTGGTCTCGGTGGCGGTCATTACACTGCTACGGCTAAGAACTTTATTGACGGAAACTGGTATAACTTTAATGGTGAGATACGCTGAATACTTGTCTCGACTACTTGGCATTACTAACTCGATGTAGATTCTTCGGTTTCGCGGGTCAAAGATCCCACGGGACTTTCGTCATCTGCTGCTTATCTTTTGTTCTACCGCCGCCGCACTAACGGCGTGCTCGGTGGCCCTAAGTTTGCAGAGATCATTCGGTCCATGGATGGCGATGATAGCTCTTCGATGAGCTCAGGTGAAGATGATGGTAGAGGCGCCACTCTACGCCACTCTGGTAGATCCATGGCTGCTCGTAAGAGAGTCACTTCTTCCTCTGATGAAGAGGGCAGCTCCATTCACACTAGCATTGAAGATGATATCCAAGACACCGAGGATGAGGTTCCAAACGGCAAAGGGATCAACCATGCCTTAACAACTAACTGGGGGTTTGATCAGCTTGACACTGCTATGGCTAAAGCCGATGATGATTCTGCTAGCATGGATGCTCAGGGTGATGCCGACAGTGATGCTGGTCAAGAAGTTATCGTACCAGTGACGCCGGGATCGGGGGACAAAATCGACGAGATCCGGCCTGAAGAACTGTAAGTCGGCATTACGTTGTCTTGAGTACATGATTATATGAATGGGTATCACATTTACAAGTGGACAAGGGGCTTTTTATCATGAATTTTACGGTAGATGGTCTATTGCATCATTCGCCATTGATTAGAGTTATATATCTACCTGAGAGGACTTCTAGTCTAGAGTAATGTGCATCGAAATGAATAAAAGTTATGATTTATCTGATGTTAAAGTTCGAGAACGAATCCCAGTGCTATCAATTTAGCAATATTCTGTCCCTTGGTATGAACTCAGACACCCTTATGGGTCATCATATGTCTGCATGCAGGGGCGAAGGAGTTGTCCATGCACTACTTCTATATATAGGGTTAGGGTTTGATTCGACTCCTCGCATGACGTAATACCGAAACTATAAGGAACAAATATATATTGTTCTGGCCCTACATATCCCGCAGCACCAAATATAAGAGAAGGAGAAGATAGTTTAGGAAAGGGAATCAATATAAAGAATCTTCAGTTTATATATAAATCCATACCTATGATAAACAAACAATGTTTTATAAATCTACTATTGTTTCAAAGTCTTTATTTGCATGTGTTTGTTCTAACCGATCGTATCTTGTAGGTCTAGGCTTTGGTTCTCCGGGTCAACAGGGTGTGAGTGGATGGTCATGCACTTGGCGGACCTGACGGGTGGATTCACTTAATGGTGGTGGAGTGTTGCGTTGCATGCATCATATGTTGTTGAGAGGTCTGCTGTGAGAAATCAGGAACAGAGTTACGGATATTCAATTGATAATTTCGTGTGTATTTTGGATTGTGGTGGGCGATGCTTATAAAATGAGGCTCGGTCATCAGTGAATGGTTGTGGAATGAATAGTAGTCGCACGGCATGGGCGGAAATATGCGGATTTTGGAGTTTTAGCGGCGGAAGTAGATATATAGTAGGGAGGTTGGTGCGTTTGGTGTGTTGGTCATGTTGTTGTGGTCTGTTGGAGAGACAAGCGATGCGGGTTTGAAAGGGGGTTGGCTTTCACAAGCAAGTGGAGGTTGGCATTTTATTTTGCTATCTAAGTTGCCTGAAGCCTTACTTTTTCATGACTAGTTTCTTGTTCATCTAAATCAAACTTGATGTTGTTTATATATTGATATGAGAAACTCACGAGGTCGGGTGGCAGACATTGATGATCAAGACAAGGGAGATCCGGGGAAGCTTACAGGGCACTTATACCCAATCTGTCCACTGGAAGGACAAGCCCTGTAATTGTGGGCCACTGATGATAGTCCTGTCAAATAGAGCCGTAGGGCGTAATTAGTGAAGTTGCACTGTGACAACAAAAGGCACCGTTTGCGCGAGATTTTCCGTTTATGATGGAACTTCTATTTGTTAAAGCCGAGATGGATACCTAGAAAACACTCAAGGTAGACTTTTGGTAATAATGTTGGTAGATGCCGCACAGGATTGAGCTTAGTTACTGAAGTAATTGTGCTAATGGAGAGAGGGAACGTAAATGGCACCTGTAACAATGAGATTGAAAGAAGTAGGTAGGCATCAACATCAAAGCTCCCCCCGGTAGTCACAGTACCTTCCCCACGGTCGCCAGCCGCCTCATGTTGTCACCCCCCTCGCTCATGCCTGCCCCCCCCCCCGTTTCCGTTATCTTTATTCCCTAGTTTGCTTATTATTCGCATTTCAACTGCTTTTAGAATCTTTCTCCCTTTCTCTTACTTTCATCATTCTGGTCGCTGGTAGCTGTGCTTCAACGTTCTGATCACAAAGTCCGCTCATCAACCTCTTTGATTGCATTTTCTCTATACAACTTTTAACGTCAGTGTAATCTTTTAATCCTTTACTCTTACATAAGTCTCGCAGCCATGAAGTTCTCTACCGTCGTCGGCGCCGCCAGCGCTGTGCTCGCTAGCGAGCAGATTGTCATGAACGGTCACTCCGCCGACTCAACCTCTCACAAGACCGATGCTGCTTCCGTGCCCAACACCAAGACCGAGGGTGCCTCTGTCTGGGAAACTCTTCAGGAGTCATTGACCAACATGGGCGCCGAGGCCAAGGCCATCTGGGATGAGGTGGCGACTCTTGCGCCTGAGGCGCTTGAGGCTTTCAAGGCTGCTCAGGCTGCTAAGGCTATGACGAGTAAGAAGAGCTCACGCAAGCCTGATTCTGCTTGGGATCACGTTGCCAAGGGCGCCCAGGTTCAGCAGATCCTGGCCACTGTTGGTGGTGAGAAGACCAATATTGATGGTGATATCTCTTCCTACTCTCTGCGTGCCAAGGCCGTTGACCCCAAGAAGTTGGGCGTTGACACTGTCAAGCAGTACAGCGGTTACCTTGATGACGATGAGAATGATAAGCACCTCTTCTACTGTAAGTATTCCATCACATCTATCCTTATCACTCTGCAGCGTGAGTGCTAACAATACGTCTTTTAGGGTTCTTTGAGTCTCGCGGCGACCCCAAGAAGGACCCCGTTGTCCTCTGGCTCAATGGTGGCCCTGGCTGCTCTTCGCTGACTGGTCTCTTCCTTGAGCTCGGCCCCTGCTCCATTGACAAGAACCTCAAGGTTATCAATAATCCCTTCTCGTGGAACAACAACGCTTCTGTCATCTTCCTTGACCAACCTGTTAACGTCGGCTTCTCTTACTCCGAGAACCCGGTCAGCACCACTGCTGCTGCCAGCAAAGATGTTTACGCTCTCCTCTCTCTCTTCTTCCACCAGTTCCCTGAGTACGCTCATCAAGACTTCCACATTGCTGGCGAGTCCTACGCTGGTCACTACATTCCTTCCATGGGTGCCGAAATTCTTTCCCACAAGAACCGTAACATAAACCTGAAGTCTCTCTTGATCGGTAACGGCTTGACTGATGGTTACACCCAGTATGCTTACTATCGCCCCATGGCTTGCGGTGAGGGTGGCTATCCCGCTGTTTTGTCTGAGGATCAGTGCAAGGCCATGGACAACGCGCTGCCTCGCTGCCAAGCCCTCATCAATTCGTGCTATGAGTCTGGCAGCACGTGGTCGTGTGTCCCCGCATCTATCTACTGCAACAACGCTCTTATCAGTCCTTACCAGCGCACTGGCCAGAATGTCTACGACATTCGCGGTCCCTGCGAAGACAGCAGTAACCTCTGCTACTCCGGCCTCGGCTACATCAGCGACTATCTGAACAAACCCGAGGTTAAGGAGGCTCTCGGTGTTGAGGTCGACAGCTACGACAGCTGCAACTTTGACATCAACCGCAACTTCCTGTTCGCTGGTGACTGGTTCAAGCCTTTCCACCGCTTGGTCCCCAGCATTCTTGAGGAGATTCCCGTTCTGGTCTACGCTGGTGATGCTGACTACATCTGCAACTGGCTTGGCAACCAGGCTTGGACCAACGAGCTCGAGTGGCCCGGCCACAAGGCTTTTAACGAAGCCGACATCTTGCCCCTTAAGCTTGGCAAGGAGGAGTACGGAAAGATCAAGCACAGCGGTAACCTGACTTTCATGCAGATCTATGGTGCTGGGCACATGGTTCCCATGGACCAGCCTGAAAACTCTTTGGACTTCTACAACCGCTGGTTGAGTGGTGAGTGGAAGGCTTAAGTGGCAAGGATTTCTGTCATATTTACCATTCGAGGTTTGCATGTGGAGCTGGTCACTGTCTCATGTCTTTATATGCTTTTTATGTCTCTTTACATCCTATTATCGCGATTTGGGTATGTATGTTTGTTATTGTCATGTTATTCCCATTATACAGTAGTTAGTTACAAATTGAAAGTTGACGATTCCTCGAACCAGTCGAGGAAGCTGCTATTTGTCTGAATAAGAATCTCAATTTTTGTCTAGTGTACTAGGGGGTCCTTTAGTCCTTTTTTATCGTGATATGCTTTATGTGAATGTACGCCGTTCACCGCCTACAAATTTCTGCTACTTTAGTTTCCGGGTCTGTCGCAGCCGCATGCCCGATCAGGTCAATTGTAGGTTTATCCCAGTCTGTCAACTGGGGTTTGGCCGTAGCCTCGCTGGGCGCGACAAACATCGGAAGCCATTTATTTAGTGAGCCACTATCGCAACTCAGATTTGAATTCATCGATTCACACCAGTTATAATTTCACTACAATTTCAAGTTTCCGTTCTACATTTTGATTTAACAACTTCTTTAAATTACTTTTTGCTTTTTGTATCTTTGAAAATTCTCGGCTCACCACATCGCATCCGCTAGACCACTCCCACCAAAGCCCGCACAATGACGACAATAGCTCTCGACAAGCTCAAATCGCGCAATTATCCAATCCTCCCCGCACCATTCAACAACCGTCAACCCGAGACCCTCCGCCTATACCCACTATCCAACTATACCTTTGGCGCCAAAGAAACGCAGCCCGAAGAGGACTCTAGTGTCCTTGCGCGTCTACATCGTCTAGAGGAACAGTATGTCGTCCATGGGATGCGCCGAACGTGCGAGGGGATTCTAGTATGCCATGAGCATAACCATCCGCATATCCTAATGTTGCAGATTGCGAATGCATTTTTCAAGTTGCCGGGGGATTATCTGCATGTAGACGATGAGGAGGATGAGGGGTTCAAGAAGAGGTTGGATGAGCGGTTGGCGCCGATGAAGGATGGGAAAATTGATGGGGTGGAGGGGGATTGGGATATTGGGGATTGCTTGGCACAGTGGTGGAGGCCGAATTTTGAGACGTTTATGTATCCTTTTATTCCGCCGCATGTCACGAGACCCAAGGAGTGTAAGAAGATGTATCTCATCAAATTACCGGAACACAGTAAGCTATATCTAGAATCATTGGAGGTGAACGCGCAAAGAGACTCAGGAAAACTAACATTTAGTTCTCGTATAGAGTCACTAAGCGTCCCGAAGAACATGAAACTTTTGGCCGTGCCGCTTTTCGAGCTCTACGATAACACTGCCCGTTATGGACCGCAACTTTCGGCTATCCCACACTTGCTAAGCCGGTATAATTTCGAGTTTGTCGACGAGAATGGCGAGGTTGTTGCGATGACGCCAGGATATCTGGTGCCAGAGGGTTATGTGCCTACTACCAAAGTACTGGTGGGAGACGGTGACGCGGAAATGGAGACCTCTCAAGATACCCACGGGAAGGAAGGCGGTGGATCGGAGGCGAAAGCAGAAGATGTTGGTATGGAAGAGGTATAAAGGGCGACTATGTTACTTTTGACAACTATTTCTGGGGATGGTATTATGCTTTGATTTGTTGGCATGGCATAAAATGGCACGGTAATAATGGAGCGGGGTTGCTTGGGTACATATTTACATATTTTGGTAATTAATGATTCTACGAATTTTATTCTGGGTTTACTTTACATCTTCTCGCCCTGTATGGTGGCGACTACTCTACGAGTGTGCTTATCGGCACGGAATTCAAGATACCAAATACCTTGCCAAGTACCAGTGGCCTACAAAGCGTTAGATGTGAAGTTTTGACTATGCGCTTAGGACTTACCAAGCGGCCGTCCGTGATGGGGATGGTAACACTGGCACCAATGAGGGAACTCTTGATGTGGCCCTGGAGAACAAGGTTGCGGTTAGTACATATTCTCATGGCTACGTATCTGACATTACTTACAGGCATATCATCACGGCCCTCAGCACTATGTCTGTACAACTCCTCACCCTTAGGGCCCTCGTACGGCGCGATTCTCTCCAGCGCATCAGTCATGTCGTAACGGACATCCTCATCCCAGTTCTCATTCAGCGAGAGAGCGCAGGACGTGTGCTGGATGAATAGGTTGAGAAGGCCAACTTTGTACTGGCGGATCTCGGGGACGGTGTTGGTGACAAAGTCAGTGATGAGGTAGGAGCCACGGGAGCGGGCGGGGAGGGAAAACTTCTTTTGGGTCCACATAGTGGTGTTTGGTTGGGGGGAGGTGAGGATGTTAAGGGGGTTAGAAAAGAGAAGAATGAGGACTAAAGGGATGGAAATGTATGACGTCACTTTTGAAAACATGATATCGAAGCTTTCAGCTTACAGTGAGCTAGCTTATAATTGGTGAAATGACATTGCGGGAACAAAGTGGGGCATGTGACGTTATAGAGGAAGTAGGGTTATTTGCGAGGGTTACGAGATGCTGATATCAATTCATATTTGAACTTTCTGTAGTATAATTTCTGTATCTAATATACTCGTAGACAGTCGACCCGATGCGTTTAGGTCTGAAATGGTCTGGAGTTTCTGATGTCTTGAATACCCGTGTCTGTATCACGGTCTGGGATGTAAGCAGGACGGTTGGCTGCAATATGCGTCCAAAGGAGGATGTTTAAGCAAGCGGGTATGAAGTCTCTGGTAGAGATTCAATGTGCTTACGGTAGTGTTCGTGGGCCTAATGGGGGTCAGATTTCCGTTTATCAGATATAGGGTGGTAACTTCACGTACAAATGGATTACCACAGTAGTTGCACACACAAATTTGAGGCTTATCAGTATTGATGTAAATCCGAGGGTGTCCCGCCGGACCAACTCCACCATCACAAACGACAACCTTCTCGTGAACCCAGCGAACGGGAACTTGATGGATCAACTCCATAGCAGAATACGGAGCCGGCTACAACAATCAGTATAATTCCAATGACACATCCAAAACGACATCTCAACATACCTGCGCAGCAAAATCTGTGTCTTCGAATCGCGGCCCTACCATCGCCTTTTCTCTGGGTTGTTGACTGGGCGCCCAGACTCCCTTGCGATTAGGAGCTTGTTGCGCTACGATAGATGTTGGTTCCTCTTCTTTCTCGACGACGACGTGCCCTTTTGTCGGGCCAGCAGTCAGGCGAATGGCAGTGGTTGTAAGAGAGCGATGGCTATGAAAGAAGACAGATGGGCCCAAATGGCGAGTGATGGTGCGGAGGGTTGCGGACATAATGGTAGAGTTGTCTAGAGTCAGTATCACTAGAATTAAAGATGTAGACTTGAATCATGGGATTAAGTCAAAGGCTCAAGGTAGCAGAGCTGGTGTGGAGCGTTGGAGCTATGCGGGTACAAAGTAATTACAGGGATTTTCTTGTCGGTAGATCACCGGTAGATATTTTAATGCGCTTAGTCAGCACAATATTCGACTTTTTTTGATAATGCATTCGCATTTGCGACAGGATTCATAATCACGACAAGAACAACATCTCGACCATTATATACCAATTCTTTCCAAGATTAAAGTCTATCACGGCCTCGGCACATATCATATGAAAGTACCAACGACGATTAGCCAACTGCATCGAGTATCACATCTTATCAGTATCCCGACCGTGATCTGTTTACTTACACTATCCCAAACGACTTCCATTATAGCGTGCCAAGCTTAATTTTTCAACTCGGTTACCTTGACTTGTCTATCTGTGAAGAAGTGACATAATTATTTTACTGTAAATTCTGCTACATTTTGGTTGGCACCTTTACAACTCACTGGAACATACCCATACATATCAAACAAACATGGCTCCTTCAACATCCGGCACCGGAGGCATGTCCTCCAAAGTGCTAACTATGAAATTCATGCAGCGGGCAGCCCTCAATATCTCCTCACCGTCTAGTGACACTAAGAGGCGGAAAACTGAGGCCGCGAGCGACATTGAAGCTCAGAATCTTGCAACGGCGGAAGCTATCAAAACTGCCGTCAAGGAGATGGAGGAGAAACAGAATGCCGCGCTGGAGCGCCATGTGGCAACCACTTCAGATACCCACTGGGTGTTGCCTACGGCGGCTCAACCGACAGTGCCAAAGAAGCCACTTTTGAATGTTGTGTACGTGGGATACGGTGTAGTTGATCATGATAGTGATGCCGATGAGAACTTTGATGATATCAAGGTCGCGAGAACAAAGACAGCGGATTACAAACCAGAAAATGATGTAGAACAAGGGGTATGTTTTCACCATCTGGGATACATCTACAATATGTGCTGACTCTTTATCTATAGGACTCTAATTCTGATGATTCCGACTCTGATTCGGATCTGGATCTTAATGGTATTAAGAAATTCAAGAAAATCAAGTCAATTTCGGGCCGCGGAGTATTTGATGCTCCTCCTCGGCCTGCGGGTTTGCCGGCTCCCCGTAATGGTACCAGCTCAGGTAGCGGTGCTCTCAAACGTGGATACAATGACGACATGCGTAGTCGTGAATTGAGGGAGAAGAGATTGAAGAAGGAAGTTAAAAGTTCACAATTGAACAGAGTAACAAAGAATCCGTTCGGCCATCGAGCTCCGGGTGGTGTCGGGTTGGAATGCCACAACTGTGGTCAAAAGGGACACAAGAGAGCAGACTGTCCCAAAGGACGAGTTGGAAAGCGTTAGAGACGCTGGAACAGATTCTACATCTAGTTAGGGACTAAGGTTTGATACAACTTTCTTTTTTGCAGTTATTTACTAGAAGCTCTTGTTGGGCTTTAAAACGTATGGATGGTTTCGGCTTTAGAAGATAATGACATGACCTACAGGGTTTCATTAAGACATTGAACTTTTGTCTGTAATCCTCAATAGAATAACTGTTATATGCGACGTACATATGGATGTGCAAGTATCTACTTGCCTGATGTGCAACAAGTAACTCTAACTCCAAACTACGTTATTGTGACGTTGTAGTCCGCCCCATGGCCTGTTCACTAGACTTCCCGGACGGGGCACCCAGTGCCCCCGCCAATCGGGCACCAGCCCGATCACAAAGTTATTCCGCGTGTACCGTCGTAATAATCCACCAGTGATCGATGACTTATGGCCCATCTACCCACTAGGCAACGGACAAGAGGTTTGTTTCTGGAAGTCCGAAAAGAACGGTGAAGTGTTGGCGTCTGACAAGATGGAGGGGGGGCTGATCCAGGATCCAACGTGGCGGTCACGGTCAGGGCTGAGGCCTCCTGATGCATGCACTAAATGAAATAGTGGTTCATTGGGGGTTTCTGAGTTTGGAAGGTTTGTGCTTGTGTAAGTGGCCAATTGTGGCCATTTGGGGGGTGATGGTGTTATGACATGGACTGAAGGGCTTTTGATGACTTTTGACTATATGATGGCCATACAGAGACAAGCATACAAAGATCTGCATGAGGGTTATCTTTGAAGGCACTGACGTTGCTCATGTACGACTATTGAATGCCAAGTCATGTTTGTTCGAGATACGCAGCGACGCTTGGATCGTCACACATCGCATCGGGTAAGATCTCTTGACATCGCATAAGGGATACGATCACCATATTTTCGCCTTTGCGGGTACACTGTCTATAACGGGAAGCAAGCCCCCGAACGCCGGCATTATCGCCCATTATCATGACGATGAATTTGTAATCGCATGCAATTAAGTAAGGCTTCTTTCGGGATAGTTGTTAGAAGGTAACCCGAAACTCCATTGAAAAACTTTTACAGTGACTTTAGGATCGGGGGTATCATAGATTTGCCGGACAACATGACACGGAGAGCGGCGGACAGTTCCGCATCTGGTTAATCCGTCGGCCTTCTTGCGGTTGTTACATTTATGAGCACGTTCCGTCGTATTCGGAGCCGGTAATGTTGGCTGTATGCAGGGTTTTTTTTTCAAGAACGTGAAGAAAAGAAAAATCCATCCAGGAGAGATAACGGTGTGGTCGGTGTCTTCGGCCATTTACTTACTGGGGTCACGGAGTGGCCGTGGCTCTGAATTATGCGGGTTCACTATTTACTCCTTCATGATCAGACGAACACTACCGGCTTATAATCATTTTTTTCCAGCGGAACAACTTCTATGGGAAAATGCTACCGAATACATGAAAACTCTGCCAATGTGACCTCATCATAGCCCTTGTGCAAAGAAAAAAAAAGTCTACATGCATATGTAAACTTTTACAAACCCAGCTTGGTCGCGTTTCCAGATGCAGGACGATGCAAAAGGGATCGAGGCTATCCACTTTCGTTGTCATGTTTGGAGTGTGATGTTTCAACAGATGGTAAGTGGAAGACTTGAGGGACCAGTTGACATTGCAACCACAGATCTTCAAGAATGTGTTCTTGCATATTCGGCCAAAGCAATGCTAGGGTTCCGGCTATTTATGGCTTTCAGATCCGACGAACGCCGTCGTGAAGAGAGCTCCGGTACAGAAAATCTTTTACACAAGCGGTAGGCCCGATACAAATGTCTGTATGCGAGACGAACAAGACGGCGATATCTACTTTAGGGGCGTTTTCATGCAGGAAAAGTTCACATGTCGTCAGTATTAGCATCAAGGAAAAAAGAAAATACGTAGAAGACTTTACCTGCATGAGATGAGCGTGGGGGATTACCTAAGGAGTGTGGAGGAAGTATATGTGGGGGGTGATTTTTGGAAGCGGGGAAGCCGGGGGTAAGACTAAGCTGGCGTGGATCAATGGTGCAATTAAACTCCGAACTTATCAGATTTATCAACGAAGAGTGCCGAGCACATTTCCATTACTTGCAAGATTCATGTCTACTTAGAACTGGAAAGTGTCGCGAGATGATAAGATTCCTGCTATATTTAACGATTTACTCTCATTATCAGGAAGGAAAGACATTGAAAGAAATTTCAATATTACTACATTCTCAATTTTCATTATGATCTACTGAGGCTCGACCTATATGTAACTCTTAGTTCACCGACATATTGCAGATTTCGGGCAGCACGGTCATAACCCCCTTATGAGATACGCAGTTCAGGAATAAGCGAACTTTATTTGCTTGTTCCTATTTGCTACAGCTTATGATGGATATATCACGATATATGTATGTGGAAGGAGGGTACTGCTGAGCCGCTTTCTGACGATGCCGGAAGTGAAAACAAGGGGCAAATATCTGTTGGATCACAGTTCAAATGAGGGGGTACTAGCAGAAGATCTAGATCGCGGATGACATGTCCAGTTCTAGATTTGGCTGTATATGACTGAACTGTTCGTCACCAACTGACAACTGAGTTGGCTACATAGGGCACGTGCGAGACAGAAGAATTAATGTTTAAGATTTTCAATGATTCCTAAGGATGGTGATTTTCAAGAAAGTCAAGGTTTTCTCTTTTTGATTTGGAGAGTGTGAGCCTGTATAAGACCTACAGGGATGGAAGGCTCCTTGGTAGAATCCCATGATGCTACTTTTGGTTGGTAGATCTGAGGGTACCGGTAATCTATAACTATGGAGACTCCACATTCTTGATAGTGTGTATGAAGCATTTTTTTTTCGTACATATAGGATTACAGTAGATTAGGTCGGATCATGTGTAATTGATGATGTGTTTTCTTGAAAACTCAAAGGTTTGAGGTTTTAGAAAATAAATTCAAGATATCAAATACAAGATTGTATAATCATAAGGGTTCAACCCACAACTCATCAGGATTGAAGGTTACTTCCAAATAGGATCAAGACCAAAACTTGTGTTACATCGACCAATTTGCATTACACTTGAGTAACACGACACTCACTTTATTTGCCTACAAGTAAAATAGATGTCTGGATGAGGTTCTTGAATTGCCTGATGCAACTTACTAAACAGAAACTGTACTTAGGCTTCAGGGGGTCGGTTCAACGTGTTTACGGCTCAGCTACATACTGCGCAGGTGTGATGAGACCGCCTCATAAAAATATTGAGAGGTCTCACAACGGTTGACCCTTGCATCCCTTAAGGAATTGTTCTGACCTAGCCTCACTTCTCTTTATTAGCATTGCGGTAGAGGTGGAGGATCCATATGTTGGTCACTAGAGTGTTGGCGCATTGTCTTCTAGGGCAAAATGTCTATCAGGGTACATTCTTGAACTAGATAATTTTATATTTATCTTATGTTGTGATTGTGATGGAAGCTGGGAATAAATGCGTTGTTTGTCAAAGTTGACATCAAGAGGGAGGCTGAACCAGTGACGCCAGCCTTTCAGTGCAGCGAGTAGATATTACCTGGGTAGCATTAAAATAGTGAATGACATCAAGTCTGTCTGTCTGTCCGTCCAAAGTGGTGTCACCATGTGCAAATTTCCTTCCGTAAAATTCAACCCCAACTCTAGTTCCAGGGTGTGAAGAATTTTCATCAGCAGCCACAGGTACACTGCATATATACAACTCATTCTATATCACGTCGTTGTAGGATTGGTTAATGCAGTTTTCTCTTCTCGTCTTTTCGTTGCTACCGATTTTTCCAGACTAAAACCTTGGTAGGCCTGCATGCTAGGAGTTAAGATAGTCTAAAAAAAAATGCTGCAGTCTAATTTGTTTATCCTAAAATGTCGCTATATTATCGGGAAGCTGCGGGTTACATCCGAGCTTCTATTCCCGATTAACGCTAACTTGCCACCTCTGGCTCGGAACTGTGATATCTCACGATTATTTTATTTATAAAAGAAGAAGAAACCGCAAACATTTTAAAATAGATGGTTTGGCACATGGTAAAGTTGACGTCGAATCAAGTATTGTTCTAATGATAGATAGTGTCATCAGTTAACAAATTTACATAAATTAATGATTATCGCTGGTCCTGGAAAGTCACGAATCAGAGGTTGTTTAGCTATGTTTACTGAGTTAAATACCACTGTACATTGTCAAGCTTGGACTTAATTGTCCAGAAACTTAGTTTACCCGTTGAGGTTATCACGTGTTGTCAGTCTTATCCAATTAATAATGGTAACGTTATCTTTTTGTATATGGAATCCAGACCTTTAGCTGGAAGTATTCTTTACATCGTTTCATTCCCGGGATTGTGTCCTCTTTTCCTGAGCCTCATTTCTAGACTTGGCACAAAGTCTAGTTGCTTGACATGTCTATCTCATATGGCCATAGCCCACGGCTAGATTATCCGCAATCATGACCTTCCTGTTTGGCTTATATATCTGAGCTATATATTGATAACTTTTCAAACCCAAACTACATATCGAAGATAGGAGTTTGTTACTATGCTGAGTGGCTGAGAATGGAATGGCTTTGGTCTTTCTTTCTTTACCAAAGACTTTTTGCACACTGCACAACAATCTCTGACATGGCCCAGAACCTTGTTCTTAACGGCTATCCTCGAAACTTGATGCGTCCGTGGGGCTTGACTGCCCATGTCAGAATCACTCCCCCGGGTCCCGATACCACATAAACATCCCCTATCTTGTTCAAACAAACCAGGAATTGGGCCAGAATTTTTTGTTTCTTGGGACCTGCATTGGCGCAAAGACCTTTCCAGATCAACGGCATCGGGGGGGGGGGGTAAGGACCTTGCGGGAACCCACTCCGCCGGATAGTCTTGACATGTTTCGCTGGGACTTTTTTTTCTCTCACGTGCTAAGTATGTGGGGTGGCTTCTGTAAAGTTTGGAAATTTGTCGTGTTTATCCACCTGTGGGTGATACAGCATGGAGACATGCTGTCTTTAGCAAAGCCACCACTGAGCTTCTAGTGTATGTTTGTTAGATGTATATGCAGATGGTAAACAATGAAGCGGACCCTCCATTGTCGATGCAGTGCGACTCTTGTTCAATCCTTGAAAACTCCTGGACTTCATGAAGGTGGGGGAAGACAGCCGCTAGAGGTGTTAAAGGTGTGGGGTATTCTATTGAAAACTAGGGGCTCACTTGCTATACCAACCACACCCCTTCCATTTGCACGCTCCTTCTCTCTTTCCTTTGAATGTGAGAAAAAAGTTTACCTCTGTATACCCTAAAGCTCAAGTCTTGAAATAAATTGCAGCAGAGCGTGAACTTGTCATCTATACTTTTGTTCCTGTTTATATATACGCAGTGTCTCCTACATCTACTTTTTTTTAACTTTCAATTTTCCTTGAATATCTTATTTCCCGGAAAGGAAGAACAATATCCAAACTCTGGCTTCAGTCACAAATAACCCGGCAGCTACAACCTTTAGCTTTCTGTTGTTAGTAGTGACTTTTTGGTTCAATCATCAAGTTATACCATGATTGTCTGACTCTTTGTGTTAAAGATTCATCTCAAGACTTATCTGATTGGCTCCCTTTATGGTCTTAAAAAACTTTAGCTTGACATTCAACAAGGCCTAATATTGACTCCATCCATCATTGTAAGTCCCACTGTCATGATAAATTGTCGTGATTGTTCACAGTTGCACAGGCTAGGATTTAGCCTCGGTGTATCGCGTTTATGTAGTCGAAAGCTCCTCTTCACTAGGACCAATGACGACAGGAAAAAAAAACTGACATCACCATAATCACATAGTTGTTTTGAATCTCACAGGTTGTAACTGTAAACCACTAGTCTTTTTACTTTATCCTTGATTTCACATTGCGATCGATCCTCCGGTGAACCAACGATACCCCCTTCACCCCTGCTCTATCTCCTTCCTCCCCTCCCCCTTCCCCTTCCGACCCCTCTTTCCCCGTCACCGGTGCCTGTCTAGGCTCCGCTCCTACCTCTCTCGGCAGTGCTTACCCCGCACCCCCATCACATCTGTGGCATAATTGTTCTTTGTGATCCTCAGAATGGGTGCGCCTGTTGCCCCAAAGTTTGAGAATGCCGCAAAGGTAGTTCTTGTCACAGACAACCTGGAGAAATCTGATGTCGACGATTGCACCTACCGTATAATCCGCCTTGCTAATGAGCTTGAGGTTCTTATTGCCCACGATCCCAAGGCTGACAAGGCTAGCGCTTCTCTGGATGTGAATGTTGGCAACTTCAGTGATGAGAAGGACATGCCGGGTATGGCTCATGCCGTTGAACACGTGAGTATCTCTAGAATATCTCGTCACCCATGAACGTTTCCTCTGACCAGAAAAATAAATAGTTGCTGTTCATGGGAACCGAAAAGTACCCCGCCGAGAATCATTATCACCAGTTCTTGTCGTCGAACTCCGGGAGCTCTAATGCCTACACCGCTGACACTTCTACCAATTACTACTTTGATGTTGCAGCCAAGCCTTCCAACGACGAAGAGCCTACGGAGGAGAACTCTTCACCCTTCTACGATGCACTTGACATCTTTGCCCAGTTTTTCATTGCCCCTCTTTTCCTGGAAGACACCCTGGACCGCGAATTGAGAGCGGTCGATTCGGAAAACAAAAAGAATTTGCAAAGTGATGTTTGGAGGCTGCATCAGCTTGAAAAAACCTTGTCCAATCCCAACCACCCTTACTGTCACTTCAGCACTGGAAACTTTGAGCAACTCAAGACGCTTCCCGAGGCCTGCGGCATCAATGTCAGAGAAAAATTCATGGAGTTCCATGCCAAGCACTACTCGGCCAATCTGATGAAGCTTGTAGTACTAGGCCGTGAGCCTATAGATGTGCTGCAGAAGTGGGTTGTTGAGATCTTCTCAGCGATCCCCAACAAGAACCTGAAGCCCAACAGATGGCCAGGCGAGCTGCCGCTGCGCAAGTCCGAGCTAGGAAAGATCATATACGCTAAGCCCGTGTTCGATAAGAAAGAATTGTGCCTGACTTTCCCGGTTATGGACGAGTATGACCTCTGGGATTGCCGTCCCACCAACTACGTGAGCCATCTGATTGGGCATGAGGGTCCCGGAAGTTTGATGTCTTACCTGAAAAGCAAGGGTTGGGTAAACTACCTTAGTGTCGGCGTTTCACCCATCTGCCCCGGAGCGCCTGGGCTTCTCGAGTGTGAAATGCGTTTGACCGACGATGTAAGTGATCTCGGGGCTTTTTATGTCTCAGATGGCGCTGTGCGACGTGACATCTGCGGATACAGCCAGCCCCTCGCCTTTTTACGGAGCTGCATGGAACATCCTACAAATTTGCAAGAAAACTAGAAACTAACATGTAAATCACCAGGGCACTACTCACTACAAGGACATCGTCAAGGCTTTCTTCCACTACGTCTCACTTCTTAAGGAAACCCCGCCGCAAAAATGGATGTTTGAAGAGCAGCAGCTCCTAGCTGCTCTGAGATTCCAGTTCTGCCAGAAAACTAATGTTAGTAGGTTTACTAGTAAGACGAGTGCAATCATGCAACTACCCTACCCTCGTGACCGTATCTTTAGTCACAGCAAGCACTTGGTTTTCCGGCCGGATCTTATTACTGAACTCGTCGAGTCCATCAACCCTGACAACATGCGCATGCTCATCACTCATAAAGAGTTCCCTGGAAAATGGGACCAGCGCGAGAAGTGGTACGGCACTGAACACCGCGTTGACCTGATGGATGAGGAGTTCGTTCAAGGCCTGAGAAAGGCGCTCAAGAGCACTTCAGAGAGTCGCCCCAAGGACTTGTTCCTGCCTGGACAGAACAGATTTGTGCCCACTAATGTTGAGGTCAATATGGTCAAGGCCAAGGAGCCTAAGGTCACTCCTCTGCTCATCCGCAACGACCCCCTCTGCCGCACCTGGTGGAAGAAGGACGATACTTTTGGAGTTCCCAAGGCGTCGGTTGTCATCCAGGTCAAGAATCCTTACCCTTTCTCCACAAGCCAGACTAATATTCAGGCTAAGCTTCTGACGGAGCTAATCCGTGATGCGCTGGAGGAACACGCCTATGATGCCGAATTGGCGGGCATGGAGTACAACTTTTGCACGGATAGACTGGGATACTGGATTACGGTCACTGGCTATAACGACAAGCTAAACGTTCTACTAAATGAGGTTCTGGTGAAGCTCCGGAATGTCGAGTTCACCGATCAACGTTTTGAAATTATCCGGGAACGCGTCAGCCGCAACTACCGCAACTTTAGTCTCCAATCCGCTTACTACCAGATTGGCATGATCACTTTGTCGGTAACATCTGACGTTAATTACCCCCGAGAAATCATGTTAGAGGAATGTGCTGCTGCTACTGCCGATGAAGTTCGGTCTTTCCACAAACTTCTGCTCGCTAAGGGTTTCTACGAAATCACGGTTCACGGAAATCTACACAAGGAAGAAGCCCTCAACATTGCCAACATGATCGAGACTACTTTGAAATGCCGCGTCATCTCGCCCCGTGAAATCCCTAGCGTTCGCCATGTTGTCATGCCTTCCGGCTCTAACCTTGTGTATAGTGCCACTCTGGAAGACGAGGCCAACATTAACAACTGCATCGAGTACTGGTTCTATCTTGGACTTAATGAGGACGAGTGGATGCGTGCCATTCCACAGTTGTTTGACCAGATGGCAAACGAGCCTGCTTTTAACCAACTACGTACGAAGGAGCAGCTGGGTTATGTCGTCTTCACCGGATGCCGTACTAACAGCAGTATGCTGTCTTACCGGGTGCTGGTCCAGAGTGAAAAATACCCACAGTATTTGCATTTCCGTATTCAGTCTTGGCTGGCTAATCTCCGCCAAACTATTGTTGACATGTCGGATATCGATTTTGAATCTCACAAGCGCAGTCTCATTGTTAGTCTGACTAAGAAGCCCGAGAACTTGGGATCTGAAGCTACGAGAATAAACACAGCTATCCAGAGCGGCTACTACAGATTCGGCCAACGTAAGTTTACGTTTAACAAATACAATACTAATACTAGTGATCACAAGTTGACCTTTATTACATTTTATAGATCTTCGTGATGCTGAGATTGTCAAGACTTTAACAAAGGATGATGTCCTTGCCTTCTACGACCGCTTCATTTCTGACGCCTCCCCCCAGCGTACCAAGTTGACGGTTCAAATGTTTGCCCGTGGTGAAAAGGAGATTGAAGCCCTTGTTTCCAAGGCCCTAACTCACCTCCAAGACAAGCCCCGTGAGACGCAGTCTGCTGTTCGTGCGCACATTGTGGAGGCTGTCCTCAGAGTCTCCTCCGATGGTCTAGCCACCAAGTTGCGAAAGGACCTTGGCTTGGACAAGGAACTTGCTGGAAAGATTGTCGAGGAAATCGGGGCAGATATTGTTTCGGTTGGAAAGGCTCGAGAGCAAGATGAAACCAAAAAGATGGAATATGGCCTTCCGAAGTCAACATATGGAGGTGATGCCAAGTACATTACGGATCTGGCTACATGGAAGAAGACGCTTCCCATCAGTCCTGCTCCCGTGCCCTGCAAGGACTTGCAGGAGTTTGAAGAGTTTGGGTCTAAGTTATAAGAATTTAGATTTGGGATTTAGAAAGCATCATATTCATGGGCTTATGATGATGGAATCATGTCTCTCGATTCTTTTATGGATAAAAGAATGCCCATTGTTCATAAACTTGACGTCGAGTAATTTGTGTGGGTTAGTCGGTAGATGAAATGTTGGGGTTTATGAAGGATTTTCGAGCGCGGGTAGAGTGACTGAAGGAATGTCCGGCAAGTAGCTTAAAACCTATTAAAGTTGTTTAGATGAATTGAATTTCTAGATTACATGATGTGCATGAGGAAGTTAAATCTATCTTTTCATTCCAATAACACTTTGTATTTCAAATTGATGCTAAAAATAACATCAATTTCTACAAAATAACTCAACTCAGAGTATTTGTTGTCAAGTATATAGATAAACTGCGATAAAAGTCAAAAGGAATTCTTAGTAAAGATAACGTTACCAGCCAAGGGAATGAGTTTCACACTAGATCGAAATCAATTGGGTAATTTGTTGTGGCAAGGTAGGGGTCTGACAAAAAAAAGCTGCATACCACAGAATTTACAGGATTGATAAATACATATATGTCAGTTACCATTGCATGTGATATATTGGCCACATGCGGAATCATGAAGCGAAGCTTTTCTTGACGAATCGTACATATGTGTAGTTTTGAGGACTGTATTTTTGCTTGAGTCACATGTAAAACACTTGGAATGCGTGATATTATCATGAAGAAACCAGGAACCATTCACCATGTACAATATATCCCTAGATTTGTGGGTTGAATCCTAGAGTCCATATATGCACGTATCATATGTACATACGCAACAAAATGAATCAAAAGATTCACTGGGTTCTATTGAGATATATAAATACGATGAACTGAGACCCGCTTTTGGTGGAAGCGAAGTAATGAAGACAGGGAGAATGCAAGGCTGTTTTGTTAAGCAGCGTCATTGTAGAGAGTTGGATCCCGGTGGTTAGGGGAGTTGGAGAAGCAATAGAAGAAAAAAAGGCATTTGTTGAGACTTGGAGGTTACATATTTAGCTGATAATCTTTCCTTTTTATTGATTATTATTCATTTCTCTGATTGATACCAACATGACAGTGGTGATTTACATAGGCTTAATTGTATCCAGCCAAACAGTCTAAACTTATCATGTTTGATATATATTTAGTCATCCTCTTAGTCATCATCCCATAATTGGTAATCGCCACTTCCTCATTTTTAGCTCCATCGATCTCATCTATTTTTTTACAGAATTCATCACCTTAGATCTGTGGCTACATTCTATTTCATTGTCCTTTTTCTCTACTCACGGCATGTCTGATTTTAATATCTTTATCAATTACATGACCTAGGCCAACGACGACCTCTATCCATATAACCGATTCCATTTGTCAATACCCACCTCGTGATACCTACGAAGAGCGCAAAACTCCTTACTGTATACCCCACCGAGACTTACAATATTTTTGTTTCACCGACGACGGCAACTGGTTACTTTCCCACTATCGACTTTGCGTCTGAGCACAGACTAGTTGTAGCCCTACCTCAATCAGAAGATATATGCATATAACCAACCTTCAATTCAGCAACGCAATACACTCAATTTGCACAATTCGTCGCATCAATCGAGTTTCTACACAATGTCTGTCGCTCAATCGCCAACTTACAAGTCGGCAATGACCGAGAAAATGTCATCCTTCAACCTCGAATCTTCCCAAACAACTTCACCTAACCACGCTTCATCTTCGCCACCAAAAAAGCCCATCACTCCGCGCAAAACAGTCACGTTCAACGACGACCTGCAAACACACACCGTCTCTTACAACCAATCAGAGACTGTCTTTTCGTCACTTCCCACCTCGAGGCGATACTCATTTCCTCTTCAACCCCGCAAAAATGCTCAATCAATGTGCCGTTCGTCGCTATGCTCATCGCTTTCTGCACTAGCGGAGCAACAGATGGTGTGGGATGCTGAATATAACTCAGATCAAGAGGAAGAAGAGGATCAGGAACCGCGGAAAAGACTTGTACCGGATGACGGAGATATGTTCTTATTTGAAGGTGGCGACGACTTGGCGCTTCCCGAGTCTGTAAACCCACAGTTGTCATCGCCACCACCGGAGCTAGAAGAGGACGTCGATAACACAGGGGCTGATGACGACCAGGAGGTTGATGTCGAAGGCAAAGAGAGAGACTCGGTGATGCCTTTGTCGCATTCTTACCTCGCGGCGATCAAGATTCCGTTACCTCCTGATCACCCCGGGTACGAAAAGAAGCCCTCAGCAACCTACGGGCGCAGCCATGTTGCGGGCTCCGTCGGCTCATATAGGGGAAAGCCTCTAGTGATGTCAGTTGTCAGCGATCCCGTCATCGAAGAGCGCGCGCGGAACCTCGGGGACGTCAACACATTTGTTGGTAGTATCAACGGGCGAAGTGGCATTGATGAAGCGGATATTGTGACTTATCGGGCAAGCTTGGTGGCAGGGGCTTCCTATATGGGAAGTCTAGGGGCGAATTTGGCGGGGGCGAAGTCGTGGGTGGGAACGCCGAGGAGCTTCTCGGCGAGGCCGGCGGGTGTGCCGGAGAAGGAATGGATTACGGAACAGAGAAGGGAGTTCTTGGTTAAGAGGCAGCAAGAGAGACAAAGGGAGCGGAGCAGAAATAGTAGCAAGGAGTGAAAGGAGGGAGGAAAGGTGGTTGTCTTGGTTGTATATGGTTAGAGAATAGGTCGCAGGTTCACGCTTGCAAACTTGTAGCATTTACGAGCAAAATCTCATGGCATTTAGTTTTTAGTTTTTTAGTTTTGACATTAAGAATCTCCCCACTTTTATATTATGTATATCTTTAGTTCATCTCAAATATTAGTGATAATGCCAAATATGTAATTTTCGTTTTAGTCGAATGGCCTATGACATCGCTGATGGTACATGCTAACCCTTATTCTTTCTGCCTGATATTTCAGAACCCTAAATTATATGGTTACCAAGAATGTCGAAGAATTTTGACAGTCAATAAGAAATTTGGGATTTATAGTGTTCGAGGTCGAACTATTTATTTTACATTGACTATCACATCATCAACGACATTAACAATCTCCTCATCAAAACGCACATTTTCATAAATCCAAATCACAAATCCAAAATGGGGGGTTTCAATCTCGAGATCTTCAGAGTCAGTCACCTCTAACCGGACATCATAAACCCTAGTCCCAGCTAACACTTGCTGCAGTTCGGCATGTACATTATGTTCCCCATTGGTATCATGTACTATTTCGGAACTAACCTGGACAACCGGTTTGCTGTTGAGGGTTTCTGGCCTAAGCCGGAAGAATGCAACAAGGTGCCGCACACGCGGGAGGAGATCAAGGCTGAGTACGAGCGGATTGTAGCGAGGCAGAAGATGTTAAAGGAAAGAGAGGCGATCAGGAAGGCGGCGCAGGGTGGTGATAACTAGAGGTTGGACGAGAGTTGTGATGAAGTGATTTATACATTATGATATAGGGTCTACGGGCCATGATGCACCACGAGTGCTTGTATTCTGAATGTTTTTGGTTGTTTACTTTTTCTCCAAAATATTACATTGCTTCTCTATATTCAAATCGTATATTATACAGATAATCATACATATTACTCGTACATGACACTAACATCTTAGTCAAGCAACCCCTCGACCTTAGCCCACTCTTCCTCATCGATGTTCTTGCCGGGGATACCATTAGCATAGATACCCATGACCTCCCCATAATCTTTGATTCCCTCTAGTAACTCCACGATATTTTTGACGATGTGTAGCTTATCAACAGTCACCTGCATATCCTCCTTAGGCTTCCAAATCACGTCAACACTGCTCTGCTTCAACCCCACCACCTCCGCAAACTCCTTGGCAATCGACATGGCCGTTGACGGTGTAGTCCACACGACAATCTCCCCCGGCGCAGCCCAGCCTTCGCCCTCCTGATCCTCCACACCCTCCTGGACAGCAGGGCCAATCTCGATATCGACAACGTCTAGGTTAATCGCCGCGTTAACAATGTCGTCAATCTTAGCCTCGTCGACGTCGGCAGGTCGTTCAAACACCAGTTTACCGAGGTGTTCGAAGAAGAATTGGGTAGAGCCGGCATCTTTGCCGCCGAATTTTTTGATGGAGTGCTTGATGTCTTGGAGAGTGCGGCCTTTGCTGTCAGTTTCGCACTCGATGACTATGGCGACATTACCGGGAGTCATGGCTTCGATCATGACAGACTCGAGGACGGTGCCGGATGCGGATTTACCCATGCCGCGGTTAATGGCACCTTCGATGAAGGCCTTGGTGGCGCCAGCTACTCGGTATTAGTGATGGGATTCACACGATTGGGATTCATAAAGACATTACATTTCTTGGCTCTTTGGATAAGGTCGGCCAGCTGAGTGTTCATGTTGGGATCAGCGCCATATGTCTTGGCTACAAAGGCAATCGTCTTGGACATGGCATTGCGCTCGGCTTGCTTTTTCCGATCAGCGGCACCCTTCTCATGGCGAATCTTGGACCACCGGTTGTGTCCAGAGGACAGGGCTGGGGAGGTGCCGAAGAGCCGGCGCGCGGCCGGGATCATAAATTGGAGACGAAACGTAACGTACAGAGACATGCCAATTTTTGAGAATGGGATCAGAGGATGGGAATAATAAGATGTTTGGAGATACTAGAAGGTGAACAGAGGTGTCCGCTTATGTGCACCAACCCCATCTGGTGATGTCTGGCAGTGAGTTTTGGTGAGGCTAAAGTTGATGCCAAATCGTGATACCGGACCCCGGTGCTTAAATACTTTTGCTCATTATTATGAGTCGTTGAAGTTTTTGAAAAGACTGAGGGTGAATGTGCCCCATGTTAGGGTCATCAGCTCATCTAACCCTGTGAATTAATCATCTAGTATCAGTTGTTAACGTAGATGACAAGACAATTTGAACCAGCAACTCAAAAATTAGACAGGTGTTTCTCGCCTCAAATTGATAAATTATATGGATCTTCTGGTAAGATCCCCTTAAATAAACCATATGGTTGACCACCACTGTGTTAAACACGCATTAACGAAACAAGTGGGGCGCCCCAGCTCAAGCTATACCAGGAGGAATTAGATGATATAACCATGATAGCATCTGTTTCTCGTCTCCCAATTAATCGACTTCCCATAAAGAGTCACATATCAAGATACCCATCTGTTATTTACGTTGTCTTGAGAGCTTGCATATTGCGACTCTTTTCTATATTTGGTTCTTCACAGACTATACCTTGTCCGATGCTGTAAATCTACTGGGCCAGGTTGCGCTTAATTTAACGACACCGTTACGCGAACGACGATCGATGAACCCCACGAACCGTTGCGATTCCAGATTCCGTCATCTCGACAATATCATCACTGTCTACCAACCACTTCCATAAACCTTAATAACTACTCAAAGTCATTCAGAATGACCTCAACGCCGCAAGGCGACACTAGCTTCGCCGGCGAGGAAGAAACTTCTCCCTCCCCTGTCCCACCACCGCCTCCGACGCCGTACGCTGTGACAAATCCCGAACTCGACCTGTCCAAGCTCAACGACCCCGCCTTCGACCATAAAGACATCTACCTTCTTAACTTCGCTACGGACTTTAGCAAGCATGTGTTGTCACTGGACTCGGAAGACTGCACGGCCCAGCAGTTCTACGTGAAGAAAGAGACCTTCAAAGTCATGAATCTGACGACAACTCAGCCGACACGGATCATTCGCAGTAATGTCGGTCGGTCACTTGCTCATGTGTTGAATCACGGTGACCGGAAACTCTTGTTTGAGACCATCAATGAGCTGTCAGCGATTATTGGTGGCTCGAAATCCAAGAATGACGTCGAGGCACGGCAACGACACTGCGCTGTCAGCATCTTGGGTGATGTCTATGGTGCGGCTGGCGATAGCGCTTACCATCTGCACCAAATGGCCATTGCTGCATTGTTGAAGCTGCTGAAATATTCGAGTTCACATGCGGGGATCCGTGCCGCTGTCTTCACTGCTCTCACTAAGATGCTGATCATCCTTAAACACCACATCGATGAACAGGCCGCCCGTGATGTTTGGAAGCAAGCGTGTAATCATGCCTCCGGTGACAAAGGATCCTTGGTGGTGATTGCGGCTTGCGAGACTATGAAGACTTTGCTTCAGAAGACTAGTTTGTTCCAGAACTCTACCGATTTTGATAAGTTGGAGTCGGCTGTGTTCAAGGCCATTGACAATGCTTCTGCCCCTGTCAGACATGCTGCCACCGACTGCTTGACCGAGGCATTGATTCTCGTTCACTCTGATGGGGTAGGCGAGACGGCAGCTACACAGAAAAAAAAGCCTAAGCCTAAGAGTCTGCGTCGTACTGCTACCATTAACATGGCGGCGGGCTCGGGGGCCGAGGATGATGATATCCCATCACGGTCCTCTAGTCCGGCGCCAACTGGTCGCAAGATGCCGGATATCTTAACTCTGGTTTTCCCTGAGATTGTCAAGATCCTTTCCAATCATTACGTGCGGTCTAGCACTTCCAACCGGGCTCGTGCCGGTCTCGGTGTGTGCTACTCTATGCTTCTGAAGAAGCTTGGCGAGCGTGTGGTTCAAAACAATTACATTTTTTTCCTTGAACACCTGGCCACGGATATCCTGGACAATCCAAATATCGCTAACAATCGGTTCAAACTGTTGATGGCTCGGAAGATGGCTCGTATTGTCCTCGAAGAAGTTGCCGCTAAATATATCCTAGCTGAGTCTGGGCAAAAGGCCGTCGCCAATGCTATCGTCAACAACGTCATCAAGAATTATCCCCAGGCCCTCACCGAGAAGGGCGAGCCATCTAAGGAGACGCTTATCATCGCTCTCGGTGCTTTGAGCTCCTTGATATCGGCTCTTGGTTCCGCTGCCAATGGATTCGCGGAGCCTTGTCGCGATGGATTGCTGTCGGTTCTGCAATATCCTAGTTATGCGGTGCAGGTTCACACAGCGGCTACTATGAAAACCTTTGTGTTACATTGCCCGCAGCAACTGCTGCCGTGCTTGACTGTGTGCATGAATTCTTTATCTAGAGAACTGTCACAATTGGCCACTGGCCGTAACACGTCACAGAGAAAGTGTGTTGGTTTTGCCCATGGCCTTGCCGCTGCTCTCAGTGTCTCTCCGGCCCGGCCACTACACGGCGCTGTTGATGTTAACAGTCGCGTGCTCACTATGGCAACTGGCCTACTCAAATCCAGTGGCCAATCTGAGCTCCGGGTGTCGGCAGCTCAGATTCAAGTCGCCTGGATTTTGATTGGAGGTCTGATGGCTCTCGGCCCCAATTTCGTCAAGATCCATCTGTCACAGTTGTTGTTAATGTGGAAGAATGCGTTGCCGAAGCCTCTTGCCAAGGACAACACCGCTGGTCGGAGTCTGCTTGAGGCGTCTTTCTTGGCGCATGTTCGTGAATGTGCTTTGGGATCTATCTTATCTTTTCTCCAATACAACCAGCGGTTGTTGACTGTTGATGTTAGCAAGCGCATTGCTGCTATGCTTCAGAGCACGTCTGCATTCTTGAAGACGCTCCCCACTAAGAAGACAGCTGATGATGTTGCTCAGAGATTAGCGCCTGCTCTCCAACTTGCTGACGTCGAGCTGATGGTTCAGCGCCGTGTGTTGCAGTGCTACATCAAGCTGGTGATTATGAGCCCGGCTGGTGGTAGCGAGGCGCTTATCCACTCTAATCTGCTCACCGCAGCCATCTCACTGTTCGCTGATCCCGAGAAGTATGGATCCGGTTCCCTCAGTAGTTCCATTGCTACTGCCGCTGGGGCATTTGAGACCATTTGGGATGTTGCCGACAACTCCGGCTTTGGCGTGACTAGTTTAGTTCATGGCTTCAAGGTGGCTCCGCTTCCTGGTCAGCAGGATTCAGCTGAAGATGAACAGCAGCTCGAAGATGTCAGTGCCGAAATCGAGATTGATCGAATTTTACTTTCACCTGTCTGCAGTACCCTGGAACATGATGCTGCGGCTCTCTATCTATCGGCGGAAACATCGACTCCGGCTGATCCTGCGGCGACTGAAGTTGTTAATGCAGCTATTCAGTTGTTCGCCTTTATCTTTCCTCAGACACCGTCTAAAGTTCAGGAGAGTATCCTGGAGCAGATCAAGACGTTTGCAACTGCGGGTGCTCTGCAGCGTGATGCCGGTCGCAAGGCTGCCATTACTGTCAATGTGGCTACTGCCATGTTGTGTACTACTTGTGTCGCTGCTCGCGAGACTAAGTCCCCAGCGGGCAGTGTCCGGAATATGGCTGTAGAGAGGTTGCTTCAGGGAATGGTACGCGAGGCCCTCATGGACGATGACAAATACGTTCGCAGCCTTGGTTATCAGGCCATAGCTAGACTTTGCGATGCCTGTGGCAACTCCTTTACAAACTCGGAGATCAAGTATCTTGTGGACACTGTCATTGCCAATCGCGAGCCCAGTGCTCGTGCTGGTTGTGCTATGGCCTTTGGAACTATTCAGAATAAGGTTGGTGGTATGGCTGCTAGCTTCCATCTCAAGACTATCCACAGCATCCTTATTACACTTGCCAATGATCCTCATCCAGTTGTCCACTATTGGGCCCTGGAAGCTTTAGCCTTGACCGGTAATGCTGCCGGTCTATCATTTGCGCCATTCGTTTCCAGTACGCTGGGAATGGCTGCCCAGATATATGCCTCCGATACCCACAATTCGGAGATGGCCTCTGTCGTGACTATGAACCTGGAGGTTGACATGTCCTCTACGACCGTCATCACTCGTGTCGTGGACAGTATTATTAATGTCCTGGGTCCCGATCTTCAGGATTCTACTAAATCCCGTGAACTCATTCTTACTCTTGTCGGCCAGTTCCGCCAGGAGGCCAGTCCTCTGGTCCAACAGGCTGCTCTTGGTTGTTTGGAGCACCTATCTCTTTACGCACCTGGCTACATGGTATTTGCTGAATATGTGGCCCTGCTCCAGGAAGACCTCAACAAGTCAGATCATATCACTCTTCGTGATGCCGCTATTGATGGTCTGTACAACGTTATGAAGCGGAATCCAGGTGAGGTTGTTGCCACTGCCAAGCCTGGTCTTGAGAACGAACTGTGGCTTGTCCTTGACTCTGATCCAACACATGATGGCATTCGTAACATCATCCGCAGCTGGATGCGCCAGACCGCCCTGACTGAGACTGTTCAGTGGCTCCAGCGTTTCCAGTCCGTTTTGAAGATGACTCGGCCTAAGGCTTTGGGTAAAACTACCGAGACATCTGCCCTGGCCGCACCTAAACCCAGCGGCCCTATGGATATCCAGGACGAGGAGGTTGCTGGTTTCGCCGCAGGTGCCAGTAAGGCGGACACTGTGGCGACTGGTGCTGAGGCTGAACCACTGCGCTGGCAAGTGATTACTTTTGCCATGGAATGTCTTAGTGAGATGTTCTACTTGGTGGCAAAGGATTCGGCAGCCAATGGTGGCGAGTCTCCGGCCCAGATGGCTCTTCAGAACAAGGTTGGCGATGTCGTGCGTATGGCGTTCTCGGCTTCAACTTCCGATGTCTTGGAGTTGCGGATCTGGGGTCTCAAGGTGATTAGCGCTGTATTGAAAATGTTTGGCAAGGTACCTGATCCGGACTTTGAAGAGGCCATGTTGCTGGAGCAGTACCAGGCCCAGATTGGCTCGGCCTTGACGCCGGCGTTTGCAGCTGACTCATCACCCGAGTTGGCAGCCGAGGCTGTTAATGTCTGTGCCAACTTCATCTCTACTGGTATCGTAACGGATATCGAGCGCATGGGTCGTATCTTGAAGACTTTGGTCACTGCCCTGGAGAACTTCTCTCGAGGGGCTGAAAATGCGGGAATTGGCGATCTCAAGGGCCTTTCCAGTAATGCCCAGGTCATGGTAAAGATGGCTGTGTTTTCGGCGTGGGCCGAGCTTCAAGTTTCCAGCACAGAGCAGGCCTATCTTGTAGATGTTCTCAAGCCTCATATCGCAATGTTGACCCCTCTTTGGCTTGAGAGTCTGAGAGAATTTGCCCGTCTGAGATTCGAACCGGATATCTCGATGACCCTGGGCCCTCCTTCGCTTTCAGGTAGCCTTGATACTATTTATGCGGCTCTGAACCGGGAGACTCTACTCAAGTTCTACCAAGATTCTTGGTTGAAATTAGTTGATGCTATTGCCAGCTTGATTGAGCAGGATAGCGAGTTTGTATTTGATGCTCTTGATGATCGCCGGACATCTACCGAACCTGGCGCTGATCGGATTGGTCCTTCTCGTAGCGCCGACATCAACTACCGCAATGAGCCGCTGGCATTTTTCTTTGTGTTGTTTGGGATTGCATTCGAGGCACTTGCTACGAAGCCCGGGCAGATCGACTCTCTTGCCACGGAATCACAGACTTTGTCTATCCTGAAGGCCCTCAAGAAAATCTTGCACCCCAGTGTGTCCGGGCATGCTATCTACCGGGACAGCATCTTCAGCGAGACCATGGATCTCCTGGATCGCCTTGCCCTTACTGATGGGCTTGATGTCCAGGGTGTCATCGTGGAGATTGCTCGTGACCTCTGTGTGGTTCATCCATCTGCCCGGAAGCGTGGTGAGCAACAGGATGCTGAAGACCAAGATTTGTCCGAGGACATCGAGCAGCTGTTTGAGCTGACTCGCATCATTGTTCTGGTGCTCTCCGGTCTTCTTCCTAACTTGGGCGACGGATGCAATGGCACTCAGCCTGTCCGTCATGCTATGAATGAGGAAGCCATGCTTTTGGTGCGCACTGGACTTGAGGCTCTTGTTGATGCTGCTGATGTCTTCCCAGCCATTATCCAGACGGATCTTCATGCCTGTATCATCCACATATTTGCCACTATTCTAGCTACCCCCATGTGCCAAGAAATGGTTGTCCCCCAGACTCTACCCATCTTCAAGCGATTTGTTACTGGTGTCACTGGGTCTCGGAGTCCTGCTGGTTCCAATGAGACTGTCTCTGCTGGAAATCTATCTGAGGGGGCCTTGCTGCAGCTCAAGGGCTGTCTACGTCGGTTCCTTAGTGTGTACATGATTGCGCAACGACGTGAACAACCAAATGCCCTTGACTGTGTCAAGAATGCCCTGCTGGCTAGTACTATCTTGTTCACTGGCGGGCGCAATCAGCTGCCGGCTTCGGACCCACTGGTTGCTCGGTACTTGGAGGAAGTTGTTGATTGTCTGACTGACAGAATGGTACGTAGTCTCTTTTACTCTACAGATCTATTGGTGTACTTCACAGTATAGTTTCTAACTAAATCTCTTAGACTGCCAAGATTGCGGCTGGATGCGTCCGGTCACTACTTGTTCAGCACTCGCCTACGCCTGCTGACCACTCTATTGCCCGTTTCCTCCTTCCTCGCCTTATCGCTTTCGCTACTAACATCACCCCCGAAGACCCCGAAAAGGCCCGTCCCCTTGTCATCCTAGCACTTACCCATTACGCCACTGGTATCGCCCGTCCCCGTCTGCCTATTGCCTTTACTGTCATCATCCCGGTGATCCTAGCTTGGGCGGCTAGCGAAGGGGATTTCGTCTATAGGGAGGCTAGCGGCCGGTTACTGGAATTGGCGGCGGCGAGCCCGGAGGCATTTAAAGCGGTCGTGGGGGGATTGAGTGCGGGGCAGAGGGGGTTCTTGGAGGATATTGTGAAGAGTGGGCAGGGAAAGGAGAAGAAGGAGGAAAAGAAGGAGGAGGCACCGACTATTGAGTTGAAGATGAACTTCGGGGTTTAGGGGTGCTGTGATATGAGGATATGAGGTAGTGATACGGCGAGATAAAAAAGTTGGATTTTTAATTGATTTGTACGGGATACTCTACATAATTGATATATTGGTCACGCAGTCTTGAATGTGATACTGTGGTGACGAGGACTTGGCTGGAGTGGGGATCAGCGGCGTGGGGTCGGAAGGATGGTAGGCGCATATATTTTCTAAGTGGCCTCATGCAGATCCGGCTTGGGAATGTGAATTTAAGAAGAATGGGTATATTGCTGCGGAAGGCAGGTGTTGACTACGGACAGATGAAGCCGCAAAGTTGAGGGCCAGGTTGAAGATTGGCCTGGTGGTTCTATAAAGAGAATGGTGATTGGCGCTGTGGCGGTTGGCGAGGATGGTATCGATGTATAAGAAGTTTTTCGGGTGGCATCAGTACCGCATCATAGAGGGGTGGAAAGTGGATAAGTCGGCCAGAAGCTATAGACTGAGATAGCTACAGAGAAAGATGTATGTCGACTTTGACTTCGGTGTCTGGGGACCGAGGAGGGGGTGTGTGATTTTTTATTGACGGGGATTACTAATTTGGGAGGATTTGCAGGATTTAGTTTACCGGAGGAGAAGAATACAAAACAGAAGGAACTCTGACACGGCCACAAGCCTGAGTGAGTGAAAAAGGTATCTGATGAACAGGGTCCGATTGTCACGGCTGAATCAGGGGGGTTTTGCTGTTTTCAGTGCCTCTGGGCAATACATATATACATGTGTGTATATACATATGTAAATTTATGTAATTAGCCGTTCAAGTTGATGGTGGAATGCAGATATGTATCTTAGTGAACGGGTACAACATAGGGTGATGGAGGTACTTTGTGGTATAAATTTGCGCCAAGGCGGAGCGGAGAGTTTATATGATGAGATTATTATAGGTGGTCATCATCGGTAGTTGCTAGCAGTTTGAATGTTATAACTACGGAAGGAAGGAAGGAAGTGACAAAAACAGTAACAATCATAATCAATTGGTATTTCACACATGTACCTATACTTTACCTTTATATATAAGAGCCTCTAAAACGGATGTCGTTGAGAGCATCGTGAAACCATACTTTTCTGAGACAAGGCGGATCCTTCTGATAACTCAGATTGCCCGTGTCATAAATGATTAGTCTTTACAGACATGTTAGTTTTTGTCCAAGAGAGAAATTCTCCAAGCTATGCGGACAAAGTTTCAGAAATTATGGTAAGCATAAAATTACCCAGTCTTTTTTTCTTTTCTTCTTCTTTGTTGTCTTCTGCTACTTACCAGAAATCTATGGAATCTCTAGATAGTAGCGGCAAGGGCGGCTCGGTCCTTCCCTTCTCTTCCGTGGCCCATTGTCTCTTGGGAAGGGCGCAGGGGCACAGGGCATGGAGAGGCACCTGGGCCGGGCCAATCACGTCTTTGAGAAGTGTAGAAGTGATTATTATATAGGAGGTGTAAACCTTTAATTAGAACATGGGCAGTTAGTTTATCTAACTGAAATGGCCAAGTTCTTTCCAAGTCCCAAGTTGCCTTGGCTGTTGACGCCCGGAGATATTGTTCCGTGCAAAGTCAGGGTCAATTGCAAAAGGCAAAGAACGTCCCGGAGTATTGGATCGGCGGCGTGATAGGTGGTGAGAAGGAAGAAGGGGTGGCCATCTTAGATTTTTGGTGGAGTGAAAGCGGAAAGAGATTTGCGTGTGAGAAAGTACTGTGCTTGGTGCGTAGTTATGGTGGAGACGAGGCGAGACGGAAAGTACATATGCAGAGTAAGAGATGTCTTTTGGAGGGGTGTGGGATACAATTAATGGGCAGACTGCGCACAAACCGGTGCGTCAACGTTTAGAAGTGTAGAAAGGGTGCAGCAAAATGTCACTCGGTTCGGCTATATCAGTACATAAGAATCAAATATCAAGTATGGCGTCATCTCGCTTTGTTGTCGATGCAGGTTAATCATCTAGCCCTGAGGCCGGAAAAGTAGCCAATCAGGGACGTCTCAGCTTTCAGAAACCACGGCATGAAGCGAGACGCCTCCTTGCTCCTTCCAAGTACTTCGAGAAACTAGTTGTAGTCAGAATACATATGGATGCTGGAGATTTTGGATACAATTACAAGTCAACTTATATCTGTATATATTTATCAGGGCTTTCGGTGTGTGAACTTTACTAGAAGGAGCCTTGGGATGTCGCCGGTAGTTGCCCCTGCGTGCTTCGGGAGGTGGGAAGGGACTAAAGAAGAAGGAAGCAAGCTTCTTTACACTGACAATAAAAGCATGACTGAGATACGCTGATTTTCCGACTGAAGGTCACCTTCCTTTGATTATTTTCACCGAAATGCCGACTTGATATTCTTCATTCAGAGCCTATTCTTTCATGTTACATCATGTTAAGGAAACATCACCATTGTGTACTTGAACCTGTGCCCAAAGGCCGCTTTCTCCGACCTCTTCAGTCCCTTCACCATCGGCCCCCTATATCAATCTTGCGTCCAAAACCAAACTTTTCTCGCCATCTAGCTACGCCTGCCGTAAGACACACTTACTTGTCACTTGCTCATATTTACATACACTGTTACAACCCCCAATTCATGGTCCAGATCGTCGGTTATATGATCGACCGTGCTGCAGGCGATCAACCATTGATATCAAGTTTAACACTTGAACCCTAATGTGAGTCATGTGCAGTAGTTTGCTCAACTGGAGACTTTGCTCCTGTACACAGGTGCAATAGATATGTGCCCATAGCAAACGAAGCGTAGAGTGATTTGTGTATTTTACCATTTACTACAATGGAAGTAAAAGGCAAGACGCACAAAGTAGAGAGTGACAGTACATTGGGATTTTATTTTCATTCAAGACTACAAACAGTAGACAAAAAGGCAAGCAAAAGGCCACATAAAATTAGAGCTCCTCAGCCCCCACAAAGCAGATTAGCCACACAAAATCCAGTACACGATAGTCCTTATCCCACCAATACAATTCACCCCCTTCTCTAAACCACCGGTGGCCTAAACGGTGTCCCCAACTTGCTCAAAACATGCATCTTAGCAATACTCGCCTTGTGCAACTTCTTCGTCGCCTTCCTCGCCACCTCCTTATCCATCCACCAAGCTTGCGCCTCTGCTGTTGTCCTCCCTTCCTCGTCAAAAAAAATCCGAATCCCATACAGACAATCTAGCACCTCCTGCTTCGACGCCGTCTCAACTACTACCGAGCACAGATGCGGCAGTTTGTAGCCAACCTTGAGCCGCATGATGTCGGTAGGGTAGACGATACGCGGGGGGTCCGCGACGGTGGTGGGGCGGGGGAGGAACTTGTTGCCGGGGCGCGTAGGGTGTGCAGTCCAGTAATAGTTGGCATAATAGAGGGAGCGGGCGGCCGAGGGTTGCGGGCAGTAGTGGAGGGGGGGGAAGCGGTCGAGAGGGACTTCGATGATTTCGGAGACGTTGGCGATGAAGGCACGGTGTTCTTCCGGGTCGAGTTCCAGGCAAGGGGCTTCAGAGTGCGTAGGTTGCTAAGGATTAGTTAGTATATATGCAGAAAGGCACATACTGTTTACAGCAGAATCAGCTATTTGGACCACAAGACAGAGACATACCGGGATACTTTTGTCATCACGGACATCAAGGTCATGTTCATTGTATGACGGGTCGTAAAGCCCCAGAGGGCTCAAGAGATCAGAGATGAAGCTGGCCTGCATATTGGCCTGCCCAATCTTGCGCGCGGTCCTCTCTTTGAAAGTCACAATCCTAGTGGGCTTAATGGAGTTGGAGCCGTCGGCAATCAAGTGGCGACCAAGGAACAGATGTCTGCGGATGATTTCTATAAAGTATATTGTGTTAGGTTTATGTTGTTAGGAGCCACCATCATTTGTTATGATAGGGACAATCAGGGCTGTAAGTTTCAACCATGATGCTTGGGAAATAGATATATCTATATATACTAACAGATGGATAGACTTACTCTGTATACGGACGTGGGCATTAAAGTCCTCTACGCACACCCATCCGGATCCCGTTCCAGAAACCTCGCCGGACGAAACCTTTAGTCCGTGCTCTTTAAAGTAAGCGCGGATGTTATGCCCATCAGTATGATGCGGCAGCTAAAAAGGTGAAATAAAAGTGAAGCACGATGTCAGTCTCTGTCAAAATGGATTATCGTACAGTTATATGTATGTATGTAGGTGGTATATGACAAGACTGTTGAGTGTCAATGTTTTTGTTTTCTTTTTTTTCCCACGCGCTCCCAATATGGCACTTGGCGAGACTAGGCTTCCGGTGGTAGGAGGAAGGAAGGAAGGCGGAAAAGAGAGCGGAAGGGAATAGTAGACTGGGGAAAGGTGTATGGGCGAAACGAGAAGAGCAGGGGATTAATTGGGGCATGGGTTAGTTTTTGACTGTTTTTTTTTCTTGCTTCCAACGTAGCAACCCGCCCGTTGTCAATATTTTTGTTGGTTGACACTTTCTGGGGGAGGGGGCCAAGATGCAACTGTAACAAAGGCCGCCCAAAACGTGCGTACGGATATTCCTAACAAGGGTCAAAGAAATCGCTGTGTAGAAAGCCGAGTGGGAATCGGGGAAAGAAGCTCCAATAGAAGTGAATCTCTTATATACTTGTTGTGAAAAAGCGGGAAACTTCGGGTTTTATGCATTGGTCACCGTTGTGATGACTCGGCTGGTCTTGACTGATTGGGTTGATAAAAGAAAGTGTACTCCTGAGATAACAAACGCAAGGCTTGCGCGGTCGCGTGAACTACACGACAAATGAATGACCTTTGTCAAGTAGTTTGCAGGAGCATTCCTCAGATACTTAAAAGAAGCAAGGTTCTTTCTAAGAAACTGTGACAAAACTTTTGAACCAGCAGCAGGTTATAGGCACAATAGTGCTGAGAACTAAGCAGTGACGCAAAGTACCATTTCGCTAACCATTTTAGCTACATATCATATGCAGCATAATTCTTGACCATTTCTCCAGTATTTTCAATCACTTCAAAAAAAAAAAAGAATAGCCAAGAAAAAAAAAGACATCACCGAGGAATCTTATACCAAGGTATGGCGCCCAGTGCATATTTGTGGTGATACAAAAACATTTACTTGCTACTTAGCAGTCGTCGTTGTCCTTCATTCCTAAAACGGCAACAGGCCAATTCCTTAGACAAAAATCGCCGCTTCAGGAAGGAGCTACAAAGACCATAAAAACAATGCGAGACACTAGCCTTGTTGATTTTCTGTCCATTGTAATACAAATCCTGCAACTGTAGTGTGCTAAAATAAATAACACAA
Source organism: Ambrosiella xylebori (assembly GCA_002778035.1). Taxonomy (NCBI): domain Eukaryota; kingdom Fungi; phylum Ascomycota; class Sordariomycetes; order Microascales; family Ceratocystidaceae; genus Ambrosiella; species Ambrosiella xylebori. The sequence continues at coordinate 2,558,329 of PCDO01000001.1, forward strand.
TCTAAGGTTTATGGATTGACCATAATGTTTGCAATTGAAAAATTCAAAACGTCAAAAAAACTAGAAAATTGAACTTACATTGGCAATCGTTGTGTAAAAGTGGCCAGTCCGTTCCCCAGGGTACGCTGTGATGCTCCACGAAATGGACCCATCAGCACTCTGGTGCATGGTAGGCTGAGCCAACTGTTGATCATAAAGAGGAGGCTCAAGAACCTCTTTCTCAGGGTGATAGTACACTGTATTGGTAGGCATAGTACCCGACTCAGCATAGTAATGCATGTCTCCACTTTCCTCCGAGCCAACCTCTGACCTGTCACTGTTAGGTTTGGGGCTAATGGGACTTTGCTGAGTGTTGTGGACGGGCAATGCTGTGCCGAGGTCCTGGAGGTTCCACTCATGGGCCGTGTATGGCATATTATCCATGTCGTATATAGTAGGTTGAAACATGACTTGTTGCTTGGTAGATGTATGTACTAAAATAAACAAGAAAAAACTAGGCCTCTTTTATAATGGCTGAGGTATTGACGCAGTATTGAGAACCTGACCAAGAATGTAAAGATGTGGTGGAAGAAATGGTAACAACAGTCCAGTGGCTTGAAGTTGGGTGCAGACTGCTTATATGTGATTGGGGGTGACCTCGACCAGACAACATTGAATCTTGGTTGAATCTTGGTACATCTTGATTCATATTGATTTGCACCCCTTGGCCTCGGGAGTCAAAGAAAACCAGATGATAGCCGGGTTTGCAATGTGAAGGGCTAGTGTGAAGGGCCCAAGCCGACAAGTGCTAACATCATGGGAAACAGAGCTGGTGATTGTGCATCCCCCCTTCTGTATAACCGTCTGCTTTGATTATCATCGGGATAATTACTCCAGAGATACAATGCAGCGTGATCCTCTTTTGTCTCCAATCATGTTGCCACCCCCCCCCCCCCCCCCCTCCCCTCCTTCACCACACATATTCCTAACATTCCCAGTGTGTGAATGCACACTGCCGCCATACATCGAGGCATCATCCTCTCCTCCTGACTGCACATCAAGTTGCATGTACCTCATGTACACATCACACATACACTTACTTACGCACTCACATACTTTCTACCCTCTTCCCCCGCTCGCTTCCATGCCAGAGATCCTCCAGCCCTCAACCTTCAAGCTTCTCTCTCTTCTCAACACGCCCCAATCACCAGTTCCACCCTGTCTGCCAACTTGTTCTTTTTCCCCCTTAGGTTTACTTTACTTCCACACATTCTTCTACCGCATTCATCACTAGCAACTCCTCGCATCATCTCTCAAGGGGCCGGGGGCTTCCACATAAAGCGTAAAGATTCCCCGGATAAACTCATCTTTCAATCGACATAGTTCAAACCTTTAGATCACGTCGAATAAAAGCAAAAGTCATCATGTTTTAAATTCTAGTATTGCCATTGCGATGAACGTCATATCATTGATCACCTTGAAACTGGATGTCCTGACTAGGAAAGGGAATCGGCAGTGGCGAAGGTTGAGGGACACTTGTGAGTTCTGCGGCGGAGTGGCGTAACTATTTTACGCGGTGTCGGTGGAGGGGAGGGGCGGATTGGATGGGGTGAGGGAGGGAAAAGCAGATCTTGTCTATTCTTGCTGTAGTGTAGGGAGTCTATCTCGGTAAGATGATTGGATATACCGAGGGTTCTGCAAGTTGGCAATGTCTACATATGATTCCATACCCCTCTTCACCAGATGACAAATAACCTTGGATACATGAAAATGTGTATGTAAAGAAACAATTTAGTTATCTGTTCATCTATATCACTAAATGTCATCTTCTGTCTCCTAACACTGAAATGTTTTCTTTTTCCTATTCTCCTCCAATATAGATATGTGTTCACATTAAATATGTCCGTTACATCCATTGTGACACTGGCCTCTCTATCTTTACCCAGCTCAGCACACCTACGTACAAAATAGGCAATGCCCATGTCCATTCGGGTTGATCAATCCAGCCGTGGCTTCACGTCTGGAAGTGTTGATTTACATGCTGGGGACTCGAAAACCTTGACAAATCACAAAGACTGCATCAAGTTGGCGGCTACGATTAAATAAAAAAAAGCACCACTCCACGGGAGTACCCATGGGCATATGATGTCCCAGAAGCCAGTGATGGTTTTGATGATGCTATGACAATTTATGAGTCTGAATTTGCATTTGGAAACACTAATACGCAAAGCCACAATGATTCCATATGCAATTCCATCAGTACTTTATCAGAGCACTACTCTAGTCTTGCTTACATCCATATATATCCAACCCCTCAAATAATACCGTTTCCAGCTCTCGTTTGCACTATAGACGATCATCTTATTATCCTCATCATGCTTTTAGGCTTAACCACCTCGAAGCCTCCTCTCCCGCCGCCGTCAGTAAGAGGCGAGTTCCGTGATTGCTCGTCATTCCATGTATGTTTCGTTGGTAATTATTCCTTTAGTGGCTATATCACCCAACCAAACGCGAACTTGCGTTACCGGAACATTCAGTCTGGTTGTCGCTTCACAGCTTCCTGCAGTATGATTACTATATTGAGTTGCTGCTTTCTTGTTTCTTTTGCTGACTGATTGGTCGGACTTATCATATGATTACTCGGGCCAACCTGTTTTTCTTGCATTTCATAGTTTCAGGGTAATAATAACAGGTCCCTGGTTATCTATATGTTCTGTGTGCTTTGTAGCTTGGTTGGACACATTTTTCGATTATAGTGATATATATGTCGTCTATATGTCCATGTTTTATAGGGATCTCTACGAGTTTCCTTGGTACCCGGCGGCACCGGGAATAAGGAAAGAACTTTGACAGTCCTACCCATCTCAATATGAGATGCCATACGGGGATTCCTTCCACTCGGGGCATGGGCCGCTGCACTTTTAGAGTACCGTGTAACCCAGTAAATTGACTTCACTTCATGTCACCAGCAAATAAGCGGTAATGTTTTACACTAAAATCATCAGGTTTTCCAGATTTGTATACAAGATTTCTCTCAGTCGTCGGTAAATTATCCTTCTGAGTATCCAATATTTCAACAATTCTATCTAACCTACAACAATTTTGAAAACATCTAAATCGCTATTGGTCAACAAGCCTACTAAACATGGACGCCTCTCAATCCTATAGTTGACCTTGCTTCGCTGAAAGTATCCAGCCATCCTGTAAACAGTCATCACAAAGATAAACCGAATATTCTCTGTTCCCATTTCCATCAGCATCAATTGTAGACAAGTCGTCAAGGTTCTGAGCCCTGGGGCGTGTGCATAAGCAACCACAACTCGTCACATTTACTTTGTGATATCTTTGACGCTCGCAGTGGGAAAATCTCCCGTTAGTATATATGTATGTTATCCATATGGTGATCATCCGGGGGTATAGATAATATGCAATAGTCATCACATTGGTACTTCTAGAGCTCCAGGTGAGCTTGCGTCTCACGATACCACCGTCTATCTGAGTGATGATATTTGTTTGTCCTTCATTCAATCTACTTATGTGGGAAACAATACATATACAAACATTGAACCCTTTTGTCGGCATGAATAAATATTATGCACAGCATTATATCATTTAGTACTCTATTATCATAAAGTTCAAAAGTCTGAACCTGAGCATTCATAGTCTCAGATACTCCAGTACTACATATCTACATGCGTTCAATGGCGATCACCAATGGTCCCTCAAGTCTCGCAACTCATCTCAGGTGCTGTAGAATTTGATGGACTTATTCGTCGGACCCGTAGAAATCTATGTTCATATTTACATATTTATCAGGCCCTTATTCATATATCTCTTGTATCCCGCGACCAACGCCCTCACGCAAAGTCGATTATTTCAAGGTCACACTCACATTTCTTCGGACGTCATACATACAGTGGCTTGAGTCTTTTCCTGAGTATTAAACCAGCAGCCCGATGCCAAACACACACACCCTTAGCTCAAGGAGGCTTAATTTCCAACTCCGCGGACTCGTCCCGGGCCTAAATTGTCAGTGAGGACCTGCCATCGTCCGACAATGGTCTGGCCATTGTTTCCGTTTTCTGTAGTTAAAATTCTGTCTGTATACACGCATACATGGAGCCGCTAAAGGATTTTTTGAACATATCTTCATAAGTTATCGAGTGCTTGCGTTTGCTGGTAGCTTCATATTTTTCCCTCATGGTAATTTCCCTCACCGTTACCAGCTGATGGTGAAAATCGCCACATACCAAGGTTCTTTAGGGGGTTCACCTACTCATAATCTTTGCCTTGGGTCCAAGATTCATCTTAACAAAAGCCTCTGTAGCACAGTATAGCTAGAGATGGCTTCCTTACATCGTATATTTAGTAATATGCTTCGTGATCGATATATTCAGGCGTCGCCAGTCAACAATATCAAGGATGGTTGTAATGCCCATCGTAAAATTAAGTTCATATATACCCGTACAATACTCTCCAAAGTCCCCAGCCGAATCACATTATACTATTGCCGTTTACTCTTGAAATCAAACGTATCATCCAATCTCGTCATCCCATTATCATCATCCACAAAGGAAATATCACCCACGTCCACCACCTTCACAGTCCCCGCAGCAGCACCATGCAGTACCTTTGCAGTCAACCCCGCTCGCCCCCAAAGACCACCGCCAACCTCTTCTCCCTCCCCATCATCCACACCATCACCCACCGCAACCATGACCCCATTCGTTCCATCATTCAATAGTGCCACTGGGGGCTCTGTCAGCTCGGGGATCCAGCTGGCCTTGATCTTTGGAAGAACTTTGCCCGGCTTGGGTGGCTGTACTGCCGCAAACGGGACGAGTCGGGGCCCTCCGGAGAGCGGATCCCAAGTAAAGATAGAATTTGTGATGCCAGCCTCCATAGCAGTGGAGATCATCAACAATTCGGGCACTGAGGGGTGCCACGAGATACTGACAATACTGCCCTGAAACATGATAACAGCCCGTAGATCAGCACTATTCAAATCCCACACCCACAGTGTACTTCTGTAATCCTCAATGACCGTCGCAAGAAGACTAGACCCACAGTCAAACTCGGACAAAAAGCACCCGGGGATGATCTCGGGTCCGCCAGGAATTGCACTCCTACGCTCAGAAGGCGATAACGCCTGCGTCGCCCGCCTAAAAGTCCCTACAGACTCCGGCGACTCGGGATCCTCTTGCCAGATTTGCAATGTATCGATAGGGAAAACGATCATCGGATGCACCAGCCTCATGACCTGATTTCCAACCGTTAAGTCTATCAGCGTCACAGCCCGCGTATAGTCGCAGAGCGCCCCCTTGAGCGTGGCCTTATCCAAATGGCAGTGCTTGACGCCTGCGCCCAGATCATAGTGCTGTGCCTCGGCCCCTGTGTCCGGTGGGCCAGTCCAGGTGTGGAACAAGTGGCCGTCAGGTGTGTACAGAAGTAGTTTGTGCCCTTGTGCAGGGCTCTCCCACACGATAAGCCATCGGCCTTTGCTTGCCCATGCCACGCCTTGCGCATCCACGGTGTCTGGGTGAAAGAACCGCTCGACAGTTCGCACCCCCGCCGGGTGTATGCTGATGGTATCTTTGCCATTGACACGAGTCAATACCGCCATGTGATGCGAGCCGGGTCGAAAGGAGACTCCACGGGCGGCAGCCACTGGTTGGTGGAACTTAGGATTTGTCAACTCGATTGCTGATGAAGTGGCGAGGTTGATCAGAGCCAACTTGAGTCCAAAATTGGAAAACGCCAGCACCTCAATGTCAGTGGGTCCAAACTGCACATGTGTTGGTTTGGATGAAGACGACGCGGGGTTCCTGACGATTGCTTTGAATGATGTGTCGAAGGCCGAGTAGACGAGCAACCGGTCTCCAGTAGCGATAAGAACTTTTGTTGATGAAGGTGCCCAAAGAAGGCTGAATATTGAGGGCACAGCATCGGCTGGCAAAAAGATTTCGTAAATCACATGTAGACTCTCGACTTTGCGAACAATTACGCGGTTCTGTTGTATAACAGCAAGATGTTTCCCGTTGGGGCTGGGAACAGCAAATGTTGATGCTGATACTGAATTAGTATTTTTTCCTTGGTCAAGGTATTGAAAGGTAACTTGCTCTTGAAAGCTGGTGAGCTATACATAATGACAGGATGTTTTGTGAGTGTTTCTCATAGTCTATCGGTATTAGCTCGGTTGTTTTGCTGGCGTCACGCAAGGACACAATAATATACAAGGGTTAAAATATGAGGTTCAACCCTGACTAATGAACTCTTCCTCCTCTTCAAGATCATAACTCATGGAAGAATCAGATTGCATATCAAGACAAGCTTGTGAATTCCAGTAACTGAAATAATCTCTTCCATAAATATAATATTCATACCTAATGATGTAACCAAACAAAACTATACTTCTATACCCCGTTTAGGCAAGTATAAATGTGGCTGGCTTGTGGCGTCCAACAACAAGTTTCAAGCAACAGTACCTAGTCATGCACACATTCTACTAATAATCGCAAGTACCTTCTTGTGATCACCAGCTATCAACGCCACATATCGTTATCGCCGGCGGTTGCCGTGATGATGAGGCCCAACTCAATGTCATTCATTATATTTGTCATAGTTGCCGCCCTATACTTATCACAATTCACCTTTTTTTCGTCTAGGGATATCGAATTTTTTACTTCGACAACTCTTTTTGGACTTTCCTTTGTATTATTAATAATGAATTCTGTACGACATCTTCGTCCGGGTGCCGGGATCTCATTATCGGGGTTCATACATCGGGCCCTGTTGCAGCCTACCAGACGATTACAATCAGCTTCCCAACCGGCACACAATGAGGATGACTTTCACATCACAAATCCCTCTCCACGCCGGGCTAGGCTACTACATGCCAAACCATTCTCGGACTTCTTGACTGATAATTATAATCGGAGGCATGACTATCTACGGATATCAGTCACAGAACGATGTAATCTTCGCTGTCTTTATTGTATGCCCGAAGCTGGTGTTCTCCTCTCTCCCGCATCATCTCTTCTTACTACGCCAGAAATCCTTATGATAGCATCACTATTTGTATCACAGGGAATCACCAAGATCAGACTGACGGGCGGCGAGCCTACCGTAAGACGAGATATCGTACCACTCATGCAACAGTTGGGTGAACTTAGAGCATATGGTCTACGGGACCTTTGTCTTACTACAAATGGTCTTGCCCTCCATCGAAAATTGGACGCTCTTGTAGAGGCCGGTCTCACGGCCGTCAACTTGAGTCTGGACACTCTGGATCCTCATCAGTTCACTATCATGACTCGACGCAATGGTTTTGACTCAGTCAAGAAAAGTATCAACAAGATCTTGGACATGAACCGCGCAGGCGCAAAAATTCGCTTAAAGATCAACTGTGTCGTGATGCGAGGTCTTAACGATCGGGAAATCCTCTCATTCGTCGATTTAACCCGAAACAATGACATTGATGTCCGCTTCATCGAATACATGCCTTTTGATGGCAACAAATGGAGCGAGAAGAAGATGTTTTCGTACTCAGACATGCTCGATGTCATTCGGCAACGTTACCCTGATGTGACACGACTCCGAGGTCACATCACAGATACAAGCAAGACTTGGCAGATTCCAGGTCATCGAGGCAAACTTGGTTTTATTACAAGTATGACAAACGACTTCTGCGGTGGATGCAACCGGCTACGTATCACCAGTGACGGTAACCTCAAGGTCTGCCTATTTGGTAATGCCGAGGTGTCTCTCCGCGATATCTTGCGCAAGGCCAACGCCGGTCAACCCATCGATCACGAAGCCTACCAACGCATCAAGGCAGCTGAAGTTGATCGGTGGTCCTCTGGAAGGCCAAGAGATGACGTTGGTTTAGCAATCAACCAGGAAGAGCTGCTGAGCGTGATTGGCCGCGCAGTCAAGAATAAGGAGGAGAAGCATGCCGGAATTGGTGAACTAGAACACATGAAGAACCGGCCGATGATTCTAATAGGTGGGTGACACGATATATCACTAGATATTTATTAGAACTGAACGAGATACGAGGTTGTTTTACTTTTTTGGGATACCATTATTGGTTTAAGTTTGCATATCGGGTTTTGATATACTGGGAACTTTTAATTATATTTCTGTACACTATGGTCATTACAACATAAATTTGATGCTTTTTATATACTGAAGCTTTATCATCTGTAGATCCCCAACAAGCTAGCTTACTGGCTCCTCGTCGATTGAGTTCTGGGCTCAAATCAACACATCCGTGGCTTTCCAATCCCCTTTCTCATGGATCCCTTTCTTGGGTACAGCTCTTCTCGTCCTCGCGCCGTCTTAATGATAAGAAGATAGATAGCCTAGATATCCCGGCTATAGCATCGAGTCAAATAACTACGTCTTCACTGGCAAATCCATCAGAAACCCCGGCTTCGGAACCCCGACTCACTCATGTCTCTGAGTCGGGTGCCGCTCATATGGTTGACGTCGGTAACAAAACTCCAACAAGTCGCCAGGCAGTTGCAGTCTGTTATGTGCAATTCAGTAGCGATATTGGGCCCAAGCTCATCATCACCAACGGTATGAAGAAGGGGGACGTCCTGGGTACTGCTCGCATCGCCGGAATCATGGCCGCTAAACGAACATCTGACATCATCCCCCTTTGTCATCCATTGATATTATCGAAAGTGGTAGTTGATTTTGATATTAACCAAGATGAGTGCCGAGTCTACGTGAAGTCTACAGTCAAGTGTGAGTGGAAGACCGGCGTAGAGATGGAGGCATTGGTTGCCGCCAGTACTGCGGCTATGACAGTCTATGACATGTGTAAAGCAGTTGACAAGGCTATGGTTGTTGAAGGTCTACGGGTGGTTCTGAAGGAAGGCGGCAAGAGTGGAACTTGGACATTACCATGAGCTCAAGATCACGCGCTTAGCTATTTATATACAGTTTCTATGATCGACTTTTGATTTCGTTTACTTTCCACTGCATTCATGATCTTTCAATGACGTTAACTTGCATACGGTGGCCACGTTCGTGGCCATATCATATCCCCTTGGCCAATCAAGTAATGATGTGGTCCACTGGGACCCTCTGCCCCATCCACAATGGCGATTGTCACTTGCTGTTGCTTCATTGGCTCCACAACTGCGTATCCACATAAATGTCATTCTAATTGCAGTCATTCTTTTCAAAACTGCAACATGAATCTGGTGAGGGGTCATGTTTGAAAAGCAAGCGGGGGGGGATGAAGCTCTCCACAATCATAAATGAAGCTTTGGCATCGGAGAGCTCATTCAAGCATGATGCCCCACAAGATGAGGGATGATTTGATGTCAACTCTTTATTTGGGGTTTAAGTTAATTTGATGATTTTATGAAGCCTCTAGTGAGGCTATATAGACTCAGGAGTTGTAGGGTCAATATTTTGCTCGCCTCATATTCCTGGTTCCTAAGAGTAACATTTCTTTTAATCCTTGCGATACTTCATCTTCGTGTATCCACAAATAGCAAGCAATCAAAAATAACCTCTCTACAATACTGTCGTCTTATTTCTAACCAATAGTTTATATAGATACACAGTGTCACATATACCCGCATTGGCGAAATGACGTCGGCCTCGCACCGTTCGAGATCTCAATCAGCGTAGTATCCCTTACCTACAAGCTTCCTCATCCACATGCGCAGCACCGTTAACCTGCCCCCTTGCTTAACGGCTGTATCTTAGCCGCAAACACTAATGGTTTCGCTCGCTCCGCTAAACCAGGTCAAGACAGCGACGTGTGGTGATTGCTCGTTTACCTTTCGCAGCGGCCCTATTACAAAAAGGTAAAAGATCCACTTAGTCAAATAAAGAGGACAAAAGTCACCAGATACCCTGAGTGTCTTGGATAGAAAGTGACAATACCATAATAGGGATTCTCATCCTTTTTTGGGCGGATCAAGATGGTCTTGGTCTATCCGGATAGGTACTGGCCATCCTCTTGCAGGTGCAGGCAGGTGTCTGCTCATAGCGAGAGACGGAGATTCTTGTTTTTTTTCTTTGCGAGAAGTTGTTCAGATGTTGCTAATAAAGCAAAGCTCATGTCCGTGAGTTCTGATAGTAACAAGGGGCAATGGCTATCTAGGAGATTGCAAGGCAAAAAGAAGTTGCTCAACGAGTCATCTTGAATGACCACCGGCCGAGTCGGGTGGGTGAAGAAGCAGTGGAGAGATTTATTGGAAACGGAGATGGATGTGAATGTTTGATTTGCACAGGCTTTCAAGCTAGAAAGAGTTGTCAAGTTCATCGGAATTATGATGTTTATCCCGGAGATGAAGCGTTAGTTTTGCGAGAAGAGCCTGACGGCCGGCAAACCACAAGGCCCTCTTCTGATGTTAGTGAGTGAGGCGCTGTTAAACCTTGATTGATGTAACCCAGACAGCGATCTCAAATATTTAGAATTTATTGCTACAAGTGTACAAGACGTGGTAGTGCTATCCAACGTGACTAGAGTTGCATCAACCCAACAGTTGTACCTGAGTCGTTTGTTACTTAACCGCATTACCAACGTGAGAAGCAATGACATGTTGTTCTATATACTTGTCGTAGAATATAATTGTTAACCGGAAATTTATAACCGATAGTGACAAAAGGAACTACGAATTATGGTTTGGTGGTTCCTTTTTTCCTTCTTCCTTGTGATCTGCCTCAGTTGCAGGTGAATAATTGGTGCACGGCAAAGCGATAGGTACTTATAAAAATCACAAAAAAATGAGCCCATGTAAGACAAAGTAGAGGCCTACAAAATAATGAATATATACACTCACAAGATGCAATCAGCATTATTTAATTGCTCCGAATCTGCAGATTTTGGTGATACTGTTTTTATTTTATCATCAGCTCTGGAATTCAAATTGTAAGTATTTGAAAATATAGTGTTTTGAGCTTATGATGTCATTTTTGCCTATTTATCCCAGGGCTATAATCTGTAAAAAAAAAATACAAAAAATTTATGTTCAAAACTCATAACTTCAATATTTTCCATAAATTCAACCAAAATATATATTGCAAAATGGTGACTATATTTGGATTCCTCCCAAAATTCTCTGTTTGATATATTTTTACTGATTTTCCCCTCAAACGAATTTTGTTGCTGGTATTCACCATATTTTTCATATTTTAAAAATGACAAAAGTTTTAATATCAGTATATTCAAATTTCACAAGGCATGATTATAGCCCTAGTGGTGTAGGAGACAAATCTACAAAAGTGTAATTTACTATAGTGAGGGAATGAAAGAGACCGTAAGGGATTACTTTAGCATTCACTCCGAATACAGTACGAAACCATAATCCCTCAAACAGCGACCAAATAACTACGGCTTCAAGCGGTTCAATAGTTTGGGCTACTGAAATTAAAATGAAATTCTATAGGTATAAAGCCTTCCGGGAAGGAAAATATTACGATATTGCCGCTCTCGTGCCCCCCACAAGTCCCATGACATCAAGCTTTCAAGACATGCAAGCTATCTGTCTAAACAAACAAAATTTATTTCAGATGTTAAGAAAACAAAAGCAAAAGCAAAAGCAAGAAAGCCTGCTTGCTTACGTGCATGGCGGTTCTCCACTTTCGTCATTGCTCCAACATGCAACCATGTCGTTCTCGCCTCCACGCCCGGGCCCATCTCGGCCCAGGCATGGCACAGGCCAAAGACTAAAGAACGACTCTGCTTTCAATATCACCATAAGAAAAATAAAGATTAGCTTGCAACCTCAAAACTTACAGTCCGATCTCTGGCTTTTTCATGTGTCAAACTTTCCACTAGTTTTGCATCCTAGTCCCATCGTCAAATATTCCAAAAACGCCATGTTTTGACTATTGTGGACATATACCCCGTCAGTATTACGAGGGTGCTTCATCCTCAGCCGTCTGAGATTCAGGAGACAGCACATGAAAACTTTTCATTTTTCGATTCCGGAGCCTCTGATTCGACTGTTTGGAACCGAACTGAATACGTATGCAAAGCCAAATGGTCGCTTATGGTGGACTACGGAAAATACGGGAAATTACCCAGAATGCATCTGCATGGTTTAATAGCGCGGCCTCCTGACACATTCGTCGAAGACCAGCTTTCTAAATCAGTGAATAGGATATTTAGCATCTTGGTGGTGGCAAACTTAGTGTAGGGTGGGGAGGGCTGGGTAGCGTGACATCGTACATGACGACAGAGGTTCCGGTCTTTGAGTGCTCACCGTTCGGTGATCAGACTAGGTAGGTATTAAGTGGCATTGACTAAATGGCAACATTGTGTAGGTTCTGAATATTCACATATGTAAATATTCAACATTGTGCCAATATTGCTGCTGAGTTCGGGCTAACGGAAGTTCGGGCATCCATGATATATCATATCGATGGGAATTTTGGGAATCATCTACCATTTTCTTTTTAATGAATGATGTGGGATTTAGCTGCAGCTCTTGGTTTCGTGTGGCTGAATTTCGCGGGTTGGATTTTGATGATGGTGATATCGTAATTGTATCTTTTCTCCATGATAACAAGTGCAAGTCATCCGGTCAGTACCACCGGAAAGTAGCCGCCCGAAACTTACTCTTTCAGACTCTGCATTATTGATCAAGCTTTGACCTCAGACAAAATGGTCAGAGACGGCTAATGATCTACATTTTGCAGTGGAATACATGCTGGAAAAAAAACTTGGAGTCGACTCATCGCGGCTTGTCTCATGGGAAGAAGTTGCATATCACCAAAGGCCAGGCCGTTCCAGGCAGAGCGAGCCTAAGTCTCCGCGTATCAAGCACATGACAAACTTCTCTATATCCTATGGCCATGGTGATAGTGGCTACGGGGGCACACAACAACAGGAATATGAATATGCAAACTAAATGACTCTAACACTACCATTATCCATCTTCATCCACACCAAATGCAGCCCGCATCTCATTATTTGTTGCCATGCGCAGATGCCAATTCCGCCTTCACCACCCGCCACAGCTGCTACTCTGCCAGACCTTCCATGCCATACCATAGTAATACGATGTCATGGCACCTCTACCCACCACCTTGATCCCTCTGAACTGGCGGTGAAGTAATTTAGCTAGTTACTGACGGCCAAAGCAAGCCTGGAAAATAAATATAGCCAATGTCTGTGGTTTCCTGTGGAATAAGACGTTGCAGAGTTACATGCGATAAGGCGGCGAGGATTCAAGTGATTTTATTCAGGAATACAGGCTGAGAGAACTAAATAAAGCCCATCGCTACCGTGCCATTGTCTGGAAATTCTCGATTCTATATGTCATCCAACTAAGCTGTAGATTTGGTTCGTTGTTGTCAAAATTTTGATGTAGAGAAGGGGGAAGGGAGCAACAACAGAGGACGGATGATTGTCAGACAGCTTTCCCGTCTTTACAACTCAAGCATCCCTTTCGGACGGTCCTCATCGGATCGGCCCCGAAAACCCACAATGCCAAAACGCCATCACTAACGGTCTTCTACGTATAAGACAGCATTTGGCCAATCATCAATGACCAAGTGGATATCTTATCTCACACCATTAGAAACGGAAAGTACCCATATCGGCCAATCAGAGCACTGCGATAAAAACCGCCGGCTTCAATCAACGGTCAACAGTGATAGCAGCAAGCATTAAATATCTTGGGCCACCAGAGACCAGCATAAAGCATTAATGAGTTGCAGATTGAGAGTATAATTGCATGAGGATGTTTGAGCTCGCGCGAATAGGTTAAATCAATTGATTGAAAGAAGTGAAATGTCGCCTAGGTTTGATATTGAAAACTTAGAATACTGTTGTCACATCAGTCATCCAGACGCTAGAACATTTTTGTTATATCTGTAGTTGTAAGAGACACCGGCTGTCCTAGTTTCCAGGATCCCACCGGTGAGCCCCACTATCTCCGGAGGCCGAGCGTATTCCATCGGCTATAATGCGACGGTAGATGGAACTTCTTTACGACGACCAAGTCACAAAAAAAAGATACAAAACTCACAACTAGCCAAGCAATTGTTTCCATTGCAATGTTGTATTCGCGAGCGCTAATTACATGGTCTCGTCGTAATCATCTGCAAGCCACATATCGGTTAAGTGCGGACACCAACCCTATTGCTGTCCTGCAGAAGGGTCATGCAATTGCTGATCACGCCAAGTTATTATCTCAGTTTGTATCACTCTAAAAGATATCAGCCGTGGCTGATGCAGGAAGTGAAGCCAATGTCGAAGCGGTCTGGAAAATTTTATCATATGTCTACTTAATTTTGTAAATAGTTGAGGATGTGTTGCAATGAACAACTTATTTGTTGCAATTGTCAGACAAGACTAGATTCCTTTTACAAACTTAAACATGAGTATATTTCACGATATTTCAGGGGATAAAAGTTAAGAGATATCTGAGGCATATACAATAAAGATTAAAAAACAAAGAGTTTTTCTGAACTAATGATGTCATATCCCAGATCAACCATCAAACACGACATTTACAAGCCTCAGATCTAACAGATACGCCTCAGCCATTAAGCTAAATTAACGCACAGGCAAAAACATCAACCTTCTTTGTTTCGGCCGAGGTAGACAACTTGAATTGCTCACCGCAGCAATACAGGGTACAAGCCATAAAGTCCTATAGCATGAAAATGCAAGGTTGAGAGTGTCATGAACCTTTTTTTCCCATTCGCCACCAATCATCGTTCGTACAGCGATGTCGACATAACGATTTACAACGTGAGACTTCAGACTTCAGATTGACTTACGGGCCCAAAGCAGGTGATCATGCTGTGCATGGCCAAGACGTTGATAGGGCCATCGGCAAACCATGATAATGTTACAACAATACATGATGAGGCTTAAAACCAACTAGAAGCTGCCCACAGCTGGCCCTACATATTTACTTCTAGTCCTACAAGAAAATTCTAGATATTTTGCGCTTCATTGATTTATACTCCGGGAAATAAGGTGACCCTGCAGCTAACATGATGGTACCCCTCTTCATCACCGCCTTCTCAATAGTTTGCGGCAACCGAGAGAGAAATGTGTCACGCGGGACATCGCTAGCATGCAGGACAACGCCTTGTTTTTTTTGGTGTTTTGGGATGAGATTCGTCTTATTTGGGCCATTAAGAGATCTGGTGGAGTCTCTGGTGCATGAGCAAGAACTTGACAGTTGGCAAACGTGGATATAGGTGTCACAAGGTTGTGAAGGAGTTAATGGAATGCCTTGAAGAGGTTTCTAGCATGAATAATAATTGGGTGGGTAAATTTACGTTTTCATCATTGAACATTAGGAAGTCAGGACATCGTTGTCTCTGTATCGATCCCTTGATCCGTAGCTTCGTTCGCCGGACTAAATCCAGAGCTTTCGAAAGGCCAGATCTCTATCTCAAAGACCCTCGTGGATGCTGGGCTATCCTGTTTCAACATCAGGATATTACATAGATTCGAGACAGTCGAGGATCGTGAGCTCAGGACTAGGATGAACACAGACCTAGCCGCCACCCTAGTCTCCTGCTTGTTCTATATAGATATGACCGAATGCAAATATAGATGCAGATGCAGATGCAGATGCAATGCGCTACTGCAAGACACTGCGACTACTAGAGATAGCTTAGGATGCTCGTTGTACTGACAGATAAAGTGGACAGCCATCGAAGTCGAGTTTTAAAGAATATTATGAATAGTCGTTCGCAGCAATTGTTGCTTCAATTTCGGTGGCATCCTGCTAACTTCATCTTCCTGACGGTGATGGATGTTTATTCACTAACATCCTATGAAATACCGGCGGTTGGGTTCTATTATTTAAATGGGTCTAATCTGGATGATGCCCTATTGAGGGAATCAATACCAAACATAATTAAGCGGCCTACGGAGTGCATCGGTGTAAGTTGTTCGCACTAAGCCATCCATAATGACTTATGACCACTGTCATAGTATTGAGTTGAATCTAGTGTTTAGTGCTCACAGGCTACCGCCAACGGACTTTTGACGAGGCGCCATAGGTAGCTGGCGCTGACAATATGCTACGTCAGATTCACGTTTTATTCCACGTGCGAGCAGTCGACGAATACTATATACATGTCTCGTGCCTGGCTACCAAATTAATGGTGATGCTGTAAAGAGTAATATGGACACTTACACAAACATGCAAGATATGGCTATCCGTTGATATATTTATCCACAGGAGGACGAACCTCCGGTGGCTAGAATGTACTCAATGTTACAACATGATGGGACTTCCGGCCACCACTTTTACGCTTGTGACCTCCGCATATCAGGCTCCGGGTCTAAATCATTATAAGTACACGATACTCGGAATCTTGGCGTTCCGAACGTTGTGATTGGGCCGAGGTCTAGAAGCCAGGTTTAAGGCTTTGCGACACACTTCAACCGGGCTGTCGATTCTTCTTCCAAGGTTGATATTGAGATATTTAGTTGAATGTGATAGTGATAGGTGTATACACCGGTCTCAAAGCTAGTGCATTGTCAAATTGTAAAAGTCGGTCAACTAACAGTCTACCAGTCTTGTTGAGAAGCTTCTTTATCTGAAATGTGTTTTGAACAGATATTGAAGCCAACATCCTCATCAAGTGTCGCAATTCATTCATGCAAAGGCAATTCATGCCAGTATCGCTCCGCCTTGACAAGTCTGCCCTGTAGAGAGATACAGGGCTCGGAAACAAGTGCGCTGGAGGCAAATAACCGCCTATACAACTATAACAGTTGTCATTTTTAGGGCCTGTATCCTTACCAAAACCCCCAATGTCTCTAGATATAAACAAAGAGACCGGCGATATTAAGATGGCGATCATCTTAGAAGTGATTTACAACATACTGATATGGGCAGCAACAAAAAAAATAATAGGACATGTCTTTGTGAACTTGTTGAATTGTCAGTTGATGTGTATCGTAGCAAGCCGCTGTCATAGGTGACTGTAATGCACCTCAAAAGCCTGTAATCTCTGAATTTATTTTGCCTTGCACTATTGATATTGTGAGTGATGACAATAGACAATCACTTAAAATATGGATTTTATATATCGAGCTTTGGTGTTTGTGCCGGCTCATGGCGCGTGCCTCATCTCCGAAAGGGTTTATAGTCTCGATCCACTGAGGTTCAAGACCTTATCGCAAGCCAACTCGTTATATAAATGCATCTATGTGAATTTATATAAAGCTATAGACATAAACTCAGTCTTATGCTAAATTTACAAAGTGAGGTATTCGGGCTAATATCTAGATCTCTACATGGCAGCTATTGACTTTAAGTCCCAATATACGACTTTTGGGGAAGCTAGGAATGAGGAAGGAACAAGACATGGATTTTGGGTTGTCTTTGGCGTAGCAAAGTCCTTGACCCCGGCCGCCTACGGCCGGCCCACTCTTTTATTGTTCTGTCCGGAGAATTTAGACTGAATTGGCCAGTAGCAATGACGATGTTTGCAGAAACTGGTGCTCTTTCTCTTTTCTAACCATGTTGTCCGTGATAATCAGTGACAAAGCAAGGAAAGCTTGTGGAAAGAGAAAGACAAGTACAAGGGCAAGAGCAAAACGTGAACCGCGTCTGGTACCCTGGTTGATTCAGAGACGTAAACGATCGTAAAGTCAAAGTCAACGCGAACTGACGTTGTGAATGATGAATTGCGATTTGTATCGACGTCAAACAGTTGCATATTATCGTCCAATCATGTAAATGATAAATATACCAGATCAACTATATATCTAGATGATTCACTGTACTAAATAATTAGTATCTCAGTCAGCAATGGAATATCAACAGGAGCTTCCGACGACCTTCTGTAATCCAGCATCGTCGCAGTTGCCGTTCCCTGGTGTGTAGTATTGCAGTTTCGATGAAAGCAGTTGCTGTCACAGCGTTCTGAATCCATGAGTCCAGGGCAAGGCGGGCATGGCCTCTTCGTCACCTTCCTCTTGTTGTCTCCAGACGCTTAATTCATGGGTTATTACCATCGCTCTGCCCCTCATTCGCTCATTACAGGGGTGTCCTTCTTTCCGGTTTTTGGTCTTTCCTGACTTCCGCTCAACGTTCCACTCGTTTGTACTTTAGTCCAGCTTCCCGCACCTTTGCACACGACATCCGAATCTGGATTCATTCTTCTCTCCCTCCCATCAAACTCTCACCCACCATCCACAACCACATACAAGTCGTGCTCACGTTTCATCACTTGCCCACTTTTTTTCTTCTGTTAGCACATTTCGCATCCATTTTTCCCCCTTCGGTGTCGCACATTGTAAGCTTCCATTTACTTGCATCGTTTGTTTCTTTTTCACTCTCCAGAAACGTTTAATTGCCACCGACTACTATCTACACGAACTTTGGAGTCCAGCTATTCATCGCTCGCTATCTCAATCGCACTCGATACATATTTCATCCTTGATTTAGTCTCAACATTGAAATATATAGGACTATCCTTCACACACCTCGCGATCGCTCATTCATTTTCCACCCATCATGGCTTCTACCACTCTTCAATACAGAGATCACATGACGACCGATCAGAACAATCTCATCATGCCCACGATGCAGGACCCTTTCCGTTCTCGCCAGACTTTGCAACAGCAACAGTACCAGCAAATGCGCCACCAGCAGCATATCCAACATCACCAACAAATGCAGCAGCGTCTCTACCAACAACAACAACAACAGCTTCGCAACCAGCGTCAGGCTCCCCACAACCGTCACGGCCGCTCGCAGTCTCAGCAGCTCCCTCAGAACAACCAGATCTCTCCTCTCACCCCGTCCAACTCGAATGGCTCTTCTCCAAAGAGCGGAGGCCGTGGGACTCCCATGTTCATGCCTGCCGTCCTGCGTCCTAATGAGTTCCCTTCTCGGCACAAGAATAACCCCCCCTCCATCGAGTGCAAGCCGCCTTCCCCCAAGATGGCTGTTTTGGGTGCTGTCCTCACTCCCACTTCCGATAGCTTTGGCAAGGAGCGCCGCAACAGCATTCTGAATCTCGCCAGTTACGCTTTACCTAGTCTTGGTCGCCGTGCTACTTTTGATAGCAGATGCAGCGAGGAAGAGTGGGTCATGGAGGACTTTCCCGAGGTGACTGACCAGCCTACCCGCAAGCACTGGAAGGTAAGTTTATCTTGTTAAACTACAGAGAAATGGGGACGAGGATGAGTCGAGCCAAGATCTTCCAAAATCATACCAGATATGATAGTTTGATTACATGATCTTACCTGTACCACATTATCTGCTATTAGCTTACAAATGCACTTACTGCTTTGTGCGCTTTTCTGAGACACGCTTGTGATTCACTAGTTCTGTTTTGAATTATATCGGTTGCACATGACAAAGGAAATGTGTCGAGATTTCTTACTGATTTGTCTAAGACTCTCACAATCCACTTTCAACTGAATGGCATCTTGTTCGAATTTCCTTTGTCACAGAACTTTTAGAACATGATTTAACCTATCTGGGATTGATTTCTAACTTGTGTTCCCGCTATAGCCCGACAGCTCCAGCTTCACATGTGACGACCCTATCTGTAAAGTATCCTTCACCTTTGTCAACCGCAGACATCATTGCCGCCGCTGCGGAAACATCTTCTGCGACTCACACTCCAGCCAACAGATCCCCCTGGATCAGAATGCTGAGTTCAACCCCCGGGCTCCCATGAGTCGTGCTTGCCGCCACTGCCAGATTGAGTTTGAGAGCTGGAAGACTCGCAACGCTCTCACCCCGAGCAACTCATCTTCATCCACCGAGTCTGACAACAATACCTTGCAGAGACCTGTCCTGCCTTCTCCCATGCCTGGCCAGGGCTTCTTCAAGCCTACTCTGAGCGCCCAAGAGGTTGCTGCCAGTGTACCCCGTGACTGGAATTGGAGCACATTTTAAGCGTTCAGCAAGTAGTGATTGTTGCGTTTCTTGCGTATCAACCCAACGCGATGCTTGCTTCGAGACTCGCTCGCCTTCCATATTTTTCATGAAAACGCTCATTGCCTTTTATGAAGCTTTGCAAAGGCTCGACGCCGTCTGTCTAATGCATGTTCATCCTTTTCCTTGAGACACCACTTTCACTTGCCTAGCCAACTATCCATTACAATTACAAACATATGCCTCTTTTTGAGGCTAATCACGAGTGAACAATTCTCGTGCCTTTCAAGATCCGTTACGGATTCGCATTCGATGCATCTTTTTCGGCAACAGATCATTGGTTTCTTAACCAACGCATCCTGCTCTGCTTGTTCCGCTATGGCGATACACCCCTGGGCATAAATATTGATCCATTCCGTATGCCCCTGTTCATAACAGATGCGCAGCCTATTGGACTAGCTTCTCTCTTGACCCGGGCTTTTAGCCCTTGCCTCATACTTTCATGTTTCCCTGCGAAGCTTCTGAATCTTGTGGTTACCACTCTTTGAACTTGCATCGAAATATGCAGTTATCGATTCTCATGGCTTGCTTGGACCACGGCATGGATTCATATCTCCATGATCTTCTATTGTATTCTGACAGATTTTGGTAGTAGACTAGTTTTACGGTTATCTTGGCGTTCCGGTTCTTTGTCTGCCACGAACAAATCATCATGATTGATGCTTTGTTCCCGGCTTCAATGTATGTTTGTTTCTATCTTATGATACCTAGAAGTTCGTTCGTCATGTGTCGATCGTTCTCTCATGTTCTAATCTTCATGGCTTTCTTAATACAACACATTGTCTAAAGCGTCTCTATAAATAAGTATGTTCGTGAAATGTTGGGGTGGTGATAACTTTCATGATGTGTGTTGGTGTCTTGTCTACTGATAAGGAGATGTTCATTTTGTACCGACCCAATATGGAACATTGCATTACCGGCCTGCAGAACATTGATGAATTACTAATCTCTTAGCAGTCTGTAGTATAAGTCACCTGCAGCCAATGATCGCTTCGCATGACGTGAGATAAGAATGCTGATTCGCTAATGGATCATCTGATCTCCCGGCATATCGATATGATACCTTATAAGATACTAGCTTCCTGTTCCAACATTTCTCTGGATTCCGGAAAGATAAGTATCATTAACCTCGTTGAGCAGTTGTGGCGGTGGGGATATATCTTGTATATATCAAGACAAAAAAGAAAGTGCCCGCAATGGGGGAGAAAAGAATAAAAGCAAACTCCCCATCTGGGAATCGAACCCAGGTCACCTGCGTGACAAGCAGGTATGATCACCACTACACTAATGAGGACTGTTTATTATTGTCTGTTTGAAGCGACTGATATTTCAAGCCTTATAAGTGGTGGACCACATATGATGTCAACCACATGACCTTACAAACGCAGCGGCTATATGGCATTTAATGTTTATTCTTACAATCGTTAACTGTCTATTCTGTTGTCGGTTCCACACTAGGTGTAGTATCATCATACCTCCCTCCCCATAAACCGCGAGCGACATCCCGTTGCTTTCTCCGCTCCGCTAGCCGCTCGCTCAGTTCCTTGATATCCTCCGGTGTCGCCTTGCAGCAGCCGCCAACAACAATTTCATGCCATTTCCCCAGATCTGCTGCTTGCATAGCCACATCGGCGACTCTTTGAGCCCAGCTCATGTCCGTGGGAGATGCAGCCCCGTCCGGTTTCTTCCAGGTTTGCGTCATGGTATCGTAGACTTCGCCATTGGTCCCGTCAGGATAGATGACCAACGATGGCCAGCCACCGGATACTTTCCCCTTTGATACCAATGCCTCCACAGCCTCTGTTAACTCGGCAACAATATCTGGGAGTTTGTGGGCTTTGCAGCAGTTGACACCGATGCCCCATGGACTCAAGGGACTGTATTCCAATGAGAGAGCAGCGTCGGCTATTTCTGTGATTGTGCTTCCATCAGGCAGCCGGTTATCGTCACCTACGACGACACAGGACATCCAGTAGGTGGAACGAGTGAGTTTGGTAGCAGCTGATCCTGGGATCCCGGCTGAGACAAAGATACTGCTTGAGTTGTTCATGGCAGAGCGGATGGCGTGGACTTCGTTCAACCGGGGGATAGTCTCGAAGGAGATGTGCCGTACGTTGGATATCACATCTCTATCATCCAAAAAGTAAGCGATACGCTCTGCATGCCAAGCTCTTAGCGCCGGTACATCATTAAACTCCGGCGGTAAGTAAGCGCCAGAGTATTCTGTAGAGGGAATCATGGTAGAGCCGTACGGACCGAGAGATAAGGCGATTGCCGCACCCGCGTTCCCAGACATAAGCAGAGCATCTAGCGTGTAATTTACCGCAGTCGACACAATAGATGGGATATCAGAAGCGGGATAGCCATTGGGATGTTCCAAGTTTTTAGTCCGCGCCAGACCCTCGGTCGATAGTTGGTAAGTAGCGGTAGTCAGGATATCAACCGGCGCAGTAGCAAACTTCTTGTGGCATTTTAGAAGGGTTGTACGACCTTCTTCACTAAGAAGAAGATGGCCAGACCATAATGGAGTCTGATCAGAGGTGAACTTGATGCCAAATTGATCTTCCAACGTGGTGCCGAGACCACCGTCGATAACAAAGATCGGCGTTGGCATGGCTGTTCGCAAGGGTATCGTAACAATATGATGAAGAAAAGATTTTAATGGTTCGAGTAACCAACGTATGAGGAATCAAAAGTATGAGGAATCAGAGTGGGATGAACTGGTGTGTGGCCCGTTGGTGAAGGATGCACTGCGTGCTATATTACGACCCAATAAGCCGAGCGATGAGTCTAGAACAACCTGCAGACATAACAGGAACACGACAGGCTCATGCGAGTGAGCAGCAAGGTGATGGAGAAAAGAGCGAGCCCGAAGCGATCAATGGTGACAACTAGCGTTCCGAGATTTCGGAATAAGGCTGGCTTGACGGAGAGGTTGCGAACGTCTGGGATCGAGTAAGTATGGTGGGGGTCTCAGTGGCTATGAGAGATTGTAGGTTAGGAAAATTATTGCTTGATATCTGGGGTTTACTGTCTAAGTCGCAAATCTGGAGCTAGAAAGGTAAAAAAAACATGTACGCCAATAGATGAGAAGCAGAGGATTTCCTCAAATGATTGCGTCTGGAGGGGCTGGATTAGGTGAGATGGAAAATTGGTTGAAATGTTGAGAAGCAGGAGGGGTCCGGGCAGGCGTGGGGCTTTGGCCTGTCAAGCTTAGATGTGGCTCGAATCTATAGCCTCGACAGGATCCGTCAAGTTGAACCTCAGGACAAGGAAGAAGCTTCCAGGTCTTGGATTGTGGATTGGAGATTTTGTAAGGGTGAATTAAGTGGATTGACGACTGGGTAGTTGGCAGCAGGAATATTACTCGCTTATTGTCGTGATATCATATCAGGAAATGCAGACAGCGGCGGTGTGAGAAGAAGAGTTGCGAGATGTATATATACGGAGTATGCCCAAATCGTCAACCCAGAAAAATTATCTGTATTGTATCTATCGACTGATCTAGATTAAGTGGATCTTCCGGATACAGCTAGGGCAAGGTCCGACAAATCGTCCAGAAGCATCCGAGCGGAGAAACACCAAAGTGGAAACTACTTTGGGGCAAATTCAATACGAGAGAAATTTATTTTTTGTTACTGTGAGCTCACTCTATATATAACTTTTGGTAAATATTTGCAGACATAGGGTTATCTCATAATCAAGCTCAGCTGCGGCCCCACAGGTGTGTTTATGCAAAACATAATATAGCGTTTATCAAACCGACATGTTATCCCAAATGCGGCAGTTCGTGTGTCCGATGAGGCCGGCCATCTATCTCGGAAACTACAGCACTTGACAACCATTGTGATAGAAAATAACGAGTCAGAATGTATGGATAATACTAGTGATTATGATAACATTACGAGTGTATAGACAAAATAGATAATAGATACTAGGAAACATTAATCCATTTCTCAATGGTAATTACATTATCATGCCAAATCGCAACAACAAAACCCTAACAATGCGGTCAAATTAGGGTTATAGGGTATAGACACCAAAAACAGTTAAATGGGTTAGCGAAGCATGTGACATGGGTGAAAGTCACGTTCAGTTCAAAAAAGGGTTATATATGAGCAGTGTTTTGGGTAATTTTCTAACCTGTGATAATTATTGGGGATAGTCACAGAGGCAAGACAAAGAGACGGTAACATGTTCTTGAAAATGCTGAATAAAGAAAGAATGCTTGAATTTTGTAAAATTTTCTTGGGAAGTTCCTATACAGCAATCGGCGGAGCTAGTTGTCGTGACTACTAGAGACATGTACATGCACAACATCAGCATTTTCTCTTTGGGTTCCTACTACAAATTGGTAAGAACAAACAATGGGGTTGCATTTTAGCGCCGGGAGCCTTGAAAGCATTCCCTCTAGGTGCGATATTGTATCACACCAGTGCTCGTTTCGCAACTTCTCCATCTCCATATTCATTCCTCTTACCAACAATACTTGATGACCACACACTTTCCTCCAGTTATTGCCACCACTGCCTCTCATTCTTGACAGTATCGGATTTATCATCACTATCACTTTATTCGAAGGCCTCCCACATTTCAACGATTGTCTCTCCAGTGTCTATTCCACCTTTTTTTTGCCTTGGCATCAACCACTGTACTTCGCTAACCTACTAGCGGAATTCAGCTTGGTCCCAACCTCAGACCTCGTCATTCAGTCGATTTCGTCTCCTCAACTTAAACTTCCACAATTATTTTATTATTTTTTCTTCCGCTTCAATCTACTCAGTGACTGACATCAAGTTACTTCTCATTATACGCGTAGAGTTTGCCATTATCCGCCGCGATCTGACCCACCGAGAATCACACCCTAACTGACGAACAATTGACGGCCATTGAAGCCGTAATCCCGATACGATACAAATTTTTGGCTAGAGTTACGGAAGATACATATTATATTTTCGCAGCAATTGACTGGCCGTCTCGACCATATTCACAAGAGTTTTTTTAATATGGAAGAATCACCTTTGTCACCTCCGATGTCAACCCCTCGCAAAAGAACATCCTCTAGAGCACATCTCAATTCTTCAGCTTCTCGACCAGTTTCTAGAAATGGCGAACGATCTGGCGCTTCTTCACCAAATCAAAATCCTCATGACACCAAGAGACGGAGGATAAGGGACCGGATCATAGACCCAGATGATTTCAATGATCTTTTTGAGCTTTCAGAATCTATCGAACCGAGACCCGTGTCTTTAAGCATACAAGATCTTGAGGTCACTAAGGAAGAAGAGGCGAAGGCGGAACAACGCAAGATCGAGGAGGAAAAAGAAAAGAGGAAAAATTGGCTCAAGCTAGCCAACTTCCAATGCGCAATTTGTATGGACAATTGTGATATGATCGTCGTCACTCACTGCGGTAAGTAACCTCGTGATGCGAATATCAAGTTCATAGACACTGATGTCATTTGGTTTCTAGGGCATATGTTCTGCAAAGCCTGCCTTAATCAGTCATTGGCACAAGCTGGACGCACTCCTCAGTGCCCAATATGCCGACAAAGCGTATTGGCGAAAGACACCAAGAACTACACTGCGAAGTCAAAAGGCTTCTTTCAACTGCGCATCAAGATTCGACCAAAAGCTCGGGAAAATATGTCTCCTGCCGACGGGCCTACCAGTGGATCAGCAACTCCTCAGCCAAGCAATGCCCAGAGCAGACACAGTGTACCGCCAGATGCTCATGTCATAGCCCTCGATGATTGAACTTGACACCATTGGATTTACGAATCTATAACTCGGCTTCGATTGTATATATTATGCCTATTCTTGTTTTCTAGGCTTTGTCGGCCATTCTCTGGCAAAACTTCCCTCATTTGTCTTTCTATACCCTA
Organism: Ambrosiella xylebori; assembly: GCA_002778035.1. NCBI lineage: Eukaryota > Fungi > Ascomycota > Sordariomycetes > Microascales > Ceratocystidaceae > Ambrosiella > Ambrosiella xylebori. The sequence goes on from PCDO01000001.1 coordinate 2,584,102, forward strand.
TCTTACACCTTGGCGTTAACATTCCTTTCTATGGGCTATTTTTCTGAGGGATTTCTGCATCATCATGGTCCCGGCCGGCGGCTATGTTTGTCTCTTGATTCTTCTCTAATCTGCTAATTATTGAACATAATCCACTGCCATCTTGGAGGTTTTTTTTTCACAGCTTTAGAATATGGGTTTACTTGTGTCTATTTTATGATTTCATGATAGCGCGACGACAGCGATAGGCGCTGTGGGGTTGCGCAAAATGCCAATTAGATATGAATTAACATCTATGGCCTTGTTGGCCTCTTTTGGCCTTTTGTATATAAATTATGCTCTTGATACCCGAAAAGATGACGCGAGATTAATGTGAGGACTCCAATAATTCTCGGAGCCGCTGATAGCCTTCATATACAGTATAAGGGAATCTTTAGATTCATTGCCGATTGATGATGAGTCCTATGGTCTAGTGGTATGACGGTCCCTTCACAATTCTCGTTTGTGGAGATCCGGGACAGGTCCTGGGTTCGATCCCCAGTGGGACTACATTTTCGCTGCGGACTTTTGTCAAGTTACTTTTTTGTATTCCTGATGGCATACAATAATCAACGATGAAAACAATCAATGGAACCCTTTTCTTATTGTCAACATGAAAAACACTGCGGATGCAAAAGTACAAGTAGAACAAATGATGAACTAAAAAACTACGCATCTAAATTCAATGAACCCCTTAACCATATAACTAACAGGCCAAACCACACAAAACAAACCTAGAAAAAATACCAAACGCAAGCAGAAAAGCAAACAAACAGAACAAATGTCTTATCCAAGTAACGCAGAGAGAAATGTATCAAAAAAAAACCAAAAAAACAAATGACAATAGACAACCCAAGAAGAGAAAAAAAGGTGATCTAGAAATCTAATGGTAGAAAAGACCCTGGTTAGAGTCAGAGATAGAAGTTCTTTCGTTTTCAAACTGGATAACATGTTAGTAAGAGGTTGATTGGCTAAAATTGCGTGTCTTTGGGCAACTTACCTCCACAAAATCAGTAGCTGCAATCAGGACCAGGAAGGAATCTGCAAGATCCTTAACGGTTTCCTTCAATTCTTGTGTCTCCGGATCCTTCTTGACATCAGGTAAGGAGCCGATACCCGCAGATCTCTTTAGAGTGTGAGTGATTAACATGCGGTGATCGGTAATGAACTTTCTGCCAAGGGCAATGTGTTGGCTGCCGCGGGAGATGATGGCTGCACCAATGATACGGGCAACCCGAGCGAGAAGCTCATAGTGACGGGCCATGGCAAGGGTTGCGCCAGCGGACATGGCGTCAATGTGGAGTTCAGGGTCCACGGCGAAGAGACCCGAGACCTCGATAATGCGTAGGATGTTGGCTGTGAAGACATACTTCGCACCATCACGAGTCTGTGATAGCTGGAGTAGAAGGGCGAGCTTCGCATTGAGGACGGCTTGTAAGTCCTTGTTTTGGGGGGCTGAAGCATTGGCGGCGATTTCAGTAGCCTCAGTTAGAACGTCTTTGAGGGAATCAACTAAAACGCCGATGAAGTTGATGCGATTAAGGGTATCAAGGAAGGAAAATTGCTTTTCCTCTCGTGACATATTTACGAGAGCGTTAAGAAGAACGAGGGCAGCAGCCTGACAAGAGATATCTCCATTGTAGGCATCATCACAGATGACATTGGCAAGACGCTCACCATAGACGGTAACTGAAGAAAGAATCTTGCTCCGACCAGCCAAGTCTGACTTGGATCCAACAATGGCCGTTAGGTATCGGTAACAGATGCTGTAGTAGGTACCCCGTAAAACGGGATCCGGCACGTACCGGCCGATAGCCTGGATACAAGTTTGGAACAATTGGTATAACTTGTCCGAAACAAGGTTACCCAAGGACTTTTCGTTATTGGCGGCGTAGACGGAAGCGGTTGGCTTCAGATCAGCCTGTACTAGTGCAGGGGTAGCACCATTAAGTTTGAACATCATGATTTTGGCAAGCTCGGCGAGAGGGCCGGCAATCTCGATGCGTTCAGAAGCCGTTTGCTCTAGGATGGGCATGATGGTCTGAAGAGTTTGAAGGTACAATGTAGTCTGCGCACTGCCCTGCCAGTCGTGAGACTCCAATATGACTAGAACTAGATTCATCCACATGCGGAGAACATCATTGGTACGGCGGTTTAGGAGGCCAGTCACATTTTGGTGAGCCATAAACTGCAGAACCAATTCATCCTCACAGTCGATGAGAGCCGCACCTGCAGCTGTAGCAACTGCAGCTTCGTCACGACCCTCGCTACGCTTGAGAAGCATAATCTCGTTCGCGCGATCAAGATCGAAGACGTATATACGAGGCTCTTCCGGATCGGGGACGCGAGCAGGCTCAAAGTTGATGTCCTGGTAAAAACTCAGAGCTGGCTTTTCAACAACCCAAATGTTGTCATCTGAAATGAAATCGAACATATCGAATATGGAGTTGATAGTCAGGATCTCGCCGGAGTCGGTGTAGAGCTTTCCCTTGAGAGCATCAAACAGACGGCGCTTGTAGGTGGGGAGTTTCGTTTGTGAAAGATAGCAAAGTTCACGGGCGATGTAGTCTAAGGAAGCAGAGCGATGGATAAGGAAATCAGAGAAGGCCGTGGCACCATCAGTCAACGGGAACTGTGGGGTCAAGATGAAGTGGCCCTCCCATGGGATATCGGCACTGACGATCATGCTTTCTTGAAGAAGACTGAAAACAAAAGAGCCCATGCGGAGATCATCTAGAACAATCTCGGAAGTCAGAGATGATGTCCAAAGAAGCTTGATGATTTGCAGAGCCTTGGTCTTCATAGAAGTAAGCCAGGTACGGACACCATCACCGTCAGTGAATGGAAGTTCTACCCAAACGTTGAGAAGTTGATGGAATAATGACTTGCGCTTGGAGAATGAGCCTGCCGGATCGATGCTCACGGAATCAGCATGACACTTGAAACCAAGGAGCAGATGCGCGATGGTAGGTTTCGAAGGAGAAAAGCGCAAACATTGATAGAGAAATTCCAAAGCGTGCATCTTGGTGATATATTCATCAGATTCATGACCGATGCGGGGATCCATATAAGCATTCAGAATGGTGGAAAAATAGCCTACGATCTTGTCGTGATCCCCTTCAGCCTCCAACGCCACAATGGCTTTGTTACGGTGAGCCGTGTAGCCACCAGAAACCGAGGACCACACTGAGACGATCTTGGGAGAAGCCGCCATGCGTTCAAGAAGATGCAACGATGAGCAAACGATGTCAGTGGGGGCGATGCCGCACAATAGCCCGAGATCAACAACCAAGTTCAAGTGACTGACAAGACAATCGTCAAAGGAAGCGTAACGGGCGGTAGCCACTGGATTCCTCCGAGCACTAACACCAGTACCAGAACCAGAACCATTGGCTAGGGCTTTGTGGACAATGTTAACATATGTCGGCTGAAGCTTCAAAACCTTCAATAGGAGGCGTAGGGCATTATGGATACCCTGGATGAGGGGTGAGTCAGGAGGAGAGTTACCGATTTCCATCGGAGGCTCATGAATCATGTTAAAAATGGTACTCATGACCTTTTCATTCATCATCCATTCCATCACACGACCAAAAGGATGCATACGAATGTAAGCATCCAGAGTCGAAGAACCGATAGCGTTGTCAACATTGATGTTGGTGATATTGGCGAATTCAATTAGATCCTCGTTGAACGATTCAATGCATATTAGGCAAAACTCCAAACACTTTTGCCGCACGAGGCGCTTCTGGTTCTTGTCTTCCAATTCGTTAGCCTTGCCTGCGAATACTTTGCCCATCACGTAATCAACATAAATCTCAATACCAGGCATGCGATATGAAGCACCGAGATTTTCAGGGAATGTCAAGCTATCTTTCAACGGGCTGGCATCCTCAACAGGATTGACGAGGGTAGTTAAGAGAGTGACAAAAGCTGAAGGCTCTTCAAAACCTTGACTGATTTGATCCAAGCTGTTTTCCATAGAAGTCAAAGGAGCAGGCAATATGCCAAGATTCTTGTGGGAAGTTCCGTTGAGGGCCAACGGCGTATAAGCACCAGTAGTCCATGCGTCGAGGCACACCCACATCACATTACCATTGTCAACTGACCGCGCCGTCATCAGGGCATCAAGCGCTTGGAAGACACAAGCCCGAAGACGTGGAGGGACGGGATTACTGGCTAGCTGAAAAAGAATCTCAACTAGGTTGAAAGTGGGATCTTTGAGAAGGAAATTGCGAGCCTCTTCACTCTGAGACACTAGGCGAGTAATGAGACGGAGGTAACACTCTAGCATCATTGCAGATTCAGGCTCGATGTCCATGGGGTTAGCTACGGGCTTACCACTGCGATAGGCAGTAGGTCCTGGAGGTGCAGGCTTCTCGCGGATCTTGTTGGTGAAGAAAACTAATTCCTTCATGATTTGATTCCAAGTTAGAGACAGACTTTTGCGCAGACGTCCCGCGGAAGACCCTTCGTCGAGGAGAAATTGGTGAGCAGACGTAGCACACTCTTCATTAGGAGAGATAGCTTGCAACATCTCACAGAAAGCTGTAACTAGAGGGGTTGATGCTCTACGGGAAGCCCACTGCATGAACCCGGCCAAGTTGCTATCTGGATCAACCCAAAAGTTCATGGCAGAGTCTGAGCGGCCTTCGTAGGCGTAGGCAATGATAATGAGGAACCGTTCTAGGTCTAGATCCTGTTCATGGGCTTGGCTCATTTGTCGTTGTTCATCTTCATCAGTACGAAGCTTACGGATGACGTCAGGGAGGTTGGAGATGAAGCCATCTACAAAGATTTCAATGCGGCCCATCAATAGTACTTGGAAGTAATCCGGAAACTCTGGAGAATCAGTGGGGAGACTGGGCATTCTTCGTTGGAGCCATTGACCCATTCCCTGACGAGCAGGGTCTTGCCACTCAGGTGACCGGACGTCGGAGGTGACAGCCAGAAAAAAGTCAAAAGCGCCTTCTTTGAGAGCTTCCATAAAATCTACTGTGCGTTTTTTATCATCGGCTTCAAATTGAGCCTCCTCTGCTGGGTCAGGAACTGTACCCATAAAATGACCACCATACTCTGCCAACCACCAGGCACGCACTGCTGCTTGCAGTCCCCTCAAAGGCCACGGCGTATCAGTTGCCGGAAATACGAGGGGATGAAGCTTACGAGCTAAAACCAAGTCGTTACGACCCTCCGTAGAGGCGAACTCGGTGATATAAGCACCCAACACGGGGATCCTGTGGATCAATAAAGCGTCGTACTTGTCTGTTGCCTTGAGATTGTCGAGAAATCTAGTAAAGTCATCATGTTCAGCATTGCGTTTGTCGATTGCACGGCTAAGAATGTGAGCCACCAATCGATGCTGAGAGAAAAGTGAATTCCGGCAGAAGTAGATGGTCTGCAGGCCATCGTCGAGCTCAGTACGTTGGCCATTAGCTAGAACTGACGCGGCCGTGAGCTTGTCAGTGTAGGACTGTATTTTTGTTTTTAGGCGTTCAAGAGTGGCGGTACACCGAGGAACGATGCGCTGAGAGCCACTCCTAAATATGCGGATGGAGACAAAGTCGGCAATTATATCCTCATCAAGTTTTTCATTGAGGTCAACAAAGAGGCGAGTGATATCGAGAACAAATGTCCGGGTGCGGTACAGCCGGATAAGTGCCAATTCCAACAGAGATTGGCCCATGGTTTCTAAATCATCCTGAGATTCCAGCATGTAACGAGCCGCATCAATCTCATCAATGCTCGCCTCGTCTGACAAAATCAAGGCGTCTTTCTTGAATAAATCGTTTAGAGTATATTCTTCACCGCTGATTTCCACCTTGCCTTCAAAAGAAAATTGTCAGTATCCCTATACATCTATTTGCTAATGGGAGAGTAACTAACCGGCGTTCACAATTGCTCTGCTCTTCTCATTCTTGCCACTGTCCTTCCAGAACTTTTCCAGTTCGGATTCGTAGAGGCCGAGAATTGGTTCACTGTCTAGAGAGTCGAGACTCTGGGCGCGACCTTCTGACAGCGAAAGAAGGTCTCGGTGAAGCTCTGCCAGAGCTTCTAATGTCTTGAATTCCGCCATTGTCGCGGTTATGTGAAAGATAATGTGTCGTAAGAATCGTGATACAAAAGAGTGTGGGGGCTACCGCATATCAGAAGAGTGAGCGCGTCGGTTTATCAAGTGAAGGTATCTATTCTTTTCGTCTCGGGTTTGTTGACGATCAGACTTATATGAAGTATGCGACTGGTGTAATGATTTCGGCCGTAATATTTCACCAATGTCGCGGGACTCGGGCACCAATCAATGAAGCTGTCCAAGATGGCTGACAATAAATTAAAGACCCTGAATGATATTAAAAGATTATGGCTAAAGTTTTCACCTTTTGGTCCTTCGTCACGGCCAGACAAGCTCAAGGCGCAAAAAGAATGGTGGAGGGGAACCAGCCAGGAAAAGCTCAGGAAAAGCTCGTTGTTCAAGGGAAGCACAAGGTTGGCAAGACTTTGGAAGCTTCAACAAACTTTGACTAGGGACGTGGGTTCACTGTAACCTCGAGCTCCGGGTATTGACTGCCTTAGCTTGATTTCCTATGCACCATAAAATTCTGTCGATTCACACTATACAATGTTTTTACTAAACTCAGTGCAGCTGTCATTGACATCTCAATTCTCACCGCCCCACCTCCATACCAACAAGGCTGGGAATTTTCCCATACGCGTGTATATATGAGTACGCGACTTGATGAATTTTCTAATTTGTACTATAAAATGGACCACATATTCTAGAAACCATTGACTTTACTCTGACCTCAAGAGATAAAACAGTCGTCAGTAACAATAAAATGTTTTTCTACGTCGTATACACTACAAGCTAGTATTGAAATTAAGCCTAAAAAAAGAAGTGTTTTGGGCGGTCAAATAGATTCTGCCGGTCGAATGCCTAGCTTGCAGTAGTTGCCCAGCAGTGTGGCAAATATCGTTAGGGTCATAAGCCTAACAATGATTGTAACTTGGAATCTCAGAATCAAGCTTCCAACATTACGGATCCAGGATGTAATAATTAATTAATATTAACAATTCTGATCGAATCATAGTGATGATGCCAACGTCTAATTGATTTTTTGTCATACAATGAATTAAGAACATAAGTTATATATGTATATCTGTTTCAGCAGTTGAATGGACGTAGTTGCCTAGCTAGTGGCAGACTACTTCATGAGTTAATGAACTAACCCTGGCCTGCTGACAATGAATAGTGTCAGATGCCTGAGTTGTCAAACCTAGACTTAGTCAACTAGCTTTCATCATTTTTACCCAGATTCCATCACTACATAGCTGAGTGAAGTTTGTAGTGTAATTCATCACGATGGCATCGGATCTTAATGCCATAAACTCTATTCTGCGTAATATCCCACTAGAATCTTGATCATGCACATGGAATACTAACCGTTCATTATAGCTGGTCTTCCATCATCAGTTTTGAAGACTCGCACGGCAGCTTTAGAAGGTAAACTCTTCGAGGCCCAAACGAACAAAACAGTCACTAATGTTAAATACAGATCTCACTACTTTCTTTGAGCGGTCTAAGAATGGGTAAGCAGTTGATGCCCTTCGCTTATGGCGCTTCAACTTGGACTAACCTTCCTTAGACCTATCCTGCCAGATAAACAATATCAACGTATAATCGATGATCTATTCAAATGCTTACGATCTGAAAAGGATGCCAGCCATCGGAAAAGCGGTGGTGCTGGTACTGCAGTTCTCGGGCGCATTTCCAAGTACGCCAAGGCTATCCGACTCACTTGGGAGCATACTAAGGGGTTCTTGAAACGGAAGACACTGGTCAATCTAGTTCATGAGACTTTAGATATACTCCAAGATGCTGAGGGTGCTCTAGTAGCATTACCAAATCTGACTAGTGATCTGTTACGAACATTTCTGTCGATATTATCCATTCCCTCCAAGACAGAGCAACTGACATCTGATGGAGCAGAGGCGTGGCAACGTGGGGTCGAATTCTGTGTCGAAGTCATCACAAATGGCCTAGAAAGTGGCGAAGACCAACTGCCACGAACCGGAAGGGGTGCATCCGTAACCCCAGCGGGTGTTTCGGGACTGATGGGCAATAAGATAGCCTTGCGAGGAACTGGCTTGAATGTCACGGATCTCCAACAAGTTCTCGAATGCTTGCATATGCTACTTCTTCCGTCAACGGCACCTGTCAAAATTGTGGCTGGGAAAATCATCAAGGCCATGCTATCTGTGTTACAGCTACGACACTTAATCTTCGGCAGAATCCCCCAAGATGTGTTCTGTGTCCTTAGCATTGTCCTCCGTCGCGTACAAGCAGATGATGTCAAATTGACTACGAACTCCACTCGGATGATCCTACCTCATATTAATCATTGGTGGCAAGCTGATCGACCAGAAAAAGAAGAGACTGTTAAATGTGGACGGGATGAAATTCTCAAGACCGTATTTGCTATGCGGCTACACTTGCATAGACTTTCATTGGATGATGCAGACGATGGCTTTCGTGGAGAAGTCAAAGACCTGCTCAACACTCTCTGGACGGAATACTCTAGACGCGATGACAAAAGCCGACTACATATTGGTGATATAGCTTTTCACTCTGGACATCTGAGCAATGATCACTTCCAGAATCCCTTGTTCAGCCTGTATTACCGGGGGAATGGAGAAGACCGTAATTGGGTTATCTTGGAGACCATTGCAATCTTGGAAGAATTGTTGCACCTTTGCAGCAAAAACTTGGCCTCTGAAGATCAGGATGACGATGGACATTTGTCAAAGCGCCGTCGTCTCGTAGAGACTAATCGTATCTACCAACGCCTGCAGTCACCAGATATTGGAATTCAAGTCACGGCCCTCCAGTTGGTGCCTTTTCTCAGTCAGTCTGAGATTTTCTCAGATGAAGATATTTGGATATTGTTGCAACAAGCATCTTTGTTTGTTCGCCACAAAAGCTCAACCCTTTCATCGTGGGCTATGATAGCTTGCGCTAGGTCAGTAGATCATATTGTATCCAGAGGTCACTATCACTAACATAGTCAATGTAGCTGTTTACTTCGAGATGGCGCTGATGATGAGTCTTTATTTGGGCACTGGAAGAATCTTTGGCAAACAGCGGTAAGGACAGTGACCATTCCAGGCACTTGCAGAGCATCATGTGCTCTTCTACTCATCATTTTGGAGCGAGAAATTTTGCCTTATCACCAGATTTCCCAGGAGATTTCACGAATGATCACAAGTCCAGATTTTAATGGACCTGTTGTTTTGGTAGACTCGAGCCTGCATTTAATGCTGCATCTACTGCACCTACGTAATGTCCAAGTTCCAAATGCTAGTGAACAAACCAGTTCTCAGGTGATACGTTGGAACTTCATGAAATGGCACCCAGGTATGAAGATATTGTCCTTATTTTAAGGAGAAATTAACTAACGTACAAACAGCGGATATGACCTTTGCTGCTGCACATTCGCCACATACGTTGCCCCATGATATATGCTCTTTACTTCGAGCGTGTTGTGGCCTGAAAGAAATCCCTCTTCCCGTCATAGCTAGCCCGGGTGGACCTTTGTCTCAAGCATGGCGTGAACAACAACCATATCAAGAATGTACACGCTACCTCCTTTCTTTAAACGAGCCGAAGACTTTGAGAACTTGGCATCAACTGATTACCCAACGTTACCAATCTGTTTCTGCCCAGCCTTCTGATCCCATGAGCTCCCATATGGCTCGTAACTTGGTTTTGGAATCTCTTACGCCCAAGTTGCGAGATCTTGAAGTGATGGTTGAGCTTTGGGGCAAGAAGCTTTCCGAGGGTGGCAGATTACTTCACATTGAAAGCGTACAATGTTTAGTTTCGACGTGTTTGTCCTTTGCAATGACATTGCCTAGTCTTGAGGATGCAGGATTACCCATCGAGACTGCTCGTGGAGATATCAAAAACCTGCTGGATATTACCTACAAAACCATAAAAGACTCAAGGGATACACAGTCCTTTATCAACGTCATAGCCCGGACATTGCAGCCTTACATACCATTTTTATCTGTGTCGAAGCTGTGTAACTTTCATGAAGAGCAACCCCAAGTTCTCAATTTAATGAGAGGGGCATACCGGGCGTTTATGAAGAGCAGCTCCAGCAGACCAAGCGCATCGGTGGATGTCATGGATATAGATGATGACTTTGACGGCGGCATAGGGAAAATGTCTACTGGAGATGAGGACAATTATATTCCCAGATTTGACTCTGAAATTGGACTCCGAGAATCTTCTTTTTTTACCGATATCAGAACGCGGCTGGCTTACATGTATTTTGTTTTCCCAGATGATGACATAAGCGACAAGTTTCCACACAAGATGACTGAATTACTGGTGAATCTACCAAATGGCAATTTCCTCGCAGCAAGCAATGCCATCGTCGAAATTCTCGGGTCAGACATCAAAATCGACAGCCGAGATGCCGCACACATCGTCGAGAAAGCGGGTTCCATCATGTCAATGCCCCAATTTGAGCTATGTGAAGTTGCTATTATGATGGCTATGAGAATTGTCGAGGTCTTAGCTACAGTGTGGCAAACAGACAGGTCAGACCTCCATAGCATGGTAGGTGACCTATACCACCACTTTGTCAAAACGGGAGTACAATTGAATATGCTGTCACAAGCTGCTCAGATTAGATTGATTGATCTTTTCTTGTTGTTGATGCAGGAGCTTCCTGAGTGGGCTGAAAGGCAAGGTCTACCGGAATGTAGTATATCACTACTCAAGCTTCTGGATCATGCGGGAATGACTGTCAAGTTCTATATCGGCAGTAAACTACCAGATATATTTGACTTTTCACCGCTGCCTGAGCATGATCGTATCTTTTTGGACGTTCATGGTGCTCTTCCAGTCGATACAGAGGACGATGAGGGCATCGCCTTCCGGCTTTATGCTTTTGCACAGCTTGCCTGTCGCTGGTCTAACCTTCGCCGGCGGTGCATCTACCATATCTTTGAGACAGCCAGTGAAATCCCATCGGGTGTCAGGTATGCAACGCGCGTGTTGAAGTGTATATCGGATATAGTTGGATTAGCCAGTCCTCGGGACTTGTTCCAGCTATTTGCTCCCCAGATCATCTACACCTGGGTTCTCGAAAACAACCTCAAGGATATCTGCTACGGCATCTTTGGCTACATCAGTCTTCACGAGCTTTTAGAGTGCGTCCAAGAGGAGGCTACTGCAATCCTTGTCATGCGAGGAGACTCGGATATGTTCGAAGAACTCGCCCGGACACTTGATCGTGCACCTGTGGACCTTGTCCAGGAACACTTTGGCCGGACCATCGCTTACTGTATAGGTCATTCAAGCAAGGTCAAAAAACGGTCTGCTGCTGGTGATTCGATAATGAGTGATAGTGGCCCGTTGGAATCACAAGGGGCTGGTGCAGGAGAGCTCTATCTCCGCGAACTATTGGGGCAGAAGCTGTTTATGGAGTGCGTTGGTGGTGGGTTTGCTGAAGCTGTCAGCGTCTTGATGGGGACGTTCGATCAAGAGTTTGCCATGGAAACTATCTTCCAAAAAGAGTTGAGTTACGCAGGCGATATTCTCAATGAGATCAAGGGCTATGGTCGCACCGAGATTCTACTGCCGCCAAATCAGCAGCCCTGTTTCAAAGGCAAATATCTGATCTTACAGTTGGATCGGTTGTGCCAACTCATGCCCCAGTATGACCTACTGAGCTTGTGGACTCCGCCATTGGTGACGTATGTTGCCAGAAGACTGATCAACACAGTCAGTATAACCCTTGGATCAGCTCATGCATGCTCTGTGGTTCGCAAGCTGCAGATACTAGTTTGTCTGGCCGGTCAACAGGCAGCCTCCCAATACCCACTGGAAATGTTGCTGCAATCACTGCGAAAATTCACAGTTTATCTTGAGTGTGCTGACGATGCTTTGAGCTTGTCGAGATATCTCATTGCCCATGGAATAGAGTATCTGAAGACTGTGCCCTCATTCTTTGCTGGGTACGGTCTCTCGACCCTAATATCTTTACGAGTGTTCATGGAAACCAAGCCACGTCATATCCGACAAGACGGTCACTTCAACAATATCATGGAGCAAGTGGAAAGCTTTCATGCGTGGCTGTGTGAAAACCTGAGGAGATACATTGATGAGGGTCAGTTTACGGATGATCATCAGAAACAGACATTCAATGCCATCGTAACCTCGGTTTCGAAGATAAAATCATTTGGGAATGCTGAGCGTGGCACTCCAGAAAGTAGTCTTCTTCGTGAGATTATTCATGATGAGCGTAGACGGAATCAGCTCTTAAGTAAGCCGGTTCGAGATCTTGCTCTTGGAATTCTCTGCCAGGACTTCCAGATGCCCGAACAAAGTAAAGACGATATCATTAATACCGATTTTGATGCCATAAAACTTAGCTCTGTTATATGGCAAAGCTGCTCGTCTAAAGCGCTCAGCAAGAGTTATCTTGCCTGGGCCGGTCGTGTGGTCGGGAGATCGTTTGCGGCTTCAGGACATGTATCAGACCGTTTTCTTAATGAATCAAATCTTCCGGAATACATCAATCTCACGCTTAACAATTGTGACTCAATACAGGGCCTGCTGTCACTACTAAGCCAGCTAACCGATGACGAGAGTTCGGAAACGGTGGGTCTCGCGGAAGGAGCCATCCGGCAGATTGTAACCGATGCCCAGACTACGCCTGACTTGGAATTGCAGAAGCTCTGCCAGGACACATTAGCCAATAGTCTGTACAATTCGTCTGGCTGGGAGGATTACTATCCTCCGGCTACTGAAAGTCCCATGGTAGTCTCCCGGATGGATCACAATGTGTTCAATCCCGAGGCGATAGAACAGCCAGATTGGGTCCAGCGGATGGCCCTTTATCTTTGCTTATCTGCTGATGACATGGTGGTCGTTAGTGCTGTAGCACCGGTGGTAAAGGGTGCTCGTGGATTTGCGGAAAAGGCCTTCCCTTTCATCTTGCATCTGGTTCTCTTGTCTCAAATGGCCCGCGACCAAGACCAAATAATCCGTCAAATGTTCTCAGGAGCTATCAAAGTGTGGCTTGCGGATCTGGTCAAGTCTAAGACCAAGGCAAACATTAGCCTGATTCTGAATTCTATCCTTTACCTCAGGACCCAACAGCCACCCAATGGCATGTCCATGGTCGACCGCATGAAGTGGCTGGATGTTGACCTAGTCGAGCTGGCTCAGGCTGGAGTGCAGTGTGGGTTATACAAATCAAGCTTGATGTTTATCGAGGGGATGGTGGAGAACCCTGTGATAACATCTACTCGGGAATTAACATCATTCGTAGCTACAAGGGCAGTCGAAGTTCCACCACAGACACTCGTCGATATCTTTGAGAACATCGATGATCCTGATGCCTTCTATGGTCTTCCTCGTCCGCCATCTTTGAGCACCGCCATTTCATTGATGGAATACGAGGGTGATGGCGGTAAAAGTCTGGCATTCCGCGGTGCCATGTATGACAGCAACTTGCGCCGTAAAGATGCAGAATCTTTGCATGATACATATGCTCTGGTGAATGCTTTGGGAAACCTTGGTCTATCTGGTGTAGCCAGCTCTCTCCTACAGTCTCAATCCGGTGGCGCCGAAACGGCCATCTCACTTGAAAGTACCTTCAAGACTGCACGTAAACTCGAACAATGGAACTTGCCGGTGCCAACTACATCTACGAGCCCTGAAGTGACCATATATAAGGCCTTCCAGGGCTTATATCAAACGACAGATGTTCAGACAGCGAAGTGGTGTGTTCAGGAAGGCTTTGCTGAGGCCATGCAATTAGTTGTCAAGCCAGGTAATAGCGCGGTGTCACTACGCGGACATCTCCGGTCATTAGCTGTGTTAACTGAACTTGATGATTTCTTGAATGTCAAATCTGCCCCTGCAGCCAGTGAGCTCTTATCCAGATTCCGTTCACATGAGCAATGGATGAAGAGTGGTCGGTATGAGGATGTCAGTAGTATCTTGTCTTGTAGAGCTACGGCTTGTAGTCTCTTCAGTCAGCTGCCTGTCCTGCAAAATGTGACACAGATAACGCCTGCAGATGCTCGTCTGGTGGAGGTCAATACCTTGATTGCGGCCTCGAGGGTGTATCAGTTTCATAAAGCTCACCAGGAGGCGTTGAATCTGGCTACCACTTTGACAGCCCTAGACAAGCCTTGCCGACAACTGGGTATCAATATTGATATTGCGGCCAAGATCGAAGCCGCTACTTCTCTGTGGGATCATGGTGAAATGCTCTCTTCTATCGGCATACTGAAGAATATCATGAACGGTGTTATGAATGGTCAAATCGAACTCAATGACCAAAGCATCAGTATCAGTATGGCCGATATTCTGTCACGTCTTGGACAAAGAGTTTCAGCTGCTAGACTGGAGAGCCCGGATGATATCCAACACAACTACCTTGAGGCCGCTTTGAAGTATCTCGATGGCCACTTTCAAGGTGAAGATGCCGGAAAGGTGTTCCATCAGTTTGCTATGTTCTGTGACGAACAGCTGCAAAACCCTGATATCCTTGAAGATCTTGAACGTCTCAAGGAACTCGAGAAAGGCAAGGCCGAGGAAGTTGAAGAGCTACAAAAGCTAGTCGTGAGTGCCAAGGATGCATCACACAAGAGAAGATACACTGCTTATCTGGACCGCGCCAAACGGCTGCATGCCTTGGATCAGCTGGAGACGAAAAGGGTTAAAGATACGCGGACTGAGTTCATGCGCCTCAGTATTGAAAACTATCTTCTTTCATTAGCGGCGTCAGATGATCACGATAATGATGCCCTGCGTTTTGCCGCATTATGGCTTGAACGAGCCGATGATGAGGCCACTAACCAGGCTGCTGAGCAACACCTGAGTAAAGTTCCGTCTCGCAAGTTTGCTACCTTGATGAACCAATTGTCGTCTCGTCTGCAAAACGACCGTTCAACATTCCAAAAGTTACTCTGGTTCCTGATCCAACGCATCTGTACCGAGCACCCATATCATGGAATGTATCACATCTGGTCTGGAACTAAGACAGTGATTGTTAACAGACATGATCTGGTGGCGGTCAGTCGCCGTGACGCCACTATCGAGATGGGCAAGGAGTTGGCACAAGAAACTCGCACCACAAATATCTGGCATTGCATAGATAGAACAAGTAAGGCTTACGAGCATCTGGCTGGCGAGAGCACAGAGAGGTACAAGACTGGCCAAAAGATCCAGTTGAGGCATAGTGCCTCTTCTATGAAGCTGATGCAGGCCCTGAGTCGATACTCGATCCCACCGCCCACCATGCATTTGGCCATCCGGGCTGACTGCGATTACTCGAAAACCCCCATGATTGCATCGCTAGAACCGACCATGTCAATTGCCGGTGGAAATTCAGCCCCCAAGATTATTACTGCCCTTGGAACAGACGGCCGTCGCTATAAGCAACTAGTCAAGGGCGGAAACGATGATTTGAGACAAGACGCCATAATGGAACAGGTCTTTGACTCTGTTAGCTCTTTACTAAAGGGCCACCGGGCGACTCAACGCCGCAAGCTCACAATCCGAACATACAAGGTGCTTCCCCTAACACCAACATCCGGTATCATTGAGTTTGTAGCCAACACAATCCCGTTGCACGAGTTCCTGATGCCTGCTCATCAAAGGTACTATCCCAAGGATATGCGGGGTAATCAATGCCGCAAGGAGATATCTCAGGTGGAACGGGGATCAACCAAGGAACGAGTTGCCGTGTTCCGGAGAATCATGGAAAGATTCCATCCCGTCATGCGCTTCTTTTTCATGGAGCACTTTCAGGATCCCGATGCTTGGTTCCAGAAGAGGGTGGCCTATACCCGCACAACAGCTGCTATCTCCATGGTCGGACATGTTCTTGGTCTCGGCGATCGTCATGGTCACAATATTCTTATGGATACAGTCACGGGTGAAGTTGTCCACATTGATCTTGGTGTTGCGTTTGAGCTGGGTCGCGTCCTACCGATTCCCGAGGTTGTCCCCTTCCGGTTGACTAGAGACATTGTGGACGGCTTCGGCGTCACCAAGACAGAAGGCGTCTTTCGTCGTTGCTGCGAGTACACACTTGACGCTCTACGCGAGGAGACTTATTCTATCATGACTATCCTCGATGTTCTACGCTACGATCCGCTGTATTCCTGGAGTATGTCACCTGTACGCGTTGCCAAACTACAGAATGCGCCAAAGGAAGAGCAGGATTCGGTGGATGCTGATGCGGGAGATATTGGGGCGGACGGGAGGAAGAAGAAGGGGCTTGAGAATGAAGCGCATGAGGCACAGAGGGCGCTGGCGATCGTGAGGAAGAAGCTGAGTAAGACATTGAGTGTAGAGGCCACGGTCAATGATCTGATTAATCAGGCAACGGATCCGAGGAATTTGGCGGTGTTGTTTGCGGGGTGGGGAGCATATGCTTGATGTATTGCGGAACTAGGTTGTATATAATCATATTGTCGTTATTTACACGTTGTTTACAGCTCCAGTTGATGACATCATAACCAGATAGACTAACCCTTTTTACCAGAGTGAACCCTAAATACTGTAGTGAAATCAGTGTTCAATTCATTCGCAGAGGTCACCAATGTTCTAGGAATCGAGACCGACTTGACATCCTTGATCTAGCTTGTCATTACCTGACTGCATGCCAACTCATCTTTGTCCTCTTCATCTTAGACAACATGACGCCATGCAGAATGGCTGCTCATTTCAGTTGTAATGTCAAAGAACTGGTTGAGGGTTGCATCAAAAAAACAACCAGAGTCCTAAATGCAAATATCCTTGGTGATTTGGAAAATATTGAAGATAAATGAAATGGGCCTTTTTGTTACGGTTCTGTTGGAAACATAGCAGACTCAATTTGATATTGCAAGGCGCTATTTAAATATATGTATAACAAAATTTCCAAGCTAAGGTAGAGGTTTAACATGTAATGACTAATTAAGTAGTTTCCAGGGCCAAACCCACTAGCCTTGCTGCTCATGAAGCTTCCTCCTATCAACAGTAACAGCACTATATGGCTTCTTTCCTTAGCATAAACACCATAGATAGCAGCATTATTGTGGATCAAAACATTGTACATTAGATAGTTCCCCGATCCCCATGCAGGAATTTCCCTCCTTTTCTTTCCTAAAACTAAGCAATACATTTTGTACCCTCTCTTACACTCTATTGCGGATTGGTGAATTGATGTTCTGATAACACTTTCCCCCTAGGAAAGTATCTAACCCAAGCTGAATAAAATCACATTTCAATGGGGTCTGTGCCAGATTAAAATAGCCTTGCAATCAATTATTTGTCAAATTTACAACTCCAATTGATTCCACATTGCGTCACCACCATCCATGGACATATATCTTATTTTTTTCAGTGTAGTAAACAAGCCGGCTGCACAATTGAGGTTGCACTGAGCCCCGGATTTATCTGCCTTGCACGTTATTACCCCTGCTTATCGCCGACAACATCGCGCCGCGACTTTCCCAGGATTCATCGACACCCCGCACTCGACTAGACTACAGCTTCAACGTCTACGATCAACACATATACAAGAAATCCCCTTCCACACGAACGGATAGAAAGACGACAAGCGGGAATGAGCAGCTCACAAGGGTCGGCTGCGGCTGTTCGGCGCCGCGATGTCCCAAACATCACATTGACCGGCGGCGCCCGCAAACTCATCATCAAGAACCGACGAGCGGCGACATCGATGGCGGACGAGGATGCCAAGGTTGAGAGGTACTTTGCCAAGACGTGGGCAGATTTGAAGGTGGCGATGAATGCGGTGTTGATAGGGGAGCCGTTGATGTTGCCGATGGACCGGTTGTTTCGGGGGGTCGAGGGGATTTGTAGGGATGGGAAGGCGGGGTTGTTGAATAAGGAGTTGACGGAGTTTTTGCAGGAGCATTTGAAGAGGGTGGTGTTGGTGGATATTCAGAGAGGGGCGGAAGGGGAGGGGCCGGAAGCTGATTTGGCGAGGTTGAGGGGTGCGGTGACCAACTGGAACCTTTGGAAAGAGAGAACGGTAAGAATATTTGGAATCACATGACCAAGGAGATGACTAAGTTATACTGACAAAAGTAATGAATATAGCGGTTGGTGCGGAGTATGTTCAGCTATATGGACCGGTCATATCTCTTGCGTGAAAAGATGACGCAACTGAATATACTCACTACCACGTTGTTCCGGAGAATCTTGTTCCACTCCAGCATGAACAATGAT
Organism: Ambrosiella xylebori; assembly: GCA_002778035.1. NCBI lineage: Eukaryota > Fungi > Ascomycota > Sordariomycetes > Microascales > Ceratocystidaceae > Ambrosiella > Ambrosiella xylebori. The sequence continues at coordinate 2,602,379 of PCDO01000001.1, forward strand.
AGTGCTGATGGAAAGACTTCTAAGCACGTACAACTCGGCATGTCTGTATTACGTGCAATCTGCCAGCTGATCGACGACGACCGATATGGAAGACAATCGTTCGATTCACAACTGTTGAAAGACAGCATTTCGATGCTACACATGCTGCAAGTATATACGAAATACTTTGAACGGGACTTTTTGCATAAGTCCACCAACTACTTCAAGAGCTTCAGAGAGAACACAATAAGCTACAGTCTCAAGGAATATGCAGTGGGCTGCAAGACTCTGCTGAAATCAGAGGAGGATCGCTGTGATCTTTACACACTCAACGGAACTTCGAGAGAACGTCTTAGGGAAGAGTTCTACAAAGAGATGGTCCAGACGAGCGTGGAGAAGTTCCTGGAACCTCAGTCACTCGGGGAGCTCTGCGATAATATGGACATGGCAACTCTTAAAATCATATACGACTTTTTGCAGGGAGGCGGGGATAGTCTAAATACTGATTTCCTTATTGACTTTGGTACTCCTTGGCGACAGTACATCCTCTCTGATGGTGCTACTGTTATCAAAACCAGCGACCCGGAGGATACCATTGTCCCATCTCTTCTTGCTCTTCGTCGCAAATTGACTCGGATTGTCCAACAGTCGTTTCATAACAACGGTTCATTGGTGCACATTCTTCGTGATGCCTTTGGCTCTTTCCTGAATGACCGCAACAACTACCAGAAGTGGAGACCCGAAGGTGTAGCCAAAATCGGAGAATTCACTGCCAAGTACATGGATTCATTACTGCGTAGTGGGATCAGAGCCATTCCAGCTATCCTGCAGGAACAAGACAGCATTGAGAATGTTGGTGGTAGTGACGATGTCCTTGTCGACTTCCATCTTGACCAATCTCTTGAACTGTTCAGACTCATCCAAGGAAAGGATGCCTTCGAAGCCTTTTACAAGCGCGACCTGGCGAGGAGGTTACTCATGGATAGGTCTCTCTCTTATGATTCGGAAAGATCGATGCTCGCCCGGCTGCGTGGCGAGTGTGGCGCCAACTTTACTCACAACTTGGAGAATATGTTCCGAGAGAAAGAACTAAACAAGGATGAGATGCAAAGCTTCCAGACCTGGATTTCAACCAGGAAGAAGAAGCCTTTGGTGCCTTTGCATGTTCTTGTCATTTCGTCTGCTGCATGGCCAACATATCCACATATCAAGCCCCGGGTTCCTTCGGACATTGTCAACTCTATCAGCATCTTTGAAGAATACTACAAATCAAAGCACTACGGGCGGCATTTGGACTGGAATTTCACACTGGGTCACTGCGTATTGACGGCCCACTTCAAGCGTGGTACCAGAGAACTTCACGTCAGCATTCTACAAGCTCTCGTGCTTCTCCTTTTCAACGACATGCCACCACCTTCTGGAGAGAACCCTGACAGCAACGCCCTCAGCTACTCGCAAATCGGCAAGGAAACCGACCTACCCGCAGACGATCTCTCACGAACGCTCCAGTCCCTGGCCTGCGGCAACCACCGTGTGCTCAACAAACATCCGAAATCCCGCGACGTTAAGAAAACTGACACCTTCACCTTCAACGTCAACTTTTACGAACCACGCTTCAAGATCAAGATCAACCAGATTCAGGCCAAGGTCAACAAGCAGGAAATAGATGAGGTGCACGAGCGGGTTGTCGAGGACCGCAAGATGGAAATCCAGGCTGCGGTGGTCAGGTTGATGAAGAGTCGGCAGCGGATGCAGCATTCGGTGTTGGTGGCAGAGACGATTAAGTTGATAGCAAATCGGGGGGCGGTGGATACACAGATGATTAAGGCGCAGATTGAGGTGTTGATGGAGAAGGATTATATGGAGAGAGATGAGGAGGATGATAATGCATATGTTTACGTTTCTTGAGGGCATAGCGATAGGGAGAAACAGACTCTCTTGTGGTAGTAGTGAGGGATTGGCTTACATAGAATGATAGATAGTCGGTGTCATGAAATATATACAAAGATGAATTCCGTTCATTACATATAAACATATATATCCGCCTTCTATATAATCTAGTAGATTTTCCTTTTTGTGATGAGTTATCCCATCAATGCTCGGAAGACTCCCCTCCACTCACATGCAAATTCGGATAGAAAAACGCCGCCACGGCAATCGAAAAATACAACATGACACACAACACCCCCTCAAGATAATTACTCTTACCATCTCTCAAAAACCCACCCACCGTAATAATACTCAACAGCAGCATCGCCATATCAAACACCACAAACGTCAAATCCATCTCCTTGCGCGCACACCATGCGACAATAATTGTCAACGGACCGTTGAAGAGAGCCGTCTGCACGGTGGCGCCGAGGACGTGTGAGAGGGCAAAGTTCATTTGGTTGTCCCAGGCTTCGTTGATAGCGCCGAGGTGTTCTGCGAATTTCTCAACGAGAGGGACGAGGATGAGGCCCATGAAGGGGTCGCTGATACCGTGTTTTTCGACGAGGGGTTCGATTTCGTTGACGAGGGAGATGGAGATGAGGGTGACGAGGGCGAGGGAGCTAGAAGTTAGTGTTAATTTGGTTTTTTAGATGGTGGGTATATGTGTATAGATGTACATGTAAGGGAAGGGGGAAAAAGACTTACATGGCGAGGGAAACGAGGGTTTCGGTCATGGTGAGACGGGGTTTGCGGATGTCACGGTGGTAGTCATCGTTGGCCTTTTCATCTTGCTCGAAAATAGCATCGTAAATACCATGGTGCGTACGGGCCTGGAAGTATCCGTAGACAATATACGCAAAGACCAAAAACAGAGATACAGCCCTAGAGATCTCCAGCGTCCGGTGATCAAGATCAGCTGTCTCAATCTGTCCCGTCAGCGAGTGCGTAAAGATGGACGGTACCGTTAAGGCAACCCCCGCGGTCAAAAGAAGCCCCGAGCCCGTCTCGGAAATGGTATCTTCAAACTTTTGCTCCTCGCGCTTGACGCCGCCGACGATAAAGCACATGCCGAGGCACAGAAGCATAGTGGCTAGGATGGAGCCAAGGATGGCAGCTTTTATGACGAGGAATTGATCTTCGGAGAGGAGGACCATGAAGAGGACAATTTCGACAATGGAGCCGAGAGTCACTTCGACGAGGACACCCCAGACGTGGGGGAGTTTGCGGGCGAGCTCGGTGCCGGTGAAGCCGACGGTGTTGGCACAGGGGATCATGGCGATGTAGGAAAGGGCGAAGATTGTGGTGTTGTGGGCGGGCCAAGCGTCTGATTGTGTCATATTAGTATATATGTATCACCACTGACTATTCACTAGAGAGTCTCGACTTACATCGTATAGCCAACGCCACAGGCACTACCGGCCACAGAAAATTACACAACATCGACAACCGACTCGTCGACTGCAACAAAATCAAAAAACAGGTAATAGGGTGGAACCCCCGCCTCCCCGAATCCCCATGTTTCCACTCCTTCCGATGCCCCCCACCCAAAATGCTACTTCCTGGGCTCACTGGCGGCCCCATGACACCACCACCTCCACCACCCCCCCTCGATGGCTCCCTCGCAATATCACCGCCCGACAATCGCCGTGGCGGCACCACCGAAGGTCCCTCACGCCGAGAAGAGGAAGACTGCCGAGTTGATGCGCGGCGGGCCCGCCGGGCCGCCTCGATATCGTCGTGGTCACGGGGGGACGGACGCACGTAGGTGCCGGGGGGCACGTCGTTGGGGGAATAGTAAGGGTCAAAGGAGGGCGGGGGGTAGTAGGAGGCGTCGCGGGAGCGGGAGCGGGAATGATGGAGGCGGGAAGGGGGGGTGGTGGGGTAATCGTGTTCGTGACGCGAGCGGCCACGGATTCGGGACATGGCGGTGGTAGAGGTAAGGATATAAGAGGAGTGGAGTTATCAAGGACTTGTATGGCTTTTTGTCGATTTTTTTTATTTCATATAAGTCTCTGTAGGAAGGAGATGACGCAATTAGGTTTGTGGTGGGTCTATATTGGGCAATTATTCGTTGTAAGAGTCTCGAAAGACGTAAGCCAAGAATGATGTGAAGATGGGAAAGAGCAAAAAAAAAGACGAGAACGGATGAGGAAGGTAGACGTTTGGGGGGGTGGAGGCGGGCGACGGTATATAAATGGCAGCAGGGGGAGATCTTTGTATGCAGATATAAATGGAAGGGGGAATGTTGATATAGATGCTAAAGAGTGATTGGTTAATATTTTCTGTGAAAAGGGCCGGGGAGGGTCAGAGGAAGCGCCAAGAGATTCCGGAAGTGCGGCTCTGTATGCTCTTAAAGAGGAAAAGAGCGTGCGTAGGTTGAAATGAAGTTATTTTTTCTTCATCCTTAAGTTTATGGGGCAGAAGACAACGATGACAAGGAAGGTTGATGTTGGTAAGTGAATGTGCGAGCGAGTGTCAAAGCTCTCGATGATAAAAAGTTATTCGTGTAGTTGACAACCCTGGTTGGGGCAACGGGCTGCATGGTAGTATTTATTTTCTCCCCAAGAAAAAATCACAGAGTTCGTGATAGTAGCAGCAAGGTTGTTGATGTTGGGCTAGATGGGGACGAGGAGGATTTGGGGGGTGGAGCTATTGTTTTGCGGGAAGGATGATGGCGGCGATTTGCTGTATATGCAATGAGATTTGTGGGTTTAGTGGGGTTTAGAAGTGGTGATTGAGAAGAGAGAAATCAATATATAAATGTATTGTGGCGAACAGATGTATATCATACGGAAAGCTTAGACAAACCAGCATGTAAAGACACTTTATATAAACAAAGCTTCAGGTTCAGCAACCAGTGGAAAAGCCCAAGTAACCATTGTTCACCGTGATACAACCCACCATCTCAAAGTAAGATCATGAACTATATACAATTTAACTTATATCAACCGACCTATGTACCATACATACCCAATCAAACGGTTCATCCATTACCTAAACATGTATCATGTCATCATGCCCTTTGCCCAGCTACGCCGCGCTTCCGCCGTACAAGAACCATTCTCACATCCCACACGTCACTGAGCAAACATCGGCCTTGGTATCTTGGCGCCAGATTTAAATGGAGAGTCGCTTGGAAGTTCCACAGGCTTTGTTTTTTTTCTGTAGTTCTATATAGATATGATAATGTAGCTTACGGCGCAGAGAAATTGTCGTCGCTTGTGGAGAAGATCTGCTGCTGACAGGGTGAAGGTCTCGAGATATCTCTCCGAGCCGTTGAAAGGAGAGGTTGATAGAGGTACAGATAGATTTACATACTGAGTGATGTTGTGTGACGACAGACGACGGAAAAGTACGACAATGTAAGGCTGACTTAACTTTTTTTTTGAAAATTGACGAATATATGCCAAAAATCACTTCCCTGATCAACAGTTCAATAGTTGTCTCAAAAGACGTTAGAGAGGATCTGCCCTGTCAGATACAAAAGCCGGTGGCCTCTTCTGAGTTGTCACTGCATCTCAGCCCAAAAGCTACCAAAGGAATCTGATTGATTCTATTTAATGTGAAGAATTCCCATCCCTGTCATCTTCAATTACATAATAAAATAAATTTCCACAAAAAACAGTCTCGGCAGCAGTAAAGACTCATTCAACCCTTGCTGTGCGGCAGCCTGTATAACAATGGCATGTGCCCCCTTTTCTTTCCTAACCTATTCTAAAAACATCCATACACACAGAATACAAGATACATAACATGAACAACCCTCTCCGTCAACTTCCCCTCTAAACATATCACTCGTCAGTCCCATTCCACAAATATATACACCCACATACAACTAATTACACCTCCCCCTCCATCACCCCACGTGTTCCACACACGTTTCGTCCTCTCAGACAAGAACTTTCTCTTGTCCCTGCCAAGAACACTGCCAAGCCTCCGGGCCACGGTCCACAACAGCCAGGCCCGTCTGAAATCACCAACACCATCATTATTCAAGTATTTAGTCTCCATAAGTGCAATAAAACCATGCAAAATTGTGTCGCTACGTTCCATGTCTGCAGATATTGCCAATATGTTGGCATATATCATGCCCCAGAGACATCAAAGCCCTAAGAAACAAGTAACCCTATATATACATAAATCAAGCATCCGCAAAACCCACCTTGACAAACTCCACCTTGGCAATCCGCTCCTTAGCATTATACTCCCTCACCTTATACACCCGCCCCTGATGCAAATAAACCGCCCCAACAAACAACGAAAGCGTCGCCCTCTCCAACTCCATCTCCTCCAATAACGCAAACCGCCCATTGGACAAATCCACCACCGCCACCATATCATCGTCAATCTCCCGGATATTCACCCTGCGTGCAGGTACCGGCCGGAACAGCTCCTTAGCATGAAAGGTCCCCGGATGAAATCTATCTTCGGCTAATGGCGGTATCAACCCACCATCGGGCCGCAAGAAGTCCGCAAGGTCGGGCCCGAAGAGGTCAGCGTCTAAGGGATTGTCAAGATGGATGGGGAGCTCGAAGGCAGCACAGTTGAGGTGGGCTTCGCGGATTTCCCGGTCGAAGAGGTCGCTCCACATTTCAGCGGCAGCCATGCTTTGTAGGAGGGTGGGCTCCTCCATGTAGACTTGGTCTCGGGCCTTTTTGTCAGCAACGAGGATGGCGAGGGCATCGCCGCCGCGTCGGCCGGCGCGGCCGATTTGCTGGCGCCAGCTGGTGATGCCGGATGAGGGGAAGGACCAGGAGATGACGCAGTCTAGGGAGCCAATGTCAATGCCTAATTCCAGGGCTGATGTGGCAATGAAGCCCCTTAGTCTATTCGCAGCCATGTCAGCCTCAATTGCCCGCCGGTCTTGCGGTGTGTATCCGCCACGGTACGATGTGACCAATGGGGCTAGCTCGCCGTGTCCGGCGCCGTGTAAAGACGCATGAACTGCATTTGTCAGCATCTCACACTGTGTCCTCGTCAAGCAAAACGCCAACACTCGCGCTCCGCGGAGGATAAGGGCCGTAAACAACCTTGCGACTTCCTGCACCACGAAGCGGGGATCCTCAGCGGATACGGGAGCCAATAGGGGGCTTTGCATGTTCCAGCAGAGGTGGTGGCGGAGAGGCGTTGGGGCGCCAGAATCGGAGATGAGGGTTGCCAGGGCGGAGAAGAGGCGGTGGAAGTGTGGGAGGGGCCGGGAGATTGTTGCGGTGCAAGTGATGATGAGAGGGAACGGCGTATCATAGAAGGCGCAAAGACGCCTCAGACGGCGCATGATGTAGGCCAAGTGGACGCCGAGGCGGCCGTTGTAATAGTGGAGCTCGTCGACTTTGTGTTGTATGTCAGTCAAGACTGTTCTAGCTATTAATATCTATAACTCGAGACCTACCGACGAGAAATTTAAGATTCCGAATCACGTGCTCCCACTCGGCATGCTGCGGGAGAATCCCTCTGTGTACCATATCCGGATTCGTAAACAAAACCCTCGCCTCCCTCCTCACTCCCTCCCGCTCCCACCCCGGTGTATCCCCATCGAAACACGCCACCTGCACCCTCTCCATCCCCTCCATCCACCGCAGCACCTCCCGCAGGCTTCCGACCTGATCCTGCGCCAGCGCCTTGGTGGGGAAGAGAAAGAGGGCGCGGGCTTCCGGGTCAGCCTCGAGGGCGCGGAGGACAGGCAGTTGGAAAACGAGGGATTTGCCCGAGGCGGTGGGCGTGGCGAGGAGGACGTTGTGGCCGGAATTGAGCGCATTGAGGGCGGCAGATTGGTGGGTGTAGAAGGTGATGATGTTGCGGGCATTGTAGAGGGCGTTGACAAGGCGTTGGGAGAGGAGGAAGGAGAGGGGCGCGTAGAGGGGGGGTGTGGACGGGGTGGTCCAATGGCCGTTAGGGGGGATTTGGTCTTTATAGAAGGAGAGGGTTTTGAGGGTTTCGATGAGCTCGGAGAAGGGGGGACGGATAGAGGGGAGGTGGGTAGGGATGTCGAGTTCAGTTTTGAGGACGGGAGCCGAAATTACCGGGGGTTCCGGGATGTACAAGGCCGATAGGTTGTCCAATGTGGCCACGGGATTTTCACCTTTTGCTTCTGCTGTGCTGATTAATTTGTGGAGAGCCTTTTCGTAGGCTTCATTTCGTTTATTGATGGTGGCCATGAGCTTTTTGTGATTGACCACTGGAGCCTTCCTGTCATCCTTGGGCCGCCTCTTCGATCTTCCGGCTCCACTTCCTGGTTTCAACTCCGCCATTTTCCTCTTCCCATCCCCTTTCCCGTCATCCACAAATTCAAAATACAACACATATCCTTCTTTCATATCACTATCTTCCTCCTCCTTCTTTACCTCCCCACCCCAATCCACCCCATCCGTCCTCATCCATGAAGCCTTCCTCGGCACCCCTCGCACAACCATCCCCTCAAACGCATCCAAATCCAACGTCCTCAACACTGCCCTATCCACATACTCAAATGCGAACCCCTCTGGCCTCACCGCAACCATCCTTGCCACCTCCTCAACAGCCACCGGGCGCCCCAGCTGCTTCGAAACAGCAGACTGCAACATGGGAAACGTCGGCACCGCGTGTTTGCGCGTGGCCATGAAGGTGGAGATGAGGTTGAGGGCTTTGTGGACGGTTAGCAAGGAGAGGAAGGCAGACGGGAGGAGCGATAGTCTGGAGGTTTTGGAGGGGCGGGGTGAAAAGGTGGTGGGGGCGGAGTCCGTGGTAGATGAGGCCCACTTTCGTTTGATGGAAGCAGATTCGAATTTGGAGGGCATTTTGGTAGGATGTAGGTGAGTTCTGCGGTGCAGTCGTGACGGACGCGGTGAAATCATGATTGTGATGATGTCATTTACGCGAGGTTTACACGGAATCATGTGACTTTATACGATAGGACAAAAAGCAACCCTAATTGTCTAATCGTGGGAATAGCAACTTTGCGCTACAGCGAACGAGGCACCAAACAAGGCACCACCTACATCATATATCTTTTTACCTATCACATAACTTCTTCGCTTAACTCTTAGAAGCTAGTCTTTGCTTTTGATGATGCCATGCCAGATAATTTCCCAGCCATTCCGTCATCCATCTCCAATATGCCGCCCCCGGCCACCGCCGCACTGACCACACCGCCAACTTCCACCATTCTGCAGCCATCGACTCCCCAAATGACACAACCTGCCATTGATCCTTTGACGACTCTGCACCCCCGTGATTCCCGGTGAGCAACCGACAATGCAGTAAACTACATATGAACAGAGACCTTGTGAGCCCGCTGGGTGGTAGCAAAGGTGGGGCATTGCGTAAGATGGAGGGCAAATATCAACAGATTCTTTTGGGCTATGGGGACAGTAAGCGAGCGGCATGTTTACTCGCGGTGCGTGACTGATGCCCAAGATGTCATCGGAGGGAAAGATGGTGTGGTTCTGATAACGATAGGCCCACGCAGTACAAGTAGTCATGGAGATCCCAAGCAGCTTCTGGACCTAGTTTCCTGATTGTCACCAGTAGCAGTCCGTCTCTACTTGCTCCTGAAGTATCACTATGAGGCTAACACCCTCCTTGCTAGCTCTCTTTGCAGCAGCCACGCCGGCCACCGCTGCTCTTTTCCAAAACGCCTCATCCTACTCCAACACTTCCTCCGCCACCGTCCACTGGCTCAACCACACTATTCCCGACCTCCTCACCGGTACCACCTTTGGTCTCCCCTGGCCCCCTTCCACCCACTACCCCAATACTACCGTCTTCTCCCTGACCTCAGGAGACCCCCTGCACTCCTGGGTCACCGGGTACTGGGCCGACGGGTCAATTAAGTTCTCTGGCCATGCCATCGGCGCCTCGAGTAGCCCCGAAACCACGTACACTGTGACAGCAAGTTCCGGCACCAACTACACAGTTGCCCGGAACGCCTCCAGGATTATCATCAGCGAGACAGATGATGTAGTAGAGGTTGACACCGGGAACATCACTGTTGAATTTGCCAAAACCGGCAATGTTTTGGTCAAGTCCATCGCCACCATCAACGGCAACTTGATCGGCCTCAACGGCCGCCTTGTCCTCCATTCCCGCTCTTCCATTGTTGATGATCCCTCGGAAACCGCCGGGTCAACTCAGACTTTCGCCGGGGAAATTGCCGACATTACCGTTGATGTCTCCTCCGTGCGGACCCTCGTGACCGTCAAGGGAACCCACCAAGCTGCCGGCAACTCTTCCCACGCTGCCTGGCTGCCGTTTACGGTACGCTTCTACTTGTATGCCGACTCCCCGGTGATTAAAATCTTGCATTCAGTCGTCTTTGACGGGAACAGCACTTCAGATTTTATCTCGGGGCTTGGCCTGCGGTTTGATGTGCCGCTTGACGGTGAGGAATACTACAACCGGCATGTCCGGATCGCTGGAGTCGACGGTGGCCTGTTTAGCGAGGCAGTGCAGGGAATCACCGGACTTCGGAGGGACCCCGGTGAGGATATCCGGACTGCTCAGGTCAACGGCGAGGAACTCCCTGATATCTCCACGTGGGACTCGACTGTTTCATCCCGCCTGAAGTGGATCCCCACGTGGGATCAGTATAAACTCTCTCAGTTGACGGCTGATGGGTTCCTGTTGAGGAAGCGAACCAAGAAGGGACAAGGGTGGATCAACATCCCCGGCGGAACCCGGGCTGATGGCGTGGTTTATCTCGGTGGCGCGACTAAGGGCGGCTTTGCGCTCGGATACCGGGACTTTTGGAAACGGTATCCGTCGGGTCTTGATGTTACTGGGGCTGCAACAGACACCGGAAGTCTGACAGTTTGGTTCTGGTCGCCCGAGGCCCAGCCGCTGGATCTGCGGCCGTACCACAACGGCCTCAACGAGTCTGGCTATCCCGATGAACTGGATGCTCTTGAAATCACCTACGAAGATTGGCAGCAAGACTTTAACACACCCTACGGCATCGCCCGCACCAGTGAAGTCTACCTTTTTGGCTTTGAAAAGACGCCGTCGAGAGAAACGTTCCCTCTTCTGGCCCACTATATCAATGATCCACCATTCTTGGTTGCGGAGCCCAAGTACCTCCACTCGACCGCTGCTCTCGGCCAATACTGGTCCCCCTCCACTCCAAATGCCACCGGCCCCACTGGCCTCATCGAATCGCACCTTTCCTTCCTCAACAGCTTCTACCAGAACCAAGTCAACGACCGCCGCTGGTACGGCTACCTAGACTACGGCGACATCATGCACACCTACGACACGGACCGGCACACCTGGCGCTACGACATCGGCGGCTACGCCTGGGATAACTCTGAGCTATCCCCCGACCTCTTCTTTTGGCAATCCTTCCTCCTCACCGGCGACGCACGCATCTTCCGCTTCGCTGAGGCCCTCACCCGGCACACCTCCGAGGTCGACGTGTACCACCTCGGCCAATGGAAGGGCCTCGGCACCCGGCATGGCGTGCAGCACTTTGGCGACTCAGCCAAGCAGGCGCGTATTTCCCAGCCGCAGTACCGCAAGTACTTTTTCTATCTGTCTGGCGGCGACGAGCGCGTGGGTGAGTTGCTCGAAGAGCAGCTGGACGCCGATAGAACATATGCATACCTGGATCCCCAGCGCAAGGTGCGCACGGATGGCTGGACACCCGAGGGTCAGGATAAGGTGGCCTTTTGGATTGGGACTGACTGGAGTTCGCTGGCGGCTGGGTGGCTGCTGGAGTGGGAGCGGCGCGGGTCCCGGTGGCAAGAGGCCAAGACGAAGCTTATTAACACGGCCTCGGGCATCGCGGCGCTCAAGAACGGGTTCGTCACCGGCTCGGCCCTGTACAGTCTGTCCAACTGGACGCTATCGCCGCCGCCGGCTGACCTCAATAACACCGGGCTCGTCGTCATCTCCCACCTCAATGCTGTCTTCGGCCTCCCCGAAGTCGTCTCCGAACTCCTTCACTACCTCGGCCCAGAGATTCCCAAGGGCTTCGCGAAGGCCTGGTGGGAATATACCTACTACTACCTCGCGACTCCCGCCGAGCAGACGATCCGCTACGGGCAGAAGTTTACCAAGACAAACCTCAAGCAGGCCCACTCGCGGCTGTCGGCCTATGCAGCGTACACGGCGAGGAACCATAGTCTGGGGCAAAGAGCTTGGAGGGACTTTTATGGGACGGATGGGCTGAATGAGACGTTGCCGTGGGTGGCGGAGAGGATTACGGGGGATCGGGCGTTGGTGGAGGTGGAGGAGGCGGGGTGGTTTGCGACGAATGATGTGGCACAGTATGGGTTGGCGGCGATTCAAAATTTGGCTTATGTGGGGGAGGATATCCCGGATATTGTTTGATAGGGTTAGGGTCCATTCATGTTGTAGATAATTAACCAATGATAAGCTGTATAATCAGCATAATCAAGGTCAGATATGATGATAAGACTGAATTATGTCTGGGTAAATGTGTAAACCTCGTATTATTATCTTTGATTTATCCTTTTCTTTATGATCTCCGGCCATGATACAACTCTTCAAACTCACTTCCACAATGCCCTGTATCATGTCATCAATGACCTGTATTCCATTAATCTAACTGCTAAGGAAAGTGTGACAAGGCTTGGAGGCTGCTGCACGTAATTTATCACAGAAAAGGGTGAATTTTTGATTTTCTGGGAGGCGACGATTTCTTTTGTCTCTTAAACTTATCGTCAAGTGAATCTTCTGGAGTTATGATGTCTCTTTTTTTTTCTGTTAATTGAGGTTTCCTGAGCTTGAATTACAGTGGCGTTGTGATGCCAATCATATGCCATTTCATTCATTTATTGACACCATACACAACCTCATTACAACCTCAGCACAGATAGTCACCACTACAATTTGCACCACACAGATCGATTAATTACCACCTCCAGCTAGCCAGAAAATCCTATTGTATACCTGCATAATCGCATCGCAGCAATCAATTTCTTTTTGCCAGTTTTGTTTCTGTCGTGACAAAAAGATACAGTCATACTATAAATCATTTTCAAATCGCTCCAAATCCCCAGCTCCACCCAGCCTTCCCGACGTTCCGTGATATAAATAGCAGCGTTGTCGCAATCGACCATCAGCAAACTACGAGATCTCAACCTCAAGACCCTTCTCGCGATACCTTGGAGAAAACACTGGTCGAACAGATTGACAAGATTTTTCAATCAATATAATATACCTCGTACTCTCAATTGAACCCCAAGTGTTCGCAACGGCGCAAAACAACAACGAAACAACGTCATCGCTTCCCCGCTCATCTTGTTGCTGACGGAACGCGCACAATAGCGCATCGAATCACAACACAACGCTACCCAAAAACACCATCTACCCACAAAATATATCACCGAAAGCTACCCTGGAATTCACCAACATCATACAAATCAACAACCCACGCCACCGGCTACGCCATCCACTCCGACTCCAACTTTATAAACCCTGCCGCATGTCCCCCGCACCCACCCCATGACCGGCCGCAAATTAGGCGGCGGCCGCATCCTCGGCTCTGGTCGCGCCCTCGGCCCCCCGAAACCCGCCTCACCGTCGCCGTCCACATCCCTTGCGACATCACCCGCACCGTCGAACAGCACACTGGGCTTCCCGCTGTCCAGTGTAGGCGGCACGCCGAAGAAGCGGTCGGCGGTGGTCGCGGCGGCCTTGGCTGCGACGAGGTTGCCAGGAGAGGGAGGAAGTGGGGGGGGATCCGGGGGACCAAGTGAGTTTGGCGGATCGCCGATGGAGGGAGGCTTTCTTGCAGGGACTGATGGGGATTTAGGGAGTCGGATTGTGGTGGGGGATGGGAGTGGGGGCAAAGCAGAGGAAGGCGGGCTGCTGTGTCCGATATGTAATGAAGAGATGGTGAGTTGGCATCTGATCCTAGTATCGGGAAACAATACGTGCTAACTTGGAAGATAGATGACTTTGTTGCAGCTAAATCGACATATTGATGACGAGCACCGAGAATTGCCGGCAGTGGCCCAGGATGAAGTCCGCACTTGGTTTGACAAACAAGTGTCCAAGGCCAAACGCTTCCAACCCCTTTCTCTCATCAACCAGAAACTTCGCGGCCTTGAAGTCTTTGAGTCCAACGAGTCGACATCTGGCTCTTCTTCGAACACTGCTGTCAAGTTCCCCGAAGACATGGTTGAGCCTGATGAGTTGATTACCCGGGCGCACTGGCAACGGGTTACCGGGAACGATTATTGTACAGATCCTACCTGCGAGCGGCGGCTTGGTCCCTTGAACGCCCCCGTAAATTGCCGGAAATGCGGGAAACTGTTTTGTGAGAGACATACCATGTACCAAATCAAGCTATCACGATCTGCCGCTCATGAGCCTGTCCGCGGTGTCTGGGCACGGGTTTGTGAAACTTGCTATGTCTCGAGAGAAGGATACAACGATCATCATGGAACTCTAACTGATCACACCGACTTTTTCAAATCTGTACGGTCTAAAAAGGTCGATAGACACAACCTCGAGACTACGCGTCTTGAAAAGCGTCTCACTAAGCTGACACGTCTTCTTGCGGTACCACCAGAGGACCTCCCACAAACCACCGGGCCCGCCCTACTCCCTCAAAAAGCCGCGCGCAAAGCCATAGAACAGTCTATCGTGGCCTGGGAAGACGACGCTTTGGTTCCAAGGTGTCCGTTCTGTCTCCAAGAGTTTGGCTCCTGGACGTTCCGAAGGCACCATTGCCGCATGTGTGGTAAGGTTGTCTGTGCGGATGGGAGCACAGGTTGTTCCAAGGAGATTGGGTTAAATGTGGCAAACCCAGTGGTCACGGGCGAGAAAGGGAGCCGGAATATTGCAGTGGATGTGAGAATGTGTAGGGACTGTATGCATACGTTGTTTGCGCGAAGGGACTTTGCTGCGGCCTTGGCGGCTGTCTCACCAAGCCAGCGGGCCTACGAGACGCTGAGGAAGTTTGAGGAGGGCATCCGGTTGTTAATCCCCAGGTTCCAACGGGCATTGGTTGCATTACATGGACGCTCAGGCGAAGAGATACTGCCGAGCCACGCGCAGATCCAGGAGGCCGGGAAGATACGTAAGAGACTAATTGATGCTTTTACCAAATACGATGCTGCGGCGAGACGGTTACGAGATATGAAGACGGACAGTCTGACAGAAGAGAGGTTGCAAAAGATGGTGTATGCGGGGGCCTCGACATTCTTGCATACACATATGCTCACGTTGAAAAGCGTACCCAATATTTTGCATAATTCATCAAATTCGGGGACAAATACGCCGGGAACACCTTCAAGACCTCGAGCAGCGTCGTCACTCCGTCATGCATCGCCAGCCCCATCCACGAGCGCGTCAGTTTCCGCCACAGCCTCAGCATTATCAACCATCGAGACAGAAGAGAAGGAAATCAGAGAACAGTTGATTGTTCTAGAGGAACAAAGGTTTATGGTCCAGCAAATGATTGACAGTGCGCATGGTGGTCGGCGGTTCGAGGAGGTCTCGGCATTGACGAGGAATAAGGAGGAGTTGGAAAAGGAGATTGACAAATTGAGGGGAGAGGTGGGACAGGTGGAGGAAAGGTGGCATGAGGTGTATCGGGAGGGAGAGGGGGCTTAGGAGAGGTGTTGAGATGTTATACGTGCCATATCTATAGAACGAGAACGAGAACGAGACAGCGGAATCAGATTATAAAGGGACAGGATACCAAGAACATGCAACATGGAAAAGGAACTAATAGTGTCGAAATGGAAAAAGTGAATTGACTGATTCATCAACTTAGAATTAAACAGAAATCAATATAGGAACGCCAATTATGCACCTGGAACGCCAGAAAATCAAGTCACCAACCTACCATTCATCCATCCAGATCTAATCCCATCCCCCAAACCCTATATCAATCTTCTCAAATACACAAAACCTCACCTTACAATTCCAATCCCATCAACTCCCCCCAAAAACCTCCTCACCCTTCCCAACTCCAACTCCGCCTTCTCACTCTCCACCGCTCTCAACAACCCCTCCACTACTGCATCCACCTCCTCTACCGGCACCCCCGTACACAAGCTAACAACCTTCCGATACTTGACCTCCGTCTCCTTACTCCGCCCCTTCAACGCCGCCACCATCTTGCGCATCACTTCTTTGCGCTCCGTCAACGCCTTCATTCGCGTGCGCAGGACGGTCGACGAGGGGAGCAGCGCGGCGGAGGCCGTGGCGTCGGGAGAAGTTGATTCGATAATGGCGGAGATTTGTGTTTGCCACGAGGCGATGGCGTCGACGGTGGAGGTGTCGCGGACGGAGCGGAATTGCTCGTCTTCACGGGCGTGGGTGAGGTTGGCGATTTGCTGGCGGGCGTGTGTTTGTTTGCGGACTTTGTCTTGGATGGCTTCTAGTTGGCGGCGGGCTGTGGCTAGGTTGGCGGATGCCGTGCGGATCTCGTTGTGTAGGGAGTCGACTGATGTTTGCTTTTCTTTAATTTCCTTGTGGAAGGATGCTGTCGCTTCGTTCAAGACTAGGGCAATCGACGACAATATCTCATCGTTTGACTGGCTAGTCTTTGCTGGCGACTTCTCTAGACTTCCTGATGCCACGGCTGGCGTTGAGACTATTGCCGTAGACGTCGCGGTATCGCCTCCTTCACTTCCGATCCCGAAATCCACTGGCCTCAACCCTGACCGGTTCGCAATATTCGGATTGGCTCCTACCTCCAACAATTGTGAGATAACACTCTTGTTTCCATTCTTTGCCGCAATATTCAACGCTGTATCCCCCGATGCATCCTGCGCATTTACAATCTCCGACATGAATCTGGCCAGTCCCATCTTTGGTTGCCCAGCCTGATTACCCTCTTGGGAACTTTGACTTTGCGAGCCGCTCCCTTGGCGAACGACCCACTCGAGCAGGCTTTCAAGATAATAGCGCGAAGCAGCGTTGCGGCCCTTAACGGCGGAGGTAACAGCGATTTGATGTAAAACAGTGCGTCCCTTGTGATCGCAGACTTCAAGGGTACAGCCCAGAACATCCAACAGTTCGGGGAACGTATTGAGTTCCATAGAGTTAGTAACGGTACACGCTCTCATAAGTGCCGTTTGGCCCACGGCGTTTACTCTGAACGGGCTAGCACCAGCACGGATCAATGCCCGCAGCAATGACATTCGAGATAGTGCGGCCGCCCAATGCAAGACGGTGTGACAGTGGTTATCAATTGGCATATCCAGCTCTTTTGACGTCATGCCTACAATTGCATCCCGAATCTGCTGATCTGTGATATTTGGATCCAGAAACAAACCAAGCAACTGCGACTTTCTATCTTCTGCTTCTTGTGACATCTCATACGGCAACGGTGGCAACGGACCAACTCCATTGTGCTGTTTCGCACCAGATCCACTCGCCGCTGGATCCTTATATAAAAACGACTCATTTGGCTCCGTTGGTGATGTCGGGAATGGCTGACTAGCACTAAGTTCGCTTCCTCCATACGTAAATGAGTCTGCCGGTACCAAGCTGCCCCTTGGTTTCTTCCGTGGGGGCTCTGTCAAATCTGCAGTCGACTGCTGCGATGCTGACGCTAGGTCCATGCTATGCGCCGCACCAAAATCTGACACAAAACTTTGTTGTGAGCCCGGGGGGAACCCATCCTCCGTTGCTGACATATTGGACGGTTGCCTGCTGAAGCTTGCAGCCCGTGAACTCGGTGTCCCCGCCCTCGCCCTCGCCCGCTGATTTGGAGAGTCGATCCGTGCCTTATTTATCGCCGCCACTGCATGTGATGCTGTCGTCGAGATGTTTCTGAAGAACGTCCCTGACACACCATTTTGTCTATCTGCTGTTGCTGTCGCATTATACATTCGTTTTCTCTGCGCGGCCATCGCCTGTTCTTTTGTCGGAGTGTTGTTATCCTGGCCAGCGACACCGCCATCTTGGCCCATGTCATGAGTCAATAAAGGACGAAGGATATCCTCGACGCCGTACTGACGGCAAATCTCCATGCCACGTTCGAACTTGACCCAAGTTCCTTGGTACTTTCCGTAGCCGCCTTGTACTTTTTCGTGCTCGCCCGTTTGGATTTCCTTTTCAAGAATCTTGGTGCGTTTGCCTTTGTCGATCTTGGCAACCTTAAGAATCTGCGTAGCGTTGAGCCAACTGTCATTCCGCCTCCGCATAACTGCTACATTATTAACCTCCATTTCGTAAACGTCGACACCTGAATATATAGCCTAATCAAACGGACTGTTAGTACCGATGGTCTAGTTAAACATCAGACCAGAACAGCCAAGACATACCGAGTAAATCTGGGGCGCCTCTATAAGTGGCATTACACTCCCGTTATTATATCTAAACTGAGCTGAAGCACTCAACATCTGATTCGTCGTCGCCGGAACCACCGCAAAATGTGCCTGGGTTTGCGCCATCACGCTGACTGCTGACGCCGGCCTCTTGGTGCCCACATTGTTTATACTCGCCGGCAGAGGCTGTAACGGCTGCCCCTGTGTCGTCGGCCCAGGGGTCTGCGTTGGTTGCGCAAGAGTGGATGGCTTCTCCATATCGGAAGCCGGGGGTGTGTGGGAGGGAAGGGCGGAGGGGACGGTAGATGAGTGGGCTAGGGCGGGTTGTGGCGTGGGTGTAGGTGTGGGGACGGGTGCGGTCGTAGACATTGGGGGTTGGGCATATGTTGTGGGGCGCAGGAAGGATGATGTATCCGGAAGCGGGATTTAGGGAGGCTTAAAAAGAATAGATTGAGATGATAGTGATAATGATCTGGAGACTGCTGTGATCGGTGGCTCTCAGGGGCTCGTAACGAAGGGAAGATGAAAAAAGAAGCGCTATACTAAATTAAAAGCTGTAATTCAAAGAAAAGACTTGAAAAAAAAATCAAGAAAACGCTGTAGTGAAAGTTAAGCGGAGACCACACAACCACTGCCGCTTGTATCACCAATTAAATCAAGATGCAGAAACGAAGCAACTATGCAATGCACAAAGTATACCGGAAGTCAATAATAGACCGATCCTTAGCCCTGACGTAACTCCACAAGAAAGGAACCAGGACCAACCGCCTCAAGAAAATTAAACAAAAGAGACTGTAAAAAAGACTTTGTGTGTACCTGATACGATAAATTGCTTAGAAGATTAACGACAGGCTCAACGTTAAACACAAACAAATATTGTACAATCACCCGCACAAAGATATTGGCAAAAAAAAGAAGCGGGATTATCTCTATGAGTAAATCCTCAGAATTATCGAACAATTAATTCTTCGGGAAAAAAAGAAACAAAAAAATCATCCACCTTGATCGATTATCGTCAATTTCCAGGATGTGGAATTTCAATTAAACTCGGCGTGTCGTGATGGACTAGGTTTGAATGAGCGTGTTGCGAGCCACGACGCGTTGAGCGCGGGTGGAGTTACAGCGTGCTATGGCAGGTCATCACGTGGATTTGATAAAACGGCAGGGTTCCTGTGGCGTTGACTTTCTGCCACATTATAGGTGAAAGGAACGTTAGCGCCACATTGATTGCCTTTTTAGGATTATAGTGAAAAGTGAGTATCATGACGATGAGATCATTAAGGTGTGAGCTGTGAAACACCAATGAATTTATATTTTTCTTGATTTCTTCGATATCTTCAAAATTTGCCTTGTTGTATTGACGATTTAACAAAATTTGTGCGTCAACACATTTTCGCTATCTTATAACCATGGTCATCCAAATTCCACTGCCCAAACCCATCAACATCCCCCATCTCTACCGCCACCTCCTCCGCGAAGCCTCCTATCTCCCCCGCCCTTGCCGCCAGTATATTCGTGGGCAAATATTCCATCATTTCCGTCGCAATCAGTACCGCAACACCCGCGTGCAGGAACACATTCACGATGGGTATACAGCATTACGGACAATACGAGCAGCGAATGCCGGGGAGTTGGACAGAATGCATAGGATCATATTGTTGACGTATGGAAGATTAGGTGAACATCGGCAAAGGAGAATGAAAGGTATGATAAGGTGGGATGGTCCAGGAAACAGCGAGGAGTTGCAGAAAGGGGTGGCTCGGGTAGTTCAGGCCGTGCCAGGCCCAAAGGGACAAAATCCACCAAAGAAGACCAAGATACTGGAAAAGTGGCCATTGCAAAAGATACTGAAGTATCTAGAGAAACAGAAAGAACAACAAGATCTTATGCCCAAGGTCAAATGGCCAGCGAAAGATGTCACTTCACTAGACCCATGGAAATCACAGCACATCCCTGAAAAGTCAGTTTGGGGCCAGCCACTAGAAGGCAATGCACTGCGGTATAGACTTGCAGCATGGTGGCAGAGACTGCAGGAACGAGTCCTCCCCCCCATGACCGAGACCAAATTCAAACAACTACGAGACCTAGCCAACGGTATTGACAACGGAATGCCCCTCAAAATCACCCCCCGACGAAAAGTCAACCTCCGGGAACTTGAAGCACTGAAGAAAGAACAAGAGCTAGCCGAATGGAACTTTGGCGCCGAACTCACCGCGCCAACGGCCCTCCTCGAACGGCAGAAGTCCCGCCCCTTCCTGCGCAAAAGCGGCCTCAAAGACGACTCGCCCTGGCGCGTTGGGGAACAGTCGCCGATTACCGTCAAGAATTTACAGAGACTGTTCCGGTTTGTCTTTTTCACGGCATCGGTGTTGAGGATGAATCCAGTGACGGGGAAGCGGGAGAATACGTGGGGACGCTTTGAATATCGGGTGCCGGAGGCGGATGAGAAGATGGAGAAGCTGTTTGAAGGGGTTAGCGAGGCGACGGGGTTCCCAGAGAATCACCCCAAGCATCAGTCGTCGATGAAAGCATTGGAAGGCATGGCTCGGGCTCGGGACCGTGCCCAAAGAAAGTGAAATTTGGCAAATAAAAGTGGTAGCCTTTCAGTGTCTATCTACTCCACCGCCTCCGCCAACCGGCCCAACACCTCCCCCTCCACCCTCATCCCCACCCACTCATCCATCATCCTCGCCCCAATTCCTTCATAAAACTTAATACTTGACTCATTCCACTTCAACACCATCCAATCTAACCGCCCCCCATCCATCTCCTTCACCTCCTTTGCCAACGTCACCAACAACATCTTCCCATATCCCTTCCCCCGGAACTCGGACCGCACAAACAAGTCCTCCAAGTAGATACCTGGCTTCGACCGCCACGTGCTGTAATTGTAAAAGTATAGGGCGATACCCGCGGGTTTTCCGTCATCTAGAACAATCAGGCAGCGGGCGGGTCGGTGAGGTGAGGTGGATGCAGGCGGAAGGCCAGGGCCAAGGGAGAAGGCAAGGGTGGAGCGGAGGGTCTCGGGAGTGGCTTCGACCGCGTCGGGTTCTTTTTCGTAGATGGCGAGTTCGGTGATCATCTCCAAGATAGAAGGGATGTCTGTAAATTAGTGTATTATTAGCATAAATTATTTTTGTTTTGTATGCTTGAGTAAACTTGCCAGATTCGTAGGCGTGGCGGATCTCGTAGGTCATTTTGGCAGCGGTAATTGTGATGTTATGTGGTCTCGAAGAGCTGGAAACTCTGTGATGAAGATGATAAAAGTTTTTTATGTGTACCAATTTCCTTTTCTGCATCCAATTGCTCCATTGCCATTCATCATTGTCTACGCCCGATTTCTGCACCTGCTAAAGGGCGTCGTCGTTCTCCACAATCCCCACATCTGGTCATCCCGATCCTTCGCTCCCGTCTACGTCTACCCCATGGAGTTGTACATAAATAATCTTATTTTTCTGTTTCTTGAAGTATCACTATCTTATCTTGTGTAGAAGAGAGACGACCCCTAGCGGTCTAGGGGGACATGGTCTAGTGGTATGACGGATCCTTAGCATGGTTGGAGAATCGGCTTCCGGCTTGGATCAGGTCCGGGGTTCGATTCCCCGTGTCTCCACTCGTGGTTTTTTTGTGTATTTAGCTTCAAAAAATGATTAAAATTCTTGCTTGTGAAGCGCAACAGTAAAAGAAAGACTTAACCGGATTAATCTAGATCAGGAAACAAAAAAAGCATACAACTACAGTAAATATTTACTCGAGATGCAGGATTTTAGAGAGTGATATCATATATTAAGAAAAAGGTATGTCATGTCGCAGGGTCATATCGCGATTGACTGACCATCGTCCCATTGTATATTTACCATCAATATTCAAAAACAAAGTACCAACCGTTATATTACCGAATAAAGCAAGCCATAAAATCAAAACGAGCCGAGGCCAGACATCCGATACCTCATCTGTGGTATCCCACTGATAACACTGACCTAAGAATAAAGAATCAGAAAAAAAAGAAAGCGAATCCAAACTCATTCTCTGTCACAATCGCAAATAATGTTGTAGAATTCTTGCCCAAGCCGCAGAGAAGATGAAAAGCAAATTTGTTTGTCGACTGACTAGGAAAGCCCAATGTTGGCTTATAGGATGCAATAATAAATAATAAAAAAATGTGAGGACATTATTCCTATATTAGCCACCGAGCTCGTTTGCAAGAGCACGACTCAAACATCGGTCACGGTCCTAAAAAAAAGAGAGAAAAGGGGAATATCGATAGTTGATCTGGTTTCGGCCTCAAAATTTAAAGACAACCTTCTCATTTGTCAAATCATTGCCTTTGACTGTCGGCGAAAATGAACATGGGATTTGGCCGCAGTCACGCCACCAATTGAACATCATATAACTGCTTTAGTAGAAGGGTTTGTGCGAGTTGGCGACGCTGAGACTAGTAGCATTGGTAAACACGCTGCCGGTAGAGTTGACAGTGGATGTAGTCATGAAACTGACTGCAGAGCTGGTAGCGACAGAAGATGCACTTGATGTGTTCATGCGACGTAGAGATGAGCCCATAGATGATGAGAGAAGTAGGGAAGGAGTGAGGGCAGGTTTTGCCGAGGCATTGTCCCAACTGGCAGGATGATGCATTTCGAAAGCACGACGGAACCGATCGGCTTCTGTTTTGATGTTAGTGACATTTTTAGGGAGCAGTAGTAGCCATAGCCATTAAATACGCTTACCTTCGTTAGTTGGCATGTCAAATATCAATGTGCCTATTGGCTTTCGGTCTTGAGTATTAATGACTGTGACCGTTTTCTTGACACGCTTTGCGGTGCGGTCACATTGGCCCAGATCAATTTCTACTTGAGTTCCACCACGACCTAAGAAGGCAATGGTAGCAAGTGATGAGCTGGTCTTCAGCCACATCTGAACCACCTTTCCTTGAGCCAAAAGTTCATTATCCTTGCGAATCTTGCGAGCATAATAACGACCAAGCAAAACCCGTTCCCGAATCTTCATCAAGAACTGCTCTCTTGATGGTCTGTTAGCGAACTCATAAACTGCGTGAACTTTATAGGCCTTGTATCCAGTAGTATCATGAATGACAATCTCATGACTGTCGAGGAATGCTACAGATGTCTCATCAAGATCATCATCTTCATATCTAATACCATTGGGTTGACGAGGGACACGGTGGGCAACTGTCATGGGAGTTGAGCCACGTTTGCTTTCGTACAGAATTGTTCGGGAAGCTTCATTACGTTCCAAGACACCAATACGTTGAATTCTGATAGGAGGGAGAACAGCTTCACCGTTCTTACGTTGAAGACGACTGAATAGACATTAGTGAGCTAATCAAATTACCTAAGCAAATGTCTACTTACAGAATGGTGGGGAGATCAAAGCTTGAATCAATACCATGATCATCACTAGAAGCTGAGGCCATACAAAAGTTAGTTAGATTGACTATGGGAATTGTGGTCTTGCCAAACATAGACGGATTGAATAAAGACCAATGTTTCTTTGATGGCGTACCAGGAAGCATGAAATCACCAGGCTTGTTAAACCGACGTTGGGTCGCAGGACTGAGAAGATTTGGCGGCAGAAGAGAGGTTCTAGATTGATCAGGCCAGATGGTATTAAGGTCAGTATGATGCAATAATCTTTATCTAGGCTTGAATTCAGCATACTGTTGTGTCAATATTATTTGACGAAGAGTCTCGATCTGACTCTCCAAA
The DNA here is from genome assembly GCA_002778035.1 of Ambrosiella xylebori. NCBI lineage: Eukaryota > Fungi > Ascomycota > Sordariomycetes > Microascales > Ceratocystidaceae > Ambrosiella > Ambrosiella xylebori. The sequence goes on from PCDO01000001.1 coordinate 2,626,242, forward strand.
AGGTCGATATCTGGTTTCAACATCTCCTCCACTTGTTGAGGCCAGAAAAACTGGCAGCCGGATGGCAGCTTCTGAGCAATTGGCATTGGTGCCAATTGCATGCTTTGTGAACATCGAGTGATCGTATCATGAATAGCTTTAATGTGGGGGTCATTGGTGGCAGCGTTATCGAGAGCCACAGCACCAGGCATCTGTTCGAGAATTGTCAAGAGGCGGGCTACTTGGCATGGTGCTAGGCGTGTAGGACTGATAGTATTGGTGACATTGGCCGCCAATTGGATGGTGGCGGCGATGTCTTGGGAGATAGACATGGCCAACAATCGATTCGGATTGGTGACAGTATTGCAAAGTAAAGTTGATTATGGTTAGGTCGAGATATCAGGTAATTTTGGTGGTCGCGTGATCGGTTTCCAAAAAGTATTGATTTATATGTGCGAAATTTGGTACTGAAATTTGGCGTATGTGAATCGCTAAATGAAGACCTGGATAGTGACAAACAATAGTCTGTCGAATCCGTAGTGGTTATTTTCGTAGATCAGAGAATTGATATTTCAAGTATGACTTCATCAAGACGATGGTATCAGAAGACAAAAAAGGCCGGATTAATCAAGAGAGAAAAGAGGCAAGGTGCGCTAACAGCAGTATAGCAAGTATTAATTATTGAAGTCAAGTCACGGCGCAGAGGTAGCAAGCTCTGCGGAAAATGCAGAATGAGGCATGCGAGAAGTCGAAGGTGTGAGTTGATGGGCCGGGAGCTGATAGTGGGTGGGTTCATCAATCTAAGGGATGTCGTAAACTGGAACAAGCTAGAGTCACTTCAGTAGGCGGCAGGAAAAGCCAGTATTAGCGTATTAGTGATGGTTGCTCAAATGGCGAGTTAATGCAGTGAGCGTCATCAATAGGTACAATCGCTCATTGGTGCAGAATACAGTTCAGCAAAGACATCACTGGTATATACAAAAACTCATGAGACTAGTGACAATATTCGATAATTTTGCTAAAGCGCTATAGACAAGAACGAAGGTAAGTGTATGTTGATGACAAGCTCAATAAATACGCGAAACGTTGGCTACAAGAATAACTGATTTTAGGTGGTATCGATGACAGATGATGATAGCTTGAACTGCGAGGCAGAGCAATCCGAGGTTTGTGGGAGCGACAAATGCTGCAAGAGGAGTTACTGGAGGAGTGGGGGCTTCCGAGGACCAAAGGTTGCGAACCGAAGAAACAACAGTAGGTCCACAAGAATCTATAGGTGATAATAGGTTTATTGCTGAATACACACGGGATGCCAGTTACGGTTGATCTGATCAAGTAGGTTATTAGCATTGAGGGCTATAGATGTGGTGTTTTAAAATAAGGCTGGCTTTTTAGTGTTTGTCACAAAAAGAAAACAATGGCCGCTTATTCACATGTTACAAGTTGACAACTATGGACCAATCATTTAACTTTCCCATTAATGGAAGTTCCGAGTGGGACAAGCAACTTTGTATGTACCTTTATCGGCTCGCAAATCTTTCGCAATAGGAAGGAATTCACGTTTCTTAGTGCTACAATTGCGGCTTCCGCTATCTGCAGGCATACGCAGGGTCCCCGAAAGGTAACTGAGCACACGACCAACTCCAAGCTTTACAGGGTATTTTTGCTTAAGCACTAAGCGAATGTGATGAATTTTGGTAGATATCGTTATTATGTGCATAATTGAAAACCACAGTCCTCTGCCCAGATTTCATCATTTGCCACAAATTCCGGTTGCACAAAAAGTTTGATCTCTGGTCTATTTCTAATTGCCTTTGTCGCAAATTATTGATATCGGAACCTTTGTACCTTAACCAATTGCTCTAGCATGGACAGTTGCAGACCACTAGCAAACCAATATGATTAAATGGGGTTTGAAGCAGTCTTTCGAATCCAAAATGTACATCTCGACCAATAAGATTATTTGAGCGGCAAATTATAGTCTCCATTACCAGATAAATACATTACTATCCCTCACCAAAAGTCCGCAAAGTTCACCAAACTTAACACTAGTTAGTCGGGCAACTTCGACAGCTTTCTGGAGGTTCTTTCCGCACTTGATGCCTTCTCTTGTCATGTTCTAGCCTGAAGTGGTTTCCCTGTCGGCGTAATCTGAAATTGAATTTTCCATCACAGTAGACCTGGAATTTTCTCTTCCATCGTGATTCTACATATAACGGCATCATACCTCGTTGAAAACTCTATGTAGTAACAGGACCTTGTTGCCCTGCAGAAATTCTAATCACGGACCTTTCTTTGTTCGTCCTTATGGATCCTTTTTTCGTGTTTAGATTTTTCTGATTCTGCCCACTGCACGCGACGCAGGACTTTGTTGGTGCTGGCCATACCAGTCTCCATAATTGAAAGTGTCATTCTTTTTTTTAGCTTGAGTCTCTGTAATCCCTGACACGGACCTCGATCCGAGATCGACATTTCCAAATTTTGAATCTCGCTTGCCCATTTTAGTTCAATCTAGCTTGTATTGACTGGTGCTTTGGTCGGCAAGCATTGGGTAGTGTCATTTTCAGGCCGTTTCCAGACCGTTAACAGATTGCCACAAGTTTTACGAACAACTTTCACTTGTAATAGGTTTGTTCCCTACCAGTCGACTAGCTTCTGGCTGATAAGACTGAGTGTTCGGAAGGTCCTCAAGCTGCCACCCGACAGCTCGCCTCAATCCCCTTCTTCCATATAATTAATTATTCTTAGATCACAGATTGTGGTTGCCTTGTGTCTAAGTCTCACACATCCTCGGCGGTGAGTGTCCAGGGTGTCCGCTCAAGGGGGTGATTTGCCTACATCTGTGATAATTAAATATCTCCGATCACTGCTATTGTGTATCGGGGGTACCGTCGTCATTCTCGCATGGCTTCGAAGTGGGTTAGTGGGCTGTCCAAGTTTTGGGTTGCCCTAAATTTCTCAGCCGATGTCAGTCATATAAGAGTAAGTTAAGCCAAGTATATCTTATTCCCATACTTTTCCCATTCACTACAACTCGATGATTTGAATCAAAGTTTGATGTTTTCTTATCAAGCTGCTTCCTGTCATTCTCTCAACAGCTACATAGTGCCGTTGGAACCTTACTATCAGGCATTGTTACCGTCACCTGTGTGTTTCATCCCTATGGCTCCGCACATAATCCTTCATACCGCGGATGTGCTTCCCCCGATCAAGTGGTCTTGTGTTACATTACTATCTTGGGTGGGCTCAGATGTCAGAGCTCATCACTTTTATCCTTCATCGTAGAAACACAGACTTTCTAGGTGTAACGTTTATGCATCTTTTCAAGTCTTGCATTAGTAAACGTCTTTTGTTCAAGATTGTGCATTTTATTTCCATTTTGCAAAGCTCGGGCGACCAAACAGCCTGTTTTATCATAAGCCGGTCCACTACAGCCGCTTCACCCACCAGTCAGGATTTCCATTAAGACCCAGATTTTCTTTGCTGTCTGGCGTCTGACGTTGTGTGGTAACACCTATTGGTTCCTCACCACAATACATATCATTGAGAACGTCAATATCATCTAACTATACTATTCTAGGATCACCACAAACGTGAAAGGCAGATTCTGCGTCTTCTCGATAATGCTGGCTTCAGCTGGCGTATCTACTTTGTAGCAGCTTCGGGGTTCCTTGCCTCCTCATGGAGTCTCATAGCCACTAATATTGTAACTCCTGGCTTGTATTACATCTACCCGCCCGAAAACAGACTTTCAATCGATGCTGGCTTGGCTATGGATGAAGTCACCCTGACTTCTACTATCATTGGTATGATACTATTTGGGCATTTTGCGGATAGGCTTGGTCGCCAGTGGCTGTACGGATATGAACTTGTCATCATACTCTCAGCACTCGTTGGCCTGGCCTTTGCGTCTGATGGTTTTATGTACATGGATTCAGATGGCACTACCAGCTCGTCTATGAACATATATGCAGCCATATTCTGGTGGCGTTTTGTCCTCGGTCTCGGTATTGGAGCAGAAGTAAGTTTTTCTAGTTCATATCCATCTAATTTATCATTCAATTGTTAATATTGTTTAAATGTTACAGTACCCTATGTCAGCTATAATTGCAACCGAGTTTGTTTCGACGGAGTTTCGTGGCCGCCTAGTAGCGGCTGTCTTTTTTGCTCAATCTGTTGGTCGCATGACCGCTTATCTTATTGGGTTTGGGGCACTTCATGGAATCAGTCGTCAACACGGCCTGGCTTTTAGTGATACCACCGAAAAGGCAAAGATCATTGTCGACATTGTCTGGCGTCTTGTGGTAGGTCTTGCTGGTGTTCCGGCCCTCTTGGCTATTGGACTCAGGATGACGATTCCTGAAACTCCTCGTTTTTACTCTTCAGTCTTGCAAGATTTTAAAAGGGCACGTGAAAGTGCTGCTTTGATTGGAGGTCCTCTTAGTCGCTCTCATTCTTCAGACAACTCTACATCGTCATCCGCAAGTGGCCCCAAAGACTCTGTATCCTGGTGGCAGCGGGCCAGTTTATACTTTTTTGGAGAGTCCAAGGGTATCTTGACCTTGGGTGCTATCGGTATTTTATGGTTTCTGCTAGACTTTGCGTTTTATGGCACTGGCCTTGATAGTCCAGCCACTGTCAATACGTTATGGAGTTATGCCGCTCCTCCCGCCGATGATGCCGTCATATTTCCGCCTGGTTATGGGTCCTGGAAGTCGGACCCTGCCAATGTCAATGCAACAATTGCAGAGACGCTGAACACAAACATGATTAGAATCATTGAGGTCACTTCCATTCCCTCTCTTGTTGGGAGTTTTCTGGCTATCCCGATTATTGACTACTTTGATAGGCGATCAATGCTTGCTTGGATTTCCTTAATCGTAGCCGGAATGTTCCTTATTGTTGGAACTACTGTGCGGTATCTGATTTTTGATACCAACCGCTACGTGAGCATTGTATTCTATGCCTTCAGCCAGTTTCTCATTAATATGGGACCTAATACTCTAATCTTTGTCCTGGCTGCAGAAATCTTCCCCACTGAGTATCGCGGTACGTGCTATGGGTTTGCTGCCGCGGCTGGGAAACTTGGTGCCGTCGTAGTGCGGCCGATCACGAACAAGTTTGGAAAAGGACATAATGGTATCTCTACACTCTTTTTTGTGTACTCTGTAGTCATGCTCGTTATGGCTCTCTTGTGTTGGGTACCAATGTTCAAGAAGTGGATTCCAACTGTACAAAAGCTCAAGGAACCAGATTCCTCATCCGAAGAAGACAATGACAGCGACAGTCAAGGCGAAGCCTCTACAGATGCTGAAAATCGACGGAAATATAGACATCCTTATTGGCTGAATAGATTCAAACCTGTAAGATTGGACACTATTCCTCTTGAAGAGATTTGCTTAGCCTGGCCTCCACCTATGGGGAACAGGAATCGATTTCCCGATGGTGGAGTTGGGGGCACGTTCGATCTGGCTCAAGAGCTTGCGGATGAAGAGTTGAGTGCCCCAGGATCCCGCGGGTCCGCAAATGAAGGCCTGGATTGGCTGGAGATGCATCGAATGACTGTCGCTGGTACAAAGCCGGAACCGGTCCACCCTGACCTTCACGCCCGAATGGTGCCTGGCTTTGGAGGCAACTCGGAAGACAAATAAGGAATGAGTTGATATCTAATTATTCCCATTTATTTGTATATTATACCATTTATCTGCATTAATATTATTCACAGCGCTATGGCTTTCTCATTTTGTCATTATGCCTATAACCTAACATATTTGTACTATATATTTGTTTTCCAATTTGAGACAAGTGATGAAATAACCGCCTGGCGACAAAGGTACCTTTTGTTCCATAGCGATAGCCTAAATAGGAACTTTTACCCTAGCCACCCCAGAGCTGTGAATAATCCGAAGTAATCATTTGATCTCTTGTTTCTTTACTGGTCTTGGCAGTTCCCATGCTAATAATATCATCACCTTATAACGCAATGTACAAAGTACTTCCACCTCATGAACAACTCCCAGCCTACCCACTGCCGATTATTGGCTCTAGTAGGGGCACTGAAAGTCTGCTTTTTTTTGGCGAGGTTGGGCTTGGAGGACTTAAATATGGGTATGACAGTTGAGGCTTTAGGCATATCAAAGGATACGGGCCGTTGTACTTCTGGTGCAAAGTCTTGGGGATTGTGATAATTATGGTGGGTCTGCATGGACGGGAAGTGGAGGTTGAAGCTGACATGGATGTTACCGGATGATCAAAGGAATTCTGGTCAAATATATAATACAAAGGGAATCATATTGTAATACATAAGGCATGGTCGTAACTAGTGTACAGGAATGCTAACTATAAGGACATGATGGGAAACATGTGTAACGAATTGCTGACCCTTAACCTGAAGGGTTCTGATAGTAGGATTGTTTATCATAAAATTCATCAAAAATTGTGAGACCCATCTCAAGGCTTACCGCCTTGTCTGACAACAGGATAGAACATACCCGGAAGCACCTGTCCAGTTTCCTGCTTGGATACAACAGGACTCAACAAATCGATATCCTGAGCTGCAACAGCTAACGGCGTCTCACTCAGCGGTGCCGACTCAAAGATGCTTCTCATCTTTTGAAAGATACTCGAGACTGCCGCAGTAGCAACCGGTGCATTCGGTCTCACTGGCAAGCCAAGCTTCTTCGTGGGGGCCTGGGCCTGAGCAGCTGCCTCTTTTTCCTTGGCCGCTTGGAGATTCTGGCGTTCCTCTGCTTCGACACGGTCTGCCTCTTGAAGGAGAGAGTTGAAGCTGATTCGATGGATCGGTGATGGCCGTTGAGGTACTGGGGCACCCTGAAGAATCGGGGCAGCAGAGACACGCTTTTGAACGGCGGCTTTGGCTGCGGCCATGTCAAGAGACGGGGTATCTGGACGCAACGATCTCAGCAAGCGCATCTGGTGTTCCGACCAGCTAGTCGACACACTCCGAGGTGGAGGTGCCAAGGCTGATGCGGCATTCTGTTTTACCGGTGACGCCTCGGGAGTTAGTAGATCAGAGGACCCATTAGCATGGGACAGGGCGATGGCGGCTTGTTGGGCGGAGAGTTCCTCGCCGACGGAGGCATCGGGAGGGGGTGTGGTGTTGCGGATGTCATAAGGAGAGAAAATGGGGGACTTGGCGAGGTGGGCAGAGCGGGGGGTAGGGGCGGCTGGAGTTAGGTTGGCGCTAACAACAATGGGGGTGGAATCAATGGCAGTACTAAGGGGAACAGGCTTGCGACGGATGCCGGATTGGGAAGATGAGAATGAGATGGTGGACTCCATTGGTGGGAAAAGGGCGATGGGAATGTTGGGGGTGTTAAAGGTGGGAATGGAGTTGGTAGGAGAGGAAGCGGTGGTGGATGGAGCAAGCGTGGTGTTAATGGTGTTGATGGAAGTAGCGCTTTCGGGGATTGAAATGGTGGTGCGCTGGGAGGGAGTGGGAGAAAGATCGAGGGCAATTGGGATGATAGAGTGGGTTTCCACAAAGTCTTCAACTTCCGAGGTTGAGTTGTCCGTCGATTGGACATTGATGATAGCGTCGCCACCAGCAGACTCGGGTGCCTTGGTTGTCTCGGTAGTAGCAGCGCTGTCTGTGGCTTCCTTCTGGACAGGGACGAAAATGGGAGTAATGTTGCCAGATTCTTCGTGTTCATCCTCAGTATCGTATTCTTCATCAGATGGCACTTCCTGGACAGCTGTCAAGGGGCCCCGTTTAAGAGGAACGTTGATTTGGTGAGGCTGCGAGGGATCGACGGGGGCTGACCACTGGAAGGGGATAGTGACGGAAAGCTTGGGGCGCTCAGTAGTGGTGGGTGTGATGCTGATGTAGACAGAAATGAGTTTGTCGTTCTCATCTTCCTTGTCCTCTTGTTTCACATCAAACCGTTCCATGGTACTAGCCTCCTCTGACTCTGACTCTGACTCTGACTCTGACTCTGACTCTGACTCTGACTCCGAGTCTTCATTCTCAGAGCCTGAGACATCTCTTAACTCTGCCTCCATGGCCTGAATCCGCTCCCCAATCAGCCAGTCGAATCTCCCAGAGACACTTGACAGCGGAATTGCGGACAACGGCACACTAAATCCTTCACCCCCCCTTTTCAACATCTTCTCCAGTTGATCCGTCTCCAACATCAACGCCGCATAGTCATCAACGCCCACAACTTGCTCATTCCTCGACCGACTCGGTGTCGCCACTGGAATGGCATTGGTAATTTGCTCCGAAATCATCATATTCAACCCCAACCGCTTCTCTTCCAGCTCCCTCAACCTTCGGCACCCCGAGGCTCGTTCCTCCTCCAGTAAATGCTCCACCTCTCTAATCTTGGCGTCAGCCTCCTCCTCAATTTTTTGCGTCTCGTCGACAAATCTGATGGCCCTCTCATCGTCTTCACGGGCCCGCGCCTGCTTTAGTTCCTCGCCTTCCTGCTTTCTCCTCCGCTTGATTTCAGCGTCTTCGGCTTTGCGGGCGGCGCGGATGGCTTCCCATTCGACGCGGCGAGTCTGCGTGAGGGTAGCGGTTTGCTGTTCATAGGTGGAGCGGAGCGCGTTGATGGATTGGTCTCTAGTGGTTTCCAGAGTGTCCAGAGCAGTGGTGTATTTGGATGGGGTTGAGAGCTCTGTGAGTGTTGTTTGGATGGACAAGAGAGTCTCGGCCATCTGCGTCAGCAGATTAGTGATAGTAGTGGTATCGGTGTGTTGCGCCGGCGACAACATGTTTGTGGTGATTGTGAATTAGCTGGGCAAGTTTAAGTGGGGTTCGATGGTATGACGATGGTGATGATGACGATGAAAATGTCCCGCTAATCTTAGATGTATCCGGCAAAAGGCCAAAGCAAAATTAAGCTTAAAGAAAAACGAATGAAATCCAACAGGAAAGAAAAGCAGAAAGAACAACCGACAGCAGGATATCTGTCACCTTGCCCATATACTCACGATACCAGCCCATGTCCAAGTCCCCCCAAAGAGCTCACTCCCCTCCGACCAACCACCTCATCATTCGTCTCATGTCTCTTGTTCCAGTCGCGGCACAATCACGGCACAGAGCTCGCCATCCGAAGTCACGATGCCTTATCTGGATTCAGCCCTACGACTCTTGTTTAACTTTTGAGAGCTGTCCTCTGGTTGGCCGGGCGGGCCCCTGACATTACACTGGATTTCCGCATGGGGCAATTAATAGTCTGGCCGCAGTCTTCCGGCCAGGGTCTTAATTTGTTTGGCAGGACCTGAGGAGGTTACGGGATGTGAATATCTCTGGACGTGACTGGAACATTAAAGAGACTGAGTTTGACGCGGTGAGCTGTGCCACTCTGAAGATATGTGAAGACAAGTACTACGGGGTGAGTAGTGTGGCACGGCTGAGACTAGAGGTGGTGGGAGGCCAGGTCGTGGGAATGGATGAAACGGGGGTTGGAGCGGCACAGGAGTTTCAAAACTTTTGTAGAGGCTTTTTGGAAGGAGATTAACAGTGAGTTCTTATTCCCTTTTCTCTTTTCATATCGGGTTCTAACTTATCCGTAAGTTTTAACCATAGATCTAAGCTTACTAAGGACACAGGCACTTGACCCTATAAGTCTCCAAGCGTCCTGTTCCTGTTTTGTCACTGTGGAAAGAAACCCCAGCGCGCCTTATGGAAACAAAACTCTGTGAAACAGAAGCGGCGTTGACAGCTTTCAGAAGGTTGGTTTTGTGTCATGTTGACTGTCAGACAGTGGATTGTGATATTTGGTTGCTTGCTGACAAGAGAGAAAGAAAGAAGCTTGGGATGTTTCAAGTCTATGAATAACATCAGCACCAGAAACAAAATTATCGTGAGTTAGGATTGTGAGATATTCGGATGTTTACGTGGTCAGAAAGACTAGCAAACCGGTGTAGGTTACGTATAAATTCATAAATTTATATTATCATTATTTCATGTGACGTCATTTTGTATCTAAACACTGCCGCTTTCACTGACTCATGTATGCCAGCAAACTGTACAATAACCGGTTGTTAATCCGACATCCCTCCTCGCCGCTTCCCCCCCTCACAAACCCACCCTGCAACCACTTGACAATCGTTGCCTGATCCAGCCCGCGGAAATTCCCCTGCGTAACCATAACCACCGCCTGCATACACGGTGTCGTTCCTTCCTCCCCCCAATGCCCCATCCCCCTTACACCCCTCGGCAAATGCGGTCCATGTTTCTCCGGCTCCTTGCAGACAATTTCCTCCTCTTCATCATCGTCGTCCTCACAGAGCTCCGTGACATCCGCAAGACTCGGCAGGTCTTCTGCGCAACAGCTAGGGCCCAGAAGACATGTGACGGCGCCAGAGTCATTATTAGCGATGTGGCCGGGCGGATACGAAACGTGGTTTCCCGTCAAAGATATTATCGTGAGTTGATCGGTGCAACAGGGAGTTCCACGCCGGCAGGAAGGGCGAAGGGTCCGCATAGCTTGAGTCATGAAGGAGGACATGTCGGCGGGGGACATAGGGCGGGGGCTTTTGAAGAAGAGGACAGGGGTCGATGGGCCTGCGGTAGCGGCGGCGGCCGGCGTGGCCGGGGCCATCAAGTCGGTGGAGATGGTGGAGGTGGTGTTGGGGTGGAAAGGGAGGAAGTAGGGGTCGGTAAAAGGATCTAGTGGGGCGGTGATGCTGGATGTGGCGGGAACAAGTGAAGTTGACGGCAACGGAGAAAGAGGTCTAGTTGTCCTTGCATATATCAAGTCCATGACCTCCTGGTTGCTAGTGTTGATGTTATCAATTCCTTCCAATAACCCACAAGCGCCCACCTCTCCAAAGATATCCCGCACGACATTTTCCGCCCCGCCAATCTGCAATCCCTCTATAGCCATATCCTTGTCTCTGTCTCTGTCCTTGTCCACAACCTCCTCATGCTGCCCACACCGTCTCATCTCCTCCCTCAACTCGCCAATCTCCTGGCGCAACCCCTTGATAACCTCCCGGTTCCTCTTATCCAACTCCTCCAACTCGGCCAATCGCTCCTTTTGCTGCGCGCGGAACCGCCGCTGGTTGTCTCTCACTCGTGCGCGCGTGTGCTCCACGGTGACCCTTTTGCACCTGGTTTTCTTGGCCGCCGGAATTGCATCGGGGACATCGGCTAGTGATAGCGGAGGTGGTGGTGCTAGTGCTTGTTGGAAAGTTTGGGCTGTCAATGGGATCAGAGGATGGAGTTTGCTGGACGACATGGCGGGTTTTGCCGGTGTGATGGCCATAGTAGGTTAACAAAAGATAAGATGTCTTATCTCTTCTGCTAGTGCAGAGATGAAGATGATAAGAACGTCACCGACTATCCAACAGGGCTCTTGCCAGTAGAGATGAGCGATGTATGTGTGAAAAAAGATAAAAAGATAATCGGCGAGAAACCGTCGCCAAAAGATTGTACTTTGCAGCACAAGTTTGTTAAGCAAGTGAAAGAAAAAAAAATAAAGAGGACTCCTGCCGAGCGTAGAAATTCAACAATCAAATATTCTGTGTAAAAAGAAAAGAAAAAAATCTAGGGTTGGAAGTGAGACTGCCGTACTTTCCCAATTGGTAAACACAAAACGCACAAATTGAGTTGTAAACGGTCGTAACAAGGTATGGTCTTCCCTAAAATGGGTTTTGGCTTTTGAAGATGGGATGAAACAGGGTTTAAAGATGTGAAGTTCTGTGAGTTGTATCCGGAATGGTTGAGATCTAAAAAAGGGTCAAAGAAATGTGCAGGTATTAATCGCTTGTTGCGGAATGATCGATTGAGTCAGTAGATGTTGTAGAATCGGAGGTTGAGGTTTATGAGGAGAGAAACGCCATTTTAAACGGAGGGTTGCAATTAGTCGATATGTCATCAGTTATGTGGATGATGGCCCAATCATGTTTCAAGGATGAATGGAGGGGGCCATGTGAGGTGATGGTAATGGTAGGGTTAGGGTATATATATATATATATATATATATATATGGTCGAATGACGGCCGACATATGGGCACAAAGACTCGGACAAAGACATGTTTACTGGAGTCACGAACGATAACGAAAAGAAAATTTTGAGGACTCAGACTATACTATATATTGGCCCCGCAGGGGCACTTGAGGTGAGGGGTAGGGGGAAGCGCGTGGTTAAGTAGATACAAGCCGACCAAAGGGCAAGATACTATATAAAAAAACAAGAAAACTGAAATCATGCTGAGAAACGGGGGAGTATAAATATAAAGATATAACAACAAAGTACAAGGTAAGTCGACAAATATAAAAATAATAAACCAAGAATGAAAATAATAGTAAAAAAAAAGGGTATCAAGTCAAAACCAACGCCAAACGCCAAACGCTGTCCCTGCCTATTCCTCAACTCCATCTCTCTGCAACCTCCGTATTCTTTTTCTCGCTCTTGTTCTTTCTTTCTTTCTATTTTTTATTTTATTTTTTTTTTAAAAAAAAGACTATATTAAGAGGACAACGACGGCGGCGAGGAGGAGGGGCGAATAAGAGATGGGTGAGGAGGCGTGGTTTACGCCGGTTACCTGGGGGGTCTTCGCCTTGACAACAATATTTTGGGCGAGTGAATCTTTGGAGCGGGTCCATTCTTCAGTGGTGAAGTTGCAGTTCCACAAGATGTATTCCGCGGCTGTTCAAAGACTAGTTAGCATAAATTAATCTATACAAAAGAGAAAAAAAGAAATCAAGACAAAAAACTTACGTCCCATAGGAAACCCTGCCTTCGAAATACAACTCGAACACAACGCCGCAATCCTCGCCACATCAAAACTATCATTCGTACACACGCAATCCTTCTCCGCCGCCTGCACTCTCTTCATATCAACCGCAGACAATTGCCCCAGCTGTGAAACATTGGTGCTCGCGGCGCCGTTGGCGTTGGTTGAAGTTGCCGTAGCAGTGGCGGCGGGCTGATTTTGGTTGGCGGCGTTGCCGACTTGCATGAGGGTGGTGGAGTCGAGGATGGTGGGGAGGTCGGAAGTGGTAGTTGTTAGGAGGGTTGGGGGGGAGGAGGTTGTGAGGATAGAGATGGGGGTGGAGGTTGTAAAAGAGGTAGTGGTGTTGGGGAAGAAGAAAGAGGAGGTTCTGGTGATGTTTTGGAAGCGAGAGGTGGTTGTTGAAGAAGTCAAGTTAAATAAGGGGGCCGTGGTGGTGAGGATGCTGGTGGCCGTGGCCGAGACTGTGGCTGTGGCCGTTTTCGTTTTCGTTTTGGTCTTTGTGATTTCGGTCTCGGTGGTGGTTTTGGAAGTCTTTGTCCGTGATGTGGAATGTGACGTCGATGTCGACGATTTTCTTGTTTTTGTTTTGGAAGAAGATGATGATATTGACGTTTTACTCCCCGTCTCCACCGCGCCCGCCATCCCCGTCCCAGTTACCGCCCCCGATTGCATTACCGTCTTATTCCCAAACCCAAAACTACTAGAAAACGTCACCGCCCACCTCTTCCCAATCTCCTCCTCCGGCGACGCCGGCAGCATAGCCCGCTGGGTAATGGAGGCAGCCTGAGACTCGATGAATTCGTGGCGTTTGACTTTGCGCAGTTCGTCAGCGGTAGAGCCGGAGACGGGGATTTGGCAAATGGAGGAGAGCTCAACCATGGGGCCGCAGATGTCAATACATGCGAGGGGGATGTCGTTGGGGGAGAGGTCGGCGGTGGTGGTTGTGGTGGTAGAAGAGGCAGAGAGGGCGAGGGGGGTGAGGAGGAGGGTGGCTATTATGTGGGATTTCATTTTTTGGGTGGGGTTGGTCGTTAAGTTTTGGGGAAGAGAGAAGAAAGTAAAAAAAGAAAATGAAGGAGCCAGTCGATCGTGTAGTCGTAGAACGTAAATATCGAGATAAAAATAAATAAATAAAATAGTCCAGTATCGCCCTTATCAGTTTCTGAAGCCGTAAATCACGGAACTGAGATGTATGAAGCCAGTGTTCTTTGTTCTCGTCTCTTGGTGTCGATATCCCATCGAACTCTAATGATGATAACAGTAATAAAAATAAAATAAAAAAGAGGAACAAAAAGTGGTGATAACTCAATATCACTCACACACACCGCAGCACTAGGCGCGTCGAATCGAAGGTAAAATAAAAAGAAAGAAAAAATAAAATAAACGAAAGACTTCTGCTGCTTACAATATCAAATCACCTCGTCGTTGCTACTATTGACGGTGAGGGCATAGCTGATCTAGAGGGCAGAGGCAAAGGAAAGGAAAGGAAAGTTGAAAACGGAAGAGGGAGAGATGACGATAAGAGGGAAGAAGTCGAGTTTAGCCAAAATAACTAGAAAAGAAAAAGAAAAGAAAAGAGGCTTAACTTTGTTTTGTGTGGGTATAGATTATGGATGGATAGATGGTTGGTTGGTTTAATGGGTTCGCGGACGAGGAGCAGGAGTCAACGAGGAAGGAGCACGAAGAGGAGAACAAGGCAGCAAAGGACAGAACAGGATAGAAGAAGAGAGATAATGAAGGAGGAAACAGGATTGATTGTGTTTGAGTTGAGTTGGGCACGGGGAGCGAGCTAGCAGGGAATAGACCATGGAGTGAGTTGGTGGAGATGGGGGATAGCGAGGGCCGTGGATATGGTGATTAGTGCTGGTGTTGATGTTCACTAGTAATGATGGGTAGTTATTTACTGTAGATAGACTTCCTTTATTATGTCACTTTCATGGATAAACAGTTTGATACTAGACATTATCTATGATAGCTATCCTATATATTTGCCTTCTTCGCTATGTAGGCTCTTCTCAGACACCTCCTGCTGCAGCTGTAAACTGCTCATTTTCAAACAGATTGTGCTGCTGACCGCAGAGTTATACTGACGTGATATTGTTTTCTCTATTTTCTCGGACCCTGGATTATTGCATACATATTTACATTTAGGTTTATTTGCGTGCAGTCTTGGTGTTGTGCTATGAGTGGGCATCCCGGTTCAAGATACCGTACCTTGCATGAGTGACAGACTGACAGAGCCTCGAGATATCTTTAGGCATTCTTCTCCATAGACTATGCATTTCTCTTTATTTTTATTTTTATTTAAGGAAAATAAAAATAAAGAAAAGAAAAGAAAAATCCGGTGATATCACTCTGCTCCTTGTCTTAATCTTAACTTCCACTGGCATCAAATATTCCTTCTTTTCCAGAACCCACCTATAGCATCACAATCACAGCACCCATCATGCCCCCCCTCCCCTACAAACATGAAACAACTCCCGTCTCAACTCTGAACCCACCTGCCCTTACCCTTTTCCTCCACTAAGAAGAATCTCCCCATTTCCATCATTGATCATTCCGTCCTACATGCAAACTGTGGATTTTCGAGGCTTCAGATCGCCAAATAATGATGTAGATGGATAGATGATACTCTCGGCATCTCCACCGATAGCCTGGCAGATTATCAAATACATCTCCGCTATCCATCTGATAATCCCCCGAACTTACCATCGGCCGGTCTTGCCCTACTTGCCCTTCCGGTAGGTAACCTCGCATTTTCTTCTTCTTTCCTAGTCCTCGACAAACATCATGAAAATTTTCGAATTATCTGATGTTTAGCGAATGTATCTACATAAATGCGACACAAATAACAAAGCAGTACCGGCCACCTGGACCAGACATAAAACAAATTCAACAAATCCTAGTCTTTTTTTTCAGTGTAGGCCCAGGCATTTGGAGAGACCCTTTGCTTTTTCTGCTTTGACATGAGACGGAGGCAATGTCAGCGCTTATGAAAGATGACGGTTGCTTTTCTTTCTTTTCTTTTCTGTCCGAGATACATGTTGTGATGACGAAATCTTGCTTAATATTTATTTCCAAGTCACATGATGAAAGCTGTTGGCCTAGTTGTGGCTCGTCAGGTTTAAGGTTGTTCCTTGAGGATGTAAAGGCGACTTACACGCTGGCCAATCAGTGTCCAGGGCTGTCCTCAACCCATCTATCAGAATCCCCACATACACATTCTATCAACCCTCTGAAAAGATTCTAATCGTTCTACATAAAGTCACCATTGCGAATATACTATCATCCATCATATTCCCACATCACGAATATTTACCTATATATTTATTTATTTCTCTCCCCCGTGATCAATGCACCCACAGCACATCCACATGCACCTCTGCAAAATCTCTCAATCCAAGACGCGGGGTATTCTTGAGACAACGGCACCGTGCATGAGAGTGAAACACTTGCTCTTCACTTGCTTTTTGCAGTCATTTGCCAATAGCAGATAAGAAGAAAATGGAGTTGTGGATTTGTTAACAAAAGGGTTAAGAATCACAGAAGTTATCATATTCACCTAGGTCTAATGATGTCATCATATACACACTGCTTCGTGAATATACAGACTTTAGACTTAATATTTACCGGCACTGTGATTATGAAGCCCTCACCACCAACCTCCAAATATTTACTGATCTCCTTTTATTCTTTCATCCACTGAAACACCACCACCAACCGTTCGTAAATCCCAACGATCTCAAACACCCTCCATCCACCCTTCACTCTCCCCCTCCCCTTTCCTCGCTTACCCAACCCACGACACACCTTTCTGCTACCTTTCTGCTACCTTTCTGCTTGCCGCCTCCCCATATCTCATCTCCCATCGCTGCACCCGTTTCCAGGTACCGATTTTAGTTGTGCGTAATCATGGTTTGTGTCAGGTGAAGATCATCAGTTGAGATCAAAATAGCATGGTGATCATTTTAATGGCGTCTAGTTCCGGCGGGAACCTTCTTTTTTGAGATAGAAAAACAAAAATGAGATGGCCAGAGTTAGGGTTAACAAAGAGGTGACTGGGGATTTTTCGGGGATTTTCCGATTTTCTACAAAACATGAAACACCAAATTTAACTACACTGACTGAATTCGTCAATAACTAGACAAAAGAATATACTCCGCTGACCCCGAACCCCAACTCCAACAAACCCTAATCCCATCCCTCCGACATCCGCCCAATACTCTCCATCCTCAACCTAACCCGCCCCCCATCCCCCTTATCCATTACCCCCGCCCATTAAACACCCACCCAGGCCTCTTCATCCCCTACGAGATCCTCACCCAGTCCATAAAGCCGCTCTATCACTGGCTGACGGCCCCCGAGACCGCGGCGGCGTCGTTTTGTGCATGGAGACAGTCGGGGCAGTTGGGGAGGCATTTCGGCTCGGTGTTGAAGAAGGAGAGGGGGTCATCGGGTTGGGAATTTGGGGAGGTAGTGGTGGTGCTTTGGAGGAGGTAGGTGAGGAGAGAGTGGATGTCGGTGGTTGCCAGCTTGCTGGGACGGAAGTGGCGGGGGTCACAGAGGAATGAGAATTTTGTGAGGGATGGGGAGTTACGTGAGATTTTCGACGGAGAACGAAACTCGCCAAAATTGATGGCAATGACGATAGCATCGGCGGATCCTGACGCAGCATACGGGTTATCGTACACGGCGATCGGGCCATCGGCCTTCTTCATTGCTTTACGGCCTAGCTCCCCCTCAAGTTCCGCCGCGGTAACCAGCGGATTACAACATGAATCGAACACGGCAATCTCCCCTGGCTCCTCCTCCATCAACTCTCAAATAACCTCCAACACTGGCGACTCCCGCGTGTCGCTCGTGTTCTTAAACGCATACTCAAATGCCGCCAGCTTCCTCCCCCTCACCGTCCCATTCAATGTTTGGATAGCTTGCCGGACAAACAGCGTCCGCCGTACCTCATCTATGGCCACGATGGCCCGACAGTACTCGGCGATATCATAGTGGTGCAACGCCTCAGCCATATACAACAACAACCCTCCCACGCCAACGGTGAGTGCCCTGCAGTCGGATTCCCCCAAGGACCCCGGGTTCCGGATAGAGAAAGAAGACGACGAATAGGGTCACAGTCGACGACGGCGACGATTGTGTTGGGGTTGTAGTAGGAGAGGACGATGGCAGTGGGGCCGCCTTTCTTTTTTGTTAGTTGCTGTTTTGGGAATTGGTGGGGCGGTGAGGGGCAGAAGAAAAAAAGAGGAAAGAAAATAAGATGATGAGAGACAAAAGAAGAGATAAGACTTACTAACGTATCTGGCGCCGACACGGCAAATGTTTTTGATCAGAGGATGAGCAGGCGGGGATGACAATGATGACGACAGAAGGTGTTCGTCGTCAGAGATGTGGAGTTTGAGGGCTTGGAGGGCGGGGAAGAAGAGGGGGAGTAGAGGGCGAGGAAAGGGCGATGGTGGGGGAGAGGCAAGAGTGAGTTAAGGACAGTAGAGAGAAGAATAATGATGTAGGAATAATACAAGAGGACTGTAACAGAAAGTGAGTATACGACTTTAGCGTTGGAAAAGAGAAAAAAAAACAAATAAGAAGAAAGATTCGTCTTCAAGATATATACCACCGGATTCACCTTACCTCTCAGCCATCGCCATCACCCATCACACCAACTAATAATAAACCACTAGCCCCTTCCACTTCTCATAACACGAACAGAAAAGAGTCTTCCTGTCAAGGCAACCCACGTTAAGCTTTTCTTCTTTTCTTGTCCTTTTTATTCTCTCCGTAGCTCCGACTTGATTCTTTCTTGGTGGCTGTTATTAAAGATGACTTTTCGGGGGATATAGTACGGATTACTGTGACGAGAAAAGTCCGGCGTCAGGTTAATTTTTGGTGTCTTTGTGATGTAATCACCAATAGTCCTGCATATTACATGCCATGGACTTTCACTATAATAACCTACACGCACACACATTTGCACATTAGTCCAACCACGGCGAGCCACAAGAATAAAAGTGATATACAAGATCAACAGTCTGTGTAAGTCAGTTTCCCTTTGATATAGATACAAGTACTTTCGTTCGTCTCCTAGCCAATCATACAACAGCATTCACACATATGCATGGTTTCTTTCGAGCCAATTAAACGCTTTCCTCGACAGCATGCGCGAGATTCCTCTTTGTCTTTGTTATCCGATATGGACTCGGCCGTGATAGGCTCGGTAGTTGTTACTGTTAAATACTTTTAAGCTGTAAATATGATGTCATTGTCGAGGTTTTATAATCAACAACATGATAATGATTGGGCTTGGCTTGGCTTGCTTGGTTCACGTTGCACCAATTTTCCATGCTATGTCCAAGTATCACCACACTCAAGGCATGCCATAGCCATTCTTTTCGGGATTCTTCTCCTTTCATTCCATGATACCGTAATTTGAGTATCACGACATCAGCAAACAGTCTTAATCTATCTTGTGTATGGCTCTCTCGTATACAAATTCACTCGTGCCACTCAAAATCATCTTGATTGGCCCACACCCTGCCCCACTTTCCGCAACACCTTGTCTTGGTTGGCCAATCAAAAGACGGCATCGCGGCATTTGTTCAACCATATATCAGACCTTATTGAATCTAAGTGGCAGAGAGACGATGATGCAAACAAAGAAAGATTGATAATGTTTGTAATCTGGTGGTTGGAATTCAAAGAGAATAGATTGATACATATCTAGGAATAGAGGATCACGGTAGCGGTCGCACGTGATTGTGTTTACTGAGATAAGATACTTGACTATTCACTCCTGGAACTGATCAATAGACATGCGGCCATCAGAAGAATCACGGACTGACACTCGGTTGTCTTGTGGCAGGTTGGTGGGGAGTTGATTACCATGATTGGTGAGTCTTGGTTTGTATGATCGGGAAAAGGAGGGGCCGGAGATAAATAATGATTGAGGGTCTGTTATCATCGTCATTTTTTCACACTTTGACAGTACAAATATTTTATACTGTTCCGCAACTAACAAGACTTTGTTCTAGCTATCCACTGATATCTATACTTTCTTGTATACACTAGCTGTTATCCCCCCGCTTTCCCACCATGCCCCCCACACTCACAGAAGTAACCCCCTCTTACCCTCCCAGTGCACACCCACCCTCCGCAACAAACACATCCTCCTCTGCACCGAATCCCTTAGCCCTATCAATAGTGTCTCCCGCACCACCCTCATACTAACCACCCACCTCCACGCCCACGTCGCCCCCGAAACCCCCGAAACCTCTTTTCTTCCTTCTTCTACAACAACAACAATACCCGCCGACCCCGAGGTCCGCGTCAAGGGGTACCCGTTGCTGTTTAACCCAAGTTGTCGATCGTGTACCCGGTGCGGTTGTCAAAGTTGCTCTAGAGGACGTGGGGGGCGGATGAGGACGAAAAGCCGGATATTATTTATCTGGAGAGTCCGGTGAATGTAGGGTTTCAGGTTCTGCTGTAGATGCAGCAACTGGTTGACAAGCGGATTCTTATCGTGTGCAATTTCCAAACTGACTTGTTAGGATACTGTGCCATTTTGTTCCCGTGGCCTCTAAAAACACTAGTAACGTTTGTCTTTGATAGAGTGCAGAGTTATCTGTTTCGGCACTCGTCCGTCAAGACAATATTCTATCCTTTTCGCTTCGTCCGCTGGTACCTGGAACACCAGAATGTCCCATCAGACAAAATAGAGATCATGAGACGTGGCATCAACTGTGAAGTGTTTAGCCCAGCGCACAGATCAGAGAAGCTACGGATGAAATTGGCGCTGAATGGGGAAGTAATCCCGCTGTGTGTCTCACAGCTAGCTGGGGAGAAAGGCTACGGTTTCCTGGGGAATATGGCCAAGACTATGCATGCCCGCGGCATCCCGTTCATCCTCTACATCGTCGGCAGGAACACAAACCCCGCAGTCGAAAAGATCCACGGCCTTTTTACGCTGTTGGCAGATATCGGCAAGGTGGTCTTTGGGGGGCTACACCAGGGTGGCGAGTTATCGATTGACTATGCCTCTACCGAAATATTTCTGTACCCGTAGATTACCGAGACGTTTGGTCTCGTTGTCTTGAAGGCGATGTCTTCGGGGTTGCCGGTGGTTGCGTGGGATGAAGGGAGGCCGAGTGACATTATTACGGATGGGCAGGGCGGCTACTTGATGCGGCCGGATGACTTGGGTGGGTTCGTTGAGAGGATTGTCGGGTTGATGGGAGGCAAGGCAAAATGTCAGACAATGGCTGTGAAAGCCCGGAAGATGGCGGAGGGCATGTCGTGGGAGGCAATTATCAATGGCGTTGCCTGGAAAATATCCGCCGTCATCGCCCAGCACGATGCCGAGACGGCTACCCGTGACGTATCTCGCCAGTCATTATCTACAGTCCTACACTCAACTATACCCCCGCGGCCCGTAATGCGGACAATATTACTGACGCCAATTTATATTGTCCAGGTGATTATGGCGAGGCCATGGGTGTTTGTCACGAGTATCTTGATGGCATGGTGGGTGAGTGCGCGGATGGCGGGGAGTTTGGGTGTTATTGTTGGGTTCTGAGTGGTTATGGGAGGTTATTTGGTTTTTACGGAGGTAGTTATGTGGGGGAGGAAGAATAGGGGGGTGGACGGGGGTTGAAGGTAAGATTTAGTCGGGGCCGGAGTATTATGGTAGAGATATGGCATCTTAGTAAGCAAATATGTTAAAGGCCGTTGTGCAACATGAACTTTTTTAATTGGTGATAGACTGTCTGGCTGACTAAATTACTTAGTGAAACGATGAGACAATGAGACAACGCAGGGTTTCATCCCTCGTTTTCGAAACAGGTGGTCGGTGCGAGGGGCGACGTAATTGCAGATGATGTCAGCCAGGATTGAACGAGGTGAAGAGGGTGAACTGGCAATTTTAGAAAGGAAAGGGAAAAGAATGGGAGGCTTCGGGCGTGCTGACTGGCGGATGTGATCATGATGAGAAGTGGTTGTGGAGAGGGGTGATGAGATAGAATGCTGGATATCTAAAGAGTACCCATTGTTTAACAAACCAGTAGACAACCTGAAATGTCCAAAGATGGAGTATACATGCGTTGAACTACTTAATATTTACCAACGTCTCGAACAAGATCTGCGTCACAAGTCACTTGATGTTTGCTCATTTCAATATAACTCTTGTACATAGAAACCCTAATACTATTCATGATATCCATTTCCGATAGAATCAAGATTATTCTTTCAAAGTTCTAAATCATCCTTTCAAGCTTTTGTCACTTTTGTCTTACCTAACCAAATCCATTGTCGTCATCATCAATACCACGCTAACTCTATTCTTTACGTCGCGACGATCATCCAGTAAATCTTGTCTCCCTTCTATCCAAATATACAGCCATCAAATTGCCAGCCCATCAAACCAAGAAACAATTACCATCGCCCCCCATTCACCCTACTCGATTCCCGCGCCATGACGGGACGGACGGACGGATGGTACGCTCAGAAACGACAGGTGACGACAAGGGTTGGCGGAGAGCTCAGAGGTCAGAGTGTAGACAAGGGGGTTTAGGTTTGGGGGTTACGGTCTAAAATGTTGATGATTGGAAAGAGAAATGAGATGAATGGAGATGGTTATGATTGTGAATAATGGTGTGTCTTCAAGGAGTTTGAGGAAAAAGAGGAAAAAGAAGAAGAAGAATATGGAAATCATGATGTCAAGATAAAGGTGAGATGGGGCTGAGTGGAGTTCCGGGATGGGTGTTTGTGACACAATGCCAGTGCTTAAAAGTCAAGGGCCGGCTACCGAGTGAATTCAATATAATTGCTGCACATTTGCATACTAATATGTTATAAATCTCCGCCGATATAATCATAGCCCAGACATAAACTTGCCTTTGTTTTTTCATCATCATTTCCAAACACAGCATCACCAATATCGTCATAATCGTCACTACCACCACTGAAATCTGGCCAATAACCGCCTGCACAGTGCCTTCCTCCCCTCCCCTGCACACCTCCTGCCGACCTGAAGCAACTTCCTCCTCCGTCCCTTCCCCAAAGCATCAACCAGTCAGTCCACTTGACGCACGAGCGCCTGCCGTTGCCACCAAATTCTTCCAATACATTCCACTTTTTTTTTTTTTGCTCTCTCCCATTTTGTTTTTTTCTTTTCTCTGCTTTTTTTGTGGTTTAGCGTTCGGTGAGTCGCATTTACTCGAGATTATCGACATTTTCTTTTCGTTTCTTCCTTTATCAATATTGAGGTCCGCCGGTCGGTCATTACATTCTTTCTGCTGATACTTTATTGTTTTTTTCTTAACTGTTTTATTTTTTTGCCATTTCGAAAGTTAATGTCGTTTTTTTGCTGGTCAATTATCTAGACAATCCCATAATCACCATCACCACTACCAACATCTTCACCACTTACCCTTATCACAAATTCCCGCCCCCCCACACAATCTCAGTTAATCGCTAAACCAAAATGCCATCCTTCATGACAAAACTGGCCCTTGCCATGGCCCTCATGGCCGCCTCCATCACCCAAGCCAACGCCCAATACGCTGTCTCCTCCGACGGCACCATGCGCCTCGATGCCGCTGCAGCCCTCAGCCAAAACTACGCCGACATCATGAACGCCCGCCTGGCCGCCTCTTCCTCCTCTCAGATGTCCTCGGGCAACTCGTCGTCCTCCCTGGCTGATCTCACCGGTGTCTCCAGCAAGGCATCGGCCGCTGACGTCTCGGCCACCTCTGAGGTGCCCTTGAATGCCGATGGGACTATCAATATTGACGCGTGGAACAACTCTACCGAGGCCGCCTGCCAAAAGGCTTTGGCTGGCATCAGTATTGCAAGTAACCCCTCGGGCACCGGAATTTGCTACAATCTGCCAGCCCTCAACACTTCCAGCGGTATTTTTCAGGCCGACCTGAGACTGTACAAGTTGTCGACGGCGTCTGGTGACTTTGCTGGTGTGGCCTCGAGTAACATCCAGGTGCAGTTGAGCTACGGTGGTGCGTCGGTTTCCTCGGTGAACACGACGACCAACAACACGACGACGAGTGCCAAGCTCAAGGCCAGAGAATTGGATGAGTTGAATGAGAGAGGCCTTGAGTTGCATCGCCGGGAGAATGGTGTCCCAATGCTGAAGCAGTACATGCTTGTCGGCCAGATTGACGCCTCCAAGATGAGCAACAACATGTCCATGTAAGTTTTCTTTGACCGATTACCAAGATATCTTGGGGTTTCATAAACGTACATAAACACATATTAACATTCACTAAACAGGGCCTCGCTTGAAGCCCTCGTCATGCCTACTCTCACCCTGTCCGCCCTCGCCAACACCGGCCAAGTCACCACCAACGTCTCCTCCAACGAAGCCGTTTTTGTTAACGGCGTCTTCTCCCGCGAAGTTGTCATGTCCGATTTGCAAGTCGCCACTCTAGCCGTTGACGCTATCCACGCTGAGCTTGCTAACGGCACTGTTGCCTTTGTCTTGCCCGGTGTCCGGCTGATGACGTCGCCTGTCGGTTTGGTCATTACTGGTATCTGGCTGGGTCTTGGCCTTATTGCGTACGGAATTGGTACTTATGATCGGTTCATGTATGCGACGAGCTACCGGAGGCAGATTGCGGCGATCCAGGGATCGGGGAAGCAGACTTTCTAAAGGAGAGGTAGATGAAAGGGGAGTGTATAACTAGTGCTTGTTTTTAGGGAGTTTAATATTTTCGTTTTAGATGCAGCAAGAAAAGGGAACATGTCAATATGTAGATGCAAAAGTTGATTCCATTCCAGCATCGCTGATACTAAAAGAAGTGAAAGTCATGATCCTAACATTGTATGTATGAACATTAAACTTTAAGTCGAATTTTCTGTCTTGTCCCTCTTTTCGATTCTCCGCCAAATTTCCCAAATCCCCATGTTATTAACCGCCATCCCCTCGCCCCCCGGAATTCTCTCCACCCCATTAATCTCTCCAATCCCATTCACCGCACACTCCACCATTACCGCTCCCAACTGCTTCGTTGGACTCCAATACCTCTCCCACATCCTCATCACCCCGCCGAGCCCCTTGGTCAACACATTCAGTATCCCCGGGACCTCGGGGGCATACCGTTCGCAGGCTGGGTGGCCTTTGCGGTCGACGAAGGCGGGGCGGAGAGAGATGAGGGTGAGGAGGGGACTTGAGAGAGACTGGGAGGAGAGAAGGCGTTCAGCGTGGGCTTTTTCGAGGGAGAAGGTAGGGGTGAAGAAGTGGGGAGTGTGAGTGACGCCGTCACCGGAGATGTAGATAAAGTTGAGGGGGGTGGTGAGGGGTTGAGATTGGGATTGGAGGGCTTTGGCGAAGGCGACAGGGTAGTTGGTAGTGATGTCTTTGTAGAGTCTGATGATAGGTAGATATATGTGTCAGAGTTCTACTATTTTCTGAATAAATTTTGATTAAGTCTTTATCAAACTTACTGGCCGGATGCCATAGTCTGGCTGATGCCGAGGGCCCAGATGACCCCACGGACACCCCGTAGCTGCTGCATGACAGTCTCGGGGTATGAAAGGAAGTCCTTATGGATAATGATATTGACGCGGGGGTCCGGACGGTCGTTTAGGAAGGGGACTTCGCGGCGAGTGAGGATAGTGATTTTGGTGATGGAGGGGGTATGGAGGAGGGCGTCGAGGGCGGCGGTTCCAACGAGGCCGGTGGCGCCAGTGAGGACGAGGTGCATGATGAAGGGAATCCCGGGTGGTGAATATCTTTGTTGGTGAAGGTAACACAAGTTGTAATTTTGGTTGTTGCTAATATGTGGTGTCTGTTGTGTTCTTATATATGGCCTTTTTGCTGTCTTTCAATCTGACCGGAAACTTCCTAATATCCCTTGCTTTCGGAGGGTTTCACTATTTTTGCTGGTGTCTCGGTGTAATTGATCGCCTGATTTGAAGTCACTAGCTGGTAAAGTCCAGGGTCAAATGTCAGGATGCCACCGGAGTTTTCGGACTTTAGGTCATGGGGCCCGGGGGGGTAATGACAAGATTATCGGCCTCATGGGTGGTCGATCTGGTTTTGTAAAGCGATATACGGATACCATATCATTGGGTGTTTTGTCAAAATTACATCGTTGAAGCGATTTATCGAGATTATCCTAAGTGCTGTGCTGGGTCTATCGGCCAGTCATGTCGCCTATCGCGGCTATCGCGGCTATCAACCACATGTGCCCCGTTGATCCTCCAATTCGTTCCTGCCACCGCCGATTAACTCGATATACCAGCACTGTCCTCATCTTTGGAAAATGGATACACACAATGTACTGCATTTCTATCATACTGTCACAAGTGCTAACATCTGCTGCCACTGCCGCTACTTAATCAACATCTCTATCTCCCGGTCAAAAATCCACCACTCGGCGACATCTTTATAATCTTGATATCTTTGTCATATTGTCAAAACCGGATAAAACACCACCTTGAAATCCTGGACGCCCGCTGCAGAAATGTCATGTCCACCGGCGACGTCGCAAAATAGTACGCCTTCACCGGAACCCTTTTGTGCCTTGCCGCCGTCAACGGCAACGCCTCTCTCTAAATCTCTCGCAGCAAGGCCCTCTCTGTCCGCATCCTCTCCTCACTCTGTTTCCAATTATATACCACAAACAGCAACACTGCATACCCTAAGACCATCAGCACCACCGGCACACTCTATCGGCACTCTATCGGCACACTCTACTGGGACACCCGTCGGTCATTCCCCCACAAATTCATCTAGCCACATATCCACACTCAGCATCATAGTCAGGGCAAACGGGACCACGACTATCGACGAGAACTAGCTCTCCTGGATGATATTGCGGAATTTCCGCTGCGAGCAGCTGCCGGCTTGGTAGATGGCGATCCAGGTGGTGCGGGTGGCATAGATGCGCTAGCGTTTTGAGAGGATGTTGAATATCAGGTAGAAGATGCCAGCGGCCACGTTGAAGATGATGGGGATTTTGGCGGTGAGGTCGTCGGCAGTTCTGATGGTGAAGACGACGAAGGCATCCACGGTTGCAGAGATGATGAATTTCTGTTTCAAAATTTTGATAGTAAGAAGTCGATTTTTCAAGGAAGCAAATCACCAAATTTCAAATATTATAATCTAGCCTGGTGAGATGAACAAAAACATGATGATTGAGCAATGACTTTAATGCTTGGTCTCATGCTGAGTTGACGATGAAGAAAAATGAGAAATGGAAATGAGGACTGGAGTTGGAAAATTGAGGAATATAAACAAGTGAAAATTTGATTGTGGAAGCCAGAAGAACAGCCCAGCAGCCCTTATTAATAGTCGTCTGCAACCATCGCATTAAATTAGACCGGTTTACTAGACAACTCCGGATCTCAACAGCCCCATTTCCTGAACATTTCCGTATTTGGAAAACAAGACCTCTACACCACTCTCTACAACTGTTATAAAACCCTAACCCCAGGCGGTTCATCTTACCTCTGACCATGATCCAAACCCTAGATCCTGACCCCCATCCTTCGGCGGCGATATGCCCTCCAAAGCGGAGCCAATACTACGCCCATTACGATCCTCTTCTATGCCGCGGCAGCGGTGAGCATTTATTCAACCATGAGAACAATGGTTCTCACGATGATCATAATGACTTATCTTGCTGCTTGGTCGATAGCATAGTGAGGAAGCAATCAAGGCATCTAGTGTCTTATGTGCCCTTGAGCAATTAGAAAGCGGAAAGAACAAAGAATATTTGGAGGTAGTTGCCGGAACGGTAAATGTGTGGCAAACAAAAGTCAAACATCGTATTCATCGCAATTGGCTCATTTCATCCTCTAACCTTTTCTTCAACTTGACTTTCCCTCTCCGTCCATCACTAAGATATTCTTTGGACATCTCACTCTCATTCACCACCGAGAGTCTCAAAAGAAATGCGCTTTACAACAATTCTCTTCGCCGTTGCCGCTGCCCGGGCAGCTGGTAGCATCTTTGGCCTCTCCACGTGTGGCACCCGCTGCTTCTATCAAACCTCCGAAATCGTCGGCTGCCAAAACACAGACTACACCTGCCAATGTACCAACTTTGACTCCCGCTTCTACCCCCAATACTCCTCCTGCCTCATCGAAGGTTGTCTTGGCGAGACTAATGACATCAGTACGCCTCTTCCAAAAGCATCATTCTAATAAAAAAAAGACACAATGATTAATGTATTTTCCAGGTTCCGCCGGCCTCAAAAGCCATGTCTGTAAACTTGCCACTGCTGCCTCGTCGAACACTGACATTCCCGCAATCACCATCAGCAGCAAACCGACCACGGCGCCGCCGCCGTTCATCACCGGGACAGTCTCGATGGACACGTCGGAGTGGGGGATTCATACTAGAAGTGTGAATGCTACAGTTATCGAGTCGGGTGGTCTCTCTAGGGTTTCAAGTGGCGCAGCAACAGTGATGGGGACGGGAACGGGAACGGATGATGTGAGGAGTGGTGTGGGGAGGATGAATGGGTGGGTTGGTGTGGTTGGTAGGTTTATGGCGATGATGATGGTTTAATGGGATAGAAGTTAAAATAAGGACATAATTACAGATAGGCGGGATTAATGACTTTATGATTTTGGGCCAATATACCCTGATATAAATCGAACATTACTATCTCCAAGCCCAGAATTTCCCCACAAACGAACCCTACTATGTTAAGGTTTCGGGCTCGACCATGAAAAAAAAATACAACACCGGGTATTCCCACGTAGTCACCCATCGTAGTACTAGTCCGGCGCTCCATGGTTTGACTATGGGAAAGCAGACGGGACCCCGCATTTTCCACAGGCTCTGGTCGTACGTGCTAGTGAAAGGTCTCAACTAGCTATAGAAACCCATGATGTCTGCCATCAGGACGGTGGCGATATCGACGCACCATTATACAGGTGAATCGCGTTACCGAAAGACCATTTTCCCAAACTTGATGACTTGGAATGGTGATGGTGGACAAAAAGCTATTGGCGAAGGCATTCTTAGTGCACCAGATGCGGTCATTCCACTACAGCCTGTTCTTCGTCAGCTGAGATAATGAATCAAGGGTGTACTGTAAGTATCTTAATGTAATGCTGTTATTAGATGTACATGTTAATGTTGGAGTTTAGCGCGACCTTGCGTTATCGGGATGGAACGCTGCGTTTCCAGAAATCATGTATTTAATTGGTTGACATTATTGGTGATTAGCTTGTAGATGTCCACACACACAAATATCTAGAGGGTGCTGGGAGTCCGAAATCCTACAGCTTAGCGTGAGATTACAGGCAAGTATAACCGATCAAAATCGTCAATAACAATGCTGTGTATAAAATTCATTGTTCTAATGTGTAAAATGAACATGTTAACTGTAACTCCTGTTGCCAATCTGGCAATATCTGCACGTAACGACTCTTGGCTTCTGGCCCTTGACTCTTGGCTCTTGACGTTTGCGCTTTCCGAGGGATCTCTTGACAGTATTGCAGCAGGCAGAGATACAGTGTATTCCCTCTACAATTCTGCACCCGTGATGACTTGCCTGATTGGAAAGTGGAAATTGAAGATCTTTTTTTTTTTTACAATGGGAAACTGGTCGTGTGATGTTGCTGGTAGAAAGGATGGGGATGGAGACTTGGCGGTGGTGAGGCTCTGTCGATCAGTTGGCGAGTAGGAAGAGTATTTAGCTTGGGATAAGTTAGGAAGAGGCGCCGATGAGACGCACCGGAGTTGGAAAGACGGATATGGTTTGCTGAAGGAAATGGATCTCAGTCACGGGCACGAGTTAGTGTAGTTCAGTCGTGGTTTAAGATGAGGCATTACATGCAGTCTTTTGGTGTGCATGTGTGTGTGTGTGTGGAATTTCTAGTGGTGGGTGGTGGGATAACGACATGCAAACCACCTCGTGCTACATACAAACAGCTTCCAAAGAAACAACAAAAAATTGACGCAGATGATAATTATTACGACATGTGTGTCGGGGAGCGCCCCGTGGACACTGCCAATGAACCTCCGGTTAATCATTCCCGGAATACCATCGCGACAATCCGGCTACGCTGATCCATAACAATTTTTATGCGTATGTCGAAATATCCACATCAAAACATTACTGTCTTGAAATTATATGAATTTGCTTTGAAGTCTTTAATAGTAGGCGCCTGTTTAACATGATATACGGTGCGCCCTTGATGATGTATAGAGTCCGAGAATATAAATGTAACATACAATAAACGCAGACGGGAAATTCAAGTGTAGTGTGGTATTCGTAGGTCTTGGCCTTTGTGTCGCTTTGCAATACCGACGATTAATATGGGCAGTAAGCACGAGGACATAAGTATTCAATAAACCCTTATCACGACATTCACAATATCTAAAGCTAATATTTTCGGACACCAGTTGGAATCTGTCAACTAGGTTTTCAGGGTTTTCCAATGATACGGTCTTAATTCCTAGCATTGTTTCTTAGCCTGCCTTGAAAATCTAACATCTTTTGTATCTTTACGAAAAAAAAATTTATTGTCGAGTTCGGTCCGCACCGCCGGTGATCTTGCCGCTTTATATGTGCATACACATGTGGGCACCAATAAACTTTTCCATTTCCACAACCCCACACATTTGTGATTGCAACAGTGATGAACTGATGCAGTGGGTTGTTTTGTGAATAAATATTTGTCTTGTATACAACATCGTCTTTAGATATTGATGGAGGCGTGACTCCCCCCGTCAATATCTAAGAAAAAAAATTTCTTCCTTCTTTTCTTGTTGTTTCCCTGGCCGCGGCAAATATCGCGACTGCGAGAAAAAATTGAGGAAAGAAACCACCATAGATTTGACCAATTAGGGAAGCTTTTCTGGCAACTGTTAATTAAAATGTTCTGTCGCTGAAAATGTCTGGTGAGTAACAAGAAATAATACTATACATTATAGAACACCTTACACACCCATTCAATCTTCAAAACACTCATATTCTGTAAGTATCATTACTTTTTAATATCCCGTGAATAAATCCCCTTCGTCGTCAACATAATATAGATCACAAATCCTGACACCACTCTGGCCCTCCACCCCGGATCCCATTGACACATAACAATCAAGCCCTTCCGCTCAAGACTTGAGCACATGGCCGAATTCTGCATTGTGACTGGCTAGAACATCCCAGAAAAGCGTCTGCAGAAACGTGGAGCATTGTAGCAATGTTTTTTTTATATGGGGCCGTTTTTGTATATATACTGTTATGTGGGAAGCTTGGGGGTGGAAACATGAAGGAGTGAGCTTATGTGGGAAAATACATGTATATCTTGTATATGCGAGGATCATGAAATTTTGAGGGGCCTTTGGAGTAAGCGGAAGGTCTGTATCTAGGAAGACAAAAAAATTCTGAGGTCGGTGGTGGTGACAATGGTATGGAGAGTGACATTGGCTTGGTTTCGGCCTATCTTTGAACTCTGCTGAGACCTTGATCTAAATGATAAGGTATTTAGTAATCTGTCATTCACTGATTTTGTGACACATAGATGGTGATTACTATGTATCGGACGGGGGTAAAGGACTCTCAATCAGACAGAAAAGGCTGAGGGATTTTTAACGCAATCTAAAAGGCTTTTTCGACACACACAATCCGCTACATCCAACAGTTTCATAAGGCTGCGTGTATAATGAACAGTCAAGTCAATCTTGCCTCAAGGATAAAGGATATTATGACCACGACCGACTTTATAAACTGTTGTAGCATCAGTAGTGGATATACGGAAGCCTTTGGTTTTATATTTATATCCATCAGTGTTAAATATTGGTGGTTCAACCGCTCGTTAGAATGCGCGGGTCTCAATGTCGTACAGCTACAGCGGCAGCATCCGTAGTTGTATTGTAATGATAAGTTATGAATTCTCCTAAAGATTCCATATGCCTGTGCACACTAGAAGCCGGAGGTTGTATATTTTAAGGGTTGGGCACAAGGTAAATAAATTTTAGGGTCTTCAAGATCTACTAGATTAACGTTTTGATATGTTTCTTTATGAAAAGTTCCGGTATTTCTAAGTCAATTCAATTTCTCACCATGGAGAAGCAAACAAGCCAAACACAAACCTTTTACCAAATTGAACCATGGTCCACAATGACATCGACATTGCCCCTTTCCCAAGCACCTATGAAGTCATCCTGAAAAGTTGAGTGGAAACATAACAGTACTCTCCGAGTTATTTATCCTCCTCAGCCATGTCTGGTAGCACAGGCTTGGCGGCGGATGGCAAAGATGGTCTACTCCGAGGTGATGGTGAGGGCGGGGTATCGTGTCACACGGAATGGCAAGGTTCGAATGAACATGGATTAGACTGTACGATGCTGTGGTTGAATGCTATTCCAAAATGTACGTACATCAACAAAAGTAATGTGTAGTTGAGCGCGGGTATAAGAGACCGGTGCGCAGTGGACCTGGGACAGTCAGAGCTTCGGGCTATGGGGAGGAACGATGAAATTTACAGACTGCGACATGATTGAAACATTGGATTGAAGAGTATTCAGAGAAAGAAATGTAATGACGATTCAATTATAAACAGGCCATATGTCATTGTTGAACTGGTTAACAACAGTAGTAACGTTTCCAAGGCATTGCGTGCTTATGAGAATCGGCTTATTGGTCAATGGAAACCATCAGCCATCTTCCGGATGCCGTACATATTGCCAAGCCTCAAACAAACAATCAATAATTAACCATCAACACACCATAACATCTAAACATTCAAGTCATCACACATCTTCAATATTGGGCCATCAAATACACCAACGACGGTAGCCCTCCAAATTCGGGAGGAATTCCGGATTGATAAAATACAATATTTTATAGTTTCTTAATCCTTCCTTCAGACCCCATTCAAACACATCCAGGCCTCGATCCTTCCCCGTCCGTCTAATCTTTCTCCTTCAGCCACGGACCCCTTACCATTTCCGTTTACAATAAACCTTTTGCTATCCGCACCTTCTTGTGTTCATCCTATTTGCCCATCGGCCTTCACTATCTTGCTTTTTCTCTTTTTTTTTTCGGTCTCATCGCCGAGCTATAATCAATATACTTGTCTTTGTCATCCCTTGTTCTTTGCTGCTGCTTTCGTCGCTCACTGCGTCTGTGCCACTGTAAATCTCAATATTTCATTGCTATAAATCTTCCCTGCTTCTTCTACTTCTGCTTTTCAGAGGCCTCTAGGCTTATCGCAACCAATTACTGTACCTGGACGCCAAATAGGGCTTATACTCACTCGCAACGTCCAAGCAAAACAAGGTTCCTTTCTATACATATATTTTTTGTCTTGGGTTGTTTCTGTTGGTGTTCCTATGAACGTGCTCCGCCGCCTGTCGCGAGAATCCACTCATTCAGCTCGGTTCTGTCTGTGTAAATATATCAGTCTTGGACTGTCCTGCTTTTTTCTGGATCTCTTTTTGCGTCTTCTTTTTTGGTTCTTGAAAACATATCTCTGCTGAGATCTGATATTATCATTTTGTTGACTGCAGTTTTGTTTTCTTATTTGAATCTGTCTATCAGAACAGGATATCCGTTGCTCAACTCGCTGACTATACTATATTTTGGTGACGTGATCTTGAGACGCTGCATTATTCAATAATCGAAACAAGAACCCCGATTTGTTTCGATCCCTTCCGCATACCCGACTTCAACTTGAAGATTCTGATAGCCACCTTTACGTCTTCGTCAGCCGACTAGTACATATCGACTTATTCTATATAAATTTAGCTCTGAGCCAGTGACGACTTCTTCCACCATTTCGAACTAAATTGCTTGACTGTTAATTTCTTCTCGTTATTTCTGATAATCATCGACGATTGTTTCACATATTATTGGGTTATTTTGTTATATTTTAGTTGGAATTCTCTATTTGTTTAATTGTTTATTTTCAACCAAACGACTTTTCTGTTCCGCCAGTATTATTATCTAGACGACATGAAATTTGGACAGACGCTACAGTCAGAGTCAGTCCCTCGGTGGCGCATCCGTGAGTCTTTTCAACCGATAATCTGGCATCGTTGCGCATTTCCCAGACTTGTCACATCTCGTGTTTCTGTCACCATATCACAACCTTATCCAACACTATTCTCTGATCTGGAGCATATGCTCTTGACCTGCACATACGCTGGTGTTGTAATGACGGGCCTTTGTGTGTAGGCGTTATTCATCTCCCATCAAATGTCTTACCATCAAGTTTCACAATTGCGACCCCGCGACGGAAGCCGAATGTTTACGATAACGGAAATGCGTCGGGGTCATCTTAAATCCAAGACCTTGTGTCGCCCATCAGGTATATTAACAAATGTAATCTTGCAGATAACATCGATTACAACTCTTTGAAGCACGAAATTAAGGTGCACACCACCAAGGGTCAAGCAAAGGCCATCCCAATCGCTGGTCACGAAGACGTCAATTTGGCTAGGTTCGAAAACGGGTTCTACAATGAATTGCTTGCTCAACACGAGCGCGTAGGTGATTTCGTGGCGAGCAAGACTGATGAGATCCGCCAGCGACTATGTACGTCACACCCACATATGCATATCTGCACACCCCAGCTCATACCCCTCATTACATACTGTCCACACCGCAGCTAACACAGATATGGTGCAGCACATACTGGTTCTAGCATCCAGTGCCTCATCGCCAGGTATCCATCCAACGAGGTTGAATCCCTCGGTATTGAAGCTGTAGCTAAGCGCCAGCATCGTTTGTCCAAGTACGAGCATGAATTGCTCAAGTGCAGTGATGATCTTCACTCGCTGAACCGCTTCATTAATGCGCAAGTGGTTGCGTTCCGCAAGATCCTCAAAAAATACCAGGTATGTTTGACTGCCTCACTACATCCTGCGATCCAAACCAGATATTGTCTATACAATCAGAAATTTTTTTTTTAACACAATAGTACCTGCAGAAATGGACGGGATCTTCCAACCTAACCACTCGTTTCCGTGAAAACGTTCTTTCTGACCCTAAGAGTTTCACTCGCTGTGATCTCAGCTTCCTCCAAAACCAGTACGACAACTACCTACACGAACTTCGCGAGACGATCCCCGAAGATCAGAGTATCAGTATCGGCTCTCCCGAGACCATCAGCTCCGCCAGCCACCAAGAGTCTAGTAATAATCCCGCGACCCCTCGTCAAACATTTAGCCCTCTTCCACCTCTCAATGTCCACTACTGGAACGAATACGATGACGGCAGTGAAGCCGGTGACCGGAATGATGACTACGCAATCTATATAAATCCTGACGATGACTTTGAAATTCCTGGGCTTGAGTTCATTCGGAACAACTTTGTAGTGCCATTTGCGAAGGCGAAGAATATGTTTACTCTACGCACCCTAAGGTCAACGCCGAGTGAGAGAGCACCGTTGTTGGGAGTCTTTGCGTCTAATGGGCGGGCGCAGGTGTCGGATACGGAAGATGACTATACCAGTTCCGACGAACAGTTGCCTAACGACGGATACGCCACACATTATGCTGCGTTCCCGACTGCGTTCCCATCTGTATCTGAACAAAGGGCGTTGAGACAGCGAGATCAAATGTTCAAGTGGGTGATGGTGGGGTCATTTGTGGTTTCGTTTGTCTTGATTGCGATTACGAGTACGCTGATTGCGACGGGGAGGCATAAGTTGAGGTTGGAGGTAGAAGCGGGGGTCACAGTGGGGATCATTACGAGTTTGTTTTCGGGGTGTGTGGGGTTGGGGATGATGATGGTTCGGGAGGATAAGATAGCGTTATGGCATCATGTGGCATTATGGATGACATTTATTTCGGTTTGTGTGTTGAACGGGTTGTTGTTGTTATTGATTATGGAGTGGTGAAGGAGTGAAACTGGCCGTATGGGTGATTACTTCTATTCTGTGTCTACGATTTTGATATCTGGTTGGTTGTTTTCTTTTGTGGGATTGATTTTTGGTCGCATATGGATACCTGGAGTTTCGGTGTTTTATCTTTTTCCCTTTTATTGTTGGGAGGTCTACTTGGATAGATGGACTCTTTTTTTGTCATAGATAGTGGCAATGGTGCGGGACGTTGAGTGACCATTATGGCTAGAGATTTACATTGGTAGATTGTTCACGGATGAATACTTTGTGACATCTTTGACGTTGCCGTCTGACATATCAATATTGTGACTTTGAACATTGTCCAAGAGCCTGTCAAATGACGTTGCCTTTTGCCCGTTAACTACCTGCTTCCGAGCCACCATACAATGATGTAATCATCCTTGATATTAACGAACCCTAACTACAGCCACTTAGGTCATTAACCCCAACTTTGTATCTATGGCAATGATGTCATGGAGGTTTCCTGCATCTATGTGATATCACATGATATCAATTGTCCTGATTAGGAAAAAGGTTCTTGCTGGTGGTTGTTGAGACGAAAGTGATAGGTGGATGATGGGGATTGATGGTCTGTGGTGTGGCGCGGTAATGAGGGGAAGGGTAGTGATGAAACAAAGGTTGGTGGGTGGTGATGGGTAGACGAGGGAAGTGTGTTCGGGTGAGCAAGAACCAAAAAAGAAGAAAGAAAAAGAAGACTACAAGCTGGATATTGATGTGAAATCAATGGGGCTATGGGGGTTTATTGGTTATGGTTGTTGGTGGTATGTATGTATGTAGTACAGGGTGGATTTGTCTTGTATGTGGTCATGTGCAACTTGAATGCCGACTTTAATCCCTGACTCTCCGCTAAAAAGTAAAGAAGCTTCCATCATTCTCTCTTTCCGGCATGGGGTGATGTTGCCTTCACAAGCTAAATTGAAAATTGAAAATTCACATTTATCATTTATGGACTTGGAGATTTACTTGCAAGTGACAATCACGCGCCTCATTGATGTGCAGCACTGTGCATATTTCCCCTCAGCACTCACCCGAGATCTGAGGCCTGGGACCATGGCGAATTGTCATGATAATAGGGTTTGGGGTTTTTAGAGAGTTTGACGATGAATCTTCTAACCTTAATGTTCCAGGTTGTCATGTTGTGGGGCAATAAGGAATGTCTACAGACTTTTGAATGTGTAAAGTTGATAGATAATCTTTCGAAGATTGCAAATAAAGAGAGATCAAAGTTATCTATATAAAGGAATTGATCGATAAATGGGACTGGATTTGGGATGATGATGGGGATGGTTTGGGGTGGGACAAGACGAGTTAATCGCGTGACTGGGCGATGGTGAGGAAGGAGCTGTTGTGAAGATGGCATCTGGAACTTGGAGACGTATTCCCGTTGTCCGTACGCACATTGCTCGGAATTTTATCTTTTGGTGACTTATTTTTTTTTACAGTTATTATCTATCTTAGTTTCTTAGGCCTAGTTTGAGATGTTTCTGTTTTCTCGATTATCTAGACGTAGATAGCATGATGTTGGGTGTTCCGCAAAGTCCAGACCAGGGAAACGTTGATATTCTGGATGCATCTATTCTTTCTGCACAGATATCTTGTGTTTTCTCTGTTTGCTCACTACTCTGTACAACCTGACTACACACATAAGTAATGCTCATGCGAAAGAAAAGATAATCTTGGCCAAGTTACAAAAAAATTGCCTCGTGATGAGCAATATCACAAAGGTTAACCAAAATATAATAAATTTAATACAATAGCTGTCCAATGACGCAATGGGAGGGCCGCCCCTGTTTTGTTACTGCTACTTCGCATTGCAGGCGGTTTCAAGGACGTTGATCCCCCTCGCCGCCATGCCCCACAAATCCGATGGTCCGGAGTTGAGGATGATAAAGTGAGCTAGCTGGAAATGTATTATCCGTGACGGCTTCAGAAGACAAAGTGTCTTTGAAACTATATACGACCGTAGAAATTGGACAAGACAGTATCTGTATATTTCAAGACTGATATATCGACAAACAAGTGATTATCCACATAAACTGCCAGCCCCAGACCGCCATTCCCATACCACACAGTCCCTCCCGCATCACCCTCACACCGTCCACTGCGTTCCCCTTTTAAGTGTTTTTATCTCAAAACGGCAGTCAGTCAACCCAAATAGCCAATTATTTTCTGTCTTTTTTTTTGCTTTCCCGGCTTCAAAAAGGAAGGAAGGACAAGCAAAAGTTTGATGTGGGTTTGATGTTCTATAATAAGACTGTGCTGCCCCCCTCTCTCGGGCATTCTAAGATTTTCGTTCTTTTTTTTACTTCATGATTGTTTGTTAATAAAGGTTTTTGTCTATTTTGGCCATTTGATGAGTGTTATGGGTTTGCATTGTGAA
Source organism: Ambrosiella xylebori (assembly GCA_002778035.1). Taxonomy (NCBI): domain Eukaryota; kingdom Fungi; phylum Ascomycota; class Sordariomycetes; order Microascales; family Ceratocystidaceae; genus Ambrosiella; species Ambrosiella xylebori. The sequence continues at coordinate 2,664,158 of PCDO01000001.1, forward strand.
GAAGCTCTTAGTTTATTTTCATAATTTTTCAACATTGTTATTCGTTTTCATTATCACAAGTGAGATTTTGTCGTCTTTGCTTCTGTCTCTGCTGAATCGGGCCAATTTGTGACATTATTTTCTCGCTGCCTCACCCACTCAATTCTCGGTCCCTGATCCCACGGTACTCTTTGTTTCTCGTGACTTCTATTTTGACTTACATACCCTTTCAAAATGGCCTCCGTCATGCAACCCCCAATTCCCACTACCTCCGCAGCCTCCGCGGCCGCCATCGCCCTCCTCTCTGGTACACCTTCTCAATCCATCAACCGCCAACCCCCTACGACGACTACCACCGCAAAACCTAAACCTGCCGTCCGCCCTCCCCGCCGCTCCCAATCCCTCTCCGAGTACGACAACGCGCCCGCCCGAAACCCCTATGCGCCCACGCTCCCGACGACTCTTGCCTCTCCGACATCCCCTGCCTTCCCCGGCCTCGAATCCGTCACTGAGGTTTCCCACCCGGGGACCCCCGTCGGCGATGTACCGTTTAACGGCCCGTTTGGCGCACCGGCAGGTCCACCATCGGTGGAGTCGGGGGGCGCCGTGATGGCCGGGCGCATGGCGCGGCCCAAGCCTAAGAAGCCGCCGCGGCGGGCGTTTTCGCTGATGGACTCGGAGCCAATTGTGCATATACATAAGCCGTCGGATAAATGGTCGCTCCTTGATCTGCCCACGGACATCCTGTTTAACATTTTTGACTTTTTGGACCCGATTGATAGTGTTTGCTTTGGGTTGGCGTCGAGACATACGTATCCGATTCACCGGCGGTTGTATGGGTGGGTTTCGCTGGCGGCGAGACGCAATGGGCCTAATACACTGGAGTGGGCCTGGAGAAACGGTGGCAACTTGAGGTACCCCGGCTTGACACCACCGCAGTCACCGGTGCCCAAGGTATTGCCACAACCGATGGAAATCGGCACTCCGGTCAACTCGGCCCCGACGACCCCCGCGGCATCACACTCCCCGCAATTTCCAAATTTCCTCAATACCGCTTCTGCCCAAAATATCACTGCCGCGGGCCTCAATAGCACCACGCCTCGAATCAACCGGGACGCCATTCTGCGCGACGGCCAAGTGTACTGCCGCAAGTGTGGGACGTCGCGATGCGAATTGCACAGTCACCTGCGCGAGTGGATGGGGCCGGACTTGGAATATTGTAGCGTGACGCGGAAGTTTGGGCGGAGGGCAACACCGGGGTCGCGGGATAGCTGTTATCGGAGGAGTCCGAAGAATCCGAGTGTTTGTGGGAGACATGCCCCCAAGGTGAGGGCGAGTGCGCCGGTGAGTCCGCGGTTGAAGGCAGTAGCATAAGGAGAACAATTGAAAGGTTTTTATCATGATATCTGGACTGTTTGTTTATTTTGATTCATTTTTTTATTATTACTATAGGAGTTGGTTTCATTATCTGTAGCAAGCATTATAAACCACATGTTCCCAGTATATCTTTCAGTATATCTAATCTGTCACATAATAATGCTTCTTGTGATCTCGTCGCTCATCTCACAACCTTAAACTCCCCGCTGTGCCCCACAAATGGATACACCTCGCCAAACACATTCTTGAAATCCCCATTATACACCAACCGGTACCTCCCCCCTTCCTGCCCCTCCGGCACTCGCCAAACCACTCGCGCCTCTATACGCCTAAAGCTCTTCTCCTCCCAGTGAATCTCCGTCTCCCAGTCATTATCATCGGCCACCGTCGTCCACCAGTTGCCGTACTCTAATTTCTCCACCGCTGCAAACGTCCCGCCGTGCCTTAGGTTATTCCGCGGATTTGCGCCGACGAAGGATACTGAGACTATTGACCCGGGGGCATACACGGCCTGGGTGACGTCACGGGTGACGGAGCCGAAATGGTGTAGCGGGATCGTCGTTGTCAGGGGGTTTCCAGGGGTAAAGTCATAAGAGGCATTCCGGTTATCGGGGGGCTCGGGGCCGAGGACGGCTGATGGGCGGTGTCGTGAGTGGAAGAGGAGCGGCAGGTGGTGCAGTGTGCGGTCGATGTGGGCGGCGAGGGTGTGGGGGCCATAGAGGGTAGAGGCGCCCTCGTAGCGTTGGATGGAGTATTCTTGCTCAGTAGTGATGTAATGGGTGTATGAATTCGCCGGCCCGCCGAGAACCACGTATGGGGGGCGTCCCGTGTATTTTGAAATATTCTCCTCGACGGCCCGTTTCCAGCGGCGCCCGGCCATCGTTGAGGCCTCGCCGGAACTCACGATAATTACAAAGTCGCCAATGCGCATAGTCTGGATATCAACAATATTTGGCGACCAAGCATACGGTCTTGTGGCCTCACCGACGTCGAGTAGGATGGGCTTAGGCGCCTGGCAGGCTATTTGTTCAGCGCTTGGCGTTACAATCAGGTTGCGGATTACTTTCCAGATGGGGTTTTGCGAGCCTTCGGGATCGTTTTGCCGGAAGGAGAAGGCTCCGGGGCCATCGGTGGTCCCCGCAGCGAACGAGTGGCCCAGGGCTGCGGGACATGTCTTGACTTTCTCTATCTTGCCATCGTGACCTTTCCTCTTGAATTCAAAGTTGCTCATATTATGAAAGATATGGAAACTGCCCACTTTTCCATCCCCCTTGATATCCCGGCCGGGCTCTTTCGATTCTAAAGCATCCCATAGGGCATTTTTCTGACGGAGGGCAATCTCGTAGCAGCTAGCCAGGCCAAAGGGGTCCTCGGTGAACTTGGGGCCGCGCCCGTGGCATGTTTGGGATTTCCCCGATACCGGACACGTTGCGTTTTCGAAAGAGCAGCGGGCGCCGGAACCATCTTCACACCAGGCACCGAGGATGTTGGGGCTGACGTCGCCGACGGAGGCTTGCGAGAAGCCAAAGATAGGCTTTTTGCGGGGGTGTTGTGGTGGCAGAATAGTGGGAGAGACTTTGTTGGATTGGTGGTGCTTTTCAGAAAGAAGGGCGGCAAGGCCTTTGTTGTCACCGGAAATGAGGGTGTTGTTGCCGAGGAGGGAGGTCCCGTGGGTGGGGAACCAGGTGATGGCGCCGAGAAGTCTGGGGGTAGCAATGTTGTTGTTGTTGTCCTTCTCATTGTCAACAGCAGGGCGGGTCGGAATGTGATGGAACTGGAGGATCGTCATGGTTGTCTCAACGGAGCCATCGCGGTTGAAGTTATTATCATGCTCCGGATGGTATGTGGGACTCGCCGTGTCACTTTTGTTGTATAGGCACCGTTCCTCCTCGGGATTGGCCAGGTACGCATAGAGACTCCGGTTGATGCTAGCGTCTGACAGGTTGGCCTCCTTCATTGAGATCCGACACGGCATCATTGACCGATTTGCCTGCAAAATCGCTTCGACGGCCCCTGAGACCACAGCATCGTAACTCTCCCGCGAAAATCCCCGATTCGTAATCTGCGGCAGCAAATAATTCATCCATCCGCCCGGCCCCGCATGCGAATGTGTCCCCGTCACTGCCACATTCTGCGCCCCGTACATCTTGTCTAGCCCGTGCTCTGCCAGACCCTCCAGGATACCCCGGCGGACGGCCGTGTCGCCGCTCTGCAGATCGAGGATCGTGTAGACGATGCGGGTGTCTGGGGATTTGGCCGAGGCGATGATGAAGGCGCGGGCATACAGGCGTTGTTTGAGGCCGGTGCCTTGTTGGGTGGGGGAGGCATAGCCCATGAGGTTGAAGGAATAGGGGGGCGGGGTGATGTCAGCTTTACCGAGACCGACAAGGAAGGGGTGGTCAGGATTGTCGGAGATGGTGGTTGTTGTTTGGGGGAGGTAGGTGCAAGGGATGAGGTAGAAGATGAGGGAAAGGGCTAGGACCAAGCAGATGGGGATGCCAATCCAGGCGTTGCAGTAAGGCTTAAACGATAGATACACAGGGTGCAGTTTAGCATCCGGATCGGATTCTGAGTCAGACACCTTGCCGATCTCCGGGTCATCATCCGGGACTTTCTGGTATTGTTTCTCGCTCATTATAACGATATTGTATGTGATAAAAGATGAAAATCATGTAAGAAAGAATAAAAAATCGAATGGAATTTCCGCTGGATGTATCATATATATCAGAAAAAGGCCCAATCCTCTCCGTCGTCTCCAACAACTGTCCCTCAGCCTCAATTATGCTTATACCCACATGGTGTGTTACCCTTGCGTCTGATTCGCCCTCCGGCACATTTCCACATTAGGCATGTGACACGGCACAGGTCTTAGGGTTGGTTAAGACTACAACCAGCATTTAGACGTCATCTTCTTACAACATAGATGTCCATTGATTCAGAGATTTACCCACAAAATACTCAAAGTCATTAAATATTCATCAATGTTTAAAACTGAAATTTTTAATTTCCCTTGGTTCAAGTAAAGCCCAATTCAAATGCAGTCCAAGATCTAGGCCTTAAACATAGTTCCGCCAGGTTTGGCCCAGACCCACTTAGAATGACACTAAGATCGCATGCGGCCATCACCTCACTATGCGAGTTAGTTTTTATTATCTTATTAGTGCAAAAGATAATTCATCGAGATGAAGCAAATTTTGCTTGGTTAATTATCATAGGGTGAGCGCGGAGGTGGTGAGTAGAAAAGTATAAGAAGCGGCGGCTTCCCACTACATTGAACAAGACCTCTTTTGATATCGTTCATAAACACCATTCTTTTCTAGTTCAACTCGTCTGAAACTTCACTCAACAACGATATTAACTTTGATCACCACTCAACAGAAAACATTCAATAATCTTCATTATTTTTATCTGACACAAAATGCGCCTCTTAACTTTCATCACGGCTTTGTCTCTGATAACAACTGCTACTGCTTTTTATTTATCAACAGCCTCCGTAATTCTCTCACCCACTCGTTACACCATTCCCATCGTCCCCATCTCTCTATCCCACCGCGGCACCATCCAACTTCAACCCCACCTCAACCCCCACTATCCTTCCCATCTACACCGACCCCACTCTACCATCCACAATCACAATCACAACCACAGTCAAAACCACAACCACAATCGACCCCAGAGATGCCACTGCCGACAGCAATGAAATCATTGAAAACTGGATCGAAGGGTGGCTCCCTGACGACGACTTGGGCCCATAAGGGCAGATCGACAAGGTGGGAAAGAGTGTTGAGGAGTGCATGCGCAAGAGGGAAGATGGCTGCGGGGGTAAGGAGGGGTATTTGGCAGAAAGGAGGGCAGAGAGAGAGCGGAGGCTAGTTTATGTGGCGGCGAGTATTTGGGAAAGGGCTGGAAGCGGGTGCGAAGTGCTTGGATGAGGTGAATGGGTAGGGGGGAAGGTTGCTTTGTTGATACCTTTAATTTACAGTTATGATAATGACAACTTGCTATAATAAATGAAAGTATTTTAGTGAACATTAGTCTAGTATGTACATACAAACAATCATATTGTTTTTGGTCCACTATGCGGATACAATGATGAATTGAAATCAATACACCTGGGATGTGGGCTCTCGGTAGGATGAGCAAAGGAATTAAACGTGTAAGTGGTGTTTGTGTATTTTGTACGTACTCGCCAAGACACAACTTCTACTCTTTTCTCTTTTTTTACAGATATTGTAATGCTACTCTCTATGGTGTGCGAGTATATATACACGCAGATATACATAATACCGACATAGTTTCCGGTCACGATTCTGGACATCATCTGTAGGCATCACTTGTCGTAGCAACATTCGATCTGACAAAAGAATTTGACCGACTATACGATAAAGAGAACATACAGTTGCGTGGAAAAAGTTGATAATAGACATGCCTTGTTGGACTTGCAGATATATACACACAATATACTCTCTTTAACTTTCAAAGTCCATATGCACTAAAGTATGTCACTTACACTATATTAACCCTATATATAGGGTTCCATTATTTTATTCCCATCCACTGATGAATAATCAAGGCAGTCGTAAAAACCCTGACAAGACGGATGTAATGTGCGCTCAGATTCTGCTTTCCAACTCCATAGCATAAAAGGCGGAGATAAGAAAGCCACATGCCGATCAGGAACCTACAAGAAAAGCCCCTAACAGTCGGGGTTTGTCGGTCGGCATTTCAATTCGTAGGCGCGCGCAAATTGCCGGGTTGGACAACGGAGGAGGGGGAGCAATTTCACTACAACGCTATGCATATCAAGTTCGGGAGCCCCCTGTTCCGAAGATAGGCTCTCATCACGGTTTTTAGTGAGCAGTAAGAGAGTCCAGTTTTGGCTATTACAGTGAGAAAAGAGTGCTGAAGAAACTACAAGGAATAATTCATAAGCAGCGCGCGGGCTTGTAGAGTCGGGATGATTGATTAACGTTGATTAAGATAGGGTTACGTAAGCCACGTGTACGGCTACGATAACAAGGGTCTTAACCCTCACCTAACTCATGGACCGCATGAGTTTATCCCAAAGGATCTCTCCGATGGCGACAGCTGCAGATTCTGTGATTACAGCCTTTCACTTGCGATGCAACACACCGTGGCAAAGTGTCTGGTACATAATTCAAGAAGAGGGTTAACTATAATGTGTGAGCACACATGACAAATATGTTATAAAGGTAACGCCGATTTACCAAATACAGATAGCAGTCATCATTCACATCGGTCCCCGATAGTTTTTTCTCTTCTCTTCACATGAACTGCCCCGCTATCAAACAATCCCCACCCATCTGCACGACAGCAATCCCGCATTGCAACCGTTAATTACCACAAAACACAGGCCCCATGCGCACATGGCTACTAAGCCACTGACTATTTTTCAACAATATCTATGTATTTCACGTCTTTATGTATGTATTATGAGTTGGCTCGATGCATTCAATATGAGCCATGCGCAATGACGATGACTGATTTGTAGGTCCGGCAGTGGTGAGATATCATCTATGTGGTGAATTACGTCTTTAGACTCCTGTTGACTTGATATGGGTTATTAAGCTCGGGAGACCACAAGGTGTATCCCCGCCAAGAAAATGGAATTAATTGATAAAGGGAAAAGTTTCTTTTTTTTTCTTAGCTTTCACGGGCAAAACAGAGATGGATATGTATGTCTATACCATTGTGATGAGGCAGGAAAAAACAAGATTAGAGGAAAGAGGCACGAATGAAATAAAGGCGGTTTCAAGAACCTGCAGTGCAAGAGAACGAAATAGGCACTGGGAGGGAAAAAATGTAGCCACGTTTGGTCGAAATAGGATATAGAAGCTTTGAAAAGAAGCTTTGAAAGGAAGAAGATAAAAATGAAAGAACGTACGTATTCTAAGGGAACACTTCTATATCTTTCTTGGCCGTGGACAAACCTTGATGCCCCCGCTAGAAATCCCAACCCCGGTCTCATCTTCTGCTTGAGCCCTCTTCCATAAATCCGGCCAATCATTATAAACAAGCTCCCCCCGTTCCCTCTTTTTGTATCTTTCGTTCTTTCTAGATCTCATCACTGTGATACCCGTTTTTATCTCTGTCACCTCTTCCCTTTAGCCTCTCTAGTTTGAATCCACAAAAGCTTGCAATTATTTTTGTTTCGGCGAGGAAAGATCAACCCCCGGTCTACACAGATTTTCCCCCGTAGCTTCTCTTTCTATCGAATTAAGGAAGCACGACCGAGACAAGCCTCCTTCTCTTTTCGGCTATTTCTTTTTGGTATTACACACATAGCTTGTCCAGAATTTGATCTCCTCCCACTTGATTCTCATTGTTTCATTCTTAATCTCTATCTCTTCTTCATCCCGCCTCTATATCTGCCATTATCCGTCACTGATTTGTGACCTCGTCATCCTTATCAACATTGTTACTTTTCTTTGCCCGCGTTAGTTCTTCGGTCCTGTCATTCATCCTTCGCCTTCGGAGCGGCTCTTGTTGCCATAGTTGCCCTGTCGTTGCATCATCAACGGAGGCGTATTGTGACCTCGGCCATTTCTCCGTCGCTTTTATTGATTTATCAGCTGAATTTCTTTTTATCATTCCCCTTTCACCTTGATTTCAATCTCACAACTCACTGGTTTTCTCAATTTTCATCACACTCCCACTTGTTTGTGAGCCTCTTCCCACGGTCAAGCAACTTCAATTCCCCCCCCTCCCCCCCTCCCCCCACACACACTCTATCTCCGACCCTGTTCCTGGTTTGGTTCTTACCCCCACCACCATCACCATTTTCACTTCACAATCTCAAAATGACTTCTTTTGTCTCCGCTTCTCTTGCCGCTGACCGCCGGCCCATCCAAAACAGTGCCGTTATCGTCCCCCATGCCAATTCCCCATCCATCTCCCGCCCTGCTCCCCCTTCCCCCGCCTCCTCTGTCCAAGACAGCATCTCCGACGAATGCTCTGTCCTCGATCTTGACCTCTCTGCCAGACAAAGTCGCACTAGTATCTCCAACCTCACCTGCGCAACCAGCGTGCTGTCACTCTCCTCATCATGTGTCTCCCCCACCTCGCAAAACTCTAGACAACGCGGATCCGTCTCTTCCACATCGTCCACTGTTGCCCGCATCACCTTACAGACACCTCCCGAATCCCCTCTTCTCACCGACCGTCTCGCCACAGCTACCCACGTTCTCTCTACAGAGGCTGCAGCCCTCGCAGCTGTCACTCAACTCTACACTCATCATGCCTCCGCCCGCATAGCCTTTAACGCCGCCGTTTCATCCATTGTGCGCCTGAACCCCATAAACGGAAAACTCGTCATAATTGGCGTCGGCAAAAGTGGCATAATTGGTCGCAAGCTTGTCGCTACTTTTAGCAGTCTCGGCGTTTGCGCCGTCTTTCTCCATCCCACCGAGGCCCTTCACGGCGATCTCGGCGTCATCCAACCTAACGATACTCTCCTCGTCATCACATTTTCTGGAAAGACTCCCGAGCTGTTACTACTTGAAGAACATCTCCCGCCATCTCTCCCGACCATCCTCCTTACTGCACATATCCGCCCCGACGATTGTGCTTTTATCCGCGCGCGCCAGGGGACCATATTACTCCCGACGCCGATCCCCACCCCCGAGAAATCCGCCTTTGGCGTTAGCGCACCAACCAGCAGTACTACCACTGCCCTTGCCATCGGTGATGCCCTAGCAATGACCGTCGCTCAGGAACTCGCCTCATCCCGCCCCGGTGGTCTTGCCTCGGTATTTGCTGCCAACCACCCCGGCGGTGCCATTGGTCAAGCTTTCCGAGCCCCAGCATCTCTTTCCGATCTCGTCACTACACCATTTTCAGAGCTACCGCTTTTGGAGCCCCGTGCCGGATCCGAGGGAGCATTGACGTGTGCGGATGTCCTGAGGGCTGGTTTTGAAGCGGCGAATGAGTTGAGTGGATCCGGAGGCTGGTTGAGACTGTGCGATGGGTTGGTGTTGCCTCCAAGTCGGATTAAGGGATTGCGGAATGATCAGTTGGGATTTCCGTTGGAGAAGGTGCCGGGGTTGGTAGTAGGGCGGGAGGGGATGTTAGGGATTTCGGGACAGACGCAGGTGCGGGTTGCTCAAGAGTTGGTGCGGAGTGCGAATGCGATTGATGCGGGGGAGGGCAAGGAGTTTGTCCGAGGGGGAGATGTGGTGGTGGCTGTACTAGATGCAGAGGGGCAGATTGTGGGTGTGTTGGAGGCGAGTCAAGTGTTGAGCCAGTCATGAGAAGAAGAGAAAGTAGGAAAATGTTAGTTGTGCGTATGATGATAAGTTTTATTTATAGTGTTATCAGTTAGTTAGTGTTTTACTTTTTAGATATCGTTTGTACCATGTACATGCCAGTGCATGTATGTAAGTGTTTGTTAGCAATCTGTTTCTATTTATCATGCTGTTATGATCTCAAAATATCTGATTTTATATTCTGTATTACGACGTCCTTTTTCTTGTATATATTTTTTCAAAGTCTTGTCTTACAGAGATGCATTGTTACGAGAATGTTGCGTTTCATTCTACAGTGGTGTCGTGATTACGTTTATAAATTTGTTGTTGGTTGTCCATGATCATGGTCACACGACACTGTGCCATTCTGCATATGCATAATATCTCTAATAGCGTGTATAGTATCTTCTAGTCTTTCTTATCCTTAGTAAAATGTAGCACATAATCATGACTGCTTCCTTTAGGGTTACGAGTCAGGTGTTCAGATTTATGTGTATACACCGATCAGAAGCATTGTCATTCTCTGTAATTTACAATGACATATATATTGTATCACTAGCGCTGCATTGCGACATTCTCTCTCAAGATCTTCACTGTGCATTGTCATCGGTCTAGTCGATCACGGACCTTTAGGGTTTTCAAAAGGGTTAGTTATCACCACTGTGATTTAGCTCCGGATTCGGCCTGCCCCGCAGGAGGCGAGACAGGATTCTATACAGTGACTACAGCAACTATCAGAACCGTCCCCTTTGGTTGATATTTAGTGTATCGGAACAGTGGCCCATCAATTTGTCAATGATATAATGATACATTGCACCAACCACGATCCTGGCAACCACTGCGCCTTGCTTAGAGCAATGAGAGCCAACCGATTTCCAACGATAGCGACCTTGTCCAATTAGAGCTCTTTATCCCGATTTGTATAGAATGTTGAGTGTAAATGCAGTGTTTAGTAGGGGAGGTCGTTGGTGGGGTGGACGGCGATTGGAGTGGTGAGTTCTGAGGGATGGAGGAAGGAGGGAGTAAGTGAGTGCCGTGGGATTTTGCATATGTTGATTGGTAATCTGGGGTGAGTGAGTTTTGCGTGTAGGGGCAGCTTGGGCTGGGGATGGAGTTGGAGATGCGATGATCTGGTTATTAAGCAGATTGGCCGATTACGGTGCGAATGACTATCAGTGATACGCACGCATATATAGATAGCCATCGTCTGTTCTTTTGTCAAGGTGTCTCTATCGTTATACTAATCAAACAATCAGCCGTTACTTCACAAGCATCACATCACCGACCCTCGTCTGTACAATCACCGCTTCCATTTCTGCCATTTTCTTGGCCACCTCACAATCTCTTCTGCGGGAAGTTACTTTCACAACTACTTACCATTGTCGCTCAAATCTTCGCCACCGCCTTCAATAAACTCATTCCTTCCTACTTTTTTTTTGTGTAGGCTGTCATTGGTAGGCGGTTGAAAAAATTTACCCGTATTTGGCAATTGGAGTTTGGTATCTGGGAATTTACTGATTTATTCAACGTGGATTTGCTAAAGAGAATTCGGCCTATCATCGCTCGGAATCCCTCAATTGGATTTTTTTTCTCTTGATACAGAGTCTGATATTTGATTCATCATCAAAGTTTAAACTAGCAAGCTTTTTAGACGCCTCTGTGCCTCACTTCGTTTGTATTTTTCCCTAATTTTACTTTACACATATTGCGATTTTTGTTTTTCCTAGACATTCTCATAACACGGCTTGGTAAATTGTTCGTTCGCCAATTCTTCCCGCATTCGAATTGTCCTAATTTCTCCCCCGATCGTGACGTCAACTGCTCGCCTAAATACCCATTTGTCATCGATGCTTACAAACCACATCCCACTATAATCATCAAAAAAATAGAATCACATCACCCATAACTGCGGCTCCCCTCACCTTTTACCACACGAACGTGATACGGCTTGATAACCCCCCCCCCCAACTGACAAAATGGCCCCCGCCGTGACCATCGACCTGTCCGACGACCTCAACTTTTCTATCTCTTCCCAGTCTGCCCCCGCCCTGACTCCATCTCCGCCATCTATCGGTCGGACACTCCTTCTTGCCCCACCCTCTCTCGCCGCCAATCCCGACGCCCTCCCTCAGAATATCAACCGGGCGACTACTGATTTGCAGATGTTGGATCGGCTCGCGGGTGGTTTCGTGCATCTGCCGCAGTCTGTTTACAAAGCGGTGATAATCTTGGCGGGCAGTGATGGAAAGGCCGATGATGTCATTCCTTTCTTGGGGCGAGATCTTGTCGGGGCTGTGGCTGATTCCTTAGTAGCTGGTGGTGTTTTGAGAGGTGCGGGATTGGTGGAGACCCGGGTGACGAGAGAGGCTATTCTGGCTGGCTTGGTTTCAAATTATGAAGGGTTTAAGAAGCCTAATTACAGTGCAGAGATTGTGCCGTTGGCATTGAAAAAGAGGACATCAGAGGTCAATGCTGATGGATTGGTGAAACTCAACTTCAAAAAAAAGGTGGCGCCAGTGAACGCTGATGGGTCTGTACCGCTGAGCTTTGGAAAAAATAATGTTGCTATGAACCCCGATGGTTCTGTTCCCTTGAGTTTTGGAAAGAAAAAAGAGGCTACCGTGAACCCCGATGGCTCAATACCTCTGAGCTTCAACAAGAAAGCTGCCGCTGTTACGGTAAACCCTGACGGTTCCGTGCCGTTGAAATTTGGCAAAAAGAACAATGTCAACCCTGACGGCTCAGTCTCTACCAAGCGACCCATTGCCCTTACCTCCACTCCTGTCGGTGTTGGCTTTGACAATCTGGACGACCTTGATGACTCCGACTCCGACGATCTTATTGACGAAGACGAGCTCGTCACCGAAGAAGACCGCTTCCGCGAGATCAAAGTTCGTAAGTATAAGACTCACCCGTTTGTTCCTCAATTCATATTAACCCTCCTACCAGCCACTGAATGCCTCCCTAAAGCTGGCAAACGCCGTCGTGCCTGCAAAGACTGCACCTGCGGCCTCGCCGAACGCCTCGAAGCCGAAGACGCCACCCGCCGCGCCGCCGCCGACGCACGCCTCTCCTCTACCTTCTCCACCTCCTCGACTCCCACCCCCAACTCCGCCACCTTCTCTTCCTCATCAACTTCTACACAACCGACAACCCCGAAGGCCACCGTCCCCGACGTGGTGCCCAAAGTTGTATCGTCGGCACCGGTAATGCTGGTGGAGGATGACTTGGATGAGATCGACTTTACAGTGCAGGGGAAAATGGGGTCATGTGGGAATTGCGCTTTGGGGGATGCCTTTAGGTGTGATGGGTGTCCGTTTATTGGGATGCCGGCGTTTAAGCCTGGGGAGGAGGTGCGGTTATTGCGGAATGATGTGCAATTGTAAAGGTGTGCATGAAGGAGCTGGTTTCTAGTGTTTTGGGAGGTTTTCTTGGGATTTGTGGTTTCCTTTTGATTAATGGGTTGGCATTGGCGGCGTTTTCTTGGTTGATTTTTGCTTAATACGTCTTGTTGAATAATTGTTAGACTACATTGGAAAAATTGAACTGTCGTCGACAGACATCCATAGAACGGATAAATGAAATACACATCATTATTACCAATACGTCCAGTCACATAGAATCATTGTCATACAGTTTCCATAAAGGACATAAGCCTATATGTATTCTAGATAAATATTATAAATCAGCAACTCTACATCACCCAAAAATCCAAACAGTCCATCATCATAAACACAATTCCAATGTTGATACAAACAGAAATAAGCAACCAACCAAACTCCGTCCTTCTATCTCCGCCCTGGCGCCTTCGTCCCCACAACCGACTTATCATCATCCGAATCCGAATCTACTTGCCCAACACTGTACCGATCCAAGTTTACATCCGTTGGCGTCTGCAACAATCTCTCGTCAAATTCGGCCGCCGCCGCTTCGACATCCCGCGATCTGCGACCGCCAGGGCGCGTCCCCATGCGAATCGCACCACCCTCTAGACCCTGGTAGCCGCGATTCTTCTGGCGGTCGCGCCAGACAAAGTACCCGCCGGCGAGAACGGCGGAGATGACGACTGCTAGGACGATCTCGCCAGACTTACGGTACGCCTGCCATTTGGCGTCCTCGACTTGCTTCTCGTGCTCGGGGTCGGTAGAGCCGGTAGAGCCATCAGATGAAGTGCCGTTACCGGGGGTGGTGGCGCCCTTTTGGGGCTCACCATGGATGTGAGAGTTCCATTTGTTGATGGCAGTAAACTTGGGGTCGACATTCATGATACGGTTGGCCATGTCCAAGGTACGTTCAGGCCAGTCAAGAGGAACCATATGAGAAGCCTCATTGAACAAAACAAAAGTCAGATTGCGGGCTTCTTGCCAGAAACCAGCCGTAACATCGTTGAAGTGCCAGTCCAGACGGGGAGCCCAGTTACCAGGCGAGGTCTCCATACCCTTGGCGCCGTTCCAAGTCATATTAGCAATAATAGCCTCAGTGCCCATCCAGTTGCAGATAAGATCCTCGGCCCCGGAGAATAGTGTAATGGGGACGTGTTTCAAGATGCCAGGGAGAAGAGTTACAGAAGGAATATCCTGGTGGCGACGGAAAGCGGTGCCGACTGCACCACTGCACTCAGTCCAGCCGGTGGTCTTGCCAGAGTTGATATGCAGAGCCTCAGTGACATCCTTGCGACGCAAGTACTTGGTAACAGCCGGTAAATCATCGGGCCAATTCATACCACAGGAGGGGAAAGTGTCCCGCAAGCGCACATCATACATGTTGTAGCACATGTTCTTGCCGGCATCGTTGATCTTCATGGTGTTTTTGAGAAAGTTGCTCATAACCGATTCACACACACCATAGTCAACATGGTCCCGGTGGTCATTAGCCAACACAGACTCACAGCGCTTCCAGTCCTTTTCGAGGTGGTTGCGAGCATCACCATCGGGGACTAACTTCTTCGCAAGAACAAAGTCGTAGATGGAGCGGTACTGTTCGACGGGGGAGATCCAGCCATTACCGATCATAAGATTACGTAGGTTCCACTCCTTGCCAGCGTTCTTCTTGTTACGCTCAATGATAGCCTTGGCAATGTAGGGAATGTACTGTCCAGCAAAGGACTCGCCGGCAAGGTAAAGCTCATCGTCGACATACTCGGGGAAAAGTTCAAACCATTTTTCGAGGAAGGTGATCATGTTGTCAGCCATAACATCCAGCCCAGAGATGTAGCTATCAGTGTCGACATAACTGAAACCGGTACCGACGGGGTTGTCGACAAAGAGAAGGTTGGCAAACTGGTTCCAGGAGCCATTATTATATGTTAATGAGCCGTCGGGTTTGACACGGTAGGGACCAATTTCCATCATGGCGCCATCTTCAGATGAGCAACCGGGTCCACCGTTCAGCCATAATATCGTCCGTTGTCTGTCGGCAATGTGCTGGTTCTGAAAATGCCAAAAGAAGATGTTGCCATTGTGCTCGGGGGTAATCTCGACATGACTGCAGCAGATGATTGGTTAATTGCAAGTCTTTGGTATATTGGTATCACAACGTTGCTCGACTTACCCGGCATGCATCTTGACGATAGGCTCTGCTGGAGCCCCAGGAAGGTGTCTGACATAGTAGGCCGACGGAGCCGAAGCATTGGTAACGGCCAATCCCGAAAATAGGGCTGTCAAGGCCGCTGGCAAAAGAATCTTTGAGCGCATGACAAAACGTTGTGCGATGGCGTCCAGTGTAGGTATGACGGTTGGTGTGGTAGAAGATGCGGACAAGCAAAGTCTGAGACCGACCTTCGATATAGTGAACGATTGCACTGAAAGTCGACTATCGATTGGGGTGGATGGATAAGCTGTTGCGCGACAGAAGCTTTGGGGTAGGATGCCACGCAGTCGATGTTGAAACACGCGCTCAGTCGTGGGTTGCACGTGCAGTTGGTTTCAATTGGGATCAGCTGCCGGATGTTGGGTGTGGGTTAGGTATGTGTGTCTGCGGCTGTCGAGATGCAGGCTGGGGACAAAGGCCGGTCGGTATTTTACCAGACAGCAATATTTCAGAAGCAAGAACACAATATATAGGAGTTGGAAAAAACCCTGTGACAGTGAGTTAATGATTTGATCAATCTACTATACCCGGTAAGAAAAAAAACAGGATAGAAGATGACTTGAGTCTGTTCGCAGCCTTGCGTCTATAACTTGCAAGATTCAAAGTCACCCGCAAATAAGACTAATTCAGCAATTACGAAATCGTCTACGCCAGGCACCGTTTTACATATTTAGCAAGAATCGATACAAGTGACAATAACCTCAATAGAAGTCTCATTCTGATATCTTTATTGACCCAAAAGGGAAGTAGTCCAAAAGCTAAGCCGGATGCGATTGACGCCGTTTGATTGGCCAAGAGGGGAGTTCAATTCAAGACCTCTTTGAGGAATGTTAGAGGATTACAATGGCTTAGCTTATATCAAAGGGCGTTTAGAGAATGTCTATTGATATGATTAGAGGTATTAGCTATTCCCTTAATCAGTCTGCAGTTACGATCAAATCAACTATCAGTCTGCTCCGTCCCAAGTCCGTCTGTCAGTCCGAACAGCGAAAGACTATCAATCACCCAAAACCTATTCATGCCGTTGATCCCCGGCCCCATCCATCGATCCGTGACATTCAAGGAGGTCTCAACTTCAAACGGCGCTGAGACATCCAGTGGGGCCAATAGCGAAGGTCGCACAACCCTAATTATATAACCCTAGAGTTCCATTTTTCCTATTGTAAGGAACACGACGTCATACTCAAGTTGAAGGGGCACGACATGTTTGTAGCGTGAAGGTGAACTCATAATCGTAGCAGTCATTCATGTAAGTTCCCCTCTTTAATGCTAGACCCAACCGTCTTGCTCTACTAAAATGTCATTTAACATAAAAATCAAGATAGTAATCCATCATGCCCAAAACTTACATCGTGGAGCACCTTGACCCCGAGCTGGGAGTCTGGTCCGAACTAGAGTATATTGCCATCACTAAGGAGACCGGCGCCGCCAATGGCACCTTCTGCCTCTCATCTCTCCCCGAGACCTTCAAGGTTCCAGAGAAGCTTAAGGAGCTGCCGGCTTTCAGGGCAGAGCGCCGTAGCGTAGAGGAAATGTACGCTGGTGAGCTCAAGGGCAAGGTCTGCCTTTTGGATCCCGCAGCCAAGGAGGATCTTTGCCCTGAGGATGGCGAGAAGTTTGATGTATTTTTGTTTGGTGGTATTCTGGGTATGTGAATGTTATGGTGGGGGGAATAGATGTTGAGTGGCTCTGTTGGGCGACAGATGGTGTTCGACCGAGGCTGTGGCTCCGTAAAGCGGAACAGGTGATTGGCTCAGGCTATGTTCATCCGACATGGCTTGACTTCCCGGTCAACCATCTTCCAGACCCAAGAAGCTACTGTCCGAGTAAATCTACCGATACTAACCTTTATCTCATCAGGTGACGACCCCCCTAGAGGTCAGTACGACTTACTGCACTTGCGCCCTAGTTCATTTATCTCCAATAAATGAGCAGGCGACAAAAAGGCTCGCCCATAATTAGACGATACAGGCATCGTATCGCCGAGTGCTACACGTGTGAACCGTCGTCTACATAGCTGTCCACGCCAATACAGTACAACCCGGGACACGAACCAAGCAATAGACAACTAGCACGTCGTTGTGTTTCTCCCCCCCCTCATCAAACCCAGCCCGCGTCCGTTCTCGGTGGTCATAATGGGGACCAAGTCATAGTCTGTGTATCTGAGAGTTTGCTGACTGTTTTGTTATAGACCGCACTTCTGAACTGCGCAAGAAGGGCTTCGAGGGCCGCCGGCTGGGCCCTATTCAGATGACTACAGACACCGCCGTGCGTGTCACTCGCAAAGTTATTGAGGAAAAGTGTAAGTTTAATGGCTATGACGGCCATTGTCTTATCATATCACCGGAGGCCCATAGTCCCTACCAATTCCTTTCCGTCTTTAGTTGTAAAGCAACAGGTGGTTCAATGACCTCCATTCCGTACTATATCGCACACATCCACACACACACGTACATACACACATCTGTTTTTCGGCGCCTCCAGCAATCCTTTCTTACTGCATATGTGCATATATACCTTCTTCCCTCATCTTACCGTCCCATCACTGAAGCCGCAACTCCACTTTTCCTCCGCCAAACGCCACCATCCGTCCCACTTCCACAAGTTTTTTGCCTCCTCTCTTTCTCCGTTTGTCTGTCTACCTACCACACAGCCGTGTCTATCCCAAGCGTTCTTTGCCCAGCTGCGTAACCCACCACGACATCCCATCCTCAGCAATATATCTTAGGAACAAGAAAAAAAATGCCCCATCTCCCCCCATATCCATCCGCCATCAACCTTGCATATCAGGATCACCGAATCCCTCCTTGTCCTTTCAAGTCCCTGCCGACCCATCTGTTCACCCGCAGCAAGCCGGTCGATCTCCAGCGCATCCTCGCTACAGGATGCCAGCCTTTTTTTTCCGTCTGTCTGTCCTGAAAATTGATGATGAGCTGTTTGGTGTAACTTGTCATTATCAACGGAGGGACGAAAACTTTCCTATAGACAGTCCAGATGTATTTCTTGTTTGCTTTTTTTCTTTTTTTTTTCTTTCTGTTTTTGTGTCCTCGCAGCATCAATAGGTCAAGTTTGACTGAGTTGATTTGTCTGAATTGTTGAGCCACTTAGCTAGACACCACCTGCTTAGAACTGACCACTCTTTCCTGCTGGTCTTTGAAAAGCCATTACTCCATTACATTTAAGGACACTTAGCCACCATCTGCAATATTGCGTTCTCTCTTCGCTGTGTCACCAAGCCATAACCTTGCCACACAATGTGTTGCCATCCAGAGAGTCGTAGATGGAGGCACGCCCTAGTACTTGAGAGAGGGTTTGTGAGAGGTAGTAGGGTTAGACAGGTGTTATAGGACGTGTAGCCTTGGCAGATTCCGTCGTTGTTGGTGTAATCATTGGTTTGTGAGAGATACGCTGGTACAAGGGCTGAAACTAACTCGTCCATCTTGTCATTTAGACGCCCTCGACAAGGTGCCCGTCATCGACTACCCTGAGTTCCGGTTCAACGAGCACGAGGCCACTCAGATGCCCTTCAGATACGTCACGGACGAAAACGGCAAGCCCATCATGCCCAAAGTATGTTACCCTTTATTGTTGACTCTCGCGCCATAATGTCTTTATCCATCCATCCATCCATCCATCCATCCCCTTTTCCATCTCCAAACGCCACATGTCGCCTTCCACCAATCATCCCTTGTCGTTGTCCGCGCTGTCGACGCCCATTATCAGCACGCTACAATGCCACAGCAGAAAGTCAGGCCAAACTTTCTGTGCTTGTTAAAAGTGTCTGCTGGGTGTTATAACTGGTAATGGTTGAATGGTTCAGCGTTGCTGGCGAGTGTCAATCCTGCGTAACTCAGTCAAACCACCGCCTTATCAAGTTCTTTGTTCTTATTATTCTTCTTCCTTTTCTTCTTTTCTTTTCTTCAATCTCATCCGTCGGCACTCCTACTGGAAGCCCCCTCAGTCATAACCCTCGCCCCATCTTGTCTCGCGCGATCGAAGCAAGCACCAATGCCATCACCGCTCCTTATACCTTACCAAGACCGGTCCATATTTCTGCCGTGTCAGCATTTGGTAGTACATTGTAACGCATGCTTGTTGAGATAAACAGTTGTGTAAGCGGCTGCGGGTTGCGCGTCGCTGTGAGTCGCTGCAAGTCGAGTACCAATGCCGTGTTTCTTTCCTTCAATCGGGGCCATACATTAGAGGATTGGCATCCCGGAGAAGGAAATATAGGAAGCTGTGAGGCGAGACGAGGCACGAGGCAAAGGGTAGAAATTGATGATGGTGATAGTGATCAGAGTGGCAATACGAGTTTCTGTGTTGAGAATGACTCTTGGAGTATTTTACAAGGAGGAAGGATCTCTTACTAACTTATTTGTGTTTTACCGCACAGGGTATGCTGGAGCTGATTCAGCACGATTCCGAGAAGTCAATTGATGATTTGTTTTAGGTGATACAAAAGGGATGGTGTAGGACAGGGCAGAGAAAAACGACGATGAACTAAAGCGAATGTTGTCACATTCCGACTTGGTTTCTAGAGTGATTTATAGAATTGATAATTGTCATATGACGAGGGTTATTAATCATGTCAAATGGCATCCTGTGAACTGTTTGTAAATCTCATATGATGGGCATTTGGCCTCTATCTACAACTAACATACATACTTCCTGGCTGTCAATAGGTCCGACC
Source organism: Ambrosiella xylebori (assembly GCA_002778035.1). Classification (NCBI taxonomy): domain Eukaryota; kingdom Fungi; phylum Ascomycota; class Sordariomycetes; order Microascales; family Ceratocystidaceae; genus Ambrosiella; species Ambrosiella xylebori. The sequence goes on from PCDO01000001.1 coordinate 2,684,057, forward strand.
CTATATAGCCCATCCGACTAGCCCGCTGCTATCAGCAATAATAACAATAACAACAACAACCCCATTTCCTCGTCTCCACCATCTTCCCATCAACATTTCATGTATCCCCCCGACTCTGTCCCCATCAACAACAGACAATAGACAATAAAGAAAGATAAAGACAAAAAAGACTTCTTCCAACCGATATGCCGTGTCACCCTGCCCAGAACCAGCAAGCCCCACGCCACCAACCGATCAATACGGCTGCCACTGGGTCCGCACTTATCTCTCAGTTCATGAAGTTGATCTTAGCCAGCACAGTGCTTTTCTCTCGGAAGAACCACTGAGGTTATTCTTGGTCATATAAATTATCATGACATGATGCAAGGCATTCTTCCTTGGTGGTAATAACATGTGCTGAGAATCTCTATATCATGGGCATTAGTGAATGGTTACACAGCAAATGGTAAAACTGCCTTTTTGCAATCTCACATCAACAAGTCTTTTCTATTATATTTACAGCCTTAGATGGGACAATCAACAGGTGACGGCAGGAAAGTGGAGTCAAATGGTTGGTGTGGTCCTAGTCCTAGTGGTTCTAGTGGCGGTGATGGTAATGCTATAGTAGGGATATCTTTTCCTGTCAGTTTCCGCTGCGGCGCTGCAGAATTGGGACGACAGGTCGGAGGTCGGAGGTTGGTGAAGGAGGAGCGCGAAGATTTGGTGGAACTAGGAAATGATGGCATGATAACGAGGACCGGCCATCATGCAAGAGTGTCATAGTGATGCTGTATCATGCAGTGTTGCGTGCAGTGTTGGCATTCTTTGCTGATGTGCTCTGCAATTGCTGTAATTTGTGACACCTTGTCGTCACTATTCAATCATAGTCAACATCGTCACTTACCAATACCAATAACATTAACACCATAAACACTACAATCTCCACTTCTTTCTCTTGTAGACATCCTTTCCAGCGAGCCAGAGCCTTCCATCTCCAGCTTCCTACTGCCTGTCTTAGTAATTTCCTTTAATTATAGCTGCATCCTGCATACATACGTATGTAATCCTCCGTCTGCACTTTTCTCTTTTTCATGCCAATCACGAGATGGTCAACCTTCTAGTCCATCCCATGAACCTTGGACCCTTCCCGTCTCTCCCTCACTTTATCACCTCCTCATCCGGTGCATATTTATGTACATCCATCTTTCGTCTTCTCCCTCCCTCCCTTTCGGATTCCCCTTCTATTTTTGGCCCTCCGTTTCCAAAGGAATGAGAGCCTTGTACACACAACTGGTCCGCTGTGACTACCTACATATATATCCATGTAAATATTATGTACTCATATAAACACTAGCATTTGACGGACTTCTAGTCTGGCTGGGTGATTGGTAACTGCAAAGTGTACCTAATGCTCATTGGCTCGCCAGAGGAAGATGGTGTGTAAAGAGGATGCCAAGTCTGATGTTTAATGGTGGACTGGCCTCGGGTTAGAAGCAGTAGCATGACACCCTTCATCTATGTCTTCTGCCTCTATCTACCCGTTTCAACAGTGACCAGAACAACCCAATATTCAGGCCACCGGGCCACTATCCAACCAATAGTTTGGCCTCGGGGGTGCAAAATCGATCCTTGGTTTTTGGCACTTCTCTTTTCTTCTTCGCGTGTATGCGGCGTGTGCAAATATGTACAGTTAGTTTGATCTCTAGGAGGATCCGGGGGATCAAAGTACCGACATATGCAACTGTACGTTCCAGCCAGACAGTGTACTTCTAGTGGTCTTTTTAGGTGGTTCAACTGGTGTTTTAGTGTCTTTACAAGTGCGTGAGCGAGACCGTACGTAACTAACTGATTCTCACATGAAACCCCCTCTCTTCTTTCTCCGTAACTCCAGACTCCAAAATTCATTGGAGAAGGGATCATTTTTTGAGTCTATCTGCACATTCACCGACCTAACATCTTGGCCTCATTAAGTATTTTCTTGTTCACCCGTGACTAGTTTGTATGAAGGTCATCATCTTGACTTGTGAAACCCTGCTTTTTAGATCGGCCCCGATTTATACCGTGCCGGCCACGATTGATTCTAGAATACCATTCAGTCAGTCACGTAGACATATAAGACATGCTCAATCTAGTGTTACCTCTGCCAGAGCCAAAGTTTGGTACAGAGTCGAGCGCTCTGCCACTTCCCTCTGATCAGAAACTCGTCCAATATTGAGACTGTTATTGGTGACTGTCAGTCCCGCCTCCCCCGGTCTGGACTTCGGCAAAAAAAAAAGAAAGAAAGAAATTTTATATCTAGTATGGTTCTGCAAACAGGTCAGCCAGATACATCAATATCTGAGAGGTCTGAACCATGGGTCGCTGGGGTCGCTAGTGGCGCTTAGTTCGTCTGAGAAGAGTCCAATGGCCGACCGATAGTGTTTCAGTAGCAGGTGGATGATGAACGACGGAAATATTGAGACGATAACAACACTGCATGCATGAATAAAACAACATTTAATGAAGAATTATTGGGCGGATTGGATGTGATGGGCTTGCTCTCAGATGTTCGGGGCGGTCAGGTTGCTATTTGTGGATGGGTTTGAATGTATGGACACTATGGGGATCGGCGTATGGAGTGGGCCTTAGTAGTCTATAGTGATGTGTTTTGATACCGGTAGTTTTCTTGCGGTTCATGGATGACGGACTCATGCAACTGCATTGATGCGTTAAAACAACGATTTCTTGATGCCAACAGTATACATAACATTCACGATTGCCATGATCGACCGCGCTGATCAACTTTCTGACTCCTGACGTTACAAAAGTACATATATTAGTCTCTGGTCTTCCCAGTTAGCTTGCTATATAATAAACTATAGAAAACCACATCATTCAAGGAGCCCTTTAGCTTCATAAGCAAAGATATAAATATTTTTAAGGTAGAAACATTAGCGTATCAAGTAGCTTTTTCTGCAATCACCAATGCATAGTCAAACCACATTTGACATTACCACATCAAGCAAGCAACATTGTCTTTATAATCATAATAGACGGACACAAATGTGTAGATAGAAAGATTTCCCAGTAGTTGATCGCTCGTGACAAACGGGTGGGGGATTCCAGCCTATATATCATCTCATCCCGTGTCTGTACTAATATATATATATATATATCCATACTGCACTTAGCTTTTCCAATCTTTTGTTTTTTCTCATGGTACCAAAACCGATGACAAGTGTGTCTCGTCCAGGGCTCAAAGAGTCGATTTTTGGCTTCATCAAGAGTTGAAAAGATAGCGCTAGTCATGTTTGCCTGTGCTTCGGTGGCATGTTTGTCTAACGGATGAGATAGTCGGCTCATCTTGTCTTTTAGTCAGCTTGGAGTTTTGGTATGTCTGTGGTGTCGGAGGTCGGAGGTCCTCCTGAAAGTAGCTTAGTCAGGGCCCCATAAACACAGCATTAGTAATTTTGGTCCTCTTATACTTGACGTCGAGGAAATATACACAGGATAGACAGAGCCATGACAATCACCCAGATAAAACCCTCATACCACCTCTCTTTCCCTTCCTCCCCCTCTTTTCCCAAACCCACAAAACCCCCCCAATCCACAAGAGCAAACATCTATTCACCTCAACGTTTTAGATTTTGGGACAAATCTCAAACAGTTATTACATTCACGCCCTATCAGTAATCCAAAGGAAAGAGGGGGGTATCCCCTGTTCTTCCATTAATATCCAGGCGATCAGTTTAAGGGTCACGGACCATGGGTAGGTAGGTAGTCAAAGAGAGAACTGAGCATTTAAACAAAGTCAATTGGACTTACCTGATGGACGAAAGAGCTCTTGTCATATATATTTCAATACTTGTGTCTAGATTGTCATGTTTTGACGAACAGGTTTCAACATATCAAGGGAAATATATCGCATCTCAAGTTTCCAATCCTATCTGACTAATCAAGATCATCAAACCCTAACTTCTTCCAGGACCAACGTCATCCTCATGTAAAACATCATGTACATTCTAATTGCTCCTGGCCGGAAAGGATGCAAACAATTCCTAGGATTTCATCCATTCCAACCCTAATATATTCAACAATTGGAAATCTCGCAAGATCAATTCTCAGAAAATCTTCATTTATTTAAAGCAATAGTATGTAAAGACGATTATGTATTCAGCCAATTTGCACTGAGATGAGAGGAACAGAAGGTCTCATCTCATGTTTCCTCACTTCATTTCAAGAAAAAAAAAAAGTGGTGAATTTCATTTTTATCGTCTTTGTGATCTTTTCCGTGTTTGGTAATGGTGAGCGGGGTTTCTCTGTGTATGAGATTGAGGATTTTCCTGGGAGGGATAGGGATCAAGAGGATTGTAGAAGGGAGGGAAAGGTGACGGAGGAAGAACTCTAGTTGGCTTGGAATGTGCATAGAAAAAAAAAGAAATAATATATTCATCTCATCATGGGGCATTATTCAGAGGGAGATGTTGTGAATCAATAGATTGAGACTGGATATAATGATAAGAGGAAACTTGCAAAGATTCCTAGTGTTTCTTCTCCATAACATGTTTTTTTTTTCCACGCATGATTTCCCTGACGGCCTCAACTCATCAAACCCCTAGCAAAAACCTGCATATCTTTAATCTTAATCCCAGCAGTCTCTAAATATGTGAATTATTACTACTTACAAAAATCAACAAAATCAAATCCTGGTCTCGGTTACACACTAAATAATGCATTGATCATTTTGGAGCTACAGTGGTCTAACCTTCTGTAAATTTACTATGGCCCCTGTAATGCCTTATAATATGAAAATATTGTTTATACTGAAATCAATGTTGTTGAATTATCCAAAAGTCTTTAAATAGCATCAAATATTATTATCCAAAAAATTCAAAATTCAAAATTGATAAATATATATGTATCATAGAGAAATGCAACAGTATTTCAGATCCGGTATTTGTTTTGCAATATCTGTATTAATTGAATTTATAGAAAATGTCGAAGTTAATAGTATTGGACTTCAATTTTTTCAAAGCTTAAAGCCCTGGCACAGGTAAGAAAAATGGCATCATAGGTTCAAAACACTATTTTTTTTCAAATACTTATAATTCAAGATATAGCATTGATAATAAAACAAAAGCAGTACTACCAAAATATACAAATCTAGAGCAATTCAATGAAACCTAGTGCATCTTGTAAGTATAGAAGCTCATGATTTCATAGCCCTTTACTTCGACTAACATGGGCTCATTTTTAATGATTTTTACAAGTACCTTTTGTTTTGCCATGCGCCGTGCATGGCAGATTTTGCCGTGGACCTAGTAATTCCCACAAATATGTATGTAGGCACCATATCACTTGCCAAATAAACAAGGCCTGTTTTTGTCTGTCTCATTGTGTACATATTTATATATAAAATACATACAATCCCAGACACATACTGTGCCAACAAGAACAAGTCAGTTCGAGGAAGTAAAAGATGTATAAAAGTATAGATAGATAAATATTTACATAATCAATACTACAAGGCTCTAGAGATGCAAGCTTGCGTGTACGTGTTTCGGCTATTGGATTCCCGACATGAGAGACGGAAGGAGGATTATAGACTGCAAGATCGTCGGACGGACGTGGGGAAGGCTCGTGGCTTGTTGGCTCAATGGTGGGTTAGTGTGTATGTTGGTCGACAATCCTTCATAAAGATCTCTGTCTATGAAATATAGATATCTGCTTGAAAAAACACTGACAATGCCCTAAATTCACTGCAAAATTAATTGAAGCTATGCTTGTTAATCTTCAATCATAAGATCTCCAAAATACATCAAACTAGGCCACAATAATACCAACTTATTTGACTAATCTTGTACAATCTCTTCCTCCTTCAGACTGTAAGAAAAAAAAGTGATGTGATGGTGATAGTGACTAACTGGCCTTCTGACCCTTTCGCTCGGCTCAATTCCCACATGTAGCCACCTCCATTGTTTTTTTTTTCAACACTTTGTTTTTTCTTAGCGTATTATACTCTAGAGTCTATTGTTTGTGATAATTGCCAACCCCATTTCCATCTCGGCACTCTTTCTTCATCTAAAGCATGGCATTGTCTGTTCCAATTTGTTAGCTTGTTGATGACATCTCGTCTATTGCAGACACTGCACTATAATTCGGAATATATTGTGTATATACAAATGTCATTGAATTGTGGTAACTTTTGGAAAATATGCTATATAAACGCCTGATTATAGTTGCAGTCACCATGGAATTGTGCTGTAAATGCTAAATACAGATGGGATGACGCGGCTGGACACCCTCATCCCATAGTCCCATTGACTCATTTGCTCTAGTCCGGGCAATTGCTTAGACGTCATACTATGAGTTGGGGTGACCTGATGATATTAACTCGGGAAATATGTATGTCGGCTTATATTTAAGTCCATAGTTCCCTATGTCAATATATAGACTGATATTACCGTAATTGTACATAAGATGGTCTGAGTTTTGCCACTTTGAATAAGTATAGGTACAGTGTGAATTGTTGTCTGGTTACGAGATGATGACTACAGGTGCAGTCTGCAAATGATTATTGTTTGTTTTTGGTCAGTAACCCTTAAATATAATACACATTCAAAGGTGGCAATAGTCATTGTTATCATTGTTCCTTTAGTGCAAACACTAGTGACTTCATCTCTTGACTTGTGGATGCATTCTTTGCACTGAAGAACAAAATACATGAGATAAAAGTGGCTTGTCGAAACCAAAGTACTACATATTGTTCAGGTTTCAAAGTCCTCGCCACGACTATGGACTTGAACACATTACATCAGACCACCGATAAGATCTTGCAGTTACACATTTACAACCTTATTGCTAATCTTCTATGTAGCCAAGTATTCTGCGTGGATACACCATTCTCTTCTCCTTCGGCGCGTATCCCCCCTCCGAAAATCCCAGAACACCAGTCATAGCGCACCTTAAGGCCGTGTCCCCAAAACTACCAACTCACCGCACAGTCCCTTTTTCTCCCTCGGTTGATCTTGCTCTCTGTGTATTTGTTTCTCGCTTCTCCCCACACAATTCACTCACAACTCCGTACCTGCTTTGCCGCACTCAACCGACCCGTCCACTACCACTCTGATCACCCTCCCCCTCCCCCCGCCCTGTAAATCTCCATCTCTACTTAGTCATTTCCTATATCACTACCAGGCCACGGGCCACTATTCTTTTTTTCCCTCTTATCTTTTGTGCAGGGAGGCTCGAGTAGAGTTTCCCATAATTTTCAGAGTGTGTATTAGGCGAATGCTACATATTTACCTACTGGGGGGAAGAGTCATCAAAGGATGGAAATGGGAATTTGTTTTGAGAAGGGGCACAGATGAGATGAGTGACACGGTTGGTTCGAGAGGTAAAGTAGGGTCTGTCGGACTATCTGTCAGTTTGTGGAAGAGTAAAAAGAGCAGGAAACCATACGAAAAGAAAAGGATGCTAAATTATTGAGATGAGAAGGGAAAAAAATGACTTGCAGATGGGACGGTTCCAGGTGGTGGCTCGAGTGGAGGATGGATAGTCGCGTGGACGGGTAAGTGCAGGGACTGGCATCATGGTTTAGTTCACCAGGGATGGCTTTGTCAGTGCGATTTTGGACTTTAGTGAAGCGTTTCAATGGTGGAAATAGAGTTCGGATTCTGTCAATTCATGATGGACCAGCTGGACTTTGAGTTACAGTTGTCGTCTCAGAGTGAGTTTGTGGATATGATGTAGCATTGTGAGATAGCAAGACGGAAAGTCTTCTCGATGTTCTATATCATCTAGAATTCCATCGACAAAGCAAAGTTTGCTCACAAACGTTTCCGAAAAACAAGCCATTGTTAGTCCTTAATCTATCAGAAATCCCGTCTGCACACCCCCACCAACTTACACGTGCATCAAACCCTTACTTTATCACAACCCTAATGGTTACTAAATCACACTAGATAAACCTTTGTACTACCAAAAACTCAGAAATAAATGAATCCATATCTTGAAAATAACACTTATCATATTGCTTCCACATTCAAACAAAGCATCACAGACAAGTAAACACAACACTCAGTAGTACTGTAGTGCCTCTGCAACCTCAGTATTTGCTAACACATGTGAGAGAAAAATCCTTGCCCATCTTAGTGCACATCGTCTGGCCTCACAGCTGACGGAGAAATATCGACCTATATTGCGGGATGGGGAAATACAAGATGCAATTTGCGTCTACGAGTGGCAATTGTTGCACGACGGGGCAGGTTGAACAAGAGTCATTAAGGAGGTATATATTCTACGTATTCACACAGTTAGGCGAGATATACAGTGCAAAAACAAAACGAAATATTTTAGTTTGTTTCGATGTCGTGATGTTTGATTGTGCGAGCTAACGTGGGGAAGATCATGAGATGTTAACTGACTGCGGCTTCTATTTTTATGATGAAGTTGTTTCGTTTGGTCTGGGATGTCTTGTTTTGTTCTGTTTCATAAGTTATGATGGCAATGAATGGTGCTGTAGGTTAGAGTTTCCCTCTTGGTATTCAAAAAAAACTTTTTCATCTTTCTCTTACGTCATAATCATCATGGCAAATCGAAATGTCAACGTGCCATCAAGTCTCGTATTTTGTTGAATCTCTTGACATACAGTAAGCGAGTACATCGGCCAACATATTGGCCCCTCTCCATTCTTCCACCCTTATAGAAATGAAATTCCACCTCCTGTGCACAGGTATGTAGCATCCGAAGACCGGAAATTTACATATTTACGGCATGCACGACATATGTATATCTTTGATGGCCAAGGAGTCAAAGAAATAGGCCTGTTCATTAGACTGAATACTCAGAAAATGTTCCTGAGCACGTGAGTTGTATTTTTTTCTTCTTCCCTTTGTCTCTTTCCCTCTCTTTTTTTTAAAATTACATTGGCTATTGTTCGAACACCTGGTTTGTCCGCGCTGATATATATTCTCCGAAGCAGCGATTGATTATTGGTTCGGTGGAGAGGAGAGAAAGGATCTGACTAAGCAGGGGATTTGAATGAGAACAATTCAGTGTAGACAATGAACTGCAGGAGTTAACTCTATATCTGTGAACATCCCCGAGAAGTTGACGATACACTTCGGAAATGGGTTTTGTCAGCACATCATGACATGAGTTCCTGAAACATTAAGAAGAAAAAGAAAGATGATCACGAACTTTTATCACATGGATTGATGTCGCTCTTTCCTGTCGATCCATCCTAAACCCAGAAAGCTCCCCGATGTTGACCCTTTTGGCCAAGCACATGTTCATTCCAACATTATGGGCCCCTTTGCCTTGCCTTGTTCCTAATACGGTGATTCCGTTGAGGATTGATTTCAACAAGGGATTCTAGACTGAATTGTCTCATTTTCACTTGTTATGGATCTACAGTAGGCATGTATTCAAGAGAAAAAACGGCAGATTGATGATAAGATGATGGAGATATGACATATTGAAGATCGCAAGGAGGGGAAATGTCCGGTGTTCTCTCGGCACAGCTGATCTATCAAAGATGCACGTTGTGTTGACTAGGGGTTCTTGTATATAATTCGATATGCATTTTATTCCATGTCTTAGGTTACCAAAGAAACGTTGTGTTCTTTGTAAAGATTGAAACTCAATTCAAAGACAATATAACTTTCAGATATGATGGTACAGACGCAAGTGTGTACAACCGCAAGTCCAATCAGATATTAAAAGTATGACATCGCTTGGTACTAATGAGTTGCTAAGTACTTGCATATAATGAGAGAGAGATACAAACACACACGGAGGGGCACGAAGCTGATTATGGTTTTAAGTTGGAACTTGATTGGTGGCAGGTGTTTATAACTTGACATAAAAAATTTAAGATCTAAAGGCCAAAAAAAGGCGTGTAAGGAAAAAAACCAAACCCAAGGCCCAACCAGGATTCGAACCTGGGCTTACGGAATCAGAATCCGACGTCCTAACCAACTAGACTATTAGGCCATTTAATTGTTGACATGCCCCTTTGCCACACCAGTATAAGAGCCTCACATATCAATCACCCCAATCATTGGATTCAATAAACTTTCTAATTGTTTTTCAACGACCAACACTCTTAAATACCATACGTCAATCAAAGTTTATTTGGGCATCATAGTCGAACTATACACAGTATCCAACCAAACGCATCTACCCCCCCCCCATGCAACCATAGGTTCGTCCGCATTATTAACTTGTGTGTATCGGGAGGCAAACAACCAGTTACAGTCCCCTCTTTTTTTTTCCGGAATAAGAAGGGAGGCGACTCGTTGGTCGATGTCGACCCATTCCGCAACGTTTCTTGAGGAGAAATAGTTAATTCCAATGCAGTTCTTGGCATCAAGTAGATCAGCCCACCAGCTTGTAGTCAGTTAATTTTTTTTAAAAAAAATCTGCTCGGGAAACAGTACTTGGGACTGAAAAGTGTTTGCAGCATGACGCAGTCCTGAAACCATGAATTGGGAGGGTGTGTATTAAAAAGGTCAGATTGTTGAACTATTTCAATTGTCACATATGGTTCCATCATGAGCTCGAGAGATTAAAGAAAAAAACAATTCGTCGACTTGAGATGATTCTTAATCAAAATGACCTAAGACGTGCTTATGTACAGATTGTTAATTTCTAAATCACTTATTCTGGCAAAGCTACCGGTACTAGCTTGGGCTCTGGCATGTTTAAACCTGTCAGTATGGCCATGTGTTTTGCGTTTATTGAGGACAGGCTTAAACAATGGTTTGGTATCAGAGACATAGAGGGAGGGGGACAGGAAGAGGGATAAAAAAAATAGACAGTTGCCACCGGGAAAGACTAAATCTAGTTATTGAGTTGTGGCGATAGAGTCGGTGGGTGTTACATATACTTGGCTATTGACTGGGGGGGATCTGAAAAACAATAAACTGCGTCCCAAGACTTTAGCTCGAGTTTGTCATGGCCTGAAGAAGAACTGAATGAAGATGTCTTGTAGTCAAGCATGTTAAGTTGTTTATATCATTATATCAACTTAATCTTTTTTTTATTACAATATTCATCTCAGTATTATTACTGCACGATGTGCCCCGCTCAATATCATACAATCCGAGTTTTGGGCCCAAAGACATGCACACCCCTTCACTTCCTTAATGATTCATCACAGAATCCATTTTTGATAAAAAGAGAAATGTATACTTCAAGACTGTAGATTTATATGTGAAGATGAAATCTTCATTGTTATATTTATATGACAGTGATCTTACGCTCTGTAAACCTCTCACTATCGTGGCTAATTTGCCAACAGTGTGGAAGATATTAACTCATCAGCTCGAACTTCAACTTCGCTGATATAACGACTGTCTCAACAATCAAACCAGCTAAACATACAAGTCGTTGGTTTGTTGTTTCATCATGGCACTACGGATTGATTCTAATTTCAAGATGGTATTTTATGGATGACTTCCGCGTCTGAATATTGAGCGCATGACACACAAATAAGCTCTTGACACTACGCAAACAGTCCTCGAATCCCTGAGACCTGAGCTCTTGAGCGTCTGATGACTGACAAACCATGTAACCGTAAGACCGATACTGAGATATTAGATATACGTATACTGCAACATCGAATAAACCAAAACCCTTTTCTATGAAACCCTCAACAAACATGCCGATACGATACCAAAACTCAAAGATATAGACTATAATATAGTCTCATTCGAGGGCTCAATTTTACTTTATTCACTGTGCCGTCATTGATAAATCCATGCTGTGGTCTAGCTTGAATCCATCTGAAAATTACACGCACCTTTGGCTCATGTCAGCGCCTCTAGTTGCCTACTTCTTGTGTCTTCACTAAGATGTCTCAATCTCTACCTCCGTGCTTGCTTTTTTGTCCCCCCCCCTCCCCTCTCCCCCAAGTCCTCCGACTGCAACCATTGTAAATTTGTCTTGATATAGCCCCATCCATCCATTCATTCACTGAAACCCACCCTCTCAAAGTTCACCCTGTCTGTGTACAAATCCTCATGCAAGTTCGTTGCTGGGGAAAGCATGGAATTCCGCTTATGATGCTGCAGATACAGATTACTGGGGAGGGGATGGGAAGGGGTTCCAGCGGTCGGTTTAAAGGTACATTGTCGCAAACCGTAGGTTCATGCATTTTTTTCTCATCCACTGTCCTGGTGTAGTTGATACAAACTAAGGGATATATATATATATCAATGTTCTCGTAAATATATAGAACGTGATTATCTCGCAAATGATAAAAGGGAAAAGACAAAGTTAAATTTTGTAATGATTCTGAGAAGTAGGGCGGGAAATCGTAATCTCTGCAATCAGAATGAATGTAGTTTAGACGGTATGGAAGCCTGTCTTGTGACATTCTGGAATCTAGGGATTTTCAACACATTCTCACTTTGGACATAATCGGAGAGAGACAGGAAAGGGAAAGAGGGAAACATGATGATGTTGATCATTGACGTCGGCTATAATTTTAGATTATACAGACTAGCTAGCTAGCCGAGCACACACACACACACACACAACACATTTTGGCTGTGCTCGCCTGTAAGCCGGTACTGAAATAGGCGTGGAAGTCGATCACTTGATGTTTTAGGGTGTTATTAAGGGTCTCGTGTGGCTTCTATAGAACGTTCTTTGTGATGGGAGTGAAAGCTGATCGTTGCTTGTGATGACGGAGCAAGCAATCTCATTTGACGGAAAAGTTCAATTCTTGTCGAGATGAGGTATATCGTATTTAGGGATTTTGGGTTTTCATCTATCAATTCATCAATGAAAAAGACCCAGGCTATCTTTGAACTGATGACTGAACTAGGTTGTCAATCTTTGGACTATCAGATTACATGGCGTGTTGGTTTTGGCATCTTTCGAACAACCCAATATGTCATTTGCCCCCCTTGCATGGAGACGTTTAGGAAGGTGATCCTTGCTGGAATGCTCACACACCCCTGGAGACCATTTACTCTCTGTCGGTTTGCCAGTCCTTCAGGGGACTTGCTCAATGCTCTCTAACTTGCATATCAATGGGATGAGCATCTTCTGCATCGATGCACATAAGTGTCGAAGCATTAATAAAGATGTCAATTTTTATACAAAAAACAACCAAATGACTTGAGCCGATTTTTATATAAACCCTAACTGCTAAAGAAAGAACTAATGTAGATTTTTTTCAGACTTTCTTCATTAGGTGATTCTGTAAGCTTCGGTGGAACGGTACCCATAAATATGACCCTTTATTTTGGATTACCTTCTCTTATCTAGACACCTATTTGCCGGTGCCAAAACAGTGGATCTACTCGACTGTTGTCGTTGTTCAAGTTCGGTCGGAAGGTAAAGGCACACAAACCTTCTCTTTCAAGACGAAAAAAAATTGGTGAACTTGCCAACAGCAACCTATGACATGATTGGAGCAGGCCTTGTTTTTTGTTGATGTTGCTCCAGACTCTTTAGGAAGGAAGACAGTTGCGTGCCACGGGTATCACAAGGAAGGTAGTCGGCAGCGGGATCAAAGTTTGTTGGTTGGCAGTGGTGGGCGTCCAAGATCCACTTGTACTGGATGGAGCAAGAGCTGATGATATGCCAACCCTCATTGGGCTGACCCGGCCATATCAAACTTGGCAACTGCGGTTCCGGGACGGACCAGACACAAGGGCAACTGCTGCATGCTGTGTAAATCGCCGTTCTTTCCAGCGGATGTTTTTGCCCAACCAGATGACTTTTTAAACGGCCGGTTGGCCATGCTGGCCAAACTTGAACCCTCTGTCTTCTTTTTTCCCATTGCCGGTGTCTTGGTGAATTTTTTTCTACCAGACGACCTGGACGATCGCGTCTTGCCGAGAATTTGTTGCCAGTTCCTTCTTTTTGCTCTGTTACTTCCCATACCGTAGCCGTCCTTCTACATCGGTAGAAAAATTCTTCTCTGCAACACAACCTCGAATTCTCGACTCCTCCTGTTCTCAATCACATCCCGTCATCCCTCGATCCTCATCTGCATCTAGCTCTCTCTCTCTAATTGAAGCTCACCAAACTCCCGTCATTGTTTTACAGGGGTCCCTCCGTGGACTTCGTTTAATAAAGAGACCCCACAGCACTGCCATCGCGCACCCCTCCATTATTCCCCTTCTCCAGTTGTCCCTGCTTCATCGTCGTGCGCACGCCCGTCAAGTAATTGGATCCCTTGCTCGCTCTAGCCTACTCCACGCAGTGATCTCGCAGTCTCTCTGACACCAAACCCAAGGACCCAGAGCGGTGTTTTCAAGCGGTGCTCGTTGTAACTCTCTGCAACCCATTGTGTCTTTCGCCAGGGTTCTTGAATTCCTGTCTTGTTCTCTTGCATCCCACACATTTGCACATTGCATGGCCCCGGACCAATGTTCCTGGTTCCAAGTCCCTTGTCAGTTGTGTGTTTCTAAATTGTCGTTGTTCCTCTTCCTCCTCTTCCTCCAAACCTGCTCCGTTGCTTCAAAGGCAGTGCTCTCCCACGGCAGATTGGCTTCACAGGTTTCTTCTCTTTTTCTTTTCTTCGTTTTGTTGTGCCTCTGTATTTACCTTTTACATTCCCTTTGGTCTTCCGTTCGTTTCCTTCTGTTCCGTCTTTTTTTCCTTTTTATCCTATCCCCGCTATTTCTTCTGTTATCTCCCTCCCCTCGTGCCCGTTGCACGTCGTCATTGTCATCGTCGGATTTCCATTGTTTGTGTATGCGCTCTGCTTTCACCACTACCATCATCATCATCATTATCACCACTAAACACACACACAAAGAACATATTCGCCCCACTCTATACTCTTCTATATCACGCAGCTGGCCAGTCAACTTGACTCGATATTCAACTGTTTCTAACAACATTGAACCAAAAATTTGACATTATTGAACTCGTCTGCCTCTTCAACTGCCGTGAAACTGTCCAGCCGGTCTGGTTTCAACTCCGCATATCAACTCAGCAGACCACACCCCTCCCCCCCATACACGACGCCCGACGACCTGTCTTGCAACAGCACAGGGTAAACAACGCCTGACCAAAGAAGCACCAAGATCCGTTCATTCCATAATTCTTTTTTCTGTCAGTCTTGATAGATATAATCCGCCTCCCGTCTCGTCATCTCTTTATGCCACAAGCACCGGACGCTGTACTCGCCACCGCCAAAGTCTGACATCCAGACATTCTTGTTTGCTCTTCTAGAGAAAGAGACGCTATCATCAACACTGAACTACGACATCGATTGCCTGATTCTTATTTTTTGATTACGCTCGCCGACTGGATTCGACTACGCTGTTTCAACTCCCCTCCACCTACCATTCACTGAATTATACAAACACTCACATTCTTCCCGAGGAAGAAACGCCAGACGAGACCATGGATCTCGTCAATTTGTTAAACAAGCCCTCTGAGGCACACGCTGGTCCTGATGTTCCTAACAAGACGCCCTCATTGACCTGTGGTAGCAAGTCACCTTCGCCTGAAAATGGTCTGAAGTCGAGACACAACTCAGAGTCAGCCCCTTCTCAACAACAAGAAAATGTCCCGCCTGTTTCTTTGTCCGGTCCCATGCCTCCGCTCGGCCCGGCCCGCTCCATGTCCTCCAGAGTTGTCTCTCGTGGTCGTCAACCATGGAGTGCTGGTGGCTATTCGCTGCCATTGCTCCCTGAGGGCAAGGAGGAGGTCCAGGTCGCTCCACTTTCTTCTCGGCCCGGCTTGTACCGCGGCCTTTCGTATGAGCAATCTTCCCATGAGCACGGCTACTCCATGTCGAACAGCAGCGATACTTTCTACAGACATCACCACATGAATAGCTCCTCTAGGCTATCATCTTCGTCGCTGGCGACCCCTCGGTAGGTCCTATCTTAGTAATTATGTTGTGATGCCATGTTATATGTCTAACTATATGTTGCTTGCAGCGAGTTCGAATTCTCCCTCAACGATGCTGCCAGCAAGATGCGCCATCACATGTCTGATTCCCGTAGCTCCATGTCGTCATATGTCTCGTCGTCCTTTAGCCATTCTCGGCTGTCTTCGGCGAGTACTGTTGGCCACCTGGCTTCGTTGACTGAAGATCAACTTTACCTAGAGAAGCCACTGCCTGGTCAGCCCCAACCCTTGCCGCGTGTTTCTGAACTTGAGCGCCAGCCTGTCCAGTACCGCACCGAGTCTTTGCCCTCGATGCCCGTATTTTCCGCTGGCGGTTACAACTACCCCCACAGCAAGAGCAGAAGAACGTAAGTTTCTTATTTATTTTTTCTTGTTATTGTCCCTTTTTCGGGTGAAGTTTTCCACAGGCAGAACGGGTATCATGTGCTCGTTTTCCGTGGCGTGTTTGCTACTAGTGACAAACTTGTTGCCATATGCATCGTCGCTTGTTGAGTGTTTTATCCCATGTGATTGTGTCTCTTGAGATCCACCATTTGCAATCAAGTGAGCAAATACTCGCTTTGGTGTGGATTCCATCGAAAGAAAGTGATGAAGATTGCCCAGTTACGTCTTGTTTGCGTCTTTTTCTTGCTGTTAGCGGACCTTGTGACTGTACACAAAACTCCAGATAACGACGCACAAGACGCTCCTCGTCCCCGCTTCCTCTGTTCCTGTTTCTTTCGTTAGATCCAGCTTTTCAGCTTGTCCAAAGTTACTGTGGTTCCTGTGCAGTGCATGAGTTATTCTCTTGTTCATCGTACTACCGGCACTAGCGTAACTTTTGTTCTTTGGGCCGCCCAATCAATACACTAAAGAGGATCACACAACGACATCTGCCCAGGTTTTTACAGTCTGTTCTCTAACAATGATTCTGCCGTGCAGTTCTGACGTGGAAAGCCCGTCATCTGGTATGCCCCCGGAGGCTACCCGTCACATGTCTTCTGCATCCGTTACTTACCCTCCCCCCACTCCCATGGACGCCACTCCCATCCACAGACATTCTCAGAGTCAACGTCTCCACGAGCACCATGGCTTTGGCCACGCCCACAAGCGTTCCTCGTCTGCTCCTGATATCCCCAAAGATCTGATCACTGGTAGATCTCTCTCAGCTCTCGGCCACCAAGCCCCTGCTCCGGCTCTCGGACCCCCTCCCATACCGCAGACCCCTGCTGTTCGTCCTCTGCCCTCTGGCGAGTATACTGGCCTTTCTTCTTTAGAGTTCTACCCTAGCTTCGCAGTTGACTCCATGTACGAGGCCAAGGCCCGATGCATGTATGTCGATGATTGCAAGACTGGCTCTACTCTCCGTAAGGCCATCTCGCACATCTTTGGCCGCAACAAGCTTTGCACTCGCCTGGTTCCTGACTCCGTGTGGGTCCACTTTTGCCGCAAGCACTACCAGCGGAGTCGGTACCGTAGTGCCGGTGACTATAGCAAGCTGCAGATTGTCCTCGTCCAGACTCAGATCCAGCGCGTCCAGAGATGGTCCGACGACAACCTCGCCGCTGGCCGTCCCGGTGAGCTCACCCACTGGTCCCTGTGCATTCGCAAACGTGAGGCTAAGCGCCTCGAGAAGGCTGCTGGTCGCAAGGGTGGCGCCTCATTGCCTAGCAGTGACGACGAAGCCGACGAATCTGGCGATGGCACCCCCAAGGGCACTGAGGTCCCACAATGGCTCATCAGCCACTGTGGCAACAAGTACGATTCTGTCACGATTCTGGACATTATAACAAGACTCCAGAACGACATGGAGAATGGCAAGATTACTCAGTTCCCTGATATCGAGATTCTGCCCTCCATCTCATATGATGGGCCTGCTGGTCAGAAGCGCAAGCCCATGGCGGCCACTGCTCTTATGGAAATGGCCCCGCCTCACCGCCGCACCCAGTCCATAAGCTTTGGCAGCGTCCTTCCCATGGATGGCATGCCTCCTCCCCGTCACGAATACTATGGCCGCGAAGATCCGGTCCATGCCCGCGAAAAGCGCCAGCGTATTTCTGATGTTTCTGGTCAGAACGTTGCTCGCTTCCTACCAGGTATGCGGGGCCCTGGTCCTATGGCTGCCCCCGAGCATAACTACCACGGACACCCCCACGGCCGCTCGCAAAGCGATATTTCCCAGCTTCACCAACAGATGCAACACTCTTCCATGTCTAGACAACGACTTCCGTCCACTCCTTCCCACCAGTACGGGGGCTCTCCTACTGCGGAATCGCCCCGTGGATCGGCTCCTTTCCCCAGCCCTTACCCCCAGACTCTTCCGCCACTAGTCAACAACGGCCCCGGGCCCAACCGCATTCCTCGCCTGCCTCTTCCGTCGACGCCTACAGAGTCACACCCCGCCCATATGCGCCATGCTAGCAGCCCTCTCGGCGCCATAGCCTCCAACCCCATGGTCGCTGCCCCCAGACCTGTCCGGCCTTTTGCTCCTAGTGCTATTGCCACTCTGGAGGAGGAGCGCCGTCCGTACGAGGCTGAGGTGCCGCCATTTGCTGGAAATCCCGTGCAAGCGGTCCCGGTCAATGCCCCGTAGAATGGGAATGTTCGACTGGACCATAGTCCATACTACCACTACCCGCTAGCGGTTCTTCCATCGCCAGTTAATATAAATTATGACTTTACGCACTGCGGTAATTATTCAGTACCAAGCAAGGAGTTGGTCAAGGCTGAGGTGTATGACGATCCGTCTCATGATGATTCTGGTATCTGCCTTTACTCCAGTTTTGAGGAGTCATAAGGAGTAGGAGTCTTGGGGGTTTACTCTCTTTGTCTCTTTCTTTTTCTTTTTGTTTATGATTTCTCACAAAACAAGAAAATGGTTCGCCGTCATATTAACCACCCCAAAACATTCCGCTTTTTTTTTTGTTTTCTTTTGTTCTATTTTGGAAGAGAATTGTCTTATTCTCTTCGGCGTCAGGTGTCTCTTTGGATCATATGACGACTTTTTACTTTTCTTGTATATTTTTACGATGTTCTTTTTATGTTTCTTTTTCTTTGTCTTCATCAGTTTGTTGTCTTTATCTTTCTGGGAATCTTTTATGTTATTCTTTTCTTTTGATTTCTTTTTCTCGGTCTGGATATCCATTTTGCACACCATCGACATTGACAGTCGCACTTTTCCTTGATGCCGCCTGTGAGCGCGAACATATTGTTTCATTGTTGCTGGGCAGTTTTTATAGATACTCCTCTGTGGCAGACAGAGTTGTTGCTCGACGCATATGCTTTTTTTATTTCCCAATACCTCTCAATGCCATTGTCTCACTATCCGTACATTTTCCATGCTAAAGAATTTACCGTGTCCTGTTTCGTCTTGCTCGATGTTTACCCCTATGTGTTTTCAGTTTTTCAACTGTATTATCAGCGCATTTCACGAGCCTAATTCTATTATTCTTTTTTTTCCTGTTTTCATACCCATTTTGTTCGTGTTATCCTTTCGTTTCCCGTATTTTACGTCCCATGATTCATTTTTTTATCTTGTTACTAGGCCAAGACTAGACTCAGAGCTTGTCTCATTTCCACTCGTTCTAAAGTTCCCATATTTTCTACATGTAACGAACGTGCGATGGGTCGGTCGTCTGTCTCTGGTGTTCTTTGATTAAAGTGCCTTTGCTGTTTTCTCATATTTGATGGTTACGCGGAGTTGTTAGAGTGGATTTTGGGGTTTCTTCTCTGGTGCTTTGGGTGTCCTCTGTTCCTTTTGTCATTAATTTAACATTAAAAAAGAATTTATTTCCCTCGTCATGAGTTGTTCTATTGTGACTTTGAGTGCTATATGCCATAGAAATAAGTTTCATCATCCAAATTTTGTTTTCTCCTACAAAACATGACGTCTAAGATAACCTTAAATGTCCCCTCCTCATTCCGATATTTTGTGTGCCTTGTTTTTTCGGTAACACAACATTTCCAACAAGTTACCTATTCTGGAATCCAACCGACCATCAAGGTATCAAGGTATTGGAATCTCACTGGACCCCCAAAGATCCCAAAAATAAATTTCGGGGAGAGCTGTATAAAAAAACAGTGAGTGAAGAAAAATGAATGGCGAAATGGGGAGGAAGGTATAGGTGAGCGGAGAAGGAAAAGAAGGAAAAAGACGAACAAAAAAATCCGAAAGATATGTAACCCGGGAATTGAATCCGAAGTTAATCAAAATCATTGCGGATGGCAATGATTAATGTTACTACTACACCAATTACGCGGCATGGCTGCCACAAGTAAGGCGCATATTGAGAACTATACATCATAAATTTCTGGTTATCTTAACTGTCTTGATCGGATACAATCACAATATCACGTGCACATCACAACACAAAAGCTTGAGGGGGGAAACAATTGATTCACCAAAAAGCAACCAACCTCCCTTCTATCTATCCACACTTTCCCACGTACATACTGCCAAATATCGAAAAGATACCAGCAACTCCATCATTTTCCACCAACGGATATAGGTAACAACGAAAACAAGAATTTAAATACCAAAAGCCTAATCCATCTAGACGCCAGAATCCCCAAATCAGAAAAAGCGCAAGCCGCGGTATCCTTTTTTTGCCCCCGTAGAACTCTAAGATGTAAAAACAGTAACGCAGCATGGTCACCCGACAACCCCTTCCTGGGCATAGGAAGCCGGCTCGGGACGACTCCCAAAACGATAAGAAACAAAACCCGATAAACATAAAAGATAAATAAAAAAGATATCCAATTAGAGTGACCTCGTCTTGAGGAAGACAGCAAAGCAAATGTTAAGGTGCAAGAAACAGCATGTGTTTTGCGGGGATCCGACGCAACGAGCATCACCAAACTGATCATGGTCGGTCATCAAGACCAAGGCCAAAGTCATAAACTTTAAAAGTCATTAAAAACACATTACGATGAAATGAAAGGACGGACTCTATGAATGTGAAGTCCTGTAAAACAAAAACCACCCGCGAGGGCAGCCAATAAAGTCATAAATAAGATGTACTTTGAAACAAAAATATCGGTAAAAAGTGGAGTGGGGACATCAGCCACAAACCATCAATAGTTGTGGCATCAGTGGCGATCGCAAGGCGGTGACGTCATGACAGATCGCCAACTAGCCCGCTCACAATATTAACATTTTTTTGTGAGTTTTTGCTTTTCAGAAAAATAACACAAGCCGATTCCATACCATGATATGCACATGAATGCGTTGACGACGGACTCATTTCCAGAGGGTCGGAGTGCAAATAGCAAATGCAGATGGTTGGTCAGTGGGCAGGCGAAAAAAAGGTGACATGGGCGAAAGTGCAGAAGTGGAGATGGCCTGCAGGAAATGATTTTTTGTATATCATGGTTTTTTTTTTCCAGACTCCTGGTCAAAATCTTCATTCACAACAGTGAACAAAAAAGAAAATCAGAATAATGCAGACTTTTCCCGAAATCCAACCAGCAGCGATCCCGAAATCACAGAATGATTCCATAACATCAGATCTACCCGAATGAATATTCAAAATCCCCCAACGAAGACGCCGAACATGATCAAATCAACGCCCAAGCATGAAAAGCCTAGGCATCAACCCTAGGCTCAGCCTTGCTAGAGTTGACCTTCGGCTTGGAAGGCAACTCATAGTCACAATTCATGGATGTGTCTTCATCCATCGATCCGTGAAAACGATGGCTATGTGAAGACTCGTCACCACTGGCATCAGCAACATCGATATTAGGAGATCCCGCCCGAGCAACTGACGCTACTTCATCTTCTTCAGAGTTGCTATCATAGACAAGCGAAGGTGCGCCATGGCTAGTTACAGTCTGAGGAGTCTGAGTCGATTCTAGCAGCTCGCGAGACTGACCAGGAGTCTTGATCTCTTCCGAGGACCCGCGGCTGACAATGGAGACATGACGCTTAATCACGAGAGTGGGTCGGGATCCGGTCAACAAACGAGGCTTCGCTGACGGAGTCATGACGACATCGCCATCCGAGTTATACCCATCGGATTCTTCATCGGAGCTCTCGTCAGTCAGTTCAGACATGATCTCCGTCAGGTTAAAACTCACATTCTTAGACGCCAGATACTTGGACAGAGCTGGGGTTTCACTGCAACCCATAAACTTGTCATTAGTGGCCGTAAGGTCTCGAGAAGCTCGAGAGATTTGCGACCCATACAAAGTGCGCGGGAGTTGCTGGCCATTGCGGCCGAACCTAGCCAAAGTATCCTTCGATGCAGACATTAGCTTCTGAGTGTCTTTGATACGAGACAGCAAGAGGGAACACACATCCGATTCGGTAATATCGGCACGATTGAGGTTGTGAACCCCAGTGGGCTGAGCGAGAGAAACAGCGGCGGGAGTAACAGAAACAGGAGCAGGAGGGACCGCCATCATACCAGCAAGTTCCTTCTCATCGATTGGGATTCCTGTCTTAAAAGCAGCTTCATCATGGCTCTTGTAATCCAGTCTGTGAGCAATGCGGCAGTGGTTGATGAACCCTTGAGTACTGGAGAAACCACTACGCTCACACCGGACACACTGCAAGCGTACAATAACACCATCAGAACGTTTTACGACACAAGACGGTAGACCTTGTTTCTCCTTGGTAGGAGTGGAGACTAACGGAACAGTAGCGTGGAGGAAGACGGGCTCGGAAGCGGCTACGGGAAGAGATATCGAAGATGAATGACCATGTTTGGCGGTAGAGCCACTGCGAGTGCTACGCTTTCCAATGAAATCGTTCTGGGGCAACTTAATTGGACGGGGAGCATCAGCAGGGAGCATGGTCTCAGGCACACCGCCATCGAACACAGGGTCAGGAATAAGCCACTTCGAAAGATGTCTGGCGTAAGGCCCATCGATGACACCAAACGGTGGAGCCCATTTGGCAACGTTTTCGCCGGACCATTTAACGGCAGGACCATGTCCTCGTGCAATGTCGACCATTTGAGACGGAGTCGGCACATTTACCGGATAAGGAATGAGGTGGCAACGGCGTAACTGTTCCAACGCAATCTGGCATTTAGCAAGTTCGGCTTGTATAAGTCGCAGTTCGTTGTGCTTAGTAAGGATTTCATATCCGAATTGGGCCCGGATGACGTCAATGGTTTCAGCTAGACGAGATGAGGTCTCGTCAACCTGAGACTCTGGAGAGGGAAGATCCAAGGGTTCAACAGTGACATTACTCGCAGTGCTATGTCTTCTAGTCTTAAGACGCTTTTCCATCTGCATCATAATTTGGTCATCGGGCGAGCATGGTGACAGCGGTGACAGCGGTCCCTCGTAAGAGATAGAATCATGTTTGCGCTTGCGATCAAAAGCACCTGGCATAGAAACAAACGGACACTTGACAGCAGAAACGGCCTCTGTAGGGGCACTGTTGTGGGTGGACGACATGGTGGGGAGGAAGAGACGTCAGTGAAACAGAGTCGTTGACAACGTCACGATCTTGTTCACTGTTTTCTAAGAATGTGATGAGAATAAGTGCAAGTGAGCCCGACAGACAGGATCAATGGTCACACGGGAGGTATATACACTCCAAGTTTAGTGTACACAGCTACCAACTAACTGCTGACGTAAAGGTGCTAGCCAGCTTTAAAATAGTGGATCCGTGGGGAACAAATCGGCTTAGCAACCTTTTTGGAGCTTGAATTGTTCCAGATGCGTGACAAAGTGGCAAACAACACGCGATTGGGTAAGGCAGCAGAGAGAGGGGAAGGGCAGGCTGTGTGACTCGACAGAGAACACTAAGAGGGAAAAAGCGTAAAGTCGTAAAAAAGAGAGAATAGACTGTAGATCACAAGATTGTGGTAATAGTGTAGTCAGAGAGAGGATGAAAACGCAACAGCGAAAAATAAGCAAGGTAAACAACAATTCAATCTTGGGCTGAAATGCTGATGGCGGGAGATGAAGCTGCAGCAACACACGAAAGGCGTTGGTGACTAGCTTAGTGTGGTGGCCTGGCTGGGGTGGGCAAAAATTGCAGCACAAAGCAGGCGAAGGCGATAGAAAATCTGCCGTGAGGTTGCAAGAAAAACTATTTTTTTAAGAGCGTAATTTTTCCCCGAAGAAAAAAAAGATTAAATCAAGAGCTACTGAAAGCCTCGATTCCTATAAAGCTGAGCAAAAAAAAAAAGACAAAAGTCTCGTCAAACAAAGCGCGACGATGTTAATGTGGTTTTTGTCTTTTTTGGTCCTTTTTTCCTGCAAAAATTGCTGGTTTCCTGACGCGAAAATGGGTGGTGAGTGGGAAATTTGGGTGGTGGTGATGTTGTTGGTGGAAGGAAAATGGCAAAATCGCAAGTATGAGGGAAGATAGTGTGAGAAGAAAAAAAAAGGGAGGTTTTGGTGGAAGGAAAGAGAAGATGCGCCGTGACCACTGAGAGAGGAGAGGAGGCAAGAGCAATAACAGGGAAAGGGAATACGGGGGGCGAAGAGGTAGACAACGATAGCCAGAGAAGGGAAGAGAAACCAGGGAAAGGGTATGATGGGCCCAGCAAGCCGGCGAGCCGCTAGGAAGTCGCGACACTGTGTGTTTCACTACGTTTACACTGGATGCAGGCGGGCATGTTGTAAATGTGGGTCGCATTAAATGTACTGACGTGAGTAGGAAGGAATTCACTGAGTAGAGCCTAGATACAGTGTGTAGGGATCCGCTTTATTATCGCGGTACCATTGATCAACTGACACCCATGTAGTAGGGAAACAGCTTTCTTGTACCTCTCCAGATTTTGAATCCCAATGTAGCGGCGGCTGGTCGCGAATCCGCTTAGATGGCCGACAAAAAAATACAAGTCAAACAACGTTCATCGTGACTTACAAGCATTTTTCCGGTGGGGCTCAATCGCGATGGTGCTGTGAAATATTAGTTACTGTGCAAAAACTTTACATTTGGTCATTATGTATGCATGCCATTTTTCTCCACTCTTACTCGTGTGTTGCAGCGGTGTTAATGAACGCTTGATGAGGGGAGACTGCAGCTTCAAAAACTCAAAAACTCAAAAAAAAAAAGGGGGGGGGGTTGAAAGTTGCTTGCTACACTTTCTGCTCATTCCGAATCAAGACTGCATATCGCATACCTACGTATATGTAGATGCATAGAGATGCATATCGATTGGCCATTCATACTTGTTTCTCCCGCTTTCCGTAACGGCACTACGCATACACTGTATACATCCATCTGCAACATGTTTGATGGGCCACTCTAACGTGATGCAAAGAATTCCTGGGAGGTCATCTTGATTGCACACTGATATCATGCCTTTTTTCTGAAGCTACAGATGCAGGGAGATTTAATATGGAGATGCAGACAACACTAGCGCCAGCCTCCCCAGTCCAGAAAAAGCAACAACAAGAAAAACAAAGGTTTAACTCCAGTGAGTGACTTCTTGAAAAGTGAAAGAAACACAGTACTTTCCCAATGCAAATGTTTGCTCTTGCTAATACAAGAAAACACATAAACATATGATAAACCACCAAAAGCAATTTCATGATGTAAGGGGGGAAACACCCGCAAATCTCAACTGCCAACCACCAGCACCAATGAAAACATGAAGTGCTCACCGTATATACCTAAATTATCTTTGTAGTGGACGCATATCTGCTGTTGCCTTTTATGTGGGGAAACCATCATAGGCGACAGCCAGACAGCGGCGCGACAATATTTGTTTACTGCTGGTAGTCTTGTCAACCCGGCTGATAAGCCGGTTAATGAGCTGCAGGTTGTCGTTGGCTCGCTCGCCCCGTTCTCCCCCAATCCACGCATTGCATCTTTAGGAGCCGAGTCTAATCCCGCATTATCAAAGATGGCAGGATTCCAAAACAACGCAGAGGATGCTTCCCAACCCAGCGCCTGCAGTAAAGCCCGGGCGAAGAAGACGAAAAAGAAGATCTCGTCTGGCAACTGACAAGAGCTTCAAAGAGCTCTCGGGCGGCCATGCAAGTGCCAGGGGATGATGTTACAATGTAACTAGATGCACAGAATGTCAAAACTGTAAAGGCTAAACCTCGCAAGCCGTTGACCAACAGAGGCAAGAATCGTCATAATCTTGGTGAGTCTTTATTTTCTTGCATGTAAAGATGTTTCCCCCTGCATGGCCGCATATCTTTCGCCCAACCTCTTGACATCTTGATGCTTAGTGTCTGGTTGTCTGTTCGTCATGGCTAGGGGAGGGAGAGGTCTTGGAATTCCCTTTTTTTATCTGGAAAGTCTTCTCTGGTTCGGTATAAGTACTCATGTCGTTGGGGTTTCGCCATCTGCTGCCGCCTGGCCAAAGTTCACCATCGACATCAGCTGGCAATCTTCGTCTCGATACTGAGCCTCAAATGTTCTAGTACGGTATCACAAGAATGTGGCTAAGAAAGACACATCTTTTGCACTCCATAGTACCCATGCCTCCATAATAAAATGAGAACTAACGTCTCAAGTGTTTTTTTCAAACACAGTCACCGTCTTGGTTAGATACTTGATCGCGAGTATGCTTCCAATTATTGCTTACATCGGAGCTCGGGCCACAGTTACAAGAATTTAATGGCCGGAGCAAACGACTTGTGAGGGCCTCAATGACTGGAAGGTCAAGTGGGTATTGCGAGCTCTAAGAGATTAATCACAACTTGCGAGACGTTGAAGCCATAGTTTGGGTATATACTTACAGATGAAAAAAAAAACGCATATTTCTGTTTAGTTCATCCAAGAAACACTGACAATATTGTTTGTTAATTGAAGTGTGCTACACCAAAAGCTGTGATGCTTGCAAAGAAGCCATCTACATGTCGATGAATTTATTTGGGCACAGTATTCATGTACTACACAAAAAAAAAGAAAAAAAAGACACATATTATTCCATATTCAACACTGAGAATTTGCCGACCTCTCTGCAACAATCCAAAAGTTTGCAGAAAAGTATAGCCACAAAACTATTTACATATATATATATATGTGTGTGTGTGTACACAAATCCATCTTACCTGCCGGCAAACGGCAACCTGTATGCACTTTTGGCATCCACAAGACCTCTCTACATCACCTTGTCTGCAGTCCGTCTTAATGGCTTATGTCATCAACTAGAAGTCATATTTGGGCTATAAGAAATATCAATTCTCCACAAACTCGATACTTTTCCTATGATTCTTTTTACAAGTCCAAAACTTTGACAAGTCACGACCCTTGGCAACCAGCCATGTGCTGATCATGTGCTATGACTCACCAATAAATTCTCGCGAAATTATCAGATTTTCTGTAATTTCTACCAGACAAATACCGTCATATACCCAACAACGTAATTTAGTACTTAACACGCTTGACCGAATATTCCATCTGTCATATTTTTTAAATTCATGCAATTTGTATTTATCTTACTCTGGGTTAAACATTCGCACAACATCAGTCTTATGTTCACTTTAGTCAGTGTAGACTCGGCCACTCTTGATGATTCTTGTTTCGGTGTTCACTAAGATAGAAATTTTTGGTGGGTGATCTTGACATATCACATCACATCACATTACATCACAAATGTTTTAAAAACAATTGGCTAATGATATCTATGTGATTCGTTTAGTTTTGGATGTTGATTTTGAAATTGATGAAAAATTTTGGTTTCAACTGTACTTTGGAACGCGCTAACAGTAAGGTTACGGGTAAGATATGAATTAATGCAGGCCAACCTACAGCGACTTATCGTCATGAGAGCAACATATACCAATCACCATTTATGTTTCTGATCTCTGATACAAATTTTTTATCATCCAACCTAGCACAAGTGCATGCATCACCACCATCATGCCCAACTCCCACATCACGCAGTCGGGCAAAGATTTTGTTAAGCTTCTCTAGCAGATTATAGAACACATCTATTTTGCCTTTAGGATTAATCCTGTCCGTGATCCCCTGTATTAGTTGGCTGATTATCGTTACATTTCAAACCCTACGACGCTTTCTCTCGGAGGGGGGTAAAAAGAGTGAATCTAGAACTTTTCTCGCTTTGAGGTTCCCAGTGCCTATTATTGGAAGATAATTTTGGCCGTGTGAGCTGGAGGTGGAGAAGGGACCTATTATTTTTTTTTTTGGAAGCACTTGCCTGAGAGTGATACCTGCTAGGGATAAACTGTGGAAATTTACGAGGAATAGCTAAGTTGAGACTCCACTTTGGCTGTGCTGGTAATTATTGGCGATAGTGTGCAATAGTCGTGATTGAGGATAGCCACTCGTATTAAGGCGGTAACAGAAAGTCCGTCATTATTTCATCACCTACAAAAATTAGACCTCGGTGTCACATTCACAAAGTGATTACTGTATAAATGGAAATGTCAGTGAAGAAGCTTGGTCCGGTTCAAGCAACCATAGCTATATGAATATTTACAACTAAATTAGGTCCCGCAACTAAAGAAAGTTGATAAAATGGATGATTACTCGATAAGCCACTGTCAACGCCACTTGGATCCTCCTTCCTAAAGGGAGAGCGTCCTAGACCTCATTTGATGTTCACTGGACAAAAAGTACGAAATCCCAGAAAAACCCCCAACCGAAAGTCTGAATTCATTTGTACCAAGCCAAAAGCGGTAACATTTAAATTTTTATCTAGTGATCTGTCCAACTATGATGTTATGGACTCATCAGATAAAAAATGGCCATATCTGTGTAGAGGAACACCGGAAGCTAGGTAATCAATCGCCGGAATGTCGGGTGTGGAGAACGCTAGAATTGGGGACCTATATAGGAGGTCTCAAACTTGGCGTGCAAGGGATATGTTGGATATTGATCGTGTCAGAAATTCCTGAATGTGGCTTAGACTTCGCTTATTTTTTTTAGGTAGCATAAAAATATAAGAATACTTAAATACGACATAAGCAACACTTTGTGGCAACGTGCCAGAGCGGTTAATGGGTGAGACTCGAATCCTCTTCAGGAAATCCGTGACATCTCATGACTTCGGTCGCACAGGTTCGAGTCCTGTCGTTGTCGACTCTTTTTATTATTTCCTATTATTCTTGATGAATCCATACTATAACAATGTCAATTTTTTTCTTATGTATCATGATATATTGTCCTATATATTTTCTTTAACCACAGTTATAAAGTAATATCAATGACTTGCTTAACACACAAAAACTGGGATATATTACCCTTTCTTTTCAAGAAGTATCTATCAAATCGCAACTTAATGTATGGAACTCATTCTGGTGAACCAATACCACTATGTGATGCATAAGGTCTATGCATCTCGAGTCATTGATTTTTCCCACAGTGATAAACAAACCATCTTGAACCACATAAGTGCCTGACTCAATAGACACTATGACGTTGGGATCAAAGATGATAGTAATATTATTTTCAACTCGAAGACTTAGAATTACTGTTAAAGTCCAAATACTCATAGAACCAAGTGAGAAGGAACTGTGACAGAAGCTGACCTGATGGTATGCAACCGTGACTGATGCGTACATGATAACATGATGAGTATGGCAAAGAACCAGTTAAATCCACTGGTACCAGTCATTTATCTTGCTTGAAATATTCTGTATGTTTGAAGAAGTAGCACTACATGACTGTTGATGGCATGATATATAATCATATCCATTTCATGATCAGATGTGGTTAGATCCTAGATAGTGTCATGAGATCTTGATTACTTAAGACTAGTTAAACTACGGAACTTTTATTTCTTGTAGATAAGATCAGAAGGTTTCATCAACTGTGAGTAGCATCGTGATATATTAGTTCATGACTAGATCATGGGTTGTATATGGCTCAACTCTCGTGTAACAGACACCATGACTTGCCCGACATGAAATGATCCGAAGAAAAATAAGTGCTCCTATGCTGTGAAGCTTGTGAAATAATGGATGCCTAGTTATGGATAAGATATCATTTTAAGCAAATCCTGTAGATGATTTGAAAATTGACCGAATTTTCCTGCAATGCAACAAGTGCCGATCCCGCGCTTCTTAATACCTTCAATTTCAACTGCGATCTTGTCTTTCATTGATAAATAATATTATATTGTACCAAGGACGGTGACATTTATCTCATAGCCAACGGGAGGCTCCGTACCGAGGCTGCGGTGTCATAGAGTCTCGAGAATCCTGAAACCTTAACTTCCCCACCACTAGCAACTGAACCGAGCCCTTGAACTTTGTCCCAGCCCCACCGTTCCGTTTCCACACTGAACAACCATTATCAATCCCCATGTCCATTGTACCTGATGGTTAGGTTGAATCGGCAGCACAATGTTGTGCCCAAAGGCTGCTAGAAATGCAGTTGCGGCGGAGCCGCAGGTTGGATTAACCGATCAGAAGTATAAAAAAGACCAAAAATGAAAGAAAACAAAAAAGAAATCCAGAACTATAAATGCTGCCTCTAATTGTTAGTACTGGAATTTATTGTCCGGATAAGATCAAGTAATTACAGTCGGATTTGATAGCAAGGCTCCGATTTAAAGTTGTGATGCAGGCACAGGTTCCTGATAATGATAAGAAAGAGGTATGATCCCGAATGAGACCTTATATCTAGATATGTTACAGACTTATATGTGTCTTACAAGTACAAGCAATCTCACAATATACAACCACTTTTCTGTCCCATTCGTCTTGGCACCCATTTATTTATCATAAGTGACTCCCACCCAACCCAAAATGCTCCCGCGCTGCCTCGCACTACCTGAGGCCCTCCGCCTCCCGCCACGCCTATACGCCTGGTCATCCCGCAACCTATCGCCCCCCCACCGCCCTCTCACCCCTGACATCGAAAGTCTCACGGCCCCTTACTCGCGCATCTACATCATCGGCGCGGGCAACCTAGGGCGCCTCTTCACCATGTCTCTAGCTATGAACCCAGTGAAGCCGCCCGTCACCCTTGTCGTGCACCGCAAAGAACAACTTGAGGAGTGGTCGCGGAGTCCCGGATTAGAAATACACCGCGGGGACACCGTGGTGAATAGTCGGAATTTCGCGGTGGAGTGGTGGAGTGAGGAACGGCCGGTGGTGGGGCCGGTGGTGGAGGTGGCGGGGGGGCGCGTGATGTATAATGTGATTGTGGCGACGAAGGCGGCGGGGGCGATGGCGGAGGTGGATAGGATGAGGCGGTATCTAGGGGCAGAGAGCACGGTGGCGTTTGCGCAGAATGGAATTAATAAGCTGTGGCCGCCGATGGGGGAGGCGTATTTGCGGAGCTGGGGGCTCGAGGGGGACAAGGCGCCGAGTTGGCTGGTGTTGGTGACGAAGCATGGTGTGTTTTCGATGGGGGCATTCAAGAGTCGGCACGCGGCGATGGCCGATTTGAAGTTTGGGGCAGTGGCGGTGAATAGAGTGCATAGGGATCGGAGTCGGTATTTGTCGGAGTTGCTGTTGCAGGGGGAGCATTTGGCGGCGCGGGAGGTGTCGAGGGCGGATTTGTGGTTGAGTCAGTTGGAGAAGTTGGTGATTAATGCATCGTTGAATCCGACGACAGCGTTGCTAAGGGTACAGAATGGGGCTGTTTTTGCGAGGAGGGAGGGGCCGGTGGCGCGGGTGGTTTTGGGGATTATCGAGGAGGCTAGTGAGGTAGTGACAGCGTTGATTAGGAGTGAGGCGGGTCGGGATATCTTGGGGGTTAAGGGTGGGGACGAGATTCCGAAGGATGTTTTGGATAGGTTCTCGTTTAAAACTTTGCTTGAGAAGTGCTATGAAGTGGGCACTTTGACGAGGGAGAATATGAGCTCGATGCTGCAGGACTTTGTCAATGAGCGGCCGACGGAGATTCAGGAGTTTAACGGGTGGATTGTGGATACAGGCAAGTTCCTGGGCATTGAGAGAGAAGCGAAGACGAACAAGGCTATTGTGAAGTTGGTTGAGACGCGGGCTCACGTTAACGAGGACACCATTGAGCAGGAGGTACAAGCCAAGGCGGACTGAGTGAGTCAGACTCGGCGGCAGCAAATACTGGATGCAGGCAGCTCTGGAACTCAGGCGTTTGCCTTGTCGTGTACTATTTATGCTGTCCATATTAAGATCAGCATCAATGAATGTGTTAACGCTGATATATATTTCAATAGTCATCTTGTCGCTAACGTCATTTATTGATTATATTTATGCTCTCTGACGCCGGCTCCGGCTCCTGTTGGTCTCTCACATCGGCTGACCGGCGATGCGTTGTCACTGCATACACTTCTTTATCTCTGACCCTACACCAAGAAAATAAACAAAACCCAAAACCAAGGCCTTGCAGCATCGTTTCTGCACCTGCGAGCTTTAAAACCTTTGCAGCTATAAGGGCGTGAATCTGTCTTAAAAAAAAACAGCCACCAAATGGAAAAACTCGGGCGGGGATCTGAAACTTGTGGTGTGATTGGCTCTGTATTACGGTAGTTATCACCTTGTCGGCCAGTGAGTGGAAGTGTGCTCTGCTTACATGTTGGGATATGTACATAGTCACGTCGACGTAGCGGCTGCTGAGACACCCTTTCGGGCCCTGTTCCACCCGACCGAACAGACCACTCGCCTGCCCGCTTCCATGGACCCTCCATCCATCCATCCATACTTTGCCACTGACCATAGACAGTCTTTGTATTCATGTCTCCAGGACCCTCAGTACATGCATATCTACTATCCACCGGGCCTGTCAAGCTTGTGCCCCTCTTCTCCCTCCTTCAACTTTCTGCCCCAACCAGGCAGCCTATCATGCTCTTCATCCTCTACGCCCCCTCTTTTCCCTCCCAAAGTTCTCCACCAATACCACACTACAGCCTTCCTTCTGCATGCTGGATACACACTCTATATCAGATGCCTCTTTGCAGACCCTAGTGACATTCCCATTACCTCATGTCCAGGTTATATATATTTTGGATAGAGCGTTTGTCCAGGCGTACTATAGGGGCCATTTAGACAGTATACATAGGGCACTTTACCGCTTTGGGCCCGATTGTAGGAGGCGTGTGCAGAGAGAGAACCTGCATCTAAGGTTGCGAGGCGGAATAGGTTATCACATCATGGCTTGGGAGGGAAGGGTTTATGGGGAGCGGAGGAAGAGGAGGAGGCGATGGCAAAAAAAGTCACTCTGACTTTTTTCTTTTTCTTTTTTAGGATGGAGATTACAATGAGTGGCAATTCGTATCTATGCACACCAACAACAGTTATGTAGGGTCTTATGGGGAGGAAGACAAGACTAGGCAGGTGATGGAACTGCGATTTCTATGGTGTTTATGGCAAGGAATAAGAAAATTGTGCTATAGAAGGTGACTGTGTTGCTCTTCAGTGGTACTGCGTGTTTTCTTCTCTTCTGTAAGGTTTGCCGAATGAGTGAGAGAGTCCTAGGCTATAGTACGTAGATTTAACTTAAGTGTATATGATGGTTATAGCGGTATAGCGTCACTCAGATATAGGTCGATAACAGGTACTAAAAAGTGTGTTTTGACTCACGGCCAAATCAAGCGCGCCGTAAACAACGCGACTGCGATGATTGACGAAACTTTTTTTTGTTTCTTTTCTTTTTATCTGAGGTCACTTTTCCTTCTTGCTGATGATGTCCGCTGGGTAAATGGTACTAACCCTAGAGTTATGATGAATTGACGTTGGATGATTTACACAGATCAGGGTTATGGGCCTTTGCGTGGCAATTGATCGACGTCTTTGTGACACGGAAACCCAACGGGACGATCAACTTTCGAATAAGTCTACTGATATATTTATATCTGCTTGAAGCTTCAACATAGTTTGATTAGACACTCTTGCTACCGCCGGAATTCACATCTCGGCTGGAACTCACGATGTTGATCACACCCTAAATAACACCATGCCACCACCGCTTACGACGACGATGTTTACCTATGGTTTCTAACTACTTCTCTCCTATAGGCAAGTTCAATCTACATGCCATGTTTGAATATATCTATACATCGTCTGTCTTTTCTTTTTCTTTTCCTCTGCTCAAGCCAGCAAAAGGTCCATGTACCGCCATCACCCTGTCGACCGGTGCATTCTTTCCCGTGTTTGCTGGACGCCTTGGTCAGCAGAAATCGCAACGGTAGCATTTGCCCACAGGCTCGGTGGTTGTTTCTGGGTTTATGTGTATAGAAAATCATAGGCAACTAAAGAAGTCTCTGACAGAATGTAACGACGACCAACGACTCGCCTTGTCTTGTCTCGAGATGATGGATCAAATAACAGCAAGCAGACAAGCACACTAGATACTCCCATGATGACCCCATCACATTCTAGCCACAGTCTTTCATATGACTTTTTACCCAAGCCATACATAACACCAGGTAATCTCCCAAGAACCTTTTTACTCTGTCCACAGTCTTGCCCACCATCACATCCGAACAGACCGGTCACGATTGCACACAAAACAAACAAAGTGCCCTACATCCACAGTCACGGTCACAACTATAAGAAGACTGAAGAACTTGTAGTTCTTAATTGACTGAAAGAAAAAGGGAGAAATGAACAGCTAGAAGAATCTCTAATATTATTGAGTTGCCTACAAAATGTGGCAGCTTCGGGAATATACAGGCCCGAAG
This sequence comes from Ambrosiella xylebori, assembly GCA_002778035.1. Taxonomy (NCBI): domain Eukaryota; kingdom Fungi; phylum Ascomycota; class Sordariomycetes; order Microascales; family Ceratocystidaceae; genus Ambrosiella; species Ambrosiella xylebori. Next base: position 2,718,379 of record PCDO01000001.1, read on the forward strand.
TGGGCGAGAGGACAGCATTGGAAGTTTCAAACATATAGTCAAGTATTATTGGTAAGATTGATGTGGTGGTGAGACAAGTTGTAAAGAATATATAGCTGCTCGTATAAGGAAAGATTAGAGGGAGACTTGAAAGTTTACATGGTGGTTGTGTAATAGGGATTTGTTGTGCAACGTTGCGGGTTATTTGCAAACTGGGTGCTATGGTGATGGCCATGATGGTAATATCATTGCATCGAAGTTCCTTATTTTTGAATGTTTTGAGCCAACAATTATGCATAGAAACATGACTTTATCCTCATATATGATCTCTACCCACAATGTAAGAAAGATACACAGTCCCACCGCATGCCCCTCATCACTCCCCTAGAAACACTCGGAGAAAACATCACCCCGCCAGCATCACAGTACCACACAGATATCACACAGCGACCCAGCAGCACTCTCCATCGGCTAAAGCCAACCAAGGTCGCCTTGAACATCTGACATTCCCTGTTTAAAGGTCCTTTCGCGTATCAAGAATGAAAATACAGCGCGTCGGGCTGATGCAGATGAGGTGTTGTGTGTGATGGAGATGTCTAGGATTTGCATAAGGGCGGAGGGACTTGTGTGTCTAAATATATAGAGGCTAAACACGACTACATATTAAAGTATACCTGGAAATGTTTAGTTATTTAGTGGTTACTAGAATGCCTTGATTATGTGGGGACGCTGGGGCGAAGACGTAGACGGCATAAATGGAAGGAACAAATCAGAGCTCATGGAAGGTCTAAGGATGATGAAGCTACACCTACACCGAATCTATAAGCCCTCGAAAAATGCAGAGTCAATGGTCATACGTTTCTCGTGGCTATATAAACAAGAACTAACGGTAGCAATTATCTTAGTAAACAGCTAAACGGCGTTGCGAAGCTTGTACTGACGCAAGGAAACCGAGATCACAATTTGGCATTTGCGTGCAGTAGCTGCTACGCTAATGTGCTCACGGACTTCGACTTACAGGCCACAGCTACCTAGCATGCAACGAGAAGACAATCTGAAGAAAGAACAAAAAGCCTTTAGACCATTTATTTACACATAGATACAACAACATGCTGCTCTTAAGCTCAGTAGACGTCATCGTCTCCCGTTAGGCGAGCCGCCCGAAGCTTCCCCGTGACTAGGGACTTTTCTGGCAAGGGGAAGGAAGGTCTGAAATTCGTAGATAGGTAATAAATAGTATGGCAGCGTGTAAGTGACCAATCTGGGATAAAGACAAAGGAAGTGGAAAATTTTGACAAAAAAAAAGAGAGAACAAAATGCAGGGGACAGTTGTTCTTTGAAGGTCAAAAAAAAGCAAAATGTTTCTCGAAGGTAGACGGACGGACGGACAGACGGCGGAGAACAGGAACAGAGGAGGAGAATGAAAAGGTACACCAGGAGCGGTACATAACATGGTTGAGATAGTGGGAAAAGAAAAGATTTAGAAGAGTTATTAGGGGGCCCTCATCATCTGATTGATTGAGAATACGGCGATGATAAAGCGGGGACAATAGTGACAGATTTGAAATAGTCATGCACGAGTTCCATCGATCGATCATGACAGCGTGGGATGTCCGGATTGGTGTGTGTGTTTATATTTGGGGGCAATGTTTTTGTATCTATATATACAAATAATACAGAGACACTATTGCTGTGATGCAATGCTGTAGTATTGTAGAATACTTATTTACTTAGTCTGTCTGTCCAAGCCTTAGCATTGCACTGGGCGATGTTACTATAAACATTATAGGGAAACACTCCACTATGCTGGGCCCTGCAGGTAGTGGTTGATATAGGTCGATATTATAGGCTGTGAGAATATTGTTTCTCTATATATTTACTTATTTATACAGTTAAATAAAACAATAACAAGACCACCTAATTTAACACGGTCATTGTTTCGTCCGTATTGAGAGATATCGGAAGCTCATTCCTCCACCCGTCAACATCAACCATAGACGCCCCCATTAAACTCCTCATCGCTGCACTATAATCTTTTATCAAGCACGAGAACGGCTTCCTGACATCTTTGATACAATTTCGCCACTCACAAAAGCCAATATGCCTTTCTAATGGGTCTCCTTATTGGGCGTCTTTAGCTCAATCTGCTACATATGAGAAACTATATTGTAACCCCATGTGTCTTTGTAATAGTATTTGCTCTGTGTTCTCTTTTCTCGAGGCTCCTAAAGTAAACTCGTCATATTTGACTAAGCCTATAACAGTTATCATTGCCATCCCCCGAGAACCATACCCCACCTACCCATCTATATATCCTGTAATCCATAAAACCCACTTAACCAAATCTGCAAGACACAACTAGATACCTACTATAACCCCTACTGCAATACTATCCTAAATAAAGCAACATAAATTTACATCTATTGATTTCACCGTCCCCCCTCAACTGGCCTCACCGCCTTTAGTGGGAAGCCATCAACACACATATGTACATACATACACATATATACAGCATAATCGCGCTGCAGAAGAGCTGACATTCTTCCATGAGTGAACGCTACTACCTTCTTCCAGAATATCATAGACAATGTGAAAAATAAAACACCAAAGGGCAGACGGAAGAAGACGGGGAGGTTCCTGCAGGTTGTCGAGCGGTGGTCTTAGGTGACCGGGGGGGAAGGGGGGGGACCAACGAGACCAACGAATGCAAGCACTTGGATAGGGGGGAACATTGATTAGAATGAAGAGGGGATAAAGTATAGATGATAGATATGTGCCGAGAGATTTCAGTTTAGCCAAATGCCGATTTTCCGACAGGTCGTTTGTCACTAGATAGGCTAGGGGCAACAACAATCAAGGAATAACTTTGTGTATATAGGACAATCCGATAAATATCGTGTGCAGGCCATGATGTCACCTCAAAGGTAAAGCATAGCGGAGAAGCTGTCCTGTTATAGAAGACTATATATACGAAAGAGTCGGTGTTGCAGTGTTGGTGGCATCTTGGTATTTATTGATTTGTTTATATATATAGATGGGAGTCGTTAAAAGTGGTCGTTTCAGGTGGGATGGGATGTATTGGGGAGAAAGGAGACTTGATATGCGCGGTAGACGCCAGATTTAACTGGAGATGGATAGATTTAGTTGGTTTAGATTCACTGAGGATGAAACAAATATCAAATGCATACATTATACCGGATGTGAATCAACCTTACAGAAATATAACTCATTTAGACAATAGAAACAAAAATTAAATTCAAAACAATAAATGAGTATCAAAGCCAGTAACAATCTAAACTAAATACAAAAATGTAAAAAGTCAACAAAAACCGTGTGGGAATATCCATCTCTTTCTGACCGAAATTACCAAGAAAAAATATCAACATCAACATCAACGTGGCGAGATTCTATAAAAGACTAAATAAATACAAGAAAACAGAAAAAGAAAAAAGCAAAATATCCTCTGTAAGAACAGAAACTGCAAGAGGTCCTGATGCCCCCAAGACGAAAAAAAGAGGACCACTAATGATGAGCCAACCCAATCAAAATACTGGGCGTGAACGAGTCCTGATATCAAATCGCTGCAGCTTGTGAAACGGGCCGCAGGAAAGTGAAGTGTGACTCGAGGAAAGCCCACAAAACAAGTAAAAGCGAGAGAGAGTAAAAGAGGGGAATAACGATATGGGGAGAAAAGAGAGGCAAGAAAGATAGAAGAGACTGTAGAAAAGAGTGACTTTTTTTCAGACGTAGTACAGCAAGGAGCAAGGGAATAAACAATGCGGAACAAGGAAATAGAGTCGTCAAGTCATGGCGGCGTTAGTTTGTAGCGTGAGCAGAAGATAGAAGGGAAGAAAGGGAGTGGCTGTCAGGAGAGATAGAAACAGAAAGGAAACAGCATAACAAGATAAAAAATGATACAGAGAAATAACAGCGAGAAACAGACAAACAAGGACATTCTTTCAACCAAGAACATCCCAGCCATCATCCATCTCCTCATTGCATCGGCCCAGGCATGTGCCCGCCGGACCCCCCGTACACATTATCTCCCATCACTGAAACCCCCAGACTTCCTGGTACAACCCCCATCTGTCCCACTATCCCCGACGCCAACCCAGACACCGACCCATGCTGTCCGTGCCGCTGATGTCCCCCGCGGCCCCCTTGGTGCTGATGATGATGATGCCCCGCCTGCTGTCCCGGTCCCGCCCCAGAGCTCCCCTGGCCGCCCGACGAACTAGACGGCGGTGCCTGCCCGTAGAGTCCCATGTTGCCAATGCTGCCTGTAGATGTGTCCCCGGAGTGACCCGGTGCGTTCGAAGACGCACCGACCGGGGACATTGATTGCTATAAGACGGAGTCCGCGGCCGCGAGGCCCATCTGCGTGGCGCGCTCACGGCAGGCGACGGGGGTGAAGCCGGTGCCGACTTTGTTGGCAATGATACGCCATTTTTCGTTTTCGTAGTCTTGGAGGGCAGTGCGGAGCTTTTGGTCCTGAATTTACGGGAAAAGAGAGGTTTATGTTAGCCAAGTGTCTTTTTTGAAATAAGTTATCAGCAAGAGAAATAAAAAGTCTTACCGTTTCGTCAGTCCATTGCGTCGTCTTGGCCTTCAACTTGGTACAGTATCTAACTTGTAGAGTGCCCGAAGATCGGCCAGGAAAGAAGTCGGCAATCTGCTTCCAAGTCAAGTTCTTGTTCTCCTTGAGATCAATCAACAACTGATCATCTTCCGGTGTAAACTTCAATTTGGGGCCCCGCGGCCGCGGAGCCGGAGCCGGCATGCCCGCCTGGCCCACGACACTCGGAGCACCGCCACCGCCATCCTCTCTCCGCATCATCTTAGTGGGCGGACCAGAGTCTGGCAGGCGATGATGGTGGTGTGTCGGCTGGGCGGTGTACATGGGCGTCTGCTGCATGTCGAGCTCGCTCTGATCCATTGAGGGCATCCCCGACAAATCAAGATCATCGGACCGCGGGCGTTTTAACGAACCCGAGTGCGCGGGGCGGTGGCCCATGGAATTGCCTGGTGCTTGCGGGGCCATCGGTGGGAACATGCCGGCCGAGTTCCCATATGAGTGCGTGAGATGTCGGGGTGCCATTTGTGACGGATCGAGCATGACTTGTGGATGTTGTTGTTGCTGTGAGGCATGATGGTGGGCTGAGACGTCTATCCCCGACAAATGTGCCGTCACCGCCGAGTGGTGGACATCCGGCGGATCCAACTGGTGCACGCTTGCCCGGTGATGATGCTGTGGATGTCCCGGGTGCCCATGGTGTTGTCCTTGTCCCACGTGCTGCTGCTGATGATGATGCGCTGCAGTGTTTGCTCCCGCATGATGCCCAGGGTGCCCGGGGTAATGTGTTGTAGTAGCAGCGGCTGACTCATAAACGTGCGAAGCCCCCTGCTCAGGGCCGCCCGGGCCGCCACCGGGGGCAGCGGTGGCCGGGGACGTCTGAGCAGAGTAGTCGACGGAGTAGTCGCTGGGACGGTAGTTGGCCAGAGTGGTGTCGACGCATGCGGTCCGCCAGAGCGATCCGCCCTGAACGGCCGCTGGGCTCTGAATGGACAGAATTTGCGCGGAGGAGGCCCGACGGGGCGGCTGGCTCTGTTGCTGCGTAGCGGGCAGAGACAGAGGCAGGAGCGTGGACGGGTGCTGGTGGGTGGCGGTAGCAGGATTAGCCGAGGATCCCGGGTGGCTGCCGGTGATGGGAACTGAGACTGAGACAGAGGAGGTGGAGTGGTGGTGGTTGCCGCTGTGCGGGTGGTGGTGCTGCTGCTGGCCTGGATGATGCTGTTGTTGATGTTGGAACTGAGCGGGCAGCTGTGAGGAGGCGGACGGGGAAGGGGATGGGAGGAGGCCGTGGAGGGACACCGGAGTTGCGGCGTGTAGGGCGTCTGGGCGGCCGTAAGGAGGCGTGGCGGAAGAAATCTTGGCGGCGTAGTAGGCCGATGTGGGCGACGAGGTCGTGGTAGAAAAAGGGGTGGTTGCTGGGGCTGCCACGGTGTCAATTACTCCGAAGGTGTATGTGTATGTGTATGTGTGCGTGTGCGTGTGCGTGTGTGTGTGTGTGTGTGTGTGTGTGTGGAGCCTGGTAAGGAGAAGAAGAAATCGGTGGAGTGTGGTGGTGGGTGGAACTAGCGCGGCAGAGGAAGCGAACAAACGGGAAGGATAGACTTCAAATGTGGAAGTCAGTTCCGTTCAAGGCAGTCACTTGTGGTAGTGACTGACAAACAACCGAGCAAGTGGGGCGTGGGGGCAGAGGAATCAAGAAAAGGGCAAAGCCTCAAGAAAAAAAGGAAAAGAACCTGCGGAACTCAAAAAAGAGTCGGATGACTGTGAGATGAGACAGGTAAGTAGACTACTGTTCCTGGAAACAAAGCCAAGGGTCTGCTGCTGTACGTTGTTTCCAGTTTTTTTTGAAGATGCTACTGGTAGCTGGAGTTCTACGACACCTTTTTGGTGGCAGAAGGGGAGGGGGGAGAAAGGGCAGGAAGAAAGCAGGAGAAGAGTAACAGATGCTGTCTAGGGCAGGAACGCAGCCAAAGAGTACAGAAATAAAAACAGACAGGAGGGCTTATCAGAACAGGCAAGAACTTTTCTATGGGGCGTGAATGGCAGAAAAGGGAAGGAACACAGGTTTGACAGCACCAAATAGAGGGAGGGGAGTGTGTGAAGGGAGAGAAAAAAAGGTATTCCGGGGCTATGATAGGCTCGGAGTGGTGTGTGATAGTGGGTGGAGGGGAGGGTGTGCTTATGGTTGGCCCGATTCTCGCGTGTGAGTCTTTTTTTTCTGTTTGTACTTTGTTTTCTCGGCCTTGGGTGGTGGAGGAGGAGAGTGACGGGGACAGGAGACTTGGAGAGAGGCTGTAGTGGGTTCTGTTCCCGGGGCTGTGGGTCGTTGTGTTGGTGCAGTTGCACTGGGATATGCAGCGTGTGATGGATTATGTGTATATATAAATATAGGAATATCTCAGCAAATATTTCAAAGTGCAGCCAGCACGGTAAGAAAATAGCCGAGAGGTGGGGGAGGGGAGATGATAGTGGAGTGACGACGTGAGTGAGATGTCGGAGGGATGGGCGGACTATGAGGAATCCGGGAGTTGATAAGAGAAGAAATAGAGGCAGATCTTAGATGTCGAAAGGGTAAGAGGGACTCTGAGATTGTCGACGAGGTCCGGAAGAACAAGTCACTGTAAGAGTTCGAGATATTATTGAGAGGACAGCTGAGTCGAGTGCAGGGTCGATGGAAGCCTACATAGGAATCATGTAAGAAATGATGGATGACTGACAAGGCCAGGCACGGTGATTGTGGTGTTAATGTTTTGGGCTGTTGTATCAACTCGGGGTCTTGTATATATATATGCGGAGATGTGCGTGTACTTCTTGTGTATATGAAGTGTGTATATATAGTTGTAAATAATGATCGAGTTTAGGGCTTGGTAGTTGTATGAAAAGCACTGATGATAGGCTAAATTCTTCTATATAGTTGTATATATAAAGAACAAATGTAGTTTGTTAAGATAAAAAAAATCCGAAAGGAAAATCAACAACCCCAGGAACTGCCCAAGAAGTGGGAAGCCGCGAGCTTATATCATGTCATCTGATATTTCTTGCCGTCTCTATTTTTCTGTGCCTACAACTTGGTCCCTTTTCTAGTCAATGCAAGAATAAAATAGAATAGAATATAAAGTAAAAATAAAAATAACATAAAAATAACATAAAAGAAAAAGAAAAGAAAACAAACTATAAAATAGTCATTATTATATCGATGAGGTTTCCTCTATTCGACACTAACTCGACGACGACGACGACGACATAGCCCATGCCTTGTCCAAAACTAACAAGGCATAGAAACAGATTCTACAACTGTCGAGGAGTGGGAGTAAACTCAGCAGAAAAAAAAGGCTAAAAACGCAAAGCATCATAGTGGCCGTGGCGGCTTGTCCTCGCTCGTCTTTGGCAGCTCGACTTTCAGAAGGACCAAACAAAAATCACACCCCCTCCCCCCCTTCTCCCGTTTCCCTTATGCTTCTTCTTCTTTTTCTTCTTCTTGTTTATACCAGTATAATGCCAACTTGTTCCTATCCTATTGATATTATAAATCTAAATATACACATATAATTAAGATATGGAATGATAAATGAATAACAGTAGCTTCCTATTCACGCTATTTTCTATACTGCTTATGGCTTAGTGATGCTAGTCAGGAACTGAATAGACATTGAAAAACAGGGCAAGAGTTCCATAAGCCAAAGGGAACAAAAAAAGATAAAAAAGACCTTTTTTTTTATAAATTTTTTTTTTTTTGCTTTTAAAGAGAAGAGCCTGGTTGGTGGAATATGCTAGGCTTGGACAAGGCTTCTTAGGGTGGGTGTATGTATCTACAGTTGGTTGATGTGTAATGGCTGAACGCTATATCATTGGGGGTGTAAAGATAGACATTGAAAAAGGTGAGATTTTGGTACTTTATGCGTTAAAAAGGTTTTGTCATAATAACTTGGAGTTTACAGTGGAATTACTGCTAATGCTAAGAGTGTGTGATGAGTTAGTGGATATATTGCATTACAAAAGTACAAAAGTAATGAAGCTGTAGTAACATTTGTATATTTTTTTTTCAAGTTAATCTTTATGAGGCGGATGTGAGCGATAGTTGATTTAAACTTCAACCCTTTGAACCTTTTTTTTTCCTTCATCTTTTGACAACTCGATCCTCGTCAAATTCGCAACCGGGACTTGGACTACGACTGGGGAGGGGTGGGCCCTCCTTGTTATTCTTGTCCTCCCTTCGTTAACCCCAAAGACTATCACGAAGTGCAACCACATTCACACTCACACTCACACTTACGCACCTGTTCCGTTCAATCTATAATTTATTTCTTCTCTCTTCTCCAGGAAATCTAGCGCTTTATCATATTCACCTTTCAAAAGACAGGTCATGACCCATCCCCGGAGCCTCCCCAATTACGAGGCACAACCCCGCTGTACTATCACCAATCGCCTCCTCATCTCTTCCCACCGACGTCATTATTTACCAGACTCCACCAAAAGCAAGATATAAACTTTTCTGCTCGCGCCAGTAACTCGACATTTGATCTGCATACATCGAAAAATCAAGTAAACGACTACTCTTCTACTTATCCGTCTTCTCCTTACTTTATCCCTTTCCCCTCTCAAGCAAAGAAAGCCAAACGCTGCAAAACCAGGGCGTTCGCTTTGCGAGCCAAATGGCCGTGTCACAGCGTAGAACAGGGGTTTATTAATTTTGGGGGGTGCAGAGGTGTGTCATTATCAAGCCACGACTGTTAATATGCCTTCCCCCGGAGCTCAAGATGAGGGATTGCATGATGGAAAAAGTAAAAATGGTGTATTTATACACAGGATGAGATATGCTCAAGTTTTCAGTGAGTTTGTCTTTTTTGGCTTACTAAAAAAAGGAAAAAAAAAGTGGTCTTGTCATTCACCGTCCTGACATGGTCTCTTTTGTAAAACAACCCATTGCCTATAAGATTTTTCTCTCATGGCCACAAACGCCATCCAAGACAAGCGGAACAAGCCCACCGCGGAACATTGTCTTTATCTGTAGCTCCGCTGTCAGCTTTTTCCAGCTCTGACTCTCGACTGTCAAACTATCAAGATTTATAAATAGTTTGTATATCTGTTGTTTATCGTCTTGCAAAGCACAAAAGAAAAGGAAAGGATATCCGCTTGTCAAAGAGAATCTGGCTTCCCTTCCACCACTGGCGTGGATATCCTTTAGATCCTTCGGACCCGAAGCTCCGCCCCATCGTCTTGACATTGGTGTTGACATGATGACGTTCCGGAATCAAGGATCTCCTTGTCTGTGCTGGGTACCCGTACATACCCTAAACCTGAACCGGCAAGCCCTAACTATAATTCATCTGTCTTTTCCACCCCACCTTCATCAGAGCTTCAAGTTCATAGCCCCTCGAAATCTGGGGGTCATGACTTTGAGGCATGTTCGGGGAGAAAACATCTTCACCCCACTGACTGATGATAACGACTTGCTTTTTTTTTCTTTTTTTTTTTTGAAACTTTTCATCGCCAACGACCCAATGACATACCCCGCGTCCCCGACCACCTTCATCGACCTGACCTGCATCATATATTGCCCATAACAACCTTTAGCTCTCCACATTTCCCCATTGATGGTGTCTCATTCCGCTTCGTAAAGTGCAGGAAATACATTAAGGAATATATATATATATATATATATACAGGTATTATCTGTTATAAGCCCATTTGGTCCCACCAGAAGGTCGTCTTCGGAATGGAGACTTGTATAGGCAGAAACAAATATTTTGATTGGCGGGGCCATTGTCTGTGGTGTTAAGTTTTGCTCGGATATCGGAGGTGGATCACTGGCAAGTTTGTCGTCCACGCTCATCCTCACAATTTCTTTACTGTGGGTTCATCTCAACGCACCAACTAGTCAGTCTCACTTTCAAAGACTCTCCCATTCAAAACAAATACCATTCTACCGACCGCCACCACCTCCGCCACTGAGGACACAAACAATTATTTAAAAAATGCAACTTTAAGCCCTAAAATAGCAACAAAACGGGGCTTCAACCCTAACCGACTCTGCCAGCCCAACCTATCGCCTCAAGATGCTCTGCTCTGCTCTGCCTTGTCTCTTCTGGTCTCCTTCTTCCTAACCTGCCATTACTCTCGGCCCATCATAATCACCCAACGGTCCCTGATTTTCACTTGTTTTTTTTCAACCTGAAAAGCGCATTATGAGCCAATTTATCCCCTCCCTCCCAACTGTAAGCTATCAGAAAAAGGCAACTGGAGCCAGTATACACACCCTCTTCACCAACCGTAAGTGTCGAAATATCTGGATATATATAAATAAGCAATAAGATTAGCAAATACTATAACAAACAAAGCTGCATAAAAATTCAAATGCAGAGATATGTCATTACCGCAATATTGATGTTGCCACTACCACTACTGGGAAAAGAAAATATTTGCGGCAGCCCGTGCAGGCCTCAATGACTTGTAAATATAGGATTAGGGTTGTGACTCTGTAAGAGCGTGATATCAGGTAGAGACAGCTACCCTCAACTATCATTGGCGTGGCGTCATGTGTCCCAACTGGAACTCTCTACGATAATGGTCAACTGGCAGACCGATATGCAGGAGGAGGATGATGTTTGGTATATATATTTTGTTGCAGTGTTATATATATTGAGTTCTATAGAGTAGATGACTCGGCATCTCGATGCATGTAAAATGTAGTTTTATGTTCATCACAATAACACAAGAAGAAGATATATTCGATAAGTACGGCTATTGAAGATATCACCGAAACTTTTATGAGCACCTACATGAGTATATGCAGCACGAGGCGCATCTTGTTGCGGTTCCATGTAGCATATCACGAAGTAATCCACATTACGCAACTTGAGGACACTTTTCGGGAGTCATCTATTTTCAACAGGAGGTAGTGGGGGAAAGGGTTTTTAATGTTCCCAGAAGTCTGTACTCAGAAGTCTGTACTGAGCAATGAGTGAGTGGGTATTCGATGCTAGATCTTTGTTTTTCAAAAAAAAAAAATTTGCACATAGATTCTTTGCCCTACCCCGAGAAAAAGGAGGAAATCATTGTCTAAATTCTACCTCATCATGGATGGAAAATGGAAGCTTGATAGAATAATCTTTCCCGCTCGTTTATCGAACTTTCACATCATTTGCCCAACGCGGTAAATAAAAGAAGGGAAAATAGCATCCTGTTAGCGAGTTAGCGTCAACTAAACACTCACTTACACGATGTTGGATTCTTGACAAAAACAAAATACATTTCTCAGTCGAGTTCCACAAGCATAGTTTTATTTTGGTGCAAGCATGATTTCACAAGCTCATCTACTGTGCCTGCACTATTACAGCTCACATACAATTGCTTCGCCCTCTGTGCATGTCTTGTTTGGCCCTTTTCACTGCACAAAATAAAAGCAACACTGGGCTATATTCCGTTACCGAAACTCTTAGAGTAGAAGCCTGGTATGATGGGACTGATGGTCGATTTGCTTGTCGTCCGCTCACCGTCCGCTCACCGGATAGGTGTTGCTGAAGAAATAACATCCGGCTGTGGTTATCTGTTTAGTATCTAGAATGAAGGCACTGCATTATTGCCCTTTAGTAGTCTTGGATGAACAATGCCTCTTTGGGGCATCATTCCGTTGTTGGATTCCTATTTCAAGGTTATTATTTCCATATATGTGATCACGAGAAAGATCATAAAAATGGCGGTCTTTGGTTTTTGTTTTTTAGCGTGCGTGCACGATGCTTATGCTGGCTTTGCTGGCTTTTCTGGCTGTGTGGTGCACAAGCAGCGAGCTAGGTGTATCCGTTTATGCGTGGAGGGGCGATGTGGGGACCATGTCACCCAGAAAGACTAGACAAATAAGTGTTAAGTAACTTGTAGGTCATTAATAACAAATGATCTCTTAAGTGTTTGAATGTCAATTAAAAATAACTGTTTAATTCTTTTTCTTGTGGAAACTTAATATATAAAATCTCACCTCAGTAACTATCATTCATTTATGTCTACCAAAATTCCATCATACAATCTACGACTGAAATGGCTCCTCCTCACATCACCGCATCCACCAAACCCTAGCACCCCCTCCAAACCCCTGGCCCAGCCAACCCCACTGCCACCCTCCCCCGGTCACCATCCCCATGTCACAACATCCCCATTACTACCAAGCAAGCCTCTCATCTATTTACTTATTCATCTATTTATCATGCGTCCCTACGCTACTCTCTCCGATCCGTCTGATGTCTGATAAATCTGCTCAGCCTTAGAGAAAGAAAGAGAGACAAGTGGGTTCCCAAGGAAATGAGAGTCTTGGAAGCATAAAGCGATGGATGAAAATAAATTATGGGATGGTTCAGGTTTTGGTCTTATTGAGTTTAGGGTCGGTGAGGCCAAGATTGCGTTTTAAAGCGTTGGACGGGCCGAGAGATTGAGTGTGATGGTGGCCCTAAGAAGTCTACATTTGATCACATTGCGCCATTGCCGTCACAATATTTTTTCTCTTTTGGCATGAAGTCCTGGACTATGCCTGGTAAAATAGTACTCATTGGCCTTTTAGCCTTCCATGCCCCTCGCCGCCGCCCACAAAACTCTGTATCCTCCTCCCAAACATCCAAAGCTTCTCATCATACACAAGGAAAAGAAAGAACCTGCAAGATCGCTCCTCGCCTTTGTTTTCCCCATTCCCATTCCCTCGTACTTCCATCACCATCCTTTAATTCTCGTGAGAAAGCGGCGATAAAAAAAAAAAACTTTGGAGTCAACTTTACTGTCAATCCCCGGGGTGCGGCGAATCCTCCATCTGCAGGTCTTTACATGCCTAATTTCTCACCGCACCGTACCGCACCACACCACAGGCAAAGGGTTCTCTAGTCTCTTAGTCTCCCGGTCGTCAATGACACAAGTCAATTCCTGTTATTCTGTTGACCAATGTGATTAAACTTGTACTAGCAAAGAGAAAAAAAAAAGGTTCAGGGACCAAGGTCAATGCGGAAGCTTAGCCCTCGAAGCCATTTCCGCATGTAAAAGAAGCTCCATCATCATGCACAACCACCCGCTTAGCTACCGCCTAGTCAATGACCCCATTACACACGTAACTAATTATCTAAACCACATGTCGTATGTATGTATACATACATACATACATACATGCATACATATAAATAGAGAATGGCTGACCAGAAAGTCGGTCTCCCTGCCGCTGCATCCACTTCCAGCCTGACGGAGTATATTTGAACTCAACTTGTCCAGGCGGTGAACGTAGTGGGGCTAAATTGGACGTAGAAATAGTTCTTGTCTATTTAGGAATAAGATTGGCATTAGGCTTGAGTGTTAGAGGGGCGGTGATAATGGTTGATGAGGTGCAGATTTAAGTAAAGAGCTGGATAGTTGGATGGAGACAAAGACTGCCGGACCGATTTGAAGGGGATTTAAGTGGATGCAGATAGCATCGTTATGGGGGTAGTGGATATCCGGAATGCGTCTGCAGATGTACAATAAGTTTTTTTTTTCAATATTTTCATGTGATAACAATCTTTTTTTTTCTACCAATGTACACATCAGAGTAGCTGATAAAAAAAATTGATGTATCTACTTTTGTATCATGCTACTGCCCGAGTCATCTAGGGCACATGACACGAACCCGATCCTGTTACATTGACATTTAAAAGGCCACACAGTAAGTATATAGTCTTTCATGGTACAGGCTTGGTTTAATTCCAAAACTCAATCGAAAGAATAGAAGAACAAAAATCCATGTCTCCATGTCTTCCAGAAGACTTCTCTTTCCGCACAGCCTGGTTCGAGTGGCTCGACACACTGTAACAGCAACAGTCTGTGTTTGTGTGTCATGCTCTCTCGTTTTCTCAGGGGGTACTGACTATATGTCTGAGCGTCATCGACCCAAAAACCCAAAAAGATATTTGAATTTTTTTTCTTTCTTTTACAAGTGAAAGTTAACAGGCTCAAAAGAGTACAAGACCTCCGTGACGGCACTAAATTCCCCTACAAATAACCAGACTTACCTAACCCCACCCCCGATGATGATGATGACGACGACGACAACAACAACAACAACAACAACTCCCAAAATCTGAAGCAACACCGTCGTTTCAACAATAACAACAAAAAAACACTGACCCTTCTTCTCAGTACCACTCCACCGCTCCCAGCGGCCCCAAATACCAAGTGAAGCAAGCTAACCCGAACCTCAATCAAATACCGACAATGTTATCTTGTCATCTGATGAATACCCGGATATATGATATATGAGATGAACGAACGGACAGGGAAACCAAGAATAATGAGGGACCAGATTCTGAGGAAATGAAAGGGGACAAGTAAGTGTTTTTTTTTTGAAAAGTTAAAAAGGAAAGAATGTGATTTGATGATTGGTGATTTTACGAAGTGGGTTGGCGGAATCTTTAACACAGATGCAGTGATTGGTTTAAGAGAGTGGTTGTTGGTTTGCTAGGGAAAATCGCTCATTATGAACAGGTGTGACTGTAATCAGCATGCTCTTGGCCACAGAATTGGATTACATTTGCTACACTAGCTTCAGAAGTTTTCTTTGTCATTCTTTACCAGTCTGTCGTTAATTAATAACCGAATATTTCCATCTTAGGAAATGGCAACACTCAAATAGAAGTTATAACCCTTAACCCTAAAAAAAATACAACGTCAACATTAACTTTCTCCATTTTTCAATATAGCAGCTGAAAAAAAAGAAAATCTCTAGAACCAATATAATTCCTTTACTATATGATAACCTCTATCATAAAGGTGACAACATCCAAGAATAGAACCGTCCAAACCGCAACTTAAAAAAAAAATCCCACGGAAAAATGCCAATCAACTTCCACTAACCTTCTAGATCCTGTCATCGAACATTCCAACATTCCACACGGTTCCTCCTCCAAGCCTCGCTACCCTGTTTATCTGGCCACAAGCATTGCAGCATCCAGCGATTTCTATATGGGCTGTAGTAGTAAGTAAACAATGTATAACAGCCTCGAATGTCAAAGAAGATGATCATATATAGCACAGCGGGTAGTAGCAAGTGGAAACAAGATGTGTGTTATAGGTGTGTATATACACAAGCGTAAAGTTTGTTTTTTTTTCTTTCTGAACTTGGCACATAAGATGAGTGCTATTGTTTATAATTAAGCTTGATAAGTGATTGTCAAGTATACCCAAAGTATACCCATTAATATCTTCTGCGTCCAAGAAAGCCATCAGACAAGTTGATACACAGGATATTTCCACTGAGCTATTTTGGTCAACTCTGCATAAACGGTCCTCATCCTATTACCAGCTTAATCACCGACTTCACACCCCTCGACCCCCCCGCACGCATTGTAAATTTTTTTTTCTTGGAACGACAGCGACAGCCTTTATTTGTCTATACTCAATTTGACTCAGAAAAAAAAGCCCCCCACAGACACCACTTTTTGCATAGATCCATAAAATACATCCGACGACATCCGGTTTGTCTTTGTCTGAAATTTTTGACTTGTGGGGTGGGGAGGGGAGAGAGGCCCGGTCGGGGTGGGAGGGGTCCACAGCGATCAGACGGCTTTTGTACACAAACGAATGTGTGATGATCACTCCAGGTTGGACACCAAAAAGAAAAGAAGAGAAAAAGCTTAATGCTATATAGAATGTTAAGTCTGTATTAAGGAGAAGAAAAACCCACCCCCGGCAATGATCAAACAGCAAGTTAAAGACTACGGTATGATTGGCATTTTAACCTTTGGCGGCAACTCAACTTGACCTAATCATGTGTTTTTTTCTCTTTTTTTTAATTCTCCGATTTTCTCCTTTTTCTTTCTTTCTTTCTTTCTTTCCTTTTCCTTTTTTTTTGTCCTTGAAGAGTAACGTGTTTGAGAAGTGATTGATGTACTTCTTGATGGGACGGTATATCGTTCATCGGGTCCTCCGCGCCACGCTGTGCCGCCGCCGCTACCCATTCACCCCCATCCCAACTGAACGGATACAAGAAGTATAAAAAAGCACAGAGGCCATGACACGGCATAGCAGCTGTCTTATTTCTGGACCGGGGATTTATGGATAGAGACAAATGTTTGATGGGTGGCAAGGTGAGGTAGGGGCTCGCCTGGGTGCCGGCTGTAACCCTCTTGATACCGGCAACGAGTAACCGTAAAAACTGGATATCAATCAGCAAAAAGCAAGCTGCAGTCTATTGTCAAGTTGTCTATATGCTATAGGAGTGACACTAGTGCTATTTACTGAGGGCGGTGCTTGGGGCGGATGGATGGCCGAGCAGGCGGTGGGCTGGCGGCTCACGGGAGTATAGTGATCTTACAGGTGCCGATAAGGACAGGGCACAGGAGGTTATAGGCGGTCGATATTATCTACAATGAACGATACTGCGGGTTCTATATATTATATTGAAGAAACTAAGCATCACGGTGCAAACAATCGTGAGTGGTAGGCAAGTACACTATACGTCGAGTCGCCGGCTATATGTCCATCATCTGCCGCTAGTAAAAAAATCCCCCAAGGTTCTTAATGCTTCCAGAATATATTGGCTTGGTAGCATTCCTAGCTGTCGCTACTATGATCCACTCTCAGCTCAATTTCAAATTAACAAAACCTGAATGCTACCGCTTAACATCGTCCCGTCCAACTCCGCTCAACCCGACCCCGCGATCACTCTCTCTTCCAAATTTTCACAATGATTATACACCAGCAACCCCAGCAACCAAACAATAATATCCAAAAACCATGATTCTTCCCAATCCGTTCCACTGCTCACATAGGCTTTTCTTTTCTTTTTCCCTTCTCGTGAGGAGACCCCATCCACATTCGGTCTGAACTCCGTTCGTGATGATGATTATGATGATTACGATGCCCTGATTATATTGGAAATCCAACCAAGAAGGCTATGCAATGACTCAAACTTCATGCAAATGATATTGCTTTCTTGGCTTGTGCGCCTCAGCCAACTGGACTCTCCCCTCCAGAATTCCAAATACCTTCTCTCGCCGTAACGGCTGCCTCTTCTGTCCTGCCAAAGCCAAAACCAAACCAAACCAACCAATCATCTATTTGATCGATAAATATCAAATGTATGTATGTGATCTTACCGGAATCAATCGTGTGGTTCACCGTCAACGCACGATTGCGCCGTGCAATGGGGTAATCTGGGGGGTTGTTTGTAAATAGTTGTTAATCATAAGACAGAACTTTTTCCTTTTCCATTTGGTTTTCTTCATTATTGTATATCTTGTCTCTTATTGACATGATATATGGGGTGAAGAGGGATTTGTACACTTGTAGAAGACAAAAGTCATTAATATAAAAGCGCTTGCTAATACGTAGGTACACATCAAAATGGGCTGATGTTATAGACATTGACGAGCTGATCGAGGTGAAGATGTTGGTTGAGGCCTCGTCCAAAAACTTAGGCTAATGTATCTTCTACATACAACCAATCTTCTTTCTCTCTTTCTCTCCCGTTCTTATTTTCTCATCTACCCCACCCCACTCACTCCGTATATATTTGACGATACATGCATTGTAACCCTAAAGAAATTACACTAAAAAAAAATACCTTACTCAACGCGGTTAGGTCGACAACGTCTGCTTACCAACAGTTAAATTGATACCACTTTGTATCTTTGCCTTTGACTTTGTCTCTGCATTTGTAGGTTCTGGCATGAATTAATTTTCGGGGATTAATGGAGAGACTAGGGGTCAGAAGCGGGAAACCGACTTTATTCTATGTGTGCGCCGAGCTCGGGGAAAGTTTGGTTCAGCTTGCCCGGGCTAGTCTGCATTCCAGAGAGGGGCCTTAAGAAATTATCACTGCATACTATATACATACAAGACCTGTGAGTCCGAGGAGCTGGGAAATCAAACATAGATGGATGAGAAGAGAGGGACACTGTATATATATCTCCGCGATGTATAGAAACAAGGCAAACCAAAATAATAATAGTCATATAGTTCACCAGTTTGTGGTTGTGGTTATTATTAGTATTCGGGTGCCAACCAATGAACCATATCAGTCTGTTTATAAAAACAAAAGGAAAATTATGTACGTATACATGAGCCAACATATAACCAAGCACACACACACACACACACGTTTCCTGCCTGTCATCCAAGTCACCATGCAAGTCATCTTCCCCGGCCACCTGCATCGTATATACCTACTCTCTCCCTTCCTCTCCAAATCTTAGTTATTCATAGCGGCGCCCTCCATCCCACCTCCCACGACATTCCTCTTGCTCTCGCTCCCGCCAGCTGAATGCCACCCGTAATCCCCCCTACCACTACTAGTCTGCCTCAGTTCCTTATTAGAATTTCACCTCATAAAGTATCTTTAAAAAAACAAAGAAAAGAAAAAATAGATGAGCATTGTCACTCAACTCCAGCTCAGCGTCTACAGACTCATGCACCAGCACACAAAATATAACCATGAAAGACGAAAAATACAATCATGCATCACCATCAGCCTCCGGTCATCGCCCACTTACACAACATATCACAACCCTAAACAGAAAACCCTAGCCCAGCAGCAATATAATCGCATAAGCATAAACCGTAATCTCCCCACACCCGAAATTAAACCAACACTAATACCCCCCTCCGTCCACCCCCACCCCGCGCTCTGCCACCCCAAAGTACAGACAGACGATCGAATTTTGTCACTAAAACAAGCAAACTCAGAATGCATAAATTTGACCTCTTAACTAAGGAATCATCCTCTCAGTGTGTTGACCAATGTCACTACAAACAAGGCTGTGTGAAAGGGCTATTTAAGATGGGATGGGACGAAATGGGATGAGATGAGAAAAATAAGAAAAGAAAAGGAACCGTGGGACGGCGGGATGGTCCATGACGAGGAGGAATAGAGATACGATGGCAGCATTATGGAGCTAGGCTGGAAGGGGGATATGATCCGGGGCTGATGACACCTGGCGGCCGGATATATATTATATTACTCCAAGTAGTGCCATAAAAATAACTTGGAATGGCTCACCCACGTTGGTAGATGCTTACTTAATCATAGCGTCTGCGGAACGACTCTCGCCGGCCCGGGACAATAGCCACCAAATCAAAAAAGCATAGCCACCACGGGGGCGCATTGATCAAATAAACGCCAGTCTTGACATCGGGGACTCGGGGTTTAGGTTATCAAGTCTATTGGCTATAGGATGGATGCTATGGGCCATGTGGAAAGCTCATGACACAATGAGTCCTTGGGCCAAACCATAGAAACAGGCGGAATGTCACAGTAATATGATTACAAGTAGGCGATAAGTAAAGGCAATAAAAATGGATATCAAAGAAAATAAAGCGGTAAAAACTCAAATGTGTATATGAAATTTAAACTGTACAGATAATGACAATGACCAGAACCTTATTCATGATACATACATAGCATAATGAGAAACCAAGAATCCAAACAACAGCAATAAGCCAAATAGAAAGCTAGATCTACTCCATCACAACCAAAAAAAATAATAACAACCCTTTAAAACTCCAACTCAAAGCACCTCGAGCTTTTTATTCCCTAATCACTCTAAGCAAACACATCATCATGATCTACACCCGATTCTTCAAACTGCGAGAAATCGTGGAAGTGAATCGGCCGGTGCTCCTCGCTGTAGAACGGCAAAGGAGTATCCAGCTTGAGGCGCACAGTTCTCTTTACCAACCCGTCGAAACTGGTACCCAGAAAACTGTAGTTCCACAATCCTCTCTCCGGCACCAAGAAGAAACCTCTGAAACGCGGAGATAATAAGATCTTCCGCTTTTCGCCCATCGACGTAGTGAAGCCCGCAGGCTGATCGGAGCCAAGGTCCTTGTTGTCAAAACCCCACTTGTAACCGGCTGGAGTAAGACCCCAGGCGGACAGTGACACGGAACCAGGAGTAAAAGAGACAGCAACAGTGATGGTGCTCTCACGGTTCCAGGCCTCATGAGCTTCCGTCAGCTTGGCAGCTTGAGTCACGTCAACAGCAGACATGTACGGCAACTCGTTACCAGCAACAGTGTGAATGATACCCAGAAGTTCAAGGCCATCAAGTTGATCAGACGTCGGCAGTTGCTGCGGTAGATTCACCGAACGCAGTTGACCAACCTGGGGAACCATGGCGATGCAGCGAATCTCCTTGATCTGGCCGTTGGTACCCGGAGGTGAAGTACCATACAGGTAACCGGCAACTTGCACACGCAGATCTGCAATAGTAATGAATTTCTTGAGTATGTTGTTGGGCATGACGTACGTGATACTGTCGTCAGAGTCAGAATCAACCGATGACACATACAAGTTATTGGCACGAGTTTGGAGGTTGCCAGTAGCAATAGCACGCGTACGCCATTCCGTCTTGCTGGCAAAAGTCTGCTGCTCGAACTGCGAAGTCGTCGTGACTACAATCTCCTCGCCATGAACGTTTTGCGTCTTGGTGGTTACGGCGGTGAGCTGAGCCTGCTCTTGCTGCTGCTTCTCGATCTCCGCGGCCTGCTGGCGCTGCATAGAAGGAGCAGAAATCTCCATACCCAGGATGATATCACGCACCTCACTGCTGGTAAGCGAATTGGTGTTGACATTATTCTTCTTACTGTAGTCAAGGAGGATGAGATCACGCAACTGGGTTTCAATGCCAATCCATTGCTCATCCGTCAAAGAAGGCCAGATCTGATGGTCAAGAGTGACAACTGTCTTGTCAGGACGCAGGATGAGTTTTGTCTTGTCCTGGTTGACATGAAGAGCACGGAGAATCAAAACCAGACGAGAGAAGGCAGTGTACGAAGAGATGCTCTTCAACCAATCATCGTAAAGGTTGAACAGAACCATCTGAGGCTCGGTCGCCCGTAGGATCATGTCACCAAGCTTCTCAACCTTCATCGCAGCCTGGAAAGGAAGCTGCAATTCAGAAGCACGAATAGAGATGTTGGGAAAGTCGAGCAAGTGGACCTCAAGGGGATCCAGAAGACCCTTACGGGTGACAATAAGCTGTCGAGGCTGCTCTTCGTGGGGAAGCGAGCGAATCAACGCGGCGACTTCTTCAGCCGTCTTCCACTTGGCCAGTTGACCAAGACGTTTCTGGCCAGCCCAGACGCTCGTGTGGATAATCTTCAGGAAGAGCTGACCAGTACGGGGGTTGAAGATGAAGATGGCACCGTTGATAGGCTTAGTCGTCAAGTTACCCTCAAAGGTTTTGTGGATAGTAACACGATACACGTTTGTGTCATCGATGAAAAGCTGAGTCTGGTTACTGAACAGCTCCGAGTAGTTCTGAGAGTTGAGGAACTCTTGGTTGCTCTCAGAAGCATACAGTTGAAGACCCTTGCGAATACGTTCACGCAGAACGTACAACGCAGGGTTAGCCTTCATGATCTTGGCCATAGCCTGCTGGATGAGAACCTTCAGACCAGGGAAGTACACACCATAGGCCGAATAGAGGTTGTAAGCCAGATCGATACCAATCATCAGACCAGTGGGACTGGGGTAGAGACCAGAGTCGGTAGTATAGTCAAGGTACTTCGCACGCGTGTAACGATCGATATCGTGAGAATCGTAATCACCATAACGAAGTTGGATATCAACCCAGAACTTGTGGGTGGAATGGGTCTCAATAACATCCTTGGTGTCGTAAAGCAGAGAGGGACGAGTGACGAACCACTTGTGACTAGCGAACAAGAGGATATCCGCACAAGAAGAGTTCATCTTGTAGGATTTACGAGGGTGAATTGTCTCTTTCTGAACCGTCTCAATACCCAGAGATTCCATTTCTTGATCAAAGACCTGGCACAGATCCATGACTACAGACTCGTGGATCTTCTGCCACAAATGGGCACGGAAGATCTGAATTAGCGAAATCTTGAGCGTGGGAATCTTACCGTGAAGGAAGATACCAGTCAAATCCAGTTGGACCTGGAAACCAACGTAAACATTGGCACGGTTGATAGTGGGTGACCACCACAGCGTGAAACGACGGTTAGGAATCTGGTTCAACCCGGAACGCTGAGCGTTGGTTAACTTCTTGAACTTCATGGACTCTTCAAACCCAGAAGCCTTCTCCCAGAAGAGACCCTCCCAAGAGGGGAAGCCAGTGGCCTTGAACAGGGTGTGTTCAAGAATAGTCTCGACACCACCAAGGGCTTGAATGACATCGGTACGGTAGGCGTTCAAGTTCCACAGTTTACCATCGTGGCGTTGACTGGTCCACCAGAAGGGATTGCTCTTCATGAGCTGGTAAATCTTGAACTCGGAGCGAACACGATAACCCTTGTCGAAGCTCAGCGTGCTACGGTCCTTCTGAAACAGAGTGTTGATACGGGGCAGACCACGATCCCAACTGTCTTCAAGGTCCTCTAGGGTCAAACGACGGTTTTGTTGACTGGCCTCAAGACGTTTCTGAGAGTATTCCGTCCACACACGCTGAGAGTCAATGAACTCGGCCTCCCAGGGAATTATGTAACGGAAGATGTTCGGAATGAGGGTTTCCTCATCATGTGTCATACCAGCACGGTAGTGGGTGATACCGGTGTCAGTTTGCTTCGACCACCGCTTGTCACTTGCGGGAATTAGAATGTGCGAACCAGAAATCATACCCAAACCACCAAGCTCTTTGGGTGTGTAGAAGACGGCAGGAGGGAAACGGGAAGGCATCTTGGAGTTGAGACCGATCTTGACACGAGTCTGGATCTTAGTTTCGCACTTGACGATAGTGTCGAGAAGAGGGATAGTGGACACAGCGGCCTCACGGTAGTAGGTAAAAAGAGCAATAAGGGCAGTGTTCCACTTGTTGGCAATCTTGGTGAAAGTCGTAGAGCCTGAAGACATGAGAATTTGTCGGATACGGTTGTTGAACTTGGCAATATCATTCTCGGTAACCTGCAGGAAGGCGTGGGCGGTACGTTCCTTGGTAGTGTTGTCTACAAGTGACCAAACACTGTCCTTGACCGAGAATTCATCATTCTGGTTCCGACATTTGGGAAGGATACGGACCTCGAACCCACACATCGAGAAGAGCAAGTTCGGGTTGTCCCTGGAGTACACACTAACATAACTGTCCTCCCACTCGATAGTTGTCAAAGAACGAGGCAGGCGGTTCTTGAGATCCCAAAAAGTAGCACGGCCCAAGTTGACATCATGACGCATCAAACGCATACGGCAATCACGAGGCCAGCATTTCTTGCTTTTGTAGCCAATGACATTTTCGAAGTTGGGATCCGGCTGTTCTGTGAGATAGCGCTGGATGAGTTCACGCGATTCTTTGGCGTCGAAGCGGAGTAAAATCCAGATCTTGTCAATGTAACGAGTGTAGAGACGAATGGGGTGGCGAGTTTCCGTCTCCTTATCCTGGAACTGTAGAAAGCCGTTAGGGCTACCGGGAGGACCATCAATTTCACTAGCACGCTGAGGACCGAGTAGCAACAGATCAAGAACCAGACCGTAGAATTGGAAGACAAAGCCAGAGAACTGAAGACCACGAATCATGCCGTAGCTGTTGACGTGGTTCATGTCCTTGTAGGTGAGCTGAACGTTGTTCTTGGCGGTGATGTAGTCGGCTAAGTTGTGGTCCATGATCAAACGAAGCAAAGAATTGAGAAGGGTCAATTCAACCTTCTCATAGACTTTGGACAGCTCAGTTTCCACAATGACATTGCACTCGCCGTCGGAAGTATCCCAGATACCATCCAAGTTGTTGATAGCTTGAGTCCACTTGTATGTCAGAAGAGGAGGAACCTCGGAATCTGAAGGCTTAATCCAAGCAGGGAAGAGATGGCGTTGATCGGCCTGGTACCACAGGTATTGATCGAGATAAGCATCTGTAATCTTCTCCATAGGCTCAATGTCATAGACGGGGTTGATGGTGCTGTAATTGTCATTCATATCAATGCTGACTTCCTTGAATGCACGTTGAGTGAGCATAAAGCGCTTGATACGCTCGAGAGTAGTACCAGGACTATCATAAGCTTGCTCGATGAGAGCCAACTCTTCGCGCTGACTTTGATTGAGACGACCCTTGACTGAGTAAGCCTCACGCAAACGTTCCAAGGCTAGAATAAGAATCTTGGTGTCGTGCTTGTAAGAAACACTGGGGAAAGGGATAGGGGAGAATTTTCGAGATTCTAGCCATTGCACGGTAGTAGTGTAAATGGCGACAGCCTCTTCAGTAGAGACATAGGGGCCATCCTTCATGTGATTGTGCTGACGCTCCTGCTCTGCCTTGAGCCACAAACGAGTCAAACGACCAACGTTCTTCTTGGCAACAGTCTTGTCAACCGTGGCACCACGACGGATACGCTCTCTGTTGTAGTGAGCGACCGAGATCCACCAATCAGCCTTGGCTTTGACATAACGAAGAATGATGTTCTCAATAGGAGCGGGCAAGCCAGGGACCTTCCAAGGGATATTTGACTTCCAGCATCTCCAAGCCTCGGAAAGGTGTTGCAACACAGTTTGGGACTTGTTCTGCTTGATACCCTCAGGCATCATATCAATCAAATCACTCATGACAGAGGCGCGCAACTCCAGATCGAAGTGCGACTCCACACGCTGCTTGGTGACCGTCTTGGCAACACCCTTGCTATGACGACCTTCAAACTGACGAGAAAGCAAGTTTCCAAGCCATCTCTCAAGCAGCGGGATGATACCACGCAAAAAGAACAACCAAACCCTCCACGCGGGAGCCCAGAAACCACAACCAGGGCCCTTACCCACGGGACCAGCGTTGAACCGGTAGTAAATGAGATGCTTCAAATCCTTGCAAGTACGAATCTGGTGCATAAGCTTGTACTTGTACCGGTACATACCAGTCAGTTGACCGACATGATTGAAGGCGTACAGGATACCATCAGCCAGCTGGAAGGCATCAATGTTACCCAGGCGGTACTGCACTTGAGCATCAACAATGAGCTTCGTCAAGCGCAAGATTTCACGCATCAAGTGGAAAGCATTACCAAAACGAGACTTTTTGCGTTCCTTGGTAGTGAGAGTCTTGACAGGTTTCAAGTTGAAGTTGTAATCAAGATGCAGATAGGTCAAGTTTTTGCGGTGAATCAATAAATTCAGCATATTGAAACCCTGCCGACACACCTGCAGACCAGCTTCAACCCAGTCAATAGTAGTCTGTTGGAAGAACTTAGTCTGCTTGAGTGACCGAAGAAGGTTCTGGTTGTTGAGTGACTTTGCAGGCTTCTTGTGAAGTTCATTCAGGATGTAAGTCTTGAGCAGTTTCTGGTATGAAACGCTGACTTTGATGGGGATCCTATTCTTATCATTGGGTACCGGGTGTTCAAGGTAGAACTGCTTAACGAGTGGTACATCCTGTGCGCGAACCATGCGACCAGATCTACGATTGAATGGGAATGGAGCCCACCACAACTGAATAGCATCGGCAGTATCCTCATTCTCCAGGTCTTCCTCATCCAAAAACGGTTGAACTTCAGGAGGGAGCTCAAAGAACGAGTCCTCGGGCTCCTCATTACTGTCAACACCGAAAACTTCATCTTCATGCGAAATCTCAACGTTCATAGGTTTGACATTACGAGAAGAGATGGGATGTAACCGCCGATCGAAGTGGAAAGCCGGAAGATCCGGGGACTCAGGCTTAGAGTAGACAACCTGGGGGTATGAGTACCAAGCCAGATGAACGCTGCGAGGTAACGAGTTATAAAGGTATGGGTATGCCACTCTTGATTCTGTTCTCGTGGGTATCCGGAATATGATGCGGTCAATGGCATTGAACTCGCCAAAGTCTTCGTCGTTGGGGTCGATGTCTTTGTAGAGGGGTTCAAACTTAGCTCCACCGGGGAAGGCGACATTCAGTGCCTTGGCAGTGAAGAAACTAGGAAGGTCGAAGAGGTAGAAGTAGTTTTTGTCGATAACGTCAGAGATGAGCGGTCGACTCAACCGGAATAGTGTTGCCATTTGTTGTAAACTGAGATTCCATGTTTTGTAGCTAGGGCCATTGACGTGAGGGGTATCTAAGAGAGGTCGATGGTCGTAGAACCACTCATACACGGCGTGGTCATCATCCTCATCAAGTTCGAACTGGATAGGTTCCAAAGGCTCCATATCTTCCAGGTTTTCGGTCCAGGACAGAGGAGGTTCTTCGTCATCGAATGGGGGGAAGCGCATGCGCTTGAAGAGACGACGATCTTGCTTCTCCTTCCGCATATACACCCACATCATAGCCCATTGCGCAAAGAATACCGGTTCAATAACACGGGGAATCTCATTAACAAGAGTCAAGCAACCATTCACATGGTACAGGACTTTGACTTCACGAGTAGACTCCCAAGGCATGGGCATGTTCTCCAAAAGTTTCATGACGGCATGAGGCATGAACTTCAAAGCACCAAGATATGACCGCTTGTCACTTGAGTACTTCTTCTGAGAAACGTCACCGATATCCCGAACAATTTTCCGCAAGTGCTCGGGCGGCATATCGGCCTTTTGTGTCTCTACAAAGCCGGCCTTGCGTTTCTCGCCAAACCGTTGTCGACGATCGCGAAGCCATTCTTTCTTCTTATGGGCAAACTTATTAATGTGGGCGGAGTTCGTAGGTCGAAAACCAGGTGGTGGCGGGGCCGGTGCGGACGGAGGCGGGGGTTGAGATGAGGGAGGGGGAGGGGGGGGGGGGCCCGCCCAGCCCGGAGGCGGAGGTGGAGGAACACTTGGCATCTTTCCTGATGACACAATAATTTTAGTCTAATGTTCATCTGGTCTGGGACAAACAGAGATATCATAACAGAGTGGAGACGAACCGTTTTTTTTGAAAAGCGCAGGCTAATCGTCTTAACGCGATCACACGTGCCGGGTCTAGTAAGCACGCGGATATACACTTGGAGCCAAGGTCTGCTGAACTATCACAATAACCTCAAGCTGTAACGATCCCGAAATCAAAGAAAATAAAACACAAAACTCTTTTGTTGCATACGACCAACGTGCCTATATCCACGTCGACACTGCGTTGATGCTTGCTGGAACAATTATCGCCAGCCTTGCATAGAATTACCCAAAAATTTCCTTCAGCCGTGCTATGTCCAATTGCTAGGTGCAGGGGTGTATGCTTAGTCAGACTTCAACCTAAGATCATAGGTTCATGCAGTGACTAAATTTTGACCGTAAGCCTCTCCAACCATCACAAAAACATTGATTAACTACAACAAAGACAGCTTCATTTCAAATAGCAATGTGCCAAGGATAAATTTTACCTCAACTTTTGTTTGGTTGTCTCTAGATAGAGATAGGTTTTCCATAACTGTAATTTTTGTTACTGTAGCTTAATTTATTCACACCATAACCCTCAAGTCAATATAACCCTACCTTTGATCATAGGATCATTCTTAAAATGCTGTGTAGATCATGTATTTCAACTAGACATCACGATAGTTCAGAGGTTTTCTTCGATCTCTATTTCACAGAATCATTGGAGTACAGAAGCAATTCGATATTCATGTTCATCTTGATACAAGAGTCGTCTATATGGTGATGTGTTATACACTGGCAAGCAAGGCATGCAACGGACCAAGTTATGTGCGCCGCCAACATGAATTCTGCCATAAATCCGCCCTCCAAATATTCTCTCCACAGCGAAAGCAATCGGCCAAAGCCAAACATCAATTGGTCGTTATTCTGTTCTCCCCAATATGAGCTGACATCGTCTAGTTGTTCACGCGACAAAATTTAGTTCTGGTTCTTCAAGTTCTTGGCAGCAAGCTTCAGGCTGACATTGCACTCCTCATAGGCGCGTCCAGCACCAAAACCGACACCGATGACAGCAGGCCAGGCGCGGCGCTTGAACAGCAGGACGGAAAAGACGACACCGAAACCGAGACCGAGGGAGCTCTTGACGATAAGGTTGGAAAGGCAGCGATCCCACTAACAAATTGGGCACGTAGAAGTTAGTCAAAAATGTCAATTGATGATCCGGGTCTAATCGCCGGAGTTCTCTGTTTGGCGGCCTACGGAGCCGGTGTGCAATACGACTGTCAAGCCGCAAGATGGATTGGCGGCATTCAGTAAAGCGGGTTTGACCCCGGAAGAAGAAAAAAAACTCACCTTCTCGTTCAAGAGAGCTTCGCTAACAGGGCGGGCAACGGGGGAGGGAGTAGTGGACTGGGACATTGTAGCAGATGGTTCAATGTTCGTGGGAGAGTGGTCAAATGAGTGGTAGTGGCGCCGAAATATCAGGGGAGAAAGAGTTGCATTAACATTTGACAAGGAAGGTTTTTTTTCTCATTCAGCGGGCTCTCAAACATGATGCCGAGCTTAGAACCAGCCGGAATTGGGACCCTTGAGGGCGGTGAGGGCTGCTTGCCAAATTTAGATAGCTTGCAGTGGCAAAATTTATTTTGGGAAGGCCCCACTAAAATTTTCAGCGCATACTATGTTGAAGATTTCGATATTTTCGTTTGTTGGTGTGTGAAATGAGGGATTGCACCTAAATCGCAAATCAACACAGAATGGAGGTAAGAATGAACTATCTACGTTGGTAAATTATTATGCTTGTCTGATCTAACAATAGAAAAGGCCAATAATTCACTGGCGAAGCTGGCCAGAACGTTGGAAAAGGTTGGCCCTGGAGCCAAGGGCGAGACGTTAAGTGAGTTGTGGAAGCTGTTGATGACGTCAATCGATAACGAATACCATGCTGCCGAGGAGACTATACTGAGATGGCTTCTCAAGATTATGAATGGTCCGGCGACAAAGCCTCAAGCTGAAATCATGCGGCGATACCCTCTAACTTGGTCCATCTTGGAGCAGGTGTTTAGTCGCATCCCGCTATTGTCACTAGCAAAGTCTTTGGCTGATCGCAAGTTCATAACTATCTTACAGTTGGCTTTGAAGAATATTTCCGAGTCTGCAGTTTCTTCCTATTCACATGAAAACGGGAGGCGCAAGCGGTCTCACGAAGCCACTTTCGATTTGGAAGCACTCAAGGATACCGACTGCGCGCTCGGCGGTGCCCAGGCCTTGATTGGAGCTCTTACCACCTTGGTTAGCCGCCTTAAAGCTAGAGGATTATCTACCCGAGATCTCATGGGTGCCGAACACATCAAGTCTCTCTTTGCTTCTTCTGCTGCCGACTCTCTCGCCATTGTTGCTCCGATTCTGAAACTGGCCTTCATCCGTTTATCGACTCCAATCAACTTATCGAATAGCCCCGAAAAATGGATCAGCACAATGTCCGCCATCTGGAATCTCCATCATATTAATGACACCGATGCCATCGAAGCCGCAACTCAAACTTCATTGACTGTTCTTCAGCTGATTCATCACCTCAACTCTCGTACCTACCCTTCAACTGAAAACCAGAACCTTGATACTATCTCAAAGATATCTTGGAAGCAGGCTCTTGAAAGTTTCTACACTCGCGCTGTCATTTTCCCCGCCAGAACAGCCTTTATTACTGCAGAATCTACTGAAATCCTTGATGCTGTTTTGTCTGCCATCCATCCTGATGTCCTTATCTGTGCCCCGGTTTTCTACACTCTCAGTATTGATGCCTCTGATTTGAACATTAACTCCCTCAAAACTCGTGAGTCATGGCAATGCCAGTTATTTTCGGCCGTTAAGATGGCTCTTGATTCACAATACTCTCTGGATAAGCCTGTGGCCATAAAACTTATCCTCGACATCGCCAAGGACCGCGAAACGAGCATACGCCGAGAATCGTTGGAAAATGTTTGTAGAAATTATGTTTTAGGGGCAGATAGCACTGAATGGACAGTTCTTGTCAGAGTTCTGGCTTGCGATCGTCATGTCATCTTCCACCCTTGGGGGCAAATGTTGCTGGCAGATGAGATCTGCAGACGTGCCAGTGCCATTACATCTGATGATGTTTATGATGCAGATGATATCCAGCAAGTTGTCCGTGAAATCAAGCAGGCTTATGCTGAAACTCGTGATCTCAAGGCTTTTTGGCAACTGTGGTATGTCCAACTTTGTGCGTGCGAGGCCAACAATGTCTTGGAAACCTCACCTTGGTTGGATGATACCCTGAGACATGACACTTCCATTGTCAGTAGTATCGAAAGCCACATGACTCCTAACCAATTATATGATCTACTTCAATGGTTTGCAACGCGAGAGCCTGTCTGCACTGGACCCCAGTTCATTTTGTTGGACGCCATCGCATCCCAAATCAACTCACCAGACTTCACAGATCCCATTGCAATCGGGATTGTCAATTTGGTCTTGAAGAACCTTACCTGGACTCCTGCATTGCTATCCCTCAAGAAATTGAGGTGGTCAATTCTGTCAAAGGTTGTTGTTTGGATTTCACCAGAGGAGCGTGACCAAATCTGGACATTGGTTGAGGCTGAATTAACTGGTGTTCTAATTGAAGGATCTTTGTCAGATCCTGATGTAATTGAAGCATTCGCCTTCTTAGACCGGCTCTGGCTGTCAATGTATCCCGATGGAGAGAAAGAAGCGGATGTAGCATCACTTGCTCTTAAGGTTGCTAAAAACCTGGCTAAGGTAGGTTCCAAGAAGATGAAAAAGTCCGACAATGCTTCGGCTCCTATCACTCCTTATCTTGATATCGCCATTAAAACATCCTCGCGCCTGGTACCACTTCTTGCTGCCAAATCAGATGACTTTCCCAAATTTATCCGCAACAACATCATCAACCACGAGTCCTTGGATGATACTACTTTCGAGTACGTGACTGGGCTCATTGCCAACGAAAACATCATCAACAA
Source organism: Ambrosiella xylebori (assembly GCA_002778035.1). NCBI lineage: Eukaryota > Fungi > Ascomycota > Sordariomycetes > Microascales > Ceratocystidaceae > Ambrosiella > Ambrosiella xylebori. The sequence goes on from PCDO01000001.1 coordinate 2,749,619, forward strand.
CAGAAAGCTCATTGAGTCTCTCATCTCTTCCTTGATATCTATACTGTTCTCTGACTCTTCTGACTCTCGGTCCTCTGCAATTTCTGTTTTAGCCAGAATACCCGACGATTGCTTTAGCCGTCCCCAGCGCGAGAGTGTCATGAAGACCAGCATGGCATTCCTTACTAAGAACTCTACTCATGACCCCTCTTTATGGAAGATCGCATTGCATCTGATGAAAAGAATGATGAAAAGATCGACTTTCTATGAGGGTATCTGCTTCGACAACCTTGTTTCCTTGGCTGATGCCGCCTCTATCTGCTTCCGCAACAAGAATGAGGCTCGTCTGTTGAAGGAAGTCTACGGTCTTGATTTCCTTTTTGCTAATTTGGCGTCAGCTATTATCAAGCAAATGACTACGCACTATGATGAATGGGGCCGTGCCTTTCTTGCTGATGTGAAGAAATTCATGAAGAGCTGTAGTTCGGAAGCTGAATATCTACTCAAACATCACATTAGGATTGTTCTTCTACAGACACTGATGAAGACTATCAGATCAATCGCTTTGAAGGACGAAGATGCCTTTGATATGGCCAATGCCGAGAAACTTCTTCTTTCCATGCTCAAGGCTCTGATAATAAAATATCAGTCTGACTCTAGCATCGGACACTCTTTCCCTTACGCCATCTTGTCTGCCATTGATGCATCGCATTGCATTCAAGAATCTGTGGCCGAAGTCTCCAAAATAAAAGTGAAGAAGTTGGAATCTCTAGCTTCTGCGGGTGTCACTAATGGCACCTTGCTTGGGTGGAAGTTGCGGGAGTTCCTTCTTCGGACTCAGCGTGATCCTATTCTAACTGCACCAACCCAATTTACCAGCGGTGTCTCCAGTGATCTTTCTTACCCTGATACCCTTGAGCCCACTTACTACAGAATACTTGTGAATGATACCCTCGATACCATAACTTCTTCTCTTAAGGGCACCAATCTCCTTTCATACTTCCACTCCCTCATAGATAACTTAACCTCTGCCCCCGACACCTGCCTCCAGCTCGAGGCCATCAACCGCTGTGCCACTATAACCTCTCAAGCCACCAAAGTTGACATCGAAAACAAAACTTCTGTTGCATCTGCTTACGGTAAACTTATCCAAGTCGCCCTTTCTGCCCCTAATGGTCAGATCTTCATCAAGACCTGCGAAATCTTGCGTATCTTCCTCATCAGCCACGCCGCGCATCTCAAGCAATGGAACATTGAACAGACTCTCTCCCTTATAAGTGAAGTCTCATCAGGGGCTCCTTCGGTCTCTGCTGTCCGCAATCATCCCATGGTCTACACTTGGCTCTGCAAGCTTATGGAAACCATCATCCGCCGTTTCCGTCTCCGCCTTGAAGGTCGTTTCCACCTCCTAATTGCTACTTTGCAGTCTCTACTGTCTGGTCTCCTTCTGATGCCTTACGACTCTCGTCTTGGGAAATGGAGTACTCAATCTGTAAGCATCCGTGATGGCGACTTCTCTCATTGGGGTCAGCATGCTGCCGCCTTTACTCGGTTGTTGACGCTTGTTTGTGAACCTATGGCTGCCAGTGTCGCTCGCCATAAGCAGAATACTAGAAATGCCCTCGACACCGTTGCTGATATCGCCAAGAGAGCCGCTGGTAGACAAATGTACTTGATTATGGTGTCCTACGTCAAGTTGCAATTGCAGGTTGACGTTCCGAGAGATGTCCGTGATGCTCTGGAGCTGGGAATGAATTCCATCTTCGACATCACACCTCCAGAAGTTCGGAAGATCCTGAACGATTCATTGGATGTGAGTGGGCGTGTAATCTTGGGAACTCAGTACAAGCGGTATAAGCAGTTCGGCAAGTGGAATGGTGTCTAAAAATATCCGTATTGGAATTTGCATTTTTTGCGTGTATATACAATTTTGCATAGATTCTTGGCATATTTGATAGCTTTGTTGATTTTTCTATAATATAATCAGCTTCTAAAAAGTCTGTTCAATCTGCGTCTGAGGTCTGTTGGTCTTCGGTGTTATTAATGATACTCAATGCATATAAGTTTCTAAATCAAGAAAAACAAAATATTGGTGATTCCTGACGTAACACCTTTCTATCAGTTAACAATACCGTTCTTAGTTACAATTCTTCAGATGAGACCCGAGTCAGGATAATTGGATGCTTGACTGGCGAAGGCGAACTCTTGCAATCCGAGTCTGGCACTCGGATACCCTGGACTCGCTTTTTTGCTGGTCGTATGTTGGAAGCTGAAGGCGATCTTTTCCGTTGAGGTGTTCTGTTCCTCGAGGCTCGTGAGGTGAGACGAATGGTAGGTATAAGGCTATATGAAGATGTTTTTTGTGTTTTTTCTGGTAATATGGAGGCATTTTCGGCCGGATCCCTCATATGACCGGGTCCTTTTTGCACAATTGGCCTCTTCTTGTTAAGCGCAGTCTCATCTGGGAGAGTCCCCGGGGGTTTTGATGGCTTGTCCGATTCTTTATATCCTCGCACTCTGACTACCTTTCCATATTCTCTCATGGCCGTTCTCTGTATTTTTGGAATGGCAGACCATTTTTTGTACACAATCCGGTAGGTCTTCTTGGCATCAGCATTGTCTTTGCTGATCCAAGAATGCCTCAAAGCCTCGGCGGCAGTCAGTCGCTCACCAGGGTTTAGAGTAAGACAACGCCGGATAAAGTCTTGCCCGGTACGAGAGAGCTGATAGCCACCTTTCTTGAGATATGCTGGAATGAGTTCATCAATTCCTGATTGGAAGCAGTGGCGGGAGAGCTTGGAAAATGAGCCGAATTCGTAAGGGATTATAAGTTGGAGGATCGTGATTCCAAAGGACCACATATCGACTTCATAGCGATAGGGTTTCTTCTGGAGGATTTCCCTGTTTTCTGTTAGGATATACTTCCCACAATAAATCATGCCCAAACTCACGGTGCGCGGTATCCATCCGTCCCCGCTGGGTCATCCAGATACTCTCGATTTCTCAGTGATCCAGCATGGCCAAAATCAGCAATGACAATCGGGTAGGTGATCTTGGCTATAATGGAAAATTGCAAGTTTTCAGGCTTGATATCTCGATGTACAATTTTGCGGCCATGTATATGCGCTAAACCCATGGCCACTTGTAAAACAATTGTCCTTAACATTGACTCGTTGGGCCTGTTGCCGGCCATAAACGAGAACAGATCACCCCCTGTTGATAACGCAGTAAACAGATACCAGGATTTCCCATTATACTCGGAGTGATGGAAGTCTAAAACATTCGGCTAGTGTGAAGAGGTTGGTTAGAAAATGGAGTTGGGGATAGCGTTTACAGTCAGCTCGGTGAGTTCGGTTACGTTGTGGGTAGAAGCTTACATGGTTGAGACTACGCAATATTGTGGATTCTCTGCGGGCTAGAGCCCCGGTGTGGGCGCCATCAGCACCGGACCCGTCAAGCGGGAAAACTTTGCAGGCTGATTGTGAATTTGTTTTCTTATTGAGAGCAACGTACACATCTGCTTGCGCTCCCGAGCCAAGAAGATGAGGTAAAAGCATATAATCGCCTTTGAGGGCCTAAGGCACACTATTATTAGTTTCCTAATCTACATAACCGACTTCAAATGACAAACCTCGTTGGCTGTTTTCTGATCATCGGACCATGCTACTGGTCGCCGGTAGTATTGAACAAACTGGAACTCCTAGCAGCCGATTCGTATCAAGTCTCCGTGGTTGAGGATCCAGCCTCTAGGATGTCCGCCGATTGAAAGCCCATTAACCGTAGTGCCCATGTCGCTCTCTCGGTCACGAGCAAAGAAGCATGGCTTATCGGCATTGTCATCGTCAAAAATGACTGGGTATATCTCACAGTGAATCCGGGACACATTATAGTCATTAAGAATGATGGAGCTTCAACATATTGGGGTTAGAATCTGTGAAGGGTTTGCTAATGGCATCGAGACCTTTACGTACTTGCTTACGGCTCGACCTATGGACACATGTTGGACTGCATCAAGCGCAAGCCCCCCTATGACATCAAGGGTTAGGATATGACATCATAAGCTGATACAGCGGTGGGGTACGCACAAATATCACCGGTTGGGACATGTTTCAAGGTGATATGAGCCACAGGATTGTTGGCTGGCCTCGACTTTAAAGTCACTAGCAGGTCGGTGGACATGTTGCTATTCGGAGAGGCGATGTGATTCAGAAGAAATTTGAAATATAGTCTAGACTCAGGCCATAGGGATTCAATTAAACGGGATTCGGTTTTGGGAGACGGTCATATTATTTGATTCGCCTACGAAGGTTTCATGATCGTCTAAACTACGCCATCTCTACTGTATTCTGTTTAAATTTCAGTCAAATCGGTGTCGTAATTGCTCAATCATCACAAAAGAGATAAAAGAGACGTACACCTTTAGCTTTGAACTCATAAGCCAATCAAATCGTCTTAGTTTAGCCCATAAGTCCCAAAATGGCAATCCAGCATCCCTAGCTTCATTGCCTGCAACTCTAAAAGTTGGTGAGTCAATTAAACAGCCCAGTGGGCTTTTAGTGGAACTCCAGAAAAGTGGCTGCAGCTGTGCTTCTCACAGCTCATTAGAGCCCCGCAGAACGCCATAAAAACCTACAAGGGTGGGGCGTCTAGCGTAAAATTGGAAATTTCTATGAGTGTCCACGTGACTTGGTGAATTAATTCAGTCACGTGTGCGTGTGGGCCACAAAGTTGGTGGGCTGCCCTAAATCGAAATTCGGCTGGTACAAAAGAATAGATTGCCGCCTGCTCTGAATTCAATCCAACATTTTACAATCCATTACCAAGACTCTTATCAACAGAATCTGTGAGTACCGCCCGACCTCGCCGGACTTGACGACAGTAATGCAATTAAATTCCGATTTTGGGTGATAGGTTAATTTGGTTTTTGTGCAGCGCACACCTTTTATTCATTTTACTAAAGCTCGACATCTTGCCTTGCACAATGTCGTCATTGATGGCTCCAACTCGTGACATCTTTTGACGGGTCGCTAACCTCCCTCTAGGTCAAGATGAGAGCCAAGTGGAGAAAGAAGAGAGTTAGACGCCTCAAGCGCAAGAGAAGAAAGATGAGAGCGAGATCGTAAGTTTCCATCCTGTTATCGTCATCCATGATCAAGGTCTAACATATGTTCCCCTACAGTAAATAAACGCTCAACACCCTTTCCGACCTTGACATCTACGACATGAAGCCCCTCGCCCAGCTTTGATTGCTCTTCAACGTTTGCCCCGGAGTCTGAAGCTCATCTGCATCTTGACTCTTCGATAGCCTTTGCGATTTTGCGGCGCCATCTTGGGAGGTAGTGGGTTATTTATGATTGATGTTCGCGAGAAACGAAATTCTTTACAATACAGAACGGTCGTTTGGGATTGTTTCGGGTAGTTTACGAAAGAATCTCCCGAAATAGGTTGATGGCGGAGACGTCATTCTATCAAGAAATAAAAAAATATTTCTAAAAATTTTCAAGTCCTGAATGTGATTTTTGTGATATGAGCTGCGGTGCTATAGTTACCAGTGTTGGTGGTTTGATCAAGTGGCAAATTTGTTTCCCACCGCCTATTTCTTACATTCTAGTTCTCCAAGTTGAAAATTGTTCTATTAGTGCGATGTTTTGTGGTTCCGCTACAACCGTATTTGTTAGGCTTGATCAATATATTACCCACGTGAATACATCTTCAAAATCTAAATGCACCACAGCATCATCGTGCTTAACACACAATGCCTTTTCCCATTATGTTGTAGAAATGCCCCACCACTGTCTTGTATGAGGCCCGTTATTCGTGCAGGGATCTTTACTATATCCCTGTCATGATATAATGGTTGAATGCCGGCTGAATATGATAAACTCTCTAGACCCAGGTTTTTTTCTTTCAAGAAAAGTTTTGGCTTGTAGCGGCGCATCGCGAAAGCTTGAAGGCAGTGGCGAAAACGGTGAAAACGACGTTTTCTGGTCGATGCTGCCCATATTACTTTTTTTCTTTGACAAACTTGGTGATACCTGCGCTCTATAGCCTTCTGTAGCCAAAATTTGCCCCACTCTTTGTTTTATTTCCTCAGTTTGGCTCGGAAATCTACAGCACAATGCCGAGTCAGGTCGAGAAGAAGCGGAAGAGAAACGATGATGTTGCTTCTTCAAAGAAGGCTCAGGCTGTTGAGAAGATTGGCAAGCCTGTCAAGTTGGAGAGAGCTTTGAAGGCCAATTCCAAATGGCTTCCTGCTGTCGGTACGTCTCTTCACCTGACGAAGACCTTTTACATCATTATTCAAAAACTGACCCATGATCTGCTACAGATACCTCCGTCAGTTTCAACATTCCCTCTAATATCCCCTTCCACGCCTACTCCCGCGCCTCCAGCAAGAAGGAAATCAAGACTGAGACTCTCCTTCATGCCAACGCCCATCCCATCATGACCTACACCGCTGCCGAAGACCGCACCTCCATGGCCACCTGCAATATCAAACACTTTATCGGCGTCTACGACCCTACCACCGCCACCGTCAAATTCATCCAGGCCAACAAGATGCTCCTCCGCGGCGTTGTGAAAGCCCGGCAGCCCACGACCGCCAAAGCCCCTGCCGAAAAACTCCGCGGCATGGCTCAGCGCATCGAACTAAACAAGGCTTTCGGCACCCGCAAGGCCAAGAAGGCCATCGACGATGTCATCCTCAATGCCCTTCCCACCGCTGCACAAAGTGGCGACGTCAAGCTTTCCGCTGCTGAACTGGCGACGCTAACCGCTGTTAAGGAGAACTCATCGACCATGGCGACCAGAGAAGAGCTCGATGCTGCCGCTTCTAGTTCTAAGCCTATTCCCTCGCCCAACATGGATGCTACTGAGATCCACGATGTCTACAGGCCCGAGTACATTATCGGACGGGAAGTCCTGCAGTCGATCCCCATCAAGGAATGGATCGACGCGGCGGCTGCCAATGAGAATGTCGAGTTGCGGTCTCGCTTCGTCGCTAGCAGACTTATGCGCATTGCAACGTCTACGGATGCTGTTAACCGCATGCGCCTACTACGCTTTCTGTATTACATTATCATGTACATCAATTTCAGCAAGAAGACCCGCGACGGCCGCAAAGTTCCCCCTCGTACCGTCTTCATGGACAAAGCGGGTGCCTCCGAGATGGTTACGTCGTATCTTTTCAAGACGTTCACTGTCGGCGGCATAATGGACAAGTTTCACCACCAGTTGGCAATGACGCACGCGGCGGTGTGGGCGATTACACTAGAGAATTTTGAGATGGATACGACGGATTTGCGGTTTGATTTGGGATTGGATCCAGCAGGGATGGATCAGATTTTTAGGGAGATTGGCGCTAGGCCAAAGCAGTACAAGAATGCGGCGACGAAGCAGACGGCGACAATGGCCAAGTTAGCGTTGCCGTTGCAATTCCCCAAGGTTCGTCGGATGGCGGCGCGGAAATAGAGTTGGGTGAAGAAGTTATGTGCGTTTGGGGAAGGATAATCTATTGGGATAGATGGGAGACTTGGTCGGAGAAATATGTCGAGTATATGATTGTGTTGGTTAAGTTTTTGTTGTGTTTATAATATTGGGCGTTCGTGTTTCGGTTGAAAACTACCGATTATCTTTGGAGTACATGGCTTCCGGTGGTTGTCTATCATGAATAGGGAGATGTGGGATTAGAGAGATGGACAGACTCACAATTATAAAAGCTGGCATTTGAGCTTCTTGTATTTAAATATTATTGCATACTGTAATGTCGGACTACGTCGCTAGCTTCGACCTCATGACACTTCTCAACCCCTATTATATTATGTTAACGTTGCATCCTTCCTAAGATATCACAATCTAGTTATTGATGCTTTTTAAATAATTTATGACATGTTTTTAACAAGTTATTAAACAAAAGAATAGGATTAAGATTACTCCAAGTCATTTCTTGACAGGAATTAGGTTGAAGTATATATAGCACCATTTTAGTTACTTAATTGGGTATTTCAGACCTTTCACAAGAATGCGATAAACAGAGCGAGATGGAAGAAAATTTGTACCTAAGCTTAACATTTCACTTTTCTGTGATTATATTAAACGTTTTATTCTTCTCATTGTCATTAGTAAGAGTGGAAGCTAGCCCGTACGATCACAGAAAGACTTTAAGATAGATTCAAAGTATAATATTATGTTTTCAATATTTGAGGCGTACAGGAGACGTTGAGTAAAATAACTGACGAATATTGTGACGAAGAATTATTATAGTGAAAGGCCACAACAGACGGAATTCTCCCTGTACTAGGAATTAGAGAACGATGAGATAGAACAGGAGGAGATATCTGGGGTTAGGACTGTAGAAAATAATTATATCGGCCGGCTGGGGGTTTGATACCGGTATTTATGGCTAGCTATTGCAATGTAACCAAGGTTAATGGTTAAAATAATTCAAAATCTAGTGGAGCAAGCTCACTTTTCAAAATAAGCGCAACCTCGGATTGGCATTACTCCGCATCAAAATTACCGCACCACACATTCCCCAAGAGCGTTAATGCAACCTAAGCATCTTCAATCCATGGTTAGGGTCACACTCGACATTGGCTCCCTTCACCATCCAGTCCCATTTGTTGCAGTCCAAGTCCCTATTTGTTAAGGCGCGGATTTGAAGTGCTTTCTTGGCAAATCAAGATTGATCGGAGGCGGACTTTGGAAAGGATATCTGGAGAGTCTTGAGGAGAGAGTGCGTTTATGTGTGACCCTTTGATTTTGTATAAAAAGGACAGTGTAGCCGGTTGGTAATGGACCTTCGCGATTTGTTTTTCTTGTCAATTTTCAAGGAGATCGTCAAAACAGGATCATTAACATATCCGACAATTAAACCTCGAACCCTGCTCGTGATATTTATACGGTCATATATTCGCGATCTCGATCAAAAATAAACCATCATGACCGTCTTCAAGTATGAAACAATCGGCACCACGGCAGTGGTAACCATTGACAACCAAAAAAAGATAAACGCCCTCACGCAAGAACAATACTACTACCTCGGCCGCCTCCTCCAAGAAATCGCCCTCCTCCCTGAAGTCATCTCTACCGTACTAATCGGCAAGGGCAAATTCTTCTCCGCGTAAGTTTCTTCCTTCCTGTCCTTCCTTTTTCCCTTTTTGAAAATCTTAAACTTTTTTTTGTGTATACCCTTCGTTCAATGCATACAGTCATTAACAATTTAAAAACTCACAGCGGTGCTGACGTATCCGCATCATCCATCAAAGTCCCCAACCTCCAAAACCCTACCCGCGCCCAACTCAACGCCCAATACCACACCTACCTTACCTCCTTCATCGCTCACAACGTCGCCCTCGCCCGCGCCTTTTACACGCACCCAAAAATCCTCATCTTCGCCCTCAACGGGCCCGCCATCGGGCTCTCGGCTGCCCTAGCCGCCACTGCCGACTTCGTTTACGTGGCGCCGGAAGCCTTTTTGTTAACGCCATTTAGCTCGATTGGGCTGGTGGCGGAGGGGGTGGCGTCAAGGGCGCTGGTACAGAAATTGGGGAGTGCGAAGGCGAATGAGGCGTTGTTGATGAGTAAGAAAATTTCGGCGCAGGAGATGAAGGAGTGTGGGTTTGCGAATGAGATTTTTGAGGAAAAGGATGATGAGAAGTTTAGGGAGAGGGTGCTGAAGGAAGTTAAGGAAAAATTGGGCGACCACTTAAATGCGGAGAGTGTGTTGCAGATCAAGAAGTTGATAAGGGATGATGAGATCAGAGAGTTGGATCGGGTTAACACGGTGGAGGCTTTTGGAGGCATTGAGAGATTCATGTCCGGAATTCCACAACGGGAGTTTGGTAAAATTGCCAGTGGCGAGAAAAGACATAAACTATAGAGACTCAGTATATAACAGCTTCAATCTATATATGAATGATGAATATTAGTATTATATAATCAACCGGTCAGCCTACTAAATGATTCCAAATAGCACACGAGTCTTGGCCCAATAGTCCGAGGCCGACTTGCCCAACTTGTCTTTCTCAGACTCAGCAAGGCCGGTTTTCTCAAAGAGAGTTTCCCGGAGGTCTTCAAAGGGTTCATCGGATTCTGACTTGGCAAGAGGATGGGAAAGATAAAGAATATCAAAATACCATTGGATGAACAAGTCCCTAGTCCGGACAGCGGTAGTTTCCGGGTCCTCGACAGCCTGTTTTTTATCAGCTTTGTCCTCGTCCTTGTTATCTTCCTGGTCGTTCTCTGCCTCTTCCTTTTTCTCTTCGCCAATATCAGTAGTCTCTTTCTCGGCCTCAACCTTCTTCTCCTCTTCTTCATTCTTTACCCCTGCCTCCACTGCCCCTACTGCCTCTCTCCATCCCTCCTTCAACAGACCCACCAATTTCTCCCTAACGCCCCTCCTGGCCACACTCGTCCACAAATCCGCTCCCCTCTCCGCCATTCCTTTTGCCACCCCCTTCAACAACCTAAAAGTTTCCGGCGACGGCTGCACTGGCAACTGTGTCTCCTCTCCTTCCCAAAGACCCCGGCCAACAACCACCCGCTTCTCCAAAGGTCCAAGGACAAAGTCGTCAATAGGGGCCATGCAGACATCGCGGATGATAGCATCGTGGAGGGAGGAGACCAACGGAAGACCAAATGGCTTGACTGAGGAAATGTCAGGCAAGGCATTCCGGAGGCCTCGGAGCACGCGCAAGAGATAGGCTGCAATCCCGGCAGAATTCGGGCTCGTTTTTCTATCTTCCCATAAGGCAACAATCTTCTCTTCCAACGTCGTAAACTCAGTCTCAAGAGATGACGTCAACCGGTCACTCAGATTGAGAGGATCATATTTTGAAAGAACCTGCTGCCGCTCCTCAATGGTCTCCTCGGCTTCAACTTCATCGTAGTCATTGTCCCATCTTTGTTTTTGAAGCGACTCCACAACATCCCAGACATCTCCAATGACCGAAAGCCACGCGTGATACCGCCCAAGAGCCCGAGAAACCGCATTGTTGTGTCCATTGACTCCTCCAAGCACATCCACAATGTAGCTTCCGGCACCAGCACCAGACGAAACGGATGTGTCCAGGGTAAAAGTATCCGGAGCCCATAGGTTCACAACGGCATCCGTCTCCTTTTCCACCCAAGATGACAATGTCGAGTCGATTTCAGAAGACACTAGGTGGATTTTGGTAATCTTGGCATCAAGGACACGGGCAAGGCTGGCGTTGATGACATCACGGAGACGGTCCAACATAGCTTCCGAATTAATGCCTTTGGCCCGGGACCCCTCACGGATCCAATGCTGGAGGACTAACATACGAAAAGCCGTAATTGCTTTGAACTCATTCATTGTTGCTAGAGTCTTCTCCAAGCCGGAGATGATGACATCAGAGCCTGTCTTGGCCCAAGAGGAAAGTAGTGTCTTGGCAGTCTTGGGGTCAAGATCATCGTGTTTGATAAACGGCGTGAAAACTTGGAGACCATCGTCAAACCATTTCTTGTTAGTGTCTAGTCTGAGAATATCCAGAGCCCTCAAACTCGGGTCATTGAGCAATTTGGTCTTCTTTAAGCTCTGCAACTCTGCCGCGATACGGTATGGAACCATGGACTGAACATCCAATAAAGTCGCTGTGTACAATCTCAGCGCCCTCATTAAGTCTTCCGCGCTAAGCTCTCGCTTCTCCTCGGAGTTAATCTCCAGCGCAACGGCCATAGCTGCCCCCCTCACATGCAGAAAGTGACCCAAAGCATCCTTTGCCCCCGCATTAGTGAGCAAACTATACGCTGCCAACGCCTTCAACACAGCATCCCGATTAACCCTCGCTGCCTCAGTTTCCTCCGGCATTACTTCTAACGCCTTCTCAATCCCCCTCGCAATCTTCCTCCTCATGCCATCCTGCCCTCGTCCATCGTCCGTCATCAACGCCCTCTTGACAACCCCTGAGACCACCCCATTATTCTTAAAACTCACTCCAATCACCCTCCGCAACACCACCAGCTTCGTCCCCAAAATCAGCCGCTCTCCCCGGCCCAACTGCGCAGCCCCCATCCCCTCACTCCCCCGCAAAACCCCATTAAACGCTCCCTTCGCCCCTTCCCAAACCCTCAACCTCGCAACCTCGCCAGCTTCCCTGGTCCCCTCTGCCCTTTCGAACCCTTTCAACCCTTCCACCTTTGTCTTGAGCACCGCCGCCGATGTCCGCATCGACATGTCCTGCAGGAGGCTCTGTACTGAGGCGAGGTCACTTTTCATGGTAACGATTGTGTCGGCAGTGCCGAGGAGGGAGCGATAGGAGGCGCCGACTTTGGTGCGGAGGCGGGTGGACTTTTCTTCGGCTTGAGTATGGAGGGATTTGTGGATGGCACGGATAGTGGGAAGAGTGTTGGTAGGGGCAAAGACCGAGGCAGCTGTGGTGTACATGGAGGTATCGGGGGCTGTCATGGCGAGCAGATTAATGAGAAAGAAGACAGAGTATAAAGTGTGGATATGGTGTGATGGAGTGAGCGAGTGGACGAGCGTGGCTAGCTCAGTGAAAGAATGGATGCAGGTGAAACAGCGATTAAAACAAGGCTGTCAAAACAGACAAGAAATCAAAATCTTCAATAAAATTCCATCAAAAGAGTGAAAAGGTTCCAATTCACAAAGACTCAAAATCAATATGTATAACAAGTGACAGCTGTGCAATACCACAAACCTCGATATTCAAAGCGTCTTCTACAGCCTCCCGGAGCCTGCCGCCACTAGAGACGTTAGTATGCCCCACATAACGTGTCACTTATATCTAGGGTTAGATCAAGGGTCTGCATATGACATCAAGATATCCAGCATACAAATATCGTAAAATAAAGAAAGAAAATGTATAAAACATGTAATGAACCAAAATTAAACAAATGCCCATATACTCAATATATTTTCCCCCGCCTAGAACCAATCATCCCTTTAGTTCTGGAACTTGGTACTCTTGATAAGACCTGCCTTAATACCCGTTTTGATACCCTGGTACCCGCTCTGTCCTGGCCCCGCATACGTCGGCTTCATACTCTTCAGCTTCTTCATCTTCTCCTCGTACTTCATCCTTTTCTTAACACGCGGGTTTCTGTTCTCCTTCTTCCTCTTGGGCGCCAACCCCTTATTCTTCTCAATCGAGTACGTAATCTTCCGCTTGCCATCCTCGCCAATCTCCTCCATCTCCACCACTCTATCCGTCGCCCCCGCCTTTTCGTACGCCGCATACTTTTCACTCTTAGCCTCCCGCTTCTTCTTGCTTGCCCCCGCAACCATGTTGTAATACTCCTCGTCCTCATTGACTTCTTGTCTCGCCTTTGCGTCTTCCTCGTCGGAATCATGGTCGTCGAGATCCGCACCAAATTTCTTACCACGCTTCTCCGCCTCTGCATTGAGGCGTGCTTGTCTGTCCTTGAGACGCTCTCTGTACGGGATATCCATGTCACCGCCGGCGTCACGGCTGGCATCGGTACGTCGAGAGGACTTTTGCACAATCTGCGAGGTGTAGAAGCGCAGGGACTTCTTGCGCCTGGCCTTCTCCGCCGCCGCTTTCTCGTCGAGGGCCTCTTCTTCACCAAAGTCGGAAGCATTGCCCTCGCCTTCACTCTCATAGTAGGCCTCGGCAACCTTCTTCTTTTTTCCGAGCTTCTTGAGCGGCATGTTGTAGAGATCTGCAAGGTCATCCTCTACTGCCTTGTTGACCGAAAGGCCAGACTTGGCCGCCTTCTTGGAAGGAGCAACGGCGTCATTAGGGGTGTAGAAAACTTCGTTGTCACTATTGTAGTCATTGCTGCCAAGAGGCGAGGCAATCTCCTTCTCTTCTTCTTCTTCCTCCTCGTCAGTGCCCTCTTCTTGTGCGACCATAAGAGCAGCAGTGGTCTGAATGTTGCGGACTCGAATCCACATGTCACGACATTTGAACAGCGCATTCATGACCTCGTGATCTCTCAAGTCGGAGGGGGCAATAACTTTGACGGCATCACTAGAGTCGCGAGCTGGCGAAGTTAGGATAGCAAAGTAGCTGGCAAGAGCAGCCAGGTACGAAGCAAGCACAATGTACCGAACTATCTCAAGAGACTTGTTACCCTTGCCGACCGCCTTTCGCTGCAACTCCTCTAACACAGGCTTTAACTCTTCAAACTCAGTAGCGAGATATTCGAATTCAGGGTAACGGGTTGTCAAAAGGCGCATGCTTTCTTCAGGTGTGATGTTGCCAGGAACGGGTTCATTGCCAAGGACCTCAGTGATGGCCTCTCCATCAGTTTGCTCCGCCTCGGCAGTCTTCCATTCATCTTCGTCAAACATGAAATCCTCGTCAGCCATCTTGGCTAGTTTCTTGTGTTGCAAACGCTTGGCCTCGGCTTCTTCTTCCAAAGCATCGGCCTCGGTCTCGATATTATCGGCATTGTAATATTCCTTCTTCGAGGAACCCCACCATCTCTCATCCCCTTCAATCTCCTCCTCATTGTCACCTCTGCCCTTCTTCCCCTTTTTACTCTTCGCGGGCTTTTCGTCCTCCTCGGACTCCATATCATCATCGTTACCGTAGCCATAGACCTCGTCATCCGAGTTCTCAAGGAAGGCATCTTCCTCCTCGCGTCTCTTTTGGCGCCTAGTGGTGCGCTCATCCTCGAGCATAATCTTGTCTTGGTTCATGAAGTATTCGTCTTGGGAGTCGGCGACATCTTCATATGAATTGATGGGCCCGAGGCGGGCGTCGGCAGCGTCGACTTCGCGAGGGCCAATAGGCCCAGTATTCTGGGAGACTTTCCGTTTTCTGACCATTGTGATATGTGTGTCGCTTGTCGGGATCAGGAAATATATATGAAGGAAAATGAGAGTAACAGTAAGATGTTGCAACTGCTACCTATAGTTTTGTAGCTTCGAGTAAAGAAAATCCCATCAGTCGTTAATGCATACACTGGTATCTCTGGCGCATTCCCCTCCAAATCATCTTTTTCCCATTCTCAATTTTTTTGAATCCTTATCTTATCTCTTGAACATACCAGTTGCAATATAGCCCCGCAATCCTTGTCCGTCTTACAATCCCACGAGGATAGCTTCCCTGTCTAGCGCAAGCTATCCATAATATTAGGATAACCTAATCATCTAATCAAGGTGAACTTGAAGACTAAGATATCGCAATCGCAACTTCGAGAACATAGCTGCCGCGATCGCAATTCAAACCATCACTGCTGTTTACACCACATGGATTTCCAACTAGACAAACCTCTATCCCCTCTCTGGATCACCCTACCCCCTGCCATATCCATCCTCTTCGCCTACGTCATGGGCCTCTTCAACACCACCAACCACTTTAACGTCAATGGCAAGGTACGACCCCCTCCACCAACTCCTCTACACTATGCCCCCTCCCTAACATCCCCCGCCACCACCACTATAGACCGTCCTAATCACCGGCGGCTCCGAAGGCATGGGCCTCTCCGTCGCCAAACTCCTTGCCGCCCGCGGCGCCCACGTTGCTATCGTCGCCCGCCGCAAACCCATCCTCGAATCCGCCCTTACAGAAATTACCGCTGCCGCCAAATCCCCCTCCCAACGCTTCCATTACGTCATTGCTGACGTGTCCATCCCCAACTACAGCGCCCAAGTCCTCTCCGACGTCCGCGCTTGGAACGATGACAAGGCGCCGGATGTCGTCTGGTGTATTGCGGGTGTGGCGTATCCGGGGTTGTGGATTCAGCAGGATTTGGAGGAGACGAGGAGGCAGATGGATATCAACTTTTTTGGCCAGGCAGAAATGGCGCATAGCATCTTGCGTGAATGGACCGCCGTTGATGCGCCGGACCCGGAGAAGCCTAGACACATCATCCTCACTTCTTCGGTTGTCGCCTTCTGTTCAATCGTCGGCTATGGCGCCTATGCCCCTTCCAAGTTTGCCATCCGCGGTCTCGCCGATGCTCTTGCCCAAGAGCTCTTCCTGTACCCCCAAAACATCAAGCTCCACGTCGTCTACCCTGGTACCATCCTGTCCCCTGGTCTTGTCAAGGAGAACGAGGTGAAGCCCTCAGTGACACATCAACTTGAATCTTCGGATCCCAAACAGACACCCAATGAAGTTGCGGCAGCGTCGATCAGGGGGCTGGAGAGAGGGGACTTCTTTGTTACGGTGGCGTGGCTAGGTAACCTGATGAGATGGGGTATGCTGGGTGGTAGCTTGAGGAATAACTGGATTGTCGATACATTGATGGCAATGTTGGTTCCCATCATTTGGATATTCGTGCAGATGGATCTGACGGGTACCGTCAAGAAGTATGCCCAAAAACATGGCCATCCAGCTACATGGGAAACCAAGGTTGGACCTAAGCAGTAAAGATTGGTTAGAAGATAAGCTGTAAAATGATACCACATAGTCTCTTTTTCACTGGCAATCTGGATGCTTAGTTAGACGGGAAACATGAATATAGTGACTCGTCAACACAAAATATTGACTGTATTTATAGAATATTAACATGGAACAATGAACACAAATCATCACAAGCACCCTCACATATACGGTTGGGAAAACATGGTCAAACTAGAGTCAGGTTGTGTGACCCTCAAATTAACTATCTTAAAATGACGAAATAAAATAAACAAAACAAAAGGAAGCTAAATGAAACAGAAATCCCAAATAACACGCCATGAAATTCAGAGTAGAAACACACAAAAGAGAAACAGCAGTCCAGGTTCAAGGACACAGACAAACTAGAGAATATATTCAATGTCCGTTTGATCCCCATACAGTCCAGTCTGTTGTTACGGACTGGCCACCCAAAAGATATCAACAAAAATGATGGTATAGGGAATGAGAATATGAATAACCCAAATGAATAATAACGCCAAGTCATTGCCCGCGGGTGAGCATTAAAAATATAAGGAAAAGATGGTAGAAACGATCAAGGCCGTGAGGCCAAAGTATGGTATGAAACAAAAAAAAAGAAAACGAAAAATGAAGATAGAGACTGAGTGGTGAGCTAATGAATAACAAAAAACAAATAAAATAAATAAAATGCAACAAAAGAGATAGTCATGATTTCATTAACAGGGGAAAGGGTGGGGTGAAGGTAGAAGCAACGAGCAACGAGCACCGCTTAGTTCGACGTTATCGAAACCGGCGTGATAGACCCACTGCGGCGATGACCACTACTGACAGAGTGGGCTTTCTCATTGCTCTCCTGAATCAACTTCAGCTCCTTGTCAATCGTCATCAGACGCACCCGAATCGCATGCGCCATCTTGACAAGATGCATGTGGTCTTCCTGTGACTGGGCATCCTCCTCGCCAGGCTCGCTACTCTTGTCATCGGCCCGATCATAGAGGGCTTCAATCATACGTAGAGCAGTAGAGTAGTAGGTGTGGCAAGAGTCGAGGTTACGCTTGCACATTTCATCACCTGCAGCAGCTTTGCACATCTCTAGTGCACGGTCGTAAATGAGCTTCTCAGCAGTGGTCTTAGACGAGATGTACACGGTTAAGGAGCCAGCACCCGTGATGGTAATGCCATCATCACGATGGTTTGATGGGTGCGCATCGTGTGTCTCCGGTACTAGTCTCTGGGCCTTGTGGAGACGTTCACTGACAAGCTCAACCTTCTCCAATGTGTCATTGAACCTTTCGCGTAACCACTGAACAGTAGCATTGATACGCTTGGAAGTTTCAGTGAACTCACCAGGAGCGCGCCGATTCCACCAGCTACTAGCAAAGTCAATGGCATTTGCCATGATGTCCAAAGCCTTTACATACAACAGTATGGCCTCTTCAGAAAGAGTAACAATGGCTTCCTCCGTCAACCCACTGTCCTTTTCAGACTCCTTCACCACAGCCTCGGTACGGCTTACATGAATATCAGGAACCATTTGCTGGTACTTGATCTCAGCGAAGCCATAGATGCAATCCGCACGGTTGGCGTAATCTTCAATTACTTTGCAAACCTGCGCTTCATTCTGATAATTGTGCTGGGAGACATGGCGGCCATCACAGATCAGGCCGGGGCTCAAATTTGGAGCACTGCCCACATGATGGTACGGGTTGTACATCGGAGGAGACGGCCCTCCCCGAAGGCTTCTCTGTGCATTGAATTTATTACCAAAGAACCTTCTGCCAGCACCTTGAATAGCCCGAGTGATGGAGCTAGGACTATGGCTGGGAGATATGTCCACAGAGTTGCGTTTGTGGTGGGAAGGGCGGATGGGGATGTTGACCGCAGTAGAGCTCTGACTCCTGTGTACCAGCTGATTCCGGTAATGCGTCTGTGGACTCGCAGCCATCTCATCGGCCATGGCATTAACTTCAACCTGCTTCTTCTCAATGACAACGTAGTCTGCATCCATGGCAGAATCGGGAGTAACATAATTGGCCAACTTGGAACGCGGAGTTTGGCTATCGTGGCGAGATTTTGGACGGTCGGCTAGGCTGTTGTCTGCTAAGGCAGCCTCCTCCAATGCACGCTTCATTTCATCCGGGGCTGGGCCATTCAGCCTCGGAGACGGAGGCACCTGGTGGCGGGATTGAGCCTGATGAATTCCCAAACCAGCCATGTTACCACGACTACTATCCCGACTCGATGTACGTTTCACTGAAAGCGCTACATGCGACGATGACGACGTTGAGCGAGCATTTGTGACTGGAGTCGGGATAAATCCATCGGAAGAAGGAATCTGCGAGAGCTTCTTGGTCGATCTCCGCGGAGAGCCAGTGCTAACCTCAACAGCATCTATTGGCTTTCGCTCAGCAGATGTGCTGTGCACGACAGGAGCAGCGATCCGAGGTGGTCCGGTAGCGGTCCTAGTGGTAGGAGGAACAGGAGCTTTCGGATCAATAGCCATTGGTTCGGTTCCGGGATAGTCGTCGGGGCGAAGACCAATAATCTCGGACCTCATGGCTTCATGATTCCAAGTCCCTTCGAAGTTTAATCGTTCGAGGGGGTTCCTCTGGAGGAGAGCAAACGTGAACTTGACCATGTCTTGGTCAAACTGACCATCTGTCGGGAATTCGACATCGGTAGTTTCAATCTTTTTGAGAAGCTCAATATGGTTCTTGGCCTTATATGGGGGACGGCCCACAAGAAGCTCGTATACAACAGCACCAAGTGACCAAAGATCAGCCTTTCCATCATAATGCTCGTATCTCAGAATCTCAGGGCCCATGTAGAGAGGTGAACCGCAAAGCGTCTCAGCGAGAGACGTTGACGGTAAATGACGAGCAAAACCAAAGTCCGCCAGCTTGATGAGCGGAAGCCATCTCCAAGCATGCTTGCTGATTCCCACAGTGTCGCTCAACTTCTCAATTGCTGCGATTTGATCGGGGGAAGCCTTGTCAATATCGAATCTGTCAAGAAGAATATTCTGAGGTTTGATGTCACGGTGGATGAGACTGCGGTCGCTGAGGAACTTCATAGAGTCAACGAGCTGGCGCACAAAAAGACGAACGACAATAGGATGCAGATTCTTGTATTGGCTCGGATACCGCCTCTGCATTTCGTGGAGCGCCGGAACTTGTTGTACGGACTTAATGTATCTGGTAAGCTTAGCTAAATCACCAATCTTGGCAAATTCCATTACGAGGTTGACATGACCTGTCGATTCGTAAGTCTCTTCAAGTTGCAGGATGCCTGGGTGTTTCAGGCTCTTCATGATCTGAATCTCGGTTTTGAGATTTGACATTAACTTTGGGTTGAGGCGACTCTTAGCAACCATTTTGACGGCGCATACAGCACCAGTGTTCTGGTAATAATAATGTTAATGGTATTCTGGTGATGCAAGCGACTGTGGAGGGCACATACAGAATTCCGAGCCTTCATGACGCGAGCAAAGCTACCTCTGCCAACTTCGGCTATCATGTTGAAGTGGCCATGGCGGAATGGCACCGGCATTGTGTCGGATGCCGTCATACGGCTCGAGGACGACATGGTGGGTGCGGTTAGACCGGGACTAGGGCCCCAACGTTGTCGTGGTAGAAAGTTGTGTAAGTCAGTATAGGATGGTGTAGCCTACGGTTGACGAAGCAGAGAAGGATCGGTAATGAGTAAGAGAAGTTTGAGGCCGTGGGCCTAATATATTCGAAAGACGTCTGCGGCTGTGGGAAGGCACATGTACACAAATGAGCCGGCACCTGACTTGTAAGTTGTTGCACTGGGTGATGGTGGGTATGGAAGAATAGAGTTTGGGTTTGTCAATATTGGTGAGGTAGGCGCAATTAAGAGCCACGCTTCACTTTAGTTGCCCCAGCAGCAAGTGCAGATATCGCAAAGAAAGAAAAAATATCTTCAAGAAACCTCAGGAAATTTCAGTCGATATTTGGTTCAAGTCGCTGGCCACACGATAAGCGAAGCCAACAGGGTGACGATGCGCGGGGCTTTATTGCAGGAGGAATCGGGTTGTCGTAAGGGTTAGCAGGGCGGTGCAGTACTGGGTAGGCTTCTGGGTAGGCTTCTGGGTAGGCTTCTGGGTAGGCTTCTGGGTAGGCTTCTGTGTAGATAAGGAGACAGAGTGAAATGGCGTATAATAGCAACTACTATTGGCACTGGAGTGCAAACCCGAATTCTGTGGGTTGTGGTCTCAGTGGTTCCTGTACGTTGTGGTGGGGGAGAGCGGACGGCGCAAAGGTTGTCGTTTGGCTCGGTGGTGTCGTGCAGGTAGGCGCAAGCAGCGGAGCGGAAAAGAGATTGGGCAATAATGTGTATGGTCTAAGCAGATATGGGTAAAGCAGATAGCTGAGAGTCTGCTACGATGGACTTAACGACGAACTCAGGTGACCGTTGTAGATGAAATTCTGAATAAGGGAGTAAATCTAGAGAGATTACTCGTCACAAGACGAACGCAGCGGTTTAAGTTGTCTAAGATCAGAATCACAAAAGTTAGCTCCATCAGCACTTAATCAACAAGAGGAAGCCAGCTAAGACAAGGATGAATAATAAAACAAGTGCTTCAACAGCAATGAAGTATTGCTGAGAGCCCAAGCGATCGATGACTCCAAATCGCACCAGGATGAATAGTGCCAGGGGATCAGAGTGGCAGCCCAGTGACCCTTGCGCCTGATGACTCCCAACTGGAACTTTGTCTCAGCGCTGGAAATACTAGATCTCTAGGCCATGGATGGCCGTTGATCTATTGACGCAATTCTTTGGGCTTGAAGGCATCTGGGGGACACTAGATAGGCACAAGGGAAGGTCAACTGACGATTATCAAAAACGTCCAAAGTCAAGGAAGCAGGCCACAACATTTGAGGTTGACAGTTCCAATGACCTCATTTGCAGGTGCGATGACGGAAATAAGTAGAACGATGTCAATAATGAGGGGAAATGAGGGATTCAAGAGATAGCTAGGCACAAACGCCGAAGAATAAGACAGAATCCGATGAATCAGAGAAATCTGGCGATAAAAAGTAAGCCAGTCAGGTTGCCAATACCTAAAAGGGTGTCGCATCCCAAAAACGGCAAAAGCTCCACTAAACAAATCAAATGCCGAGATTTCTCATGGAATCGCAACTGCCCTGAATGCGATGACTCAATAGTCCCAGCAATGCATTTCTGACGCTTATTAGTGCGGTGAATCTTCAATGGGATTGGCTTATCTCTTATCACTTCGTCAACGAACAAAGAGTGTGCATTGTTGTCTTGATTAGAGATCACTAACAACTCTAGCTCCGAGAGCAGGATGTCGAGTAGCGCGCTAGTCGTATATAGTCAAAGGGCTTATCTGGATACTCATATCACAGAAGCGATATGCACGTCAAATGGTTCAAGATACCCTCGTCATGCCATGGCTAGAAGGCATGCAAAGCCATGTGTAAATGCAAAGAGATAGGAGTATTCGCAATTCTTTAAAACAAGGGAGAATACCAGTTGAATGATGCAAATACTGGCCGAATTAGATGATAAGAGGAGCTTTGCACCCACCTTATAGACAGTTTCTAGTGCTTAGAAACGCGGACTTGCACGACATGGGAAACGGTTTGGCGACGAGAGATTGTTCAAAAATGAGAATTAACTCCGGCAGGTTTCGTATAAGCTGATGTTGTGTGGTAGTGGTTAGCCACCGTTGTGTCACTTTGTGTATTATTTCTTGATATCTCGGAGCAATAGTAAAGCCTCAGAAGATCAAAGTCAAAAGAACACGAAGCGAAAGAGGAAATTGCAAAATAAAACAAAGTCGCGACAAGAGAACAATTCAAGCCGTGAATTCTACTCTTCTGGTTATATACAACTCGCAGGTTTCCCAAATTCCCATATGCAAGGAGTCAGGGATTCTCGAAAGGTGATGACTAGGAAGTCAGACACGTTATCAAGAAAGGTTTTTGGATGGTCCCAAAAACATGCAAAGATATGATGTAAAGATAATTGTGACTGTACTCGGTTGACTCTTTCGTAAACTCGTTCATCTGAATGGACAATCTGGAGTCTTAAATATCTACTGGATTCTACAAATTGGACCCTGATAATCTGGACATCATAATCACTATACAATAAAAATAAAGATGAAACCTCAACCATTTATGTTTTGCCATCAGCCTCCCGATTAAAGTGCTCTCAGAATCTGGGTCAGTATCTGTGGAAACTTTGGCATGCTGGGTTTGCTAGGTTAGGTTTACATAAAATGCCAACTGATGAATGATGCATGATGAGCCCTCCTCCGAATTATCCCAGAATGTGCATGATTTTGTCTGACCATAGCAGGAGATTGAAGGCAGGGAGTAAGTGTTGCTTGCCAAGTAAATATATTTTGCACAAGATATTCAGATAACATAAAAGCTCAAGTCAAGGATAGCTACACACATTATAATTATATATGCCTTGAAATTCTCTTTATTATAAGTTGAAGGGATAAATAAAAGGTTTAACACACAATCTCACAATTAATAGCTCATCCTGGGTTCATCACGTATGAACGTAGATTGTCAATTCCGAAAACCCGCATGATGTTGTACCTGCTATTACAACATGCGACCTGGCGCCGTATTTAAAGAGAATATTGCCCGCAGGCCGGTTATAGCCAGTATCTTCCCCCATGTGCTGAGTCATCAGTCCCCCAGCTCTTACAAAGTATCCAGGCCACTCAAGTTTGTGGGGAAGGTACTTGCAGCCCCGGCTTCCCAAAGAAGCCTTGCCTTTAGTGAAGCATTAATGGAGCAATGAAGTCCAGAGTGGATTATGATCGGTCAGCTGTCGACAAGGATTAAAAGATGTGTTAGGAGGACGATTGTGCTGTAATGTGTCCCCCAATCCGAAAACGAGTGAATAGTCTGTTGGAGAAACTTGCGAAAGCAAAGATTTAAAGTTTTTCACAAGGCTTTGTTGTTTCACCTTGACTGTAGGTTGACTGTGTTTCTCACATGAACCAATTTAGCCGTTGTGTTATTTTGTTTGAAATGAAGCTTGGGCTTGTATCCCTCGAATCCTAGTGACCAAACATTGCTTAACCCTTAAGCATGACTAGTATTGTTGTTTGTCATTAATTCCATAATGACATAAAGAGGGGCCAACCACTAAACTGAACCTCATGTTGCGATCCTTATCTTTTGGAGACGAATTACTCTCCCAAATATCATTATATTATGCTAGGCTCAAAGGCGTAATGAGAAGAGTGAGCTTGATCTGAAAAGTCAGCAGTTTATGATGGCTAGACATTCGTTTAAATATAAGCAAAACGTGCCCATGAGTTGCGTCAATTCACAACTACTATGGGCGCCAACCGCTGCCAATATTCACTTTACACCGCGCCCAATAGACCATTTATTTAACCGCACCTCATGCAACGTCGATAGATGGCAACAGCATCATCAACGGTACTCTATAAATCGCTCACGTCGACTTGGTGCAACGATTGTAAGCCACCCGGATGTCCAATACAAGATAATCTCCTCGCCCCCAGAGATGTTTCAGGGCATTGTAGACGCCTGAAGTCTCAGGATTTTAGACCTATCGTTTGGTTGAAAAGTCCATTTGTTCCACAATTTCCGAAGGCTGGGATAGCGGGCAGGTCGATATGGCGACAGCCATCACGCCGATGACTCGGAACAATGCGCCATCGCGCTCAATGGCGATAAATCGGCCTTGTAGATCATAGCTCTCATAGCTCTTCCTATAGGCAGATGGTTTGCTTCAAAGAATCTTTAGGTATTTCTAGTAAAGTGCCTCATGAGCAATCATCTGCCTATAGTGTCCACTCCTAAAGACATTTAGCTCTCATCATAGAATCTTTGTGTGATCTTGTGTAGGCTACATCAAGTTATCCTCCCGCATAGTGCGTCGGGATGCAACGGGTGCGTTGTGTTGTGCCGGGTTATATTGCTCCTTCTGTAACCCACGGTGTTATTCCCAGAGCTTGGGTTTGCAGATTGTCTTTACCGGGCAGACGTATATATTTTGGAGGGCGGCAAGTTCGACTTCATGCATGAACCGGATCAACAACCTGCTCAAAATGTAGATTGTAAAGGTTTATCGAGACGGCATATCGACATAAATTTTGCATCACTTGAATTGGAGAATCAGACTTACTTCTATAAGATGCCTATCAATAGGCATTAACAATTGCTAGATAGATCTAAATGCTACAACATCTTGGTCCTCAATATCCATGAAACTCACCGCCTTTTGCGACATTTCCAAATATCACTACATGATGCGAACACTCAATTGAACGTCTGGTCAACAAATTCACGACATATTCAGCAATTGAAGGTTCCTCCACCTTCCGTGTTTATAATGGCTGGCCAATCTGAATTAAAGCCTCATGTTACAAGTGAGCAGCAGCGGCATGGGCATATTTAGCAGCCGACTATAACACCTTCTAGGCCTTGCGCTACTGACTGTCCCCAGACTTTTGGCTTCTATTCCAAAGCTAAATAGCGTATAGAAGTATGCATATATATGTAGTTGTAGTTTGGAGAAGTGTTATTGTGACTAAACATTGCAGTTGTTGGCGTTTTTGTGTCTGGTGCGTATGATCTTGGATACAATACCATACCATCATCGTCATCAATACCGCAGTCTCAGTTTTATGCAGGTGCTTCTAGCGTCTCCAACATACCCCTGACGTCACTTTCTATTGATAATGGCCGCTCACGTCCCTCTCGTCCGTCAATATTCCGGTTACAGCATGGTCCTCTCCTCCACCACTTTTATCTGTACAGAGATTATTTTTCACCGTTTATGCTATCGCGGGAGAAGCCTAGACCTCATGTATCGCTTCTTTGCCACATCGCTCCAATATTGTCTGTTCTGTATTGGGTAACATGGAATTTCAGCAACCGACATGTCATGCTAATTGCCGAGAGCCATCACCTAATCTATTTACCACCTATAGTAAAATAATTAACGTTTTGCTGTAAAAAATATGTTGATATTTGTTTACCTTACGGCGATAAATCTCCCACTGACGTCCGTATATCTGTCACAACTTTGCATTTAGCCTACTTGATCCCGTAGCTACATTTGTAAGCTAAATATGATCCGAAATGACAGAACACAATTGTCTTCACCATATTGCATTGACTTTAAGGTCTTTCTTTCGTAGATGCTTACACTTCCCTGCTTATCAGCAGTCACACTCATGCGCCAAACCCCCTCTTTGACCTGCTTACAAGGTCTCACCTGACGCAGCCTACTTGTCTATCTCAAGCGGTGTTTTCTTGGAATTGTAGATGACTGGCTGATGGCAAGATCAAAATGCTTTTCGTAGGCAAACGGAATATAGAGGACAGTATTTGACCAATAAGATCATCTTTCCTGATAGCTAGCAAAAATGGTAACCTTATGTTTTGGAGTTAGGGTTAGGGACATCGTGGTTTCTAACACTTTGAGATGACAAGCTGGGAATCCAATTAATGAAAATCTGGATGCAGATATCTATTATCAGAATATAGAATAAATCCTTTGTGGTGTATATATCATTCCAGAGTCATTCAGGGGTTAGGTTCCAAGATATAGAGGCTTGCATAAGAGGGAAAGTTGTTGAATTTGTCACAACATGTTGCCTCTAATGTCTTATGAGATTTGAAAGGCTCATGTTACTAAATGATACCTTCATATGATTATTCAAAGGTTGAGAGCCCACTTGTTAATGTGTTGTGTCTTGTAGTTTGCGTCGTGATACTCTCAGGCTTTTCACTCATCATAATGATATAAAATTTGGCAGATTATAATTTGCGTGGAATGGCCTATCTTCTCGGTTTATAAATGGGAATGTGTGCTCAAGTCAACCAGTCCATTTACTCACTTACTATCACCTCATTCAATGAAGTAATGACCAAGGTTTAAAGGTCCCTTGGCTAAGGACTAACGTCGAAATACATTGGTTTTACATAGTTCCAAGCCCTTTGTACAGAAATTATATCTCCGATAATATAATAAACTAATACTTGGTAGTGTTATACAATCCAATCATGCTTACCGACCGATATCTGCAGGTCTAGGAGCCTACGGACGCTACTCAGTGGCAATATTCTTGACAGTCATTATATTAAAATCATTAAAGTTAAACAATCTTGCTAACAACTATATAGTGACGAACCAATTATGTCTCCAATAGTGGCAACTCCACCACCCCCTTCTTTATCTATAATGTAGGAGGTATCCATGCAGATCTCCATCTCGAGATAACTAAATTGTGACGTGGCCAACATGGGAAGTATTATTAGGCTCGCATGCAATGCACTGCAACTCCCGCATGTGAACTCAAACGGTAATATGAAGCGACGGCCCGGCCACCACCCTCATGTACATACCAAGTATCCTCAACCTCTAATCTCGTATCAACTACCCGCACAACCCAAAGCATCACGTTCATCGCCAACCTAGCAACACTAAGTATACTCATCTTCACGATTGATAAAGGATCCCTCTTCCGTCCCGTCGTGGAACTACACCGTTTGTGTAACACACAAATCTTCCTTGCGGACATCACCGGTCACAAGGACGAACCCTCGGTCTGGTGTTGTGTAAAAGAGTGTGAATGGAGGATTACAGTAGCGGGCAGCGAAGACCCTGAGCGGAGATACTTTGGGGATGTACGACCGTGATTGTCACGCTATCGGTGTTTGTTTGATAGGGTAGAGGTTGGTGTAGGTCCTTCCGGTCGTGTTTTTGCCGATATAGGCGGGCCGTGTGGTATAAAGAGGACATTGAGATATAAGCGAAAGCTAAAAAGCGAACATGGTTGGAATGGATTGAGTTCACTAGCCAACTGTGAAAATCAAAGTTCACGAACTGATACTTTATGAAATGGCAAAAAAAGAATTAGGATCTTACCGCAGATTGAACACGGGACCTCTCGCAAGCAGCGCTTTAGGGTTAGCATCAAGCAAGATGTACACCATTAAACAACAAGACCATTTTGGAGGTTACTGTTGACGGCGTGAACAGCAGTGGGGGTAAAGTTAATGGTAAATCTCATAAAAAGTCGCCGTTGAGCCGCACCATGATAATGTAATTCTATGATAACCTGCCTATTTCATCACCAGATTCATATTTCCCACTTCCTTCTTTTTGCTCGCTTGATATCATAATTTTTATGCCTATGATACCTTCTGGAGGCTCGGAAAAACACAGGGTGAAAGGACTCAATTTGGATCACATGCTTGCCATTCCATGCATGAAGCTATAATGCTAAAACTCATGAACCGCTGACGTCAGACCTAATCGATAGATATGTATACAGACAATTTATCAACTCATCAAATTTGTGGCATATCTAGTGGGTGATATTGTTCTATACTTGTTACATTGGTTTACAGAAGTCCTGTCACTGTTTTAAAGTGACTTGCGGCAGCTCACACTTGTGATGCCTAACCATCACTAAACTCACAAGTCATTCACGTCATTGGCTCTCCATTGAAATAGATCAAGATAGATGTTTGATAAATCTCACTAACATCGATTGGATAAAGATAGCTTCGTTATCGGACCTACAAGATGCCACCAGACGCCCAGCCCATGCCGCCCACCATCGCTGGACAATTGTGGATAGATGGTGAATATTATCAACGATCAACCGAAAGAGTAAGTTTCCAGATATCAAACATTGTTCAAATAGCCAACCTCAAATGTGTGACAGCAATTGTGCTAACTTTACTAAAGTTTGGATTTCGGCCTCTGCGCAATGCCATTGGCGAGTTCCAGATCACAGATCGGTGGTGTAGCCCGGAGGATCTGAAAGCGGAAGTGTGTCATGAGTCTCTGCCTCCACCAGAGCAGCAGGCCGATGTTATGCGGTACTGCTGGTGTAAAAAGAAGTATAGTCTCGTGAGGCCATTGTCTACCTGCTATGACAAGCAGATGCCCGAGATTCCCCGGATGCCCCAAGGACGCACAAACTTAACAGTCCTCTCTCGGGCCTACAACGTAAGTAAGAATTCAAAAGTCTCTACATTCCACAGTCACTGAATGTTGATTCAAAAGCTTTATTTCGGTGGATTTTCGCACAAACTCTACGTCTACCGGCCCAGACATTTTCGGACGCAGATTATCCCAGCCAAGGCTGATCTGATTCTTTTCACCTATCCCACCAAATCTGCTCGTCGTATACACGGATATCAAAGCCGAGAAAGATGCCACGATATCAATCGTGTTGAGGTTGGCTTTTTGGGGTCGATGGAAGTTGTCGTAACTGTCCATGACAATGGTGATGTGGTGGTCTACGTAACTCGTTACATTGAGCAATATGTAAGATTTCTGCTCAAGTACGGACGTAATCCTGTACCCTCTGATGGTATTACTGAACCCAAGCCATTTGCACACTTCAATGTTGGAGCTTCAGCTTGGGGTATTGCCATACACTCAAAATCACGGTTGATTGCGGTCACCAGCAACAAGTTTGAAGTTGTTGTCTTTGCGCCGGCTATGGAAGTACCGGCCAGTGAACTTCGACATGACCATCCACTAGGATCCCGTCATCGAGAGCGAGATCTTTTTGTTTATCTTTATGCAGGCCGTGATGCAAACAACCTCCCTTGCGTAGATTTCTTGGAAGATTCCCAAGGTAATGCTGACCGGGTTGTGGTTGGGAGTATCACTGGCGAGATTCGCGCTCTTGATATCTGGAGGGCCAATACGCGTGTGAGTGAATACATAGAGTTCATTCAACATAGTATGGATGAGACCAGAATACTGTAAGTTTTGTGTTCCGGTGACAACTGCTATTATATACATGGTTAACACATCTTCCAGAGGAGAGTGTTGCTGGTCAATCAAAGCTGTACCAGATGATATGTTTGTGCCATGTCGATCTTTGGAAGAGACCCTTTATTCTGAAAGATTGGATAAGATGACACTTCCGACACTCATAGGTCGAGTCGTGCATATCCGGAGTACTGTGGCTAGAGTGGACCCTGATAGATCACGTTCGGTGATACCGATGTCAAAATCTGACAGATATCATATAGACCTGAGTCAAAGAGGATCACCCGACACTGCCATGGCTTGGCGCATGTATCTTCGTGGAGTTCGGAACTTGGACGATGGATTAATGGCAACGAACAGCGGATATGAGTCTGATGATGATTTCAATCAGTTATCTTGTGCTAACGGTGGCTTTGATCGGCTTAAGATCAACGAGATGAACTTTTCACCCCATCAAGGAATCACTGATGATGAGTTTCGTCGCCGGCTTGCACGTAGTCCTCCCAACTATCGAGTCGTCACTCCAAATTCTCCTAATATCCCAAACCTTGAACTAATGTCTAGACTCAATACGGTACATGACAGTAGTCGGTTCACTGCCAGGTCTCGGCTGTTACACACATTGGACACTAAGCCGGCGGCCGAAGATAATCCTGGGCCTCGGCTCTACATGCCACATTTCAATCTTGAGGCGGACTATCCGGACTCTGACAGAGAAATTTACTTTCATAATAGCCGGTTGCCCCATGAGAATGGAGGCCTCATTCTGTGTGATGATCTCTTTTACAAAAACTCGAAGTTGTCTCATTTGATGTGCGGCTTCCAGAACTTAGTGTCTGTCATGCAACCTAGCATCAAGTA
The DNA here is from genome assembly GCA_002778035.1 of Ambrosiella xylebori. Lineage (NCBI taxonomy): Eukaryota > Fungi > Ascomycota > Sordariomycetes > Microascales > Ceratocystidaceae > Ambrosiella > Ambrosiella xylebori. Next base: position 2,779,567 of record PCDO01000001.1, read on the forward strand.
TACTAGGCAACAATCCGTGCTGCAATATCTTCCTTCTCGACACAACACTGACATCTATCAAGGCGGTAACTTTTCGATGTGCCATTTGATTCCAGAGTTGTCTCTCGTAGTTATGGGAAACACCAATGGGCAGGTCTACCTTTTGACCCCTACTAAAGTTGGTGCCGAATACATCAAGGCCCAAGGGCTCTTTGAAAACTGTGACAGAATCCGGTATGGATTCCGTCTTGAAGCGCGCCTTCCAGAGTGTCTTCCTCGTTGGAGAGGTCTTCCTTGTAATAAATGTCTTGCGGGTGTTGCGGTTAGTCCGCTTTTTGAGGACGATATTGCTCACGATGAGCCTTTGAGTTTTGAAACCAAGATGAAGAGAGTTAAAGTTCCGAGTCCGGACGTGGCTGAATCGTTTGAATTTGAGCTGGGAATTACAGAAGCCAATATCCTGGAGCGAATCAACCGTCGAATCTCAACGCCAAAGTCCTTCGACTCTGAAGCCTTAGCTGGTCTCAAGAGTATCTTGGTTGATACAAAAGCCAAGAATGTGGCTGCTGCGGCGTCTGAGCCTACAAATGATGATACTAATGAAAACGAGGACTTCGAGGAAATTCCAAACTCATCATCTACTGAATCTGCCAAAAGTTTATCCACTTGGCACAATGGTTCTTGTCCCGATTCTGCGATGCCAGACGGTATCCTCCCGGCTGATGAAGACTATGAAGCCATGAGGGAGAACTGGACGAATGTGCAGGAGGTTTTGGACCCGGATGACTTTGTGCCGTGGTGGGCAAGACGGAAGAAGAGAATTGAAAGGTGTGGGCCGAGGGAAGGGAAGTGGAGAATTATGTTGCATTATGAGGAACATTCGATTATCACATACATTATTGGGCGTGGTGGGAATGGGGAGGTGGATGTCTTGATGGAAGAGTAAGGTGCATTAGTGGGATAGACAAATTTATCATGACATTATTGTTGATTTCAGTTTCTTTGGTTAGCTTGTGTACACTCTGTTTCTGAATATTCATCATAATCTTTTTTTTTTTTGAATTACGTGGGATCGGCGGTACGACAGTGACATCTCCCCACGTTTGTACATCATGGAATTATTGTGTACACACATAGTTATTGTAGTTATGTAGTTGTCTGTCACAAAAGATCGAGTAATAGAGTTCAGGAACCATCATGTAACTGTACCACGGTGTTGACTAATTTGAGCTGAAGTGGCTAAAATGTCAATTGAGGTGCCAAGAGGTTTGTTGTTGATGGTTGTTGAGCCGCAAAGTCAGGGGGTGTTTCTGTTATGTAAATTGAGGGAAATCATCCAGATTTTCGGGATTGAGGCTGAATTGTGGGAGTAATGGGGAGCTACAAGTGTGATGGGCAGATTTTTGATTTGGGAATTATGTATTTATATCAAGTGTTGTTTGTGAAAAGGGAAGATAATTATAGAACAGGTATTAAGGTTTAAGTTGTAAATGTTAATGATTGTGAAAAGGGTGGGAGGCATGTAATGTAAGGGTTTGGGGGCCAATTGGAGATGACATTGGTGATGGGAGTGACGTAGACGATCTGGGAAACTAACGATTAACATATGAAAATTAGGTTAACTGTAACTTGATAGCATCCTAGTATTACAAAATTTCATAAAGATCAAACAAATATTTCTAAATATATCGACTTTCTCTCTCAAACTTCACTACTCTAGTCAAGTGCCCACTTACCCAAAGCATTCACTCATCCCGAGATAGCCCACATAAACGACCCTATTCCACTAGACACGGGACCCCCGGCTTATCGCCAAACCCGACGAACCAATAAGCATCATTACTAAAGAAGAGGAAGAAGAAGAAGAAGAAGAAAAAAAAGAAAAAATGCAGCCTTTTTTAATCCTTGCGCAGGTGGCCAATTGCGGACGATAAGGTCTCTGTTTGTTACTGTATTGGGATGAGGAGGGAAGGCAAAAAGGGTTGTTGGCTAGTCACAATTCTGTCGGGCAATGTTGAAGAAGTCAAGAGTAAATAAAGTGGTTATCACGGACGAACTTGCGGGCGTTGATTTGGATTGAAGATTGTTATAGGGAGAAAACGACATATAAAGATATGATGGTGCCCTCGAGAATATTTGCGACTTTTCCTTTGTTTTGTTTTTCCTCGAGGTTTTCAAATTTTCTTTGAACAGAACCTTAGCATTTTACTTTGCTATATAAATACGATGATGGTCTAAATCTCGCAATGATCACCAGTAGGCAGGCCTTGGCTCGATTACACATATCATTACATTACAATACCAAAAACAAAAACTAAAAATAAAAGGACAAACTCACCATTCTCTTTTTATCGACACACCCACCCAACACCATCCTCGCCACCCACGTCCATAAAAAATTCAAGTGCAAAAAATCAGACTTCCCTCCGCAAGACAATCAATCAATCCAAGTTTTTCTGAATTTCTAAAAGTCATCACGTTGATAAACATTGATAATCAACAAAACCAAATCTCGAATCTTTGTGATAGCGGAAAGAAAAAAAAAAGCACAATCTCTCTCGCCTCTGATTGGGCCCCTGAATTCTTTAACAAACTGTGTTTGCTAACGGAAATCCCTCTAACCAATAAGAAGACATCTGCCGAATCCTTTTTTCGGTATCCGCGAATCTGGGGTAAGTAGTAGCTTGTTAGCGTTTTTGCTACTGCAAACGGCAAATATGCTAACAAGATAGCTGTGTTTTAGCTGATGGCTTTTTGTGGTGGGACATGGGGGATCCCCTGTCGGATACCGAATGGTGTTAGTCAAATGTGATTCTAATGGTTTGCTCAAAAAAGGGCTTGGCTTTGGCGGTGATTTGGATTTGGATTTATTTATCTTTATCGGAGGATTTGGTAAGATTTATTGTTGCAGTGGAGGGATAGGGGTGGTAGTGGGTGAAGGGCGAGGAGGACAAGAAGGACAAACAGCAAAAACAACCGGCCAGAGTCCAGTAGTCCGCCCCGAACACCGGCGCTCCGAGTTCAACGTCGACGAGAGAAATCTTTCGAAACCTTACCACTACCACCACCCTTCAACAACCTTGGCCTGTCCTTCTACATGCACGCTTCCACTTTTTCTGGTTATTGTCTATCCACTTACAACATCCACTCTCACCGGCCCGCCTTTTCGCTTCCACAATCCTTTCTCTCTACGCCCTCCGTCTCATATCCCCGACCCTAACTTAAACCCCAAATCCCTGCCTCATTATTAAGCCTTTAGAGGCGCAACCAGACCAGAACAGGTCGAAATTGATATGGATTGCGTAATGTATGATATGGGTAGAGAGATAGGTAAATTAAAATGGAGATCCATTTTATTCCGACATTCTGTAGCGGTCTAACGAGGGTCAATAGTGGAGACTGGTGCTTGAGGTTGTTGTCATTGAGTTGACGCTTTGTGGGATATGGCCTGCCGTGGCATGACCTACTTGCATTTTTGGTAAGTAGGTGGATACATAAGCCAATAGGTCATGGTTAGGAAGAGAAAGATAGGTATCATACGGGAGGGAACAGTTGTGGCGATGTGTGTATCTAGGTGAGTATTGGTTGACCCATCCAGATATTGGCAGAAAGTTCATGACTTTTACTTGGGATTCCCAAAGCCAAGAAGCCAATGGGTAGCTTTGGCCACCTGCTGTCAAAAAAAAAAAATGTTTCTTTGGCCAAGCACTGACTGGAAAGTTCCTTTCTAAATATGTCCCTAGACATCTCCCGGGCTTCTACCCACTACTGCCTACTCTTATGGACACAAACGACTTGTATACGGAGAGGGAAAATAAATGTATGACAGCTGATTTCAAATTTAATTTACACAAGAAAACAACCGGATTAACGTATAGGATCTCAAGTCCTAAAATTGTCGCACGCCGTGCTGGTTTCTTCCTATGGCAGTACGGATGGCTTGGGTTGATGGGGGGCGAGTTGCGATCGTGGCGGGGCTTGGGATGATAGTGTGGGTTTCTCGTTGTGCCTTTGTAGATATATCTACACAATGGGAAAACAGATACAGAGTCACTGGACATGATGCAGATCGAAAGTCGTTTCAAGAAATTTTTGTGTTCGAGAAGGACTGATTGGTTGAAGATTATAGAGTTAGGGCGAATTTGGCAAAGGGTCTCACGACTCGAACCTAATGTCGAAATATAGACTGCCAATTGCAACATTGATGTCAACATTGACACTAGCCACTGAAACTATCTTTCAACTATCTGGTTAAACGCTGTAGCCTTCTCCTGATAGTCCAGCTTTGATTTCTAGGATAGACTGATAATCGTTTTGGGAATAGTGAACGAACTGTATCTTGGTGTATCTAGATAGAAAAACTTCCATAGGAACTTCCATTTTGGATCTCGCTCTTCGCTTCCCTGGTCATTCACAGAGCTCCAGTATTGTGACCAGTAAGCTTATGTCTATGTATGTGTGAGTGTAGGAAGATGGTTGCGGGGGAGTGCGTTTGACACATTTGACAGGAGGCCTTGAAAAAAAAGAGCATATCCGAGTTGGTACCTCGGCACCGATAGAGAGAGATTCTGTACATATAAACTTGATAGCTAAACACCCTATTCTAACTAGACGGCTGCGGTTCACTAGAGCTCCGTAGAACGGATGTAACAAGGAAAAGTTCAGTGGGGGAGTTGTTCTTTATTTGATCCCAAAGAATGAACTGTGATTCTCCACAGCCATTGATGTTTGATTTTTTATCTTGATATTTTTCTTTTTGGTCTATAATGGTGGTTGGTGATGCTCATTTTTACATTCTAGCGGGATATCAAATCGACAAATCTGACTGAAAAATTTACACAAAGCTCAACATGTCCTGACACTCGACCTGGTATCACCATTCAAACTTTTGCTCAGGTCTTACTTGATTGTCTGCGTAATATCATCGTCCGCCTCTTCCCGGGGGGTGGGGTGGGGTGGGGTGTATTCCTCTCTACCTTGATCCCCTGCCTCTTATCTATCATCTATCGCCACACCCCAATTCTCCCCTTCACTACATATTCAATCTTTTCTTGTCTTTTTCCATGCTCCTAGTAAAAGCCTCTACCAAACCACATTCGTCCACTTCTTGGCAGCGAGTGTCCCTGGAGTAAGAGACTAACTTTTCGTTATCTGAGAGCGTGGGTTTTTGTCATAGAAGAAGAGGTAAGTAGTTTTGTTTGGTTGGTGATGAGGTTTAAATATCAACGGGTCTTCCGAGTTAGAGATTCTAGACAAAATTTTGGAGTTTCTTGACTGTCTTCTTTTCTTTTGAGTGTATTCTTTTTGTATCTTTATTCTTTTGAGTTTCTACTGGCATCAATCAGAGCATCGTGTTTGTTATATAACACACATTCGAGATCACAATATCATCAAGTCATTCTAAACTTGAACATACCACAATAACCTACCGCGTGTGATTTCTCTGTCTCCATCTCTCACTATCTCAATATATCTAGCATTTATATATATATATATATATATATACATTGCTTGCCGTCACATATCCATCTACTATTCTTGGCCAGTAATATCTCAAAACATCGTCACTATGTCTTACGTGCACCTCGGTGCCCCCACCACCTACAATGGCACCGGTGAAGAAGGTGGCAATCCCAGTATGTCTCTTCTTTTGCAATCTCTCGCCACCATCGCGAACCCTATCACCCAACTAACACTCTACCTCTTTCAGCCTTTGTCAACCTCAACCAATGGTACACTCAAGGTGACACCGCCTTCATTATCCTCGCCTCCTGCCTCGTCTTCCTCATGGTCCCCGGCATCGCCCTCCTCTATGCCGGCCTCGTCCGCCGCAAATCCGCCCTTCAACAACTCTTTGTCGGCATGATGGTATACTCCCTTGTCTGCTTCCAATGGTGGTTCTGGGGCTATTCGCTCGCCTACTCCACCACCGCCGACAACAACTTCATCGGCAACCTTCACCACTTTGCCCTCCGCCACGTCATGGCCGGCCCTTCCCAAGGCTCCCCGCTCGTCAGCACGCTTTTGTATTCCTTCTTCCAGATGCAATTTGCCGCCGTGACCACCGCTCTCGTCTGCGGTGCTGTCGCCGAACGCGGCCGGACTGCCCCTGTGCTTCTCTTCGCATTCTGCTGGACCACCATTGTCTACTGCCCGCTTGCCTACTGGGTTTGGAACGCCAACGGCTGGGCTTTTAAATGGGGTATCCTCGACTTTGCCGGCGGTGGCCCCGTTGAGATCGCCTCCGGTATGTCCGCCGTCGCCTACTCCCAGGTCCTCGGCAACCGTAACAATCACGGCATGTCTTGGTACCGCCCACACAACCTGTCCATGGTCATGACCGGCACGTTCCTGCTGATGTTTGGCTGGATCGGTTTCAACGGTGGTTCTGCCTTTGGCGCCAACCTTCGCGCTGTCTACGCCTCCTGGAACACTTTCTTGACCGCAGCAGTTGCCACTTTTGTCTGGGTCCTTCTTGATTACCGCTTGACCCACAAGCTGTCTCTGATTGGCTGGTGTTCCGGTACCATCTCTGGCCTTGTCGCAGCGACCCCCGCCTCCGGTTTCATTCCCCTCTGGGCCTCGGTTGTCCTTGGCGCTGTCACCGGCTTCACTTGCAACTTTGCCACCAAGATCAAGCATATTCTCAAGATTGATGACTCGCTCGATGTCTTTGCCGAGCACGCGGTCGGCGGCATGCTGGGCCTTATCGCCAACGGTTTCTTCGCCCGCGGCCACATCATCGCCCTCGACGGTGTCAACTCTGAAATGACCGGCGGCGGCATAGACGGCCAGTGGGTCATGCTCGGCAAGCAGATCGCTTACATCCTCGCTTGCGCTGCGTACTCGTGGGGTGTCACGCTCGTTCTGGCCATGGCCATCGACCGCATCCCCGGCATGTACCTCCGTGCCTCGCCCACTGCCGAATGGCTCGGCATGGACGAGGATCAGCACCAAGAGTTTGCCTACGACTACGTTGAAATCCGCCGCGACTACCTTGCCTGGGGCAACGCCGAGTCCGCCATACAGCCCCAGGTTGGCATCCCCGCGCACCAGCCCATTGTCAACACGATTGACGCCAACGACGAGCTCATGGAGCGCTTCCGCGCCGAGCCGACACTACTCGAGAAGATCATTGGCCCCGAGGACCCCGAGCGTCTCGCGCACTCACGATACAACCGACACCTGCGCAAGCAACACAAGCGCGGCCTCAAAGATACGGTCAAGGAGATGTTTGCACCCGAGCAGCCGGTGCGGCCTGGCTCGGTTAACAAGGAATCTGTGTCAACGGGTAGTGCGACCAACACCTCGCCAGTGATACTGCAAGAGCAAGAACAGACTGAGCAGCTGGCGGGTGGTGAGAAGACTGCTGGTGCTGCCGCTGGGATTTCGGCTGATCCGGATCGGAAAGAGGAGAGGGCTCGGGCTGAGGAGGCTTCTATGGTGGTGGATCCGACGCAGATCTCGGCAGCTTCAAATGACATGCCGCCGCAAGGGTCACATCAGAGACCTCAGGATCATTAAGTTTGTCTTTTTGTGTTTGTTTAGTTTTTTGTTTTTTCTTAGCGGAATCTGGTTTAAAATAGGGGAGTTGGTTGGATAATGGCTCCTGTTTGTCTGTTTGTACAGTATTTTGTCATTATAATTTTTCTTGTTAATCTAGACCAAGGTCTTGGGTATAAGGCGAATGAAGAAGACGAACTTCAACATCTACTGCTTATAACATACAGAACATGTGATAAAATCCATTGTCTTTAAGTACCATATAATCATAGGTCACATACTTCATATGTGCAACTGATGGGGGAAAATCAAAGGGGGATATGTATTCGCAGAATTCTAATAAAGAAATCGCCCCCTCTCAGCACTCCACCGACAGTTCAGAAAATCCAGCGCTGTCAACCCTCCAGTACCGGCTGTAGATGAACACACGCCTAAATGTGCCAAGCAGCCGACAGCTTCCAACTATTTTTAACAGACAAAATTAAATCTTGACTTTGGAGTCTGATCGAGCCAATGGATACAATAAGGTGGACTATCATTATCATCATTGTTAACCTCAGTCCCACAAAGAAAAACACTGTAGCACCAAACTTACCGAGTATCTTGAGGTCCTGCTGTAATCAAACAACTCAATTGTAACAAATGTACTTGCTCTCTTCATTTACATGTTTCATAACAATAGGTCTCAAAAGGACTGCGGTGGGTGAGAGGTAGTCAATCATCTCCATGTGATCGACATACACTGACTGACTCGTCTTTTACGCCTTCTTTGAATGTGGCCCAACTTTCAATCGTCAAATCTCCCCGCAACAACTGTCACCGCCAAGACTCAATAACCGGGCCGGAGGTTCGTTTATTTCGCCAGCAGAATCCCCTCGCTGCTAATAAAAATCATATACTGAAGCCCGCTTTTCCATAATATGAAGGTAATCAATCAATCGAAAAATTATCCGGAAGTTTGTGTCTTGGACGATACACGCAACCTTCCAGATCGGCTTCGGTTAAATGTCTTGCCCCTTACTAGTACATATGATAGAAAACAAATCTCATATATTTCAAACTTGTGGCACAATTTGCGCTAGTGTTGCTCATCCTCGCAGGCAGTATCCATAGACGCCTGGCGTCGATGTGAGTTCCTATCCTACGGAAGCCCGGGACTAGAGGACTCTAGATACCGAAAACTGGAGTAAGGATAATCAACAAAGACATTTTTCACTGACTAGCTATGCCTGCCAAAGGTCAGCAGATGAAGAAAACAAGACAGTATTCATCACCATCAGAGCCGATTTTCTTGTAGAACAAATAAAATGGTACCGAGAGATGAAGGAGAATTCTCCATAGGAAATGTCCATCAAGGGATGGAAGTGGAAGGAGTTGCCGCATAAAAAGAAACACAACTTTGCAATAGCAGGACGAAGGATAGAACTAGGAGGTGTAAATAAGGGTTATGTTACACCGCAGGGTTATCGTGTTGAAGATGAAGGATAACAGACGTGATGTTGCCCTCCAAAACAAAAGAAGGATATACATTGTTGGTATGGCAGTTATCACCATATGACAACAGTAACAAAAATAAAATAACATACAACACCGGGTATTCCCACGTGGTCACCCACCGTAGTACTAATCCGGCGCTCTGTGGCTTGACTATGGGGGAGCAGACGGGACCCCATATTTTCCACAGGCTATGGTCGTATGTGCCGGCTATGTGTGCAATTACTAAATATAACTTTGAACGCCAGTGTCTATTGCGTATTTCTAATTTGATACAAGTATGACTTCCGTGTGTATGAACAACTGGATATGCAGAAAGATGTACAGCCAGACAAGTGACTGATAGGAAATGAACGCCCAAAAGAAGAGGTACCATTGACCTTGAATGAAAATACGCTATTAAATGACTATACATATGCCGATCCATAACTTTTAGGTTCGCAGAAGATATCCCACACAAGCACGCACATACAGACACCCTCTATCTCCGGCCGCCTTTCTTCGGCTTAACTTTTCCCTTCACTAACGTCTTCTTAGCCACCTTGTTCTTGGGTTTCTTCAAGTTCAAGACAGCACCCTGGCCCATACGTTCTGCCTTACCCTTCTTCCAAGATCTGGTCTTCTCTCGGTCCGCTTTAGAGTCCAACTTCTTCTTATCTTTGTTACTCAACCGGGCACCGTCGTGCTTCTTCTTCAGAGCCTCACGCATACCGTTAAGTTCAATTCTGCCTACCTCCTTTGCCTTCTTCTTGTCCTCCGCCGACTCGAACCACGTTCTCTTTGGCCGGGCTTTGATCTCATCCTCGTGCTTAAGGATATTCTCACCCTTCTTCACTTGCATCTCCACATTGGCAATCTCCTTCTCTAACTTCTCCTCCTTCTCAATCTCGGTAATCTCACCAGCCCAGGCGTCAATTTGCGCTTGGTACTTGTCGGCCGCCGCCACATCAATGACACGGGAGACAATCTTGGCGCCTTGAGCCTTGGCGGTTTTGATGGCGGCTTTGACAACTTTGCGATCGGGCTCGGCGGCGAGGGTGCAGGAAGTACCGCGGCGCCCAGCGCGGGCGGTACGACCGACTCTGTGGACGTAGATTTCTGGTTTCTGGGGGGCTTCGTAGTTGATGACAATGTCAACACCCTTGATATCTAGACCACGAGAGGCAAGATCGGTAGCAAGGAGAAAGGAAACCCTACCGTCTCTGAAGTCTTCGACACTGGAAATACGCTATGAAATATAATGTTAGTCACTATATACCGCAATTAAGTTTTTGAATATAGCTTACCATAGTCTGGTTCATGCTACCGTGAAGTTCAGCAGCAGACAAGTTCATAAGACCAAAAATAATGCGTGCTCTATGAGCATCTCTCTTTTGTCTAAAGAAAACAATAACACGCTCATGGAAAACCTCCTTGCAAAGGTACAAAAGATAGCCCATACGCTTCTCCTCGCGACCCGGTCTCAATCTGACGAACTCCTGGGTAAGACCAGTGGCGGTCTTATTCTGAGTATCAACTTGCAGACGGACAGGCTTGTTCATACCGACACGGACCAGAGAGTCGACAGAAGAGGTCATGGTGGCGGAAAAAAGCATGGTCTGGCGAGACTTAGGGAGGGTAGTCAAAATCTCGTTCAACTCATCGGCGAAACCGTCTTCAAGCATACGATCGGCCTCATCAAGGACCAGAATTTCAACAGTGTCAACGGCAAAGCTGGCAGAGTTGCGCACGTGATCAATGAAACGGCCGGGAGTGGCAATAATAACATCGGGGCGAAGGCGGAGCTCGGCCTCCTGAGCCTTCAAACTAAGACCACCGACAGCAAGAGTGAACTTAATATCGGTATACGCAGCAAGTTTGGTGGCGACAGCATAGCATTGGATAGCCAACTCACGAGTGGGAGTCAAGACCACAACACGAGAGGTGGGAACTTTTTTCGGTCTGTAGAGCAAACGCTCAAGGATAGGAACAATAAAAGCACCCGTTTTACCGGAACCGGTAACGGCACCACCAACAACATCCTTACCCAACAAAGCAACGGGAATAGTCTTGTTCTGGATGGGGGTAGGCTTGGTGAAACCGACGGCGGCAAGACCACGGAGAATAGGTCGAGAGAGAGACATAGACTGGAAGGAAGTATTGACGGTCTTGGGACCAGATTCAGTAGGCTCCTCGGGAGCGAAGAAAGCAGCAGCCTTGGCAGCCTCTTCAGCATCGGCCTCAGTAGTGTCTTCTTCCTCCTCATCGGAATCAACGTCGTCGGGGTGTTCGACCGTGGTAGCAATGGAATCGGTGTCATCGTTTTCGTCTTCGTCTTCGTCGCCATTATCGTCGCCCTCTTCGTCAGACTTCTCCTCTTCGTCCTCGTTATCTTCCTCTTCATCCTCGTTTTTGGCTTCCATGCCGAAGGCATCATCGGCAAGAACGCCATCCTCGTCGTCGTCCAAGTTGATGTCCAACTCCTCCTCATTGTCATCCGAGGCCTCCGGCTCGTCATTGATAAGCTTGATACCATTCTCAGCGGCCTTCTTGCCCAGGCGACGGCGGATAATCTCATTCAGATCGACACCTTTGCTCTCGTTCTTCATCGATTTCTTTGCGCCGTCGAAACCCCAGCCAGAAAACTCGTTCTCATTCAACTCTTCAACGTCACCCTGGAGGAACTCAAAGTCAGAAGCCATGGCGCCATCGTCATCGTCATTTTTACCCCAAACACCCTCGGGAGCTTCTTTGTCTTCGTCTTCGGAATCATTGCGCTTGGCCTTGTTCTTTTTCGAGATTTTGGCCTTTTTCTTCGGGGGCACGGGGGTGGCAGCAAGTTCGTCTTCTTCGGGACCAATACCTTCGTTGTCGGAAATGGTAAAGACGAAATCGTCCATGTAGCGCTTCTGAGCAGGCACCATTTTTTTCAGGTAGGGATTGTAAATGTGAACTAGTTGTACAATGAAGCGCAAACGTCAATCACACATACACCAGTTTCTACAGGCGTTCTCTGTTGTTATTCGCTAATATGTTCATAAAACTAACTTTTTTTCCTGGTTTGCTTATCTTATCTGGAATCCGTTCAGGTACAAATGTTGTTAAGAGACAACTCCACTATGTCTTTTAGACATGGTCTAATGTGGGTCCGTATAAGTTTGAACGACTCAGGCAACAGGAGTCATATTGGATGATGAGAAGTGAGATGATGTATGGAAGAATTTTGATATTACAGTACTGGAATTGTTCTGACTGAAGAAGTAATTCCACTGATTTTCATGCAGTAGTCGTACAGCATTCCTATAATCATCTCATATGATGAACTATATAGGCCAATTCCCGTGATTGATGTATTCTCATGAATCAAACTTCCAACATTTGAGGGCCAATTAAACTGCCTAGTCAAAAATGGTTCTTACCTATATACTGCAGCTAGAGGGCAACCAAGGGGGTGGTGACTTCAAATCCGCCGTCTTCCAATTTGTTCTGTTGCTAAGCATTAGTCAACAAGGCTTGAACTGTTATAAGTTCCAGTGTCTTACATCTCGCCTACGTCTCTCCCTCAATTGATCTTGTTCCTTCTTTTCTGCATGCACATTTGCTGTGTCTGGTAACCTTCGTTTTTAATTTTCAGTTCGTTCATAGACTCATTTGTTTGTTAGTCTTGTTTAATATTTATCCAGAGTTTTTTTTCCTAGTAGAAGCTCTTATCCATCCTTCAAACTCATCTTTCGCATCCTCTATTGGCTAGGAGCTCGACCCTTATTGCGTTAGTGCTTGTCTGCTTATCACTTTTTTTTCACCAATTAAAAATCTTGTCGTGCACAAACAAACCCCTCCTTACACGTCAACTTCCTTCTATACCACATCGATATCATCACCGAGAAAAATAAAATCGACAAAATGGGTGAATCTAGACAAGAGCTCGTGGCGTGGCTGAACAACTTGCTTCAGCTCAATATCACCAAGGTCGAGCAGTGTGGTACTGGGTGAGTGCGCTCCAAGTTGCAATCATGCCATCATACTTCCCTGCAGGCAGCGATCTCGACCCGGCCCGAAGAACCCATCCGATGCCCCGCTATGCGAACACCACCATCCAAACATATTATGGATACTTGTAGTCTTGTGAGCCATGAATGCGCCCACCTGCTTTGAGAGTCTGTATCAACCTGGCTCTAAAAATTGGTCGCAAACTTTAGCTGGGTTCTACATGGTCGGGATTAGGGGAGGCACCATGACACATCTCAAGGCCAGCCCCGCAGGCGGCAGCATTCACGGCACAATCACCGCATTCTAGAACAATTCGACTAACTCGATCTTTGTTTCTAGCGCCGCTCTTTGCCAGGTCTTCGACAGTATCTACATGGACCTTCCCATGTCCCGTGTTAAGTTCAATGTCAACGGTGAATACGCTTATATTCAAAATTTCAAAATCTTACAGAGTGAGTATATGCCGTCATCACAGGGCTGATTATATTCAGCCTCTGATTCTCCTTTTTAGCCGCCTCACCCAGTCAGCTGCTGCGCGTGAGATTACCATGCTAACCCAAATACTTGTCGCGTATAGACTGCTTCACCAAGCATGGTATCGACAAGCCCATCCCCGTGACCGCCCTGGTCAAATGCAAGATGCAGGACAACCTTGAGTTTTTGCAGTGGACCAAAAAGTTCTGGGACCTCAACTTCCCCGACCACGAGTACGACGCTGTTGCCCGCCGGAAAGGTAACTCACTGCCTCCCTCCGGTGGAGGTGTTCGTGCTCCCGCCGGTGGTGCTAGAAGAGCAGGTGGTACTACCCCCACCACGGCTCCTCGTGCCGGATCTAAGACTGGCGGTGCTGCTTCCGCTGCTCTGCAGGCCGAGAACAATGCCCTGAAGGAGAATGTTGCTGGCCTCGAGCGTGAACGTGACTTCTACTTCAGCAAGCTCCGTGATATTGAGCTGCTGGTCCAACAGGCTGTTGAGCTTGATCCAGAACTGGAGAAGGATGAGGAGGGTCTCGTCAAACAGATCCAGACCATCCTGTATTCTACTGAGGAGGGCTTTGAGATCCCCGCTGAAGATCTCCCTCTCGATGATCAGGAGACTTTCTAAGCGCGTGTGATTCTTTCAATTTTAATACCCAACCTTGTTGTCGCTTTTAAATTCTACGCCTTTCATGTCGGGAATGCTTGTGGTGATGTAATGACCACGTGCCATGCGCGATCCACGGTGCGGGGTAATTTACTATGGGAGGATGGGCATGTGGAGCTTCGGTTGGGATAAGTAATGGGCGTTGGTATTTCCGGTTAGATTTACGGGTTTATTCCGCGGAAAGTCGTGCAAAAGCACCTGGTTTTTCAACTAGACGGTTTGTTGACAGGTTTCCAAGGCTTCGGCATGCATCTACACACACGCCCAGCTTTGTGGTTTTAGTACATTGTTTTGTTCGGCGTGAACATGAGATCCACATAGAATCTGAGTTTCACCATGGGTTTATATTGTCAACAGATGGGAATAATTTCCATTCGAAATCAATGATTCTTCATATTCTGCATATTATCGCGAACTCTGGAGGAAAGCTTATCAATTACTGGGCCTTGAAGTCTTCCCTCGTGATCCTAACTAGATGTTTGGTAGTAAAGGATTAGTCAGTGATCTCCATGATGCAATGGTTCGCATGCGCAGGGTCGCTCTATAGGACCAGATCATGGCCATGGCATCTGTAAATTATGATATACAAAAATTATTGTTCTAGTTTAGTGTGTGACCATTTATGGTGTTGTATAGATTTTATATTTTTCTGAAAAGAAATAGAATCATTGTTCTCTAACTTTAAGGTAATAGCATATTTACTAACTGAGTCAGGCAGTACAAGTCAACCCAATCTATTTCAAAAGAACCCATTCAGTCAGGCACCCAAAAGATGAAGCCAAATTATCATGAAGCAAAAAGCCCAGGTCCCTCACGCATACCCTCTAAAGCAAGCATGATCCATCATTGGAACAGTAATAGCATATACCATCGTCACCAGTTGGTGAGGTCATCCAGCCCCATTTGCCCTTACATGTGCATTCGGATCGTCTGCTCTTTGCGTGAGCTCGTGCGTTACGGCAGGTGACCACCTTGTCAGAATTTGAGGTTATTGTCAGAGAGTGTGGATTGAGTTAATCAACATTTTTCCGTTGTTTGACCTGATACTAATAAGAGGTTCCCTCGTCGGGAAATATTCGCGGGGTTTTCTGGTTTTTGTCCCTGTGTTCAAACTTGGTCTGCAGAATCAGCTTGCATCCCACCCATCCACTACTTTGCTAGCCGCAGGATGCAAATGCTAAGGCTGTTTTCGGTACTCCTAGTAATTGATTGGGGGGGATTATTCGACATTTCATGAACTTTGTTCCCAAACGAGTACCTGCCTTTGATTTAATGGCCCTTGAGCACAAAATCTTGGGCCTCGACTTTACCAGCCTCGTCATAAAGACTTTCGCATACTTTTAATCATTGTCTGTGCTCTCTTTAATTGTTGATCCATGAATTATCATTCGTTTTCCCCTGCGCATACATTATTTCCGAACCTACTCTGATCTCATCATCGATACGGCCTACATCTAACCTTTTGATGCCCAATAATACTTATCGCTTTAACACTACTCGCAACACTACTTGCTTCACATTTCCTGGGGAAGAATTATAGTTTCCACGATCGCCTGCCAACCATGGCACCGCCTGTCGAGATTTCCATCCCGTCGACCATCGTTTCCAAGAACGACTCGAAGCCCTATACGCTCTACAACATCACTTTGCGTCTACCTCTCCGTTCCTTCGTCGTCCAAAAGCGCTACAATGATTTCTCTGAACTCAACACGAAACTACTCTCCATCGTTGGCGCCCCGCCTCCTCACCCTCTACCTGGAAAGTCCTGGTTCAAATCCACTGTCTCTTCCCCCGAACTGACTGAGGAGCGCCGTCAGAATCTCGAAGTCTACCTCCGCGCTATTGCCGAATCGCCCGATCGCCGTTGGAGAGATACACCCGTTTGGCGCGCCTTTCTGAATCTGCCATCTAGCAGCGCACCTAGTTCGTCTGTTTCGGCTGGTGGCATGGTGGGTGCCGTCGGCGTGGGTGCACAGGATCCCACAACCTGGCTGGATATGCACCGTGAGATGAAGGCGTGCTTGCAGGAGTCCAGAAACTATCTGTCGCGGAGGGACTCGGCAGCAGATAACTGCAATACTTCCGGTGCCGTTGAAGCAGGCGCTGGGGCCAGACGAGCTTTGTCAAAAGCCAACACACTTTTAAACAACCTTACGGAAGGTTTAAAGATTATCCAGGAGCGGGGACGTCTGGGTAGCGGTGAACTAAGACGACGAAGAGATCTTTTAATGGCGGCGAAGACAGAAAAGGAAGGCCTAGAAAGACTCAGCAACACAGTCACGGCCATGGCGCCACAAAACGCAGGTTCTGCCAGTGCTTCGAGAAAAGCTGCTTTGTTCGGTTCTTCTGGGACTGGTGTGTCTCGAAGTGGCCGTGTGATCGGAGGGCCGGTCCAAGAAACCAACGAAACTCGCGAACTAGACAACACTGGCGTGTTACAATTGC
Source organism: Ambrosiella xylebori (assembly GCA_002778035.1). NCBI lineage: Eukaryota > Fungi > Ascomycota > Sordariomycetes > Microascales > Ceratocystidaceae > Ambrosiella > Ambrosiella xylebori. The sequence continues at coordinate 2,796,100 of PCDO01000001.1, forward strand.
AGCAGCAAATGATGCAAAGTCAGAACGAGAGTATCAATGAACTGGCTGCTATTGTGCGCCGCCAAAAGGATATGGGTATGGCCATCAAAGACGAGGTTGAACGCCAAGTTGAGATGCTTGACAGAGTTAACGAAGACGTCGATCGAGTATCTGGCAAAGTTAGAGTCGCCCGGAACCGCATCAAGAAGTTAGGTCAATGACTTATTGGCAGTGGCGGCGGTGCTAGCCCGGTTGATGGTGAGACTTTTGTGGTTGTTGCCACAGGTGTTGGGTATATATCAAGTTCTGAAAGTGATAATTGGAGTTGTTTTCTTGGTGATGTCGTAATCGGTGATGATTTAACTTCTGGTGAAGGTTACAATGTCATTCCCGAAGATATTAGGGCTCGTCTAGCGATGGTTAGGACGAACCACGAGCGATCAACCGGGTGGGTACTTGGGTATCTACTACTCACTGTGGGAGCTCTATTCAGCTTCTTCGGGCCTGCCATGCGCCTTGTTGGGGGACTCTCCTGGTGTTTCCAGGCATTAGCATTGATGCTGAAGGCTTAGGTGCCAAATGTGCTACGCGGATCGGAATTGGTGATTATAGCATTAATGGCAGTGGTTAATGTGGCTACATATTTTGTTGTTTGGTTGAGAGTGAGCGAGTGAAGACGGTTAGTCGCTCTGCCATGACCTCACAGGACTTTGTTCATAGTTTTGCTTTGTTGATGGTCTTCTTGGTTGTCTTTCATATACCTGTGTTATCTCCAGTTTTACGTCATAGTTGGATCAATATAATCGCGGTCCATTTGGGTAGTGCTTCATGTGGCGCATTTATCAATGTGGCTCGTATATAGGCACTTGCTGTTAATACTAAAATTATTAGATGCTCCTAACATCAACTCATTGACATTCATGTAATAACGATAGTAGTGGCCATAAAATCTTCAAGGTTCTGAGAAATACAGGAAACTAAGATCCTGGCTGAAGTAACAGTATGATGTGCTGTCAGGTGAATGATAGGCCCGGAGTCAGCCCAAACATTATTTCCATCTGTATCAGGGTGATCAGAATTTCATTCCTATCCTGAGACTTGCATCGGGTTCAAACATCACCAAACTGACATCTCCCATATACGACTTAACATTAGCTCTTTTATCATGACGTCTCTAATCCTAGACCATGTCTATAGGATTCTAAGTGAACCCAAAGTATCTGATATGGGTGTTAATATTCAAATACTTGATTACATTAATAGAAATTCTTAATATAAAAATCTTGACAGGAAACAAAATTTGTCTTACTTTTCGGAAGAAATTCTTTCCCCTATCAATACTTGATCTACTTGTATGGTTCTATTTCTTTTAGGAGTAGTAGTACATATCTAAGGAAGGGGGTCTCTAGGTCAAGGGTAGAAAATATCTAATATAGATAGGGAGTGAATAGTATCCGGTTGTACAAACTAGGGTCTAGTATACTTATGCTACTCTTAGTTCCTCCTAGAGTTATATATTTCCGAGTACATCTCTAATCTATGACCTAGGATCTATACAGAGTGCCCTAGGGAGGTTTAAGCGCCCTATCCTAGAGTGTTCCTAATAGGAGTTATAAATTACTTAACCCAAGGTCCAGTAGTATCTACTCTACTAACTGCCCTATCCTTTAAGGTATAGAAAAGGGTAGAAGTCATATCTCTAGGAGCCTCCCTATACTAAGGATGCCTCTAGGGTAGACTCTATGTAGGTCATTCTCCTATATTGGCTAGACAGAGAAGATAGTTATCTAGGTTACTAACAATACTATTCAGACCCTCTGGGCTAGGCTCTACTCGCTTAATAGTAGGTTCTGCCTTTTCAATCTTATTCTTATAGTGGGTACTAGGGTCCTTACCCTATACTTAGCCACTATAGCATTACATTCTAGTATCTATCTCTATGATCAGCCATAACCACATATTTGCTTAGTTTCTGAGTAGCATTTTATTGTATAGATATCTGATAATACTCCTGACATTGGTTGAGTAATTATGTTTACATTTAACTTTCTTTTTATCATTTTATTACAGCCATTATAAGAATATATGCCTCATTACTGGGTTAGATATTATACGATTTCATGCTAGCGATACTTACTATTACAAGTATTAGTAAACTAAAATTATAAGACTACTATAATACTTATACCTTAAAATTGCCTTGCTAGAGGATACTTTGACTTGTATATAAACGATATTTATAGTAGTATTTATACTACTTCCTAGCTATGTATTAACCATCTTATAATGTGCTTTACTCTAATACCTTACTATATGGTCTATAATGAGAGTATACTAAGAAATGTAACTTCTTATATTTAGATACCTTAGGCTAGTATAACAAACATTAATATCTAGTTAATCTAAATATCTGTAAATTCTAATTTAGTGGAATTATACTAGAAGGCTATAACAATATTTGAGTATTTATGGGCCAGTCCAACCTCTAATATAGCTTTACTAATATATTATACTATAATATAGATATTGGTTAACTTACTAGTTCATAGGGCTCTATAGGTAGCTTATCTCACAATTATTAGAATCAGAGCTTAGAATAGAAAATAGAGAGTAAACTTTATACTCTCATTATTATAGTTTAAGGCTACTCTATTGCTATGAATATATGAATTAGTAGATTTCGATAAGATATTAAAATCTTGCACTTTCAAGCTATTAGTAGTTTATTCCATTACAGATTAATTATCTATAGATATAGTCTCTTACTCTATAGTAGCCTTGTCCTTAGATTAGAATTGATGTTTAATTAATAGCTTACTATTTTACCTATCTTCATTTTCAATCCACTATTTTGGTATTAAATAGTTAGATCTATATTATATTGCATGATAATATATATGTGAATAGAGTATATATTATGTTGGTAAAGGTAGAAAATTTTCTACTTAGGTAATAATAGCGATGACTCAGGTTAATATCTTAATTAGGTGAAGACTTCATGATCGATACATGTCTCCTTATACTGCATAGTTATTTTGGGCTTGCTTAACATTCTATAGATAGGAGCAATTTTTTTTTACAAATACTTTTCATTTTGCTATGTACCTAGTAATTCCCCTTATTAAGCGCAATACTGGTTGAAATGCTTTTTTGGGGGGGGAATATGGTCTTTGTAATATGTGAGGTCACAACCGTGGGCTGCCACATTTCTCTTAGTGCTTGCTGCCATGAAAGGCTTGCACCCAATACGATATCTTTACTGGCCATGAGACTCCAAAGGCTCATGAGTAGATCCACCTAGACAAAAGAGCTAAAGATGACTTTGTTGTCAACTGGAAAACACAACAACCGATCAGTGGTAACATCTCAAGTCAAAAAGTCAAAATATATTGATTTTCGTGACTAACAGTCCTAGCGAGACATTACAGTGGGACTAGGATTGTCTTAATTGAGGTTGGATGGGAAATTCGCACTCGTTGCCGAGGTAACATGCAATTTGATATTTTTTTTTGCAATAGTCATCAACAGAGAATGGATGAATGGGTGACATTTTCCAAATGGTATAAAGTGGATGCAGACGACAGCTTTTGTGATGAATGGATGGGATTGCTGTTTACATGGTAGAAAAGTGTCAACATTTAATGGTGATGTATATGATTTGAGGAGGTTGAAGATGGAGACAGCCGTGTCTAATGGGTGATTTTTGAGTTGTCGGATGGGTACATGTTCGCTAAGCGCTGGGATGGTCGCATAAGACGATCGCCATAGCAAAGAGAAGATTATCGAGATATAGGATGGAGTTTATGGGGTGGATGATGCTAGACAGAGACCGGATATAATTTTGCGATCGGCTGCAGTTTGCGAAGATATAACAGGACGTTTGAAGTTTTACGCATTTGCGTTGATGAGTTTATTACAAGGTTACTTTCATATTGGGGGCTGTCACTGATCAACGAGTTTTGATCTGTGTATTTAGTTAAAGGTATTCATCATGAGGTTGAACTTTGGCACAGAGGGTCTTGATTTCCTGTGTTGAAGACCTTGGGGCCAAGTCGTAATGTGCTGTAGCAAGTGGAATTACTCAATACGAATTTTACAGAATTTCCAAGACTTGGCGATTTTATCTCGAGTAGAAATACTAATAATTTTTCTATTGTTCATTATATTGATTCACATGACAGACATTCTCATGTCTTTCCAGGGACCTGCCGACACTTTCGTCTGACCAGTGAGCCTGCTGTTTATATGGTGATCATGATTGGCCACTCGCTTAGTTTCCGACTTACAGCTTCTGGTTTGGGACCAATTGTCGTCATGATTTACTTACAACCTGCAGAATAATCCTCAACGATGGATCCAGTTGCTAGGGAAAACTGCAGCGGCATACAACATCACAAACTCCATTATTCACATGTAAATAATGAATAGTTGCAGAGGTAGATTACTGCTCATGTAGACATGACAACTTATTCCTTCCATGGCTGGACGGGGATACTCCCAATGACATGGCAGGAAACAAAGCACGGGGCGGGGCATGTATTCACAAGATTCCTTGCATTTGACAATTGCAGTTTACAGTTCATATGCTATGTATCTGTTTCAAGTGTACACAGACAAAAAACAATTGCGACAGAAGTTCTCAAGCCTTGAACTCAGACCTAGGATGATAACAAAAATATTTCAAGATGTTTCTTTTGGTAAGTGATATTGACACTGGCATGCTTCAAATCTTACACATGGCCTTCAGGCACCAAACCCCTGTTATATCCCTATTATAAGGTATTCCATGTTAAATCAACGACATCATTATCAAAATAAACAACAGACAGAACAGACTGCGACATCGTCGGTGGTCCTGAAGATTTCTGAAGAAAGAGAGAAAAATGAAATAGCAGGATAAAATTACCACAGAGACAGCCATCTGCAATAGTCAATTCAGAAAATTTCTGTTTTCTGGAGGCATCAGAATCACTACAGACTCACTGACCATTCACAAACTAAGGATGTTTCCCGTACTTGTTCAGTTACTTATTTGGTAGTCAGGAAACTGCCATTTACAGCTTTACTTCTGGACATGGCCACGGCCAACGTAATTTCCTTCTTGATTCTTCGTTGGGACACATGTGTAAAATTTCCATTACCCTTTTTTCACATCTCATGATAATTTCATTTACCAATTTATCTACTATTATTGTACTGTGCGACTATTTGCCCTAGCTATTGTCTGGTCCGGCATTTGTAGCGTTTCCTCCCTTGATTCGCCGATGTTTATTGTGGATTTTCATATTTCGTAACCGATAAAAAATTAGACAAATTGATTGTATGCTGGTCATAACACACGAACATCCAGCCACCATAAACTTTTGGAGCCACAAAGTCGCCTAGAAGCCCTAGTTGTTGTGCAGTATGCTACTTCACTCATGTTCTTCAGCTAGCTACAATCAGTTGTAATCATATAATATTTACGAGCACACTTGATCCCGCGACAAACACATCCGTATCTATTATCAAGCACCGTATAGCGTCCACATCTCGCTCAGTAACTGCGACGACCCACACACGCATCTTGCATATAGTACCGCTTTACGTACCGCTTTACTTGTATAGACAATTGCGATCACAGCTCGCCTCATTCACCAATACCTCAGAGCCGGCCACCCCTTAGCAAGTCACCGAACTGATTCCCAGTGTTGTGACCTGGGGCCTAGCGATTCTTTCTTCGACAAGGAAACTCAGAATTGTAGGTTCTGACTGGCTTGACAAACAGAAATGTCTGCAGACGAGGATTATATCCTAGACTAGACCCATCGCTAACAATACGGTCCCTGTACAAAGAACCGACCCGACATAGACTTGAGCCCAGATGGCCCTGCTGAATCGAACGTAGCCGGCTCCTCCGCTTTGCGCTTCCTTTCCTCTTTGGCGTAATACCCCTTTAGTTGTTCTTTTTTATATTGTCCTTTTATCGTTTTCCTTGTCATTCCTTGCGTGCGCCTTGCCGGCATCGAAAGCGCTTGTTGGTCGCACCTGCATTCATATACAGCTTACGGGCCTGGGTATAACCATTCTTACCTTTCCTTTCCTTTCTTGACATGAGTGGCCCGCCACCACCCAAACCCAACGGCTCTCATCCACGGACATCAGCCAAGGCAGGCTCCGCTGGCCTGCCGCCGGGGAACTACGATATCTTTGTCATTCCACCCCACTCGTCCGGATCTGGCTTCCTGTACTTGCCGTCCCTTTCACCCAACATGAACAGTTTTGCCGCAGGCTTTGCCTGTGCCCTCATCACAGTTGCGGGGTTTCAGATCATAGGCCCGACGATACAGACTTGGCTTGGTGGTTCAAATTCCCTAAAGAACATCGCCTTGTCGATAGGATTGTTGATAGTGGGTGCAGGTTCATGGTACATAGGCCGCCTACAGACTACCGGATTCAGTCGACCAACACCAACAATGAACAATGGATACCAGAATTCCGCGCCACTACCACCACAGTCACATGTTCCTCAAGATACCCCCCAGGATCATGAGTATGCCCAACACGACTACTATTCCCACCAAGAGCAGTATAACTACCAAGACTCAGCGCCGCAATTTGAAGAATCAATGGAACATGAGTACCACCAGTACACTGAGGTCCCCCCCGTGCCTCGCGAACCTACACCGCCACCACGCCAACCGAGTCCTCCCAGACAATCGTCACCACCTCCAAAGCCTGTATTCTCAATTCCACGCCATAAAAGCTTCGCTAATGTTGTCGATTCTACTACGCCCTCAACACCGACTCGCACCCCAAGACTAGTTCAACTGCCGACGCCACCAATGTACGAACATCCGCCACAGCGTATGAAGCCTCACGTCGAATCTGTGCCGGACTCACCTGCCAAACCGAAAGTGCCTTCACCAAAAAAGAAGGTCCCGAGAGAGCTTTTGATTGATCTGGATATCGACCTTGAGGAGGAATTCTTTGCTACAAAGGCCAAGGGCCATACTCGAAGTCTCTCAAAGTCAACGGTTAAGCCTGCAATGTCTAAGGCTGAGGCTAAGACCACGACTTCAACTCCAAAGCCTTCTAAATCTGTCAAGTCAGAGACGAAGGCTGAAGTAAAGGAAGATCCAGCCACCGACAAGCATGAGCGCAAAGCCAAGAAAGTCATCAAGTCTGAGGAATCTGAAAGGGCTGAGAAGGTTCGTAAAGTCAAAAAGGCATCCGAACCTATAGAGGAGGAACCCTTCACTGAGCCTGCCAGGGTTAAGAAAGTGAAGAAGACTGTTGAGTCGGAGGTTGAATCGCCTGAGCCAGCGAAGGTGAAGAAGGTTAAGAAAGTGGTTGAAACTCAGTCTGAGGCCGACTTACCAGAACCTCCTAAAGTCAGAAAAACCAAGAAGATTGTTGAGTCCGCATCCGACCTTGATTTACCAGTGCCGCCGAAGATAAAGAAGGCAAAGAAGGTAGTACAGCCTATAGAGGAAGAAGGAGAGGAGGAGGAGAAGGAAGTTGCGGAACTAGCTAAGACTAAGAAGACAAAAAAGGTGGTTGGCCTTGAGCAAATTAACTCCCCGGAGCCAGTAAAGGTGAAGAAGGTGAAGAAGACCAAGACAATCCCACCTCCACCAATAGTAGAGTCAGAGTCAGAACCTGAATCTCAACCGGTTTCAAGGCCTCAGGCCAAGAAGACAAAGGCGCTCAAGGTTAAAAAGGCCAAGATTGTTAGGATTAAAGATCCCGAGCCGCCGAGCAACCTAGACTTCTCCCCCGATCCAGAGGACGACATGGATTTTGAAGATTCTGAGACTAACCCCGAACCAAGTCCTCGTCCGACCAAAATCAAGAAAGTCAAGAAGACGGTGAAGCCTAAGGTTGAAATAGAGACAGAGACTGACGCTGAAGGCAAACCTAGACACAAAACTACCAAGACTGTTAAGGCCCCAAAAGTTGAGGCGGCCCAGTTAGTTCCGGAAGTGATATTACCACCTCCCGTCACCAAGCCTGTAACGACAACCACCAAGGTTGAAGGCAAGGTGAAGGTCAACACGGTTAAGGCCGCTGCGGCCGCCATCAACTCCCTATCCAGCCTTAGCAGTCCCCCCCAGAACTCCTCTCTGACACTTGCGCCTGTCCCAGCGCCTGTCTTAGTTGCTACTCTAGTCCCAGCACCTACCTCAAAATCAATCACTGTTCCTCCAGTTCAATCACCGCCTTCTGTTGCGGCACCACCAGCACCAAAACCACCAGCACATACGCCTGTAGTTTCTTCTACTCCTGCCGCTCCGCTAAAGCCTAATCCCCTTAATGCTTGGGAGAGAGCTCGTGAAGAAACGAGAAGGAAGGAGGAGGAACGCAAGGCAAAGGAAGCTGAACAGAAACGCCGGGAGGAAGCCGCAAAACGCCTCCAAGAGCTTCGTGAGAAGGAGAAACGCGAGCGTGAAGCGAGAGAACGTGAAGCCCAGCGCCTCAAGGAAAAGGCAGAAGCTGAACGTCTCGCTCGCGAAAAGGCAGCTCGCGAACGCATTGAGCAAGACAAACGTGAGCGTGAAGCCAAGGAGAAGGCAGAGAAAGAACGTCTTGCCCGTCTACTGCGTGAAGCCCGGGAGCGTGATGCGTTGGAAAAGATTAAGAAGGAGCGGGAGATCCGCGAGAAAGAGAGAGAACAGATGATAGCTGCCGCTCGTGCACGTGAAGCCAAGGAACGGGAAGAGCGTGAGGCAAAGAAGCAGAAGGAGAAGGAAGAAGCGGAAAAGGTTGCCGCAGGCAAGGCTTTGGCTGAGAAGATTGCTTGGGATAAGATGATGGAAGAGAAGGCGGAAGCAGAGAAGATCGCTATTGCCAGAGCTGCCAGGGAAACCAGGGAGCGTCTTGCCCGTGAGGCAAAAGAGAGGGAGGAGAAGGAACGTCTCCAGAAACTTCGGGAACAAAAAGAACATGAAGCCAAGGAAAAGGCTGAAGCTGAACGCCTTGCCAAACTCAAGGAAGCCCAGGAGAGGGAGTGTATGATTCAAGCAGCCAAAAAGCGGGAAGAAGAGGAGAGAGCCCGCAAGGAGGCTGAGAAGGAAAAGATACGTACTGGAAGCTATGCCTACTCCAGTGTCGGCGAGAAGACTAAGATCTGGCCAAATGGAAAGCCGTCAGTATCTAAGTCAACAGTATCGACTCCCGGTGGCACAGAATCTCAGGCTCGCCCCCACCAACCGCCACCAAGGCCTCGCGCTGAGGAGGCCTACACTGAGATTCCTCGCAAGGCTCCGGGTACGCGCAGTAATGTGGATGATAACACCTACTCATATCGTCCGTATGATCCTCCGAAGAATAAACCGCCCCGGCCTGCTTCTGTGTCCGAGATGTCTGACGAATCTTGGGCTCCATCACAATCCACTCAGCGGACAACTCCTCCGCCAGCCTTCACTAATCATTACTCCACACCGAACCCGGATAAGATTGGCATCAGAGCAGTTTACATGTTCATGAACCAGTTCTCCAAGACACCGGCAACTCAGTTGATCTCAGGTCAGGCGCCAGTAACCAATGGGTTAGTTCTCCGGATGACGACAGAGGGCTTGTTTATAGATGATGATACTCGTGGGGTCCCACAACGTGAATGGGATGTCAAGGCTTGGACTCTGAAGTCTATGGAAGTTTGGTGTCCTCAACATTGCATTAACCCTTCGGCTGCTACCCCCACTGGTTCCGCCCCCGGTCTCTCTACTCTTCACAAATTCGCGGGGTCCCGCGTTCGCCCGGAACGTGGTGGAACTCGCGTCCTCCAAAGCGATGAGGCTGACCTTTATGTCTCTGAGCTCATGAAGGCCTGCAAAGGTTGCTGTGCCGTTGGTATGTGCGAATCACAGTTCTCCGACATGACCATTCCCTCGCCCAATGGCCTTCACAAGGAATGGCGCTCCAAGGGTCTCCATATTCTCCGTGCTACGATCAAGGATCAGGAAGGCAAGAGATATCTGGTCGTTATTGACGAGGAGGAGGCCTGGAAGTTAGCAGTGGGTCTGCAGAAGTTGCGCAAGGGCTCTCAGTGCCGGGCTTTAGGCATCGCTGGTCTGGCAGCTTCAGAGGCCCGGGGAATCATGGAGATGTTGGGGTGGCAGTGAGAAGGGGGTTAGGGTGTGATGTGTGCTTCTTGTACTTGTTATGATTGATGCTATGGTTGTTCTTGGCGCTTCTTGCTTTTCTTACTTTTCTCTAAGAACGGCGAATCTCTCTATGTTGGCTGATTTGATGGATTTTCTGAGGATTTCTTTTTTCTTTCTTTTTCTCGATGATGATCTGTTGGTCATCAAGATTTTTATTTAGCATTTAGTTTAGTTTCAAGTGACGGCCTGATTCATGACGGATGGTGTACCTTGTCAGATACATTTACGGATAGTTTAGACGATTTATACCATTATTTTCAGCCTCTTATCAAATTTTGTGCTTGTCTTGAAGATTTGTTCCCTGCGGACACATGGTCACATACTACCATAGCCTGTGGAAAATACGGGGTCCCGTCTGCTCCCCCATAGTCAAGCCACAGAGCGCCGGACTAGTACTACGGTGGGTGACCACGTGGGAATACCCGGTGTTGTATGTTTCTTCTTTTTAAGAATAAAGTTAACCCCGCAACCCTAACAATGAAACAAAGGATCACGATAGTTGCGTGGCTTTATGGTAGATTATAATGGAATATGTGAAGGGTTACTATGATAATTGAATGTTTATAGAAATCCCGCACGCATCCAAAAAAAGAAGTGCTTTACTACATTAATAAGTAGTAGTTGAATTATGTAAAAGGTGCAATCTGATAGTTCAAATATAATATGTCTTATATATAGCTCGTGTCACTTGAGATATACCATATCTACAGACATAAGAAATAGGGCGCTTGCCGTGCCGTAAAAAGTTTGTTACAGGTGCCGTAATGGAGCGGCCTAAGGTAATTTTGATATTTAGGATTGTTGATGACTCGTATCCTCGAGAAAGGAATCATATGCCCTATACTTCCTCAAGATTCGTAATAGACTTGTTTTGTAGACATAGTTATCATGGTGAAAAACTTGACAGAACAACAGTCTTTAGTCTGGATGCCAAGATTTAGCAAACTAAATCTAGTGATCTGGAGATCCAAGGATGGAATTCGCCCATGCCATCAAATGCTACCGCTTGTCTCCGGGATGAGAAGCGCAATCTCAGTATCCAAGCGTCTGCCTATCAAAATACAGAGGTGCACGATCAGTTGAGGATATCAATTATCCCTCGTCCAAGTAACGGCGATTTCCTAGGATGTTTTTTTATATACTCGCGTAGTTCTTAATGCTTGCTTGAAGTTACGTCACAGGCGTCTTGTCTCTCTCTCGAGGCAGCGGAATCTAGTGGCCCAATGGGTTTCATGTATTGTTGGGAATAGATCTGCGTCGATCTTGGACATAAATTTTGGGTGCAGAGTTCGAGCTCTTATTTTTGAATTTTAATTTGTAAAGTCCAATATTTACGTATGTACATATTTATATAAGCAATACAAAATCACAACTTCTGACCATCCCAAATTCTCAGTGTCCCAACAGGGAAAGAACTGCAAACGCAGCCCACTGGCTCCAGAGCGCTACAAAATCCGGCCGTCGACTTGGATTTTGTCTGCATCTTGTGGTGGATTTGATTTTCTTTCCACTCGGCCTCGACTGATGGCATTCTTTTTACAAATAATATTTAGGCCACCAATTGTTCTGGTAAATTGTGGGTTATAGATTCATCAAACCATTCATTTATTCTCAACCTACTCAATCATATCGGCATACCACGAGTAGCCCTCGGAAGCTCTCTCCCCACATAACCCCTCCACGACCATTCACTCTCTTGCTATTATCACCCCCAGCTCTGAGCAGCCGTCGGCATGGCTGATTATCCCCCAGAGCTCCAGCAACAGCTGATAGAGCTCGACCGTGAGCTCGAGGTACGACCTAGACTTTGTGCTCTCATCTGCGACATCACCACCGGCGAATACCAAGCTAACGAACCGTTGTTTTCATCCTACAGGAAGGCGACATCACACAGAAGGGGTACTTGCATCTCTCCCTAATACATACACGACCAGTCCTTTGATCGAGGCTAACTTTGGGTTCCATAGCTACCAGAAGCGTCGCATGCAGCTTCTCGCCCAGTTCCAGTTCAGCGACTCTCCCAATTCTCCACCGGCAATCGTTGAACCTGCCTGTCCCCGAACGGGGGGCGGGCTTAAGATACATTCTCCCGACAGCTCGTCGCATCCCGCCGCGGGGCATAATAACAGACTATCGATGATCCCGCAACTTGATTCCTGCATAAACATCGACAATGACTCCATGCCCCGCCCTAGTTCCAGGCCCGACTCCTCATATGATGTGCGCAGAGCTTCTTATGTCCCATCAGAGTCAGCTTTCAATGCTATCAATGCCTTGAGACCTGGAGTCCCCATGGTTATTGATCCTCGTACCAACGGTAGTCGTCCAGACTCTCTGTTCATGGGTAGCGGGGTTCCACCAAGGGGACCGATGATGGATCTCAACCGGACACAGACTATGATGTCGACGACAGATTATGTCTTCAACCCAGAACAACAGATGGCTTACGGAGGCCAACATCCGCCCCAGAATATGGGGATGCTGCAAGAGCCAATGATGTCCGGGCATCCCATGCCACAAGGGGTTAGCCATCAACACCAGCCCTCTTATGACAGTCATACAGGAACAATGGATTCTCAGGGTTTCTTTCCTGACTTTGCCGGTCAAGGTGCCAATGAACAAGGCGATGAGTTTGGCGTTCAGAGATACTCAGTTAACGATAAATTTTCACCAACGGCAGCTGTCGCTCCTCCAATGCTAAGTGCTTCAGACCTCCCACCACCAGAAGCCCTAGATTACCAATTGCCTCTTGAGCCTCGCGATGTTCCTTTTGCTATCCATGATCCTCATGATAACAATGAAGCAATGTCTAAATATGAAAACATTGCGGCCGTCTTACGATACCGCGGCCGCAAGAATGCGAAGCAGACCGCATACTGGGTTCTCGACAGTAAGGGCAAAGAAATGGGCACTATTGCGTGGGATAAGTTAGCTTCTCGGGCCGAAAAGGTTGCTCAAGTTATACGAGACAAGAGCACGCTTTACAAGGGTGACAGAGTTGCCCTTATCTACCGTGATACCGAGGTTATTGATTTTTCAATTGCATTAATGGGCTGTTTCATCGCCGGCGTTGTCGCAGTACCTATCAATGATCTACAGGATTACCAACGTTTGAACATGATTCTTACGTCCACTCAGGCCCATCTTGCCTTGACTACCGATACTAACCTAAAAATGTTTCAACGCGATATCAATATGCAAAAGCTGACTTGGCCCAAAGGTGTTGAATGGTGGAAGACTAATGATTTTGGCAGCTATCATCCAAAAAAGAAGGATGAACTGCCACCTTTAGCAGTCCCTGACTTGGCTTACATTGAGTTTTCACGCGGCCCCACTGGTGATCATCGGGGTGTTGTTCTGTCTCATCGGACCATTATGCACCAAATGGCTTGTCTGAGTGCTATCACTTCAACAGTACCAAATGATTCCCAGCCTGACACATTCAAAGGCAGTACCTTGAGAGACAAGGATGGAAAACTGTTAGCGAATGCTTCCGGTGCTGAGACTGTTCTGTCATATTTGGATCCTCGTCATGGGATCGGTATGATTCTGGGCATACTGTATGGTGTCTATGGTGGCCACACCACTGTCTGGATGGAAAGCAAGGCCGTTGATGTTCCAGGATTGTATGCTCATCTCATTACTAAATACAGGGCAACCCTGATGGTGGCTGATTACTCGGGTCTGAATAAGGCCGTCAGTAACTATCAAACGGATCCTATGTCAACACGCAACTACAAAAAGGGATCAGAACCGAATTTTCAAAGTGTTAAGTTGTGTTTAATTGACACCTTGACAGTAAATTGTGAGTTCCATGAGGTTTTGGCTGATCGTTGGCTGCGACCTCTCAGAAATCCACGGGCCCGAGAAGTTGTTGCTCCCATATTATGCTTACCGGAGCATGGTGGAATGGTGATCAGTGTTCGTGATTGGGTTGGTGGTGAGGAACGTATGGGTGTTCCTCTTAAGCTACTCACTGACGATGAAACTGATCAAAGCGAGGAGGAAAAAGAGAAAGAAAAGCCTGCTGTAGGATTTGGCAGTCTTTTGAATAGCGGCAACACCACAAAGACCGAATATCGCACAAAGAACGAATTGGGCGAGGTACTCTTGGATCGTGAAGCTCTCAAGAGTAACGAGGTTGTGGTTGTTGCTATCGGGGACGAGGCCAAGAAGAAGGGTTCCAGTGATCCTTCTACAGTACGCGTTGGTGCTTTTGGTTATCCCATTCCTGATGCCACTTTGGCTGTTGTCAACCCTGAAACTGGACTGTTGGCTTCGTCACACGCTATTGGTGAGATTTGGGTGGATTCACCATCATTGTCTGGTGGGTTTTGGGCTCTGCCGAAGCATACTGAGCAGATTTTCCATGCCCGGCCCTATAAGTTTGACCCTGGTAACCCTACGCCGACTCCTATAGAGCCCGAGTTCTTGCGTACGGGTCTTCTAGGTACTGTGATTGAAGGCAAGGTTTTTGTGCTTGGCTTATACGAAGATCGCATTCGGCAGAAGGTTGAGTGGGTGGAGCATGGCACCGAGATTGCCGAGCATCGCTATTTCTTCGTTCAGCATCTGGTTGTTAGTATCATCAAGAACATGCAGCCTTTAGTGTTTGACTGCTCCGCTTTTGATGTCTATGTCAACGATGAGCATCTCCCCATCTTGGTTGTTGAGTCGACAGCGGCATCAACAGCTCCAGCTACCCAAGGTGGTGCTCCTAAACAGCTTGACCCCCCTCTGCTCGACAGTTTGGCTGAGAAGTGTATGGACATTTTGATGCAGGAGCATCACCTTCGTCTATACTGCGTCATGATTAGCCCTCCGAAGAGTCTTCCTAGAGTTATGCGGAACGGCCGACAAGAGATTGGCAACATGCTGTGCCGTCGCGACTTCGACCTTGGAAACTTGCCTTGTGCCCATGTCCGATTTGGTGTCGAACATGCCGTTCTTAACTTGCCAGTTGGTGTCGATCCTATTGGCGGTATCTGGTCTCAACTTGCTTCTGCGTCTCGAGCTGATATTCTCATGCCTGCTGACAAGCAATATTCGGGTATCGACCGTCGCGAGGTTGTCATGGATGATCGTACATCTACGCCGCTGAACAATTTCATGTCTATCACCGATCTTATCCAGTGGCGTGTTGCCCGTCAACCTGAGGAATTGGCCTACTGCACTATTGATAGCCGTGGTCGTGAGGGCAAGGGTATTACCTGGAAGAAGTTTGATCTTAAAGTTGCGGCGGTTGCTATATACTTGAGAAATAAAGTCAAAGTCAAGGCTGGCGACCACATCATCCTGATGTATACTCACTCAGAAGAGTTTGTCTTCGCCGTTCATGCTTGTATCAGCTTGGGTTTGGTTGTTATTCCCATCGCTCCACTGGATCAGCATCGTCTCCGCGAGGATGTTCCTGCCATGCTTCACTTGGTTTCCGACTATAAGGTCAAAGCTGTTCTTGTGAACCAAGATGTTGATCACCTTTTGAAGATGAAGGTTGTGGCCAGTCATATCAAGCAAACTGCTCAACTTCTCAAGACGAGTCTCCCCAATGTCTACAATACCACGAAGCCTCCACGCCAGAATAATGGCTCTCGTGAACTTGGTATCACCATGAATCCCGCGTGGGTCCAACCCGACTACCCTGTTATCGTTTGGACTTATTGGACGCCTGATCAGAAGCGTATCGCTGTTCAATTAGGCCACGATACAATTCTGGGAATGTGCAAGGTACAGAAGGAGACTTGCCAGATGAGCAGTTCTCGGCCTGTGCTTGGTTGTGTTCGTAGCATGAACGGTCTAGGCTTCTTGCATTCCGTCGTCATGGGCATCTACATTGGCACACCCACTTACCTTCTTTCCCCTGTGGAGTTTGCCCAAAACCCTATCTCATTATTCGTCAGCTTGTCAAGATACAAGATCAAGGACACTTATGCAACTCCTCAGATGCTCGATCATGCTATGGCTTCCATGAGTGCCAAGGGCTTTACTCTTCATGAACTTAAGAACATGATGATTTCTGCTGATGGTCGTCCTCGTGTGGATGTCTTTCAGAAGGTTCGTCTACACTTTGCTGCTGCTTCCCTGGACCGCACTGCCATCAACACCGTCTACTCGCATGTTCTAAACCCTATGATCGCGTCTCGGTCTTACATGTGTATCGAACCAATTGAGTTGTGGCTCGATACTCGTGCGCTAAGGCGGGGTCTCGTTATTCCTATTGAGCCTGCTGGTGACACCAAGAATACCCTACTTATCCAAGACTCGGGAATGGTTCCAGTCTCGACGCAGATTGCTATCGTAAACCCGGAGAGCAGAGAGCTCTGTCACGACGGAGAGTATGGTGAAATCTGGGTCGACAGTGAAGCGTGTGTTAAATCATTCTACGGCTCAACTAATTCGTTTGATGCGGAACGCTTCAATGGACGCACGCTGGATGGCGACCCGAACATTGCTTATGTGCGCACTGGCGATCTTGGTTTTTTACATAGCGTCAGCAGACCCATCGGGCCTGGTGGTGCTTTGGTTGCTATGCAGGTTCTGTTTGTTCTTGGAAGCATTGGCGAGACGTTTGAGGTGAATGGTCTCAGTCACTTCCCCATGGATATTGAAATGTCGATCGAGCGGTCCAACCGTCGCATTGTGCCCGGTGGTTGTGCAGTGTTCCAAGCCGGAGGTCTCATTGTTGTGTTAGCCGAAGTCCCTCGTAGCCCGTACTTGGCTTCCCTTGTGCCTGTTATCGTCAACGCTGTCCTCAATGAGCACCAGACCATAGTTGACATTGTGGCTTTTGTTGAGAAGGGTTCCTTCCTGCGCTCTCGACTTGGTGAAAAGCAACGTGGAAAGATTCTTGCTGGTTGGATCAAACGTACGATGCCGACACTGGCACAATTTGCTATCCGCAGTACTGATCCTAGCATTCTTGATGGAGGCCCTCTTGGAAACGGCGGTGATGCTGTTGGTCGTTCGTCTATGAGTTCGTTCCAGAGCGGCCAAGAACTCACCATGGCCAATCACCGCATGTCAATGATGAGCCAGTCCACCAGATTAGACACTATGCGTACTACTCAGGCTCCGCCAATGCCTCAGATGCCTCAGCACATGTACCAACAGATTCCACCCCAGCAACAACCGTACGTGATTCAACAAACCTACCCTGAGCAACAATACCCTCCACAAATGTACTACGGTCAGCAACAAGCGCCTCAGCAGCAGCAGGCTCCCCCTCAACAACAGTACCAACAAGGCCCACCCGCCCCCAGCCAAGCCCCGCCTGAGATCCCAGATCAGGATCCCCAACTAGAAACTACCTCCCCTCCTAACACGACTCTTCCCGGCTTTGATTTCGGTCTGAGTGCAACTACTGGGGCGCAATCTGGAGCCCCCCTGGCGCCGATTACCACTGCTAAGCAGAGCCCGTCGACCAGCAGTGGGCATGAAAACATGGGAGCGACACTTAGTGGCCCCTTGCCTAGTATTCATGGGTGGGAGTCCTTGTGGTTGAATAATGGTGCACCAGCTGAGTTGACGGGTGAAGATTGGAGTAAGGATGCAATCAACACTATGAACTTGACTAGTGATCTGAAATAAGCGTCTCACATGAAGAAGGTGGTGGTCATTTGTTTGTTTTCTACATTAGGGTTAGATATCTGGTATCTGACTTAAAATGCTTGTTTCTTTGGTCTTTTTGGCGTATTCTTCATGTACATAGATATTCTAGTTAAACATAAATTAGTTTTGAAGATTACTCAAGATTACTATGTAGGCATTCTATTTTCGTCACAAATCCACCACTAATTCTATTTATATATATACAAAAAAAACCGCTTTCAGACAAAAAACAAGACACACTTCCTACTCTTCTAGTCATCCCACTCCTCATCCAATTGATCAATAAGTCTGTTTTCATCATCCCGGTTTCGCCCCGGTGATCCCGCCAACCGGTGGTATCTCCCTGGGCCAAAGAGGCGGCTTGCAGCAGCAGACGGGAACATGCGAGCACAAAAAGAGGTGAAAATGGTTGAGAAATCCTATAGATGAGTCAGTAAGAACAATTTCGATAGTTTCTGTTCTTTTTTTCAGCTGGAATTTCTATGATTAAGGTGTGTGTTTAGTGAACACAAGGGCTTGTGTGGACGGTTGGAATGGATGAGTTAGGAGGACAAGAATTGGTTGGTTGCAATGATGCGTGACGGTTGTGTCTAGTAGTCTATAGGAAAATGCAGACGCAACAAGAAAAAGACAGATACCACCCGGGCCGAAAACCCATTATAAACACATAAAAACAAATGAAAAGATGCAAAAAAGAAACAAACAAAACAAAACAAAAGTTCATCCACACAATCATATGGCCACTAAATCACCACCGGCGCCGCCGGCCACCGAGGGACAAACATACACAAACAGCACCCCACAACCCCTGCCACAATTGATGATTCGGCAGCTGCCGCCACCCCCGCGCATGCCCGACTGTCCGGTTGTAAAAGATGCCGCCAAACACATAGACCAAAAAGGCAATCAGCGCAATCAGCGCAAAGACACCAGCGGGTCCCACAGAGCCACTCTGGGGGTGCGACGGCTCAGCAGACAGGCAGGCGTGCGGGGTGCGGGCTTCGAAGAAGTAGGCGCAGAAATCGGGGGAGGCGCCGACAAAAGAGACAGCGAGGGCAGGCGCGAGCGGGTCGCTAGCGCAGAGGAAGGAGATGGTGGTAGATTTGCGGTGGGTTGAAGGAGACGAAGAGCCGTCGCAGGGAGAGCCATTTTCGTATTGGAGGACTAATTTGCGGCCGCGGCTGTGGAGGTCCATGGATTGTTGACTGGAAGATGGAAGTTAGTTGGGTGGTCAGAATGCGGGGGTGCGGCGACAGGCCTGGCTCGTGGTGGGGTGTAGATCATAGATGATACAAGCAGAATCATGACTCGCTGCATCTTTGCAGAAGCGCAAGATGTCGATAATATCGCAGGTTGTCGGTGCATGCGTTAGACTAAT
Organism: Ambrosiella xylebori; assembly: GCA_002778035.1. Taxonomy (NCBI): domain Eukaryota; kingdom Fungi; phylum Ascomycota; class Sordariomycetes; order Microascales; family Ceratocystidaceae; genus Ambrosiella; species Ambrosiella xylebori. Next base: position 2,815,210 of record PCDO01000001.1, read on the forward strand.
TCTTGACAGCAGTTGTAGTTTTACGTACCCAAGAGAGAACACATTGCCTTTATAAGTGTAGTATGCGCTGACATTCTTCCATTCTGCCTTATCAACTCCCACAACGTCTTTGACCGGTCGTACTACCGGCGCGCAGACATTGAGAGTAAAGTTGTAGCCGTAATCCCAGCCACGGGCTTCGTAGTCAGTTGTGCGCATTTTGGCACCTTTGCTGGCATCTTTGTCGGGGTTGGCAATCGCAATGTCGGGGCGGAGGTCGAAGAAGCCGCCGAGGTTTGAGACGGAAGTAGCCGTGCAGGCCGGGGGAGAGCTGGATGTAGGAGTGGCGGTCGCGAAGATCATGGCGCAACTGCCCAGCAGTGCGTAGAGAATGGCGGATATGCGAGCCATGATGACTAGATTGAGGCGATGTGCGGAGAGATGAACCAATCGTAGATAATGGTATCACTTATCGTAGCATGTGTCGGAAGAGTTGGTAGTAGCTGGATACTAAAATCGAGATGCCGCAGTCGTAGTAAATCTGTCTAATGGTTGATAGAAACGAGTACTAAAGTGAGAAGCGGCAGAAAATCATAGATTCACAAAACAAAATAAAGGAACCAGTGAGCAGTTCGCCAATTCGTTTCGTGATACATACGCAACACCATGAAAACGGACGTGCACCCGATGCGTCTTGCGTAGCATCCCATCGAAACCATACCCAAAACAGATAAAGCATGCGGCTAAACCCTGGAATAAACTAACCCTTGATTATATGCTGTTTTTGTAAACCCTAACATCAAACTAGCTAGTTTCTAAAAAATGTAATGTCTCCAATTCTCAAAAAGCTCTATCGTGTCAATATCGACAGTAAAAAGTGGATCTTAGCTAGCCCCTGTTGAAATAGGTCAACCATTCCAAGTCTGATAAAGCAGCCTTACAGAATCCACGGGAATGAACCATTGCACGATCTGACAGTTTCTTCATTCCGTGGCCTATAAAAGAAAAAAAAACTTTGTTTCCGGCGACCTTGCGGCAAACTTCGTCGCCATTAGACAACTTTACCCCCTTTCGGACCGTTACTGCGTTGTTTTCGGCGTGTGACAACTTGTATTTGAACGAATCACCATGCCCGCAAAGATTCCCGTGGACACTCCACCAGCGCGCCGTTATGAATTCGGTGGTCCGTAAGTCTATTCCTTTGCAATGAGCAGTTGGCCATGTGGTGACAAGCAAACATGCAGCTCCGATATAAACTCCAAGATCCTGCCCGGATCTTCAACATACTGACATATATATCGCTTCCATAGTCTTGGTGCCTTTGGTATCTCGTTTGGTCTTCCTATTCTGTTATACTTATTTTGGTTCGCCTGCAATGATATCTCGGGATGTCCCGCGCCGTCGTTGCTGAGCCCCAGCACTTTGAGTCTGAAGCGTCTCAAGGTGGAGGTCGGCTGGCCTGAGAATGACTTACTTGGCTTCTTCGATCTGTCCGTCTTTGGTGTTACTGTAGCCTACTACTTGGTTAACCTGTTCCTTTACGCTATTCTCCCAGCCGAGATTGCTATTGGTACTGAGCTGCTGTCCGGTGGTCGCCACAGGTACCGTTGTAATGGTAGGTTTTAACAGCTAACCTCCTTGATGCACTATCATGCATTAGGAGTGACACACACAGTATGGGAACGTCAAGCATGGGACTAACTGGATCTACAATATAGCCTTCACTAGCAACATGGCCATTCTTGCTGCCTGCCTATCCGGTACCATCTCTCAGGGCACAGACTTCATTGTCTGGCGCTACATTGACGAGAACTACCTGACTATCATGACTTCCCACCTCATCATTGCCTATGCCTTAGCCACCTACTGCTACATTGGCTCTTTCAGCGTGAAGCCTGGTAACAAAGAGAAGCGCGAACTGGCTCTTGGTGGTCAAACCGGTAGCATCATGTATGACTGGTATATCGGCCGCGAACTGAATCCTCGTGTCAACATGTGGTTTTTTGGCGAGGTGGATATCAAGGAGTGGTGTGAACTTCGTCCTGGCCTACTCATGTGGGCTCTCTGCAACTTTACTTTTGTTGCTAAGCAGTACCGCAACTACGGTTATGTCTCGGACAGCATGATACTCCTCACCACCATCCAGACTCTCTATGTTGTTGATGCGTGGTATCACGAATCTTCTATCCTGACTATGATCGATATCACTCTGGATGGCTTTGGTACCATGCTGTCTTTTGGTGACCTTGTTTGGGTTCCTTTCTTATACTCTACCCAAGCTCGCTACCTGGCCACCTTCCCCGTTACTCTTGGCCCCTGGGGTCTTGGTATTACCATGATCGTCTTGGCTATCGGGTTCTCCATCTTCCGTGCTTCTAACACGGAGAAGAACGAGTTTCGTGCCAACCCCGCATCTCCCAAGGTTGCTCACCTCAAGTACATCACCACCAAGACTGGCAGTAAACTACTTATCTCTGGCTGGTGGGGTCTTTCTCGCCATATCAACTATATGGGTGACTGGATTCAGAGCTGGCCTTATTCTCTCCCTACTGGTTATTCTGGCTATACCATTGCTGCTGCTGGGAGCGGTATCCAAGGTGCTCTTGTCATGTTGGATGGCCGCGAGGTTTTTCAGGATGCCGCTGTTGGATGGGGTATGTTGTTTACTTACTTTTATGTCTTCTACTTTGCTACCCTCCTCATCCATCGTGAGGGCCGCGACGATGACAAATGCTTTAAGAAGTATGGTAATGATTGGTTGGAGTACAAGAGACAGGTGCCTTATAAGATTGTACCTTATATTTATTAGGAAGGAGGGGGAGGGTATAAAATTGTATACGCAGAATATGGAAGGAAGGTCCAGCCAGAGGGGGTGAAGATCAGGGACTGTGGATGCTCCTGGAGGCTCTTCAGGATTTATCTAACAAATCATGAGATGTATTGACTACATTGGGGCATTCAATCTATCGGCCCTTTACCCTTGATGTTGTGCCAATGAGCAGATCTTCAAGCCCGACTTGAATCTCACCCGAAACCCGAGGGCTGGGTTGTTGACAGATACTTATATATAACATAATCTATCACTAATAATAATACCATATAATTGCCTACCTATGTTATTACCGGTTATTCTCAGAATTTTGATCTGCCCACGCTATGTAGGATGAATAAACCGGAGTTCTTTTGTCAAGATGGACATTCCGGTAAGGCCTTGAGACACCAGCCAAACAGCATACTTCAATCTCCAGCTATAGAAAGTTACCATGAGATTTATGTTACAGACGAGCATCTCTCCCGTCCGTCTGCCCACTTAACTGGCCTCATGATCGATATATCGAATACCTTACTCCTAAACAGGTATATCAGACATTGACTGCCAAGATTTTTTCATGTCAAGGACACAATCCTGCGCTTACGTCAATAGAGGTATAACTTTTTTTGATCTTTAGCCGTCGGAATCATAAAAAGTATAAGCGGCTAGACGGAGTATACGACGGGGAATAATATCCTAATGTATTATAGAGGGCTAAATTTCGGGTATTTAGTGGAAGAAATATGATAGTTCTACCGAGTGTAACAGCGGATAGGATCATGAAAATGATCACGAGGTTGACATGTGGTTAGAGGGTTTGTGGCGGAAGGACTCGGCCGCTAGGTTCCTCCCTGTTAGACGGTTGGGGGAGAAGGAGGAGGACAAAGAGCGGTAGTGCGTCTTTTTAGAATTTTGTCTGCTGGCGGCACATGGGGGTAACAATCTGGGGAGGAGGTCTGGGGAATGGAGGAATCGGGGGAAATGCGGGGTGGTGAGGACTGGGGGAAGAAGGGTGTAGGGTGTGGGTATAAGGGTGTGTAAATAGCATGGGAAAGCTGTTTAAAGATGCATGTAGAGTTAAGGATTTGCTATGGCTACTTTGCTTGTATCATTGTTGCGATGACGGGTTCGAAAGGTGTAAAGATACGTCATAATCCATTTTATAGCAGCCTGTGGTATGACCTTAACTAAATATTTGGATAGTTAACCCTGATGATACGGTGATTAGAGTAACCATTCATTACTAATCTCGAGATACCTGATGAATCGCACAACCCTTATGATATCAACCAAGTCATAATCAACGAAGTCATAGGGCATAGCTGTGAGCAAGCTAATCCATCTAAATAGAACATATGTGATAAAAAAGCTTCATAGCCATGACAAACATGTGACTGATCTGTCTTTGTATCACATTATTCATATGATTGTGGTTATTACCAAACAAGGTAATTATGGTGACTGATTAACATTAGAGATAGAAGATGCTTTCAGATAATTGCCGGTGCAGCCTCTTCAATCTGTTGAACTCGGCAATGACTCAACTTGTAGAATTAATCTATCTGTCAACCTTGTTTTCAGATCATTTTCTATTAATCACTGCCACTAATATATATGTCATCAGATTTTGAATTGTCACAATGCTCAATTTTGATATTGAGAGATTCTGGCATCAACTGGAAGCCAAATCGAAGATAATTTATGTCTACCTACCGACCATCCAATGATTGATTGCCACTTTTACCAATCCTGTCTCAAGACAATAGCAAACCCGAATATTGAGCAGCAATCTGTGGGAGACCGGATTATTCAACGCGTGCGAAATATCAGATACATCCCAGTGTCTGATGAAACTTCATCTACTAGAGAGATTTTCCAAAATAACAACGTTGACCAGGAGGCTGCGTTCTCACCAGTAGTCCCCGAGCCTCCAACACCCGTTGAGCAATAGGTGCGCAAACAACTGGCGGTTATAATTCCCTTTGAAGCCGATAGTTCGCTCCGTATGATTTTTACGCAGTTTCCTGTTGTCAAGTACAGCAAGAATGGTCACCCGATCCCTTGAGATACTGAAAAAGGCATGCATCATGTTCAACACTTGTGGTCCCTTTTCATACGGGTTCCCAAGTTTATGGGTGAAAATTCTCCACTATATGAATTTTACAGGCCACCAAGAAGAAGTGTAACTAGTCAGGTAAGATCACAAACTGCTTGGAAGAATTTATAAATGTAGAGTATTGACAACTGTACTTATATAGGTCTGGCTTCGTGGCGGTCAGGATGTTAACAGAGCACTATTGCCGATTAACATTACTGACAGTGCTTATATAATCCCGTCTGCTGCGTTTGAGGATGCACTCTTCCTAGAGGCTCTCAAAAATTTTCTCAGCCCTGAAGCCTTTACAGACGTCAAGGATGCCCTCGAAGGCGGACCAAACTGTCTAGCCAACATGATTGTCCTTGAGCCGAATACGTATTATATGTACGACACAGGCACTTTCAGCTTCCAGTATCTTTACCAAACGAAACATCCACAAGATCTGCAGAAAACAACCACAAATGTCTGGATTTATTCAGGAGTTCACGAGGTAGCAGTATATGATTGCGATGGCATTATGGCATCCCATAGTAACATTCTCCATCACGGCGATATTGTCGAATGGACTCAGAACGACCGACATGTACCGCCGCCTAGCATTCATCTCCTAAACGTGAATTAAATTGTTTCTAAGATGAGTCGCCTCTTGAACTTGGCAGACGATATGAAGTTGGGAGCACCAGTGGAAAAGGAAGGAAATTAATGCTCGGGGCAGTGGAGATGAACAAATGCATGATGATGCAGGCGTATCTTGTGTGATGGTCTTATACTTCAGGGGAAGAAGACAAAGAACAAGAAATACATACACTTAAACTGGAAGGATAAGAACAACCCAATTTGCTTTTTCAGGAACTTCCGCAAATTGATACCAGAAGTCGTTGGCAGGACCGTGACGTGATTGGAGAGATTTCACGATACATGTGTAGATAAGTAACGTGATGTTGAGGATGATGTATATTTCGGCTTGTCAAGGTGTGGGTGGGCTGCAAACGGGCCGATAGAAGAAGGAGAGGATATTTGGGATTTGGGGAAAGTTAAACCGCTTCGAGTTTGGCCATTCACGATCGTGAGGGACTTTACCAGCAGCGGTATATTGATTAAAGTGAAAGTATCTGACAAGCTTTGTTCGTGACAAGAATCTGGGGAAGCCAAAAGATCCCATAACCCATCCATTCGTCCATTAATCAATCCATCGTGTGGCGTGTGAGGATTATGAACATCGGCTGACTTGCTGTTTGCTTGTAACACTGGGAAGCCAATTCTCCAAGTTGTGGGGAAGGAGAAAAGAAATAAAAGAAATACATACATATAAAAAGAAAAGTGGTGGCTTGCTCCAGTTCGTCATGCCAAGAGTGGGAAGTTAGGATTTAACCCACATTGACTGATACCTTGGCCGGGATTACACATCTCCAGCTCTGAACGACGAATCCCTCCACGTGCCGCTGATGGCGATGTTTTTGTTGTATTGTGAGTTGGCTGTTTGGCTTCGTGAGGTTGTCTAATATGTATGACCGGGGGTGGGGGTGGATGGGGGGATACGGTGATTTTGGTTGTTACGACAGCTCCTGGGGAGACAGGGTTGAGTTCAGAGGCTCGGTAAGTGGAATGTGGGGTATTCAAGTTGAAATATACCATCCATCAGACTAAAGTGAGCCGCCGGTGGGATGTGGATACTGTCAATCATAGTTTTACTGAAAAAAAAAAATATACCGATGGTTTCTACATACATGCAAAAGTAACTTCACAGGAGAAAAAAAAAGCCAGCTTCTTAACAACTGACATTATGGACACTCATAGTCTAATAATGGGATCTGACCCATCTACCCATGTTGGAACACCGACTGCAACTCGTAGATCTGGGGCCCCAGATTCTACGTTGTGACCACCTGTCTAACCAAACTTGAGTTAATCTGTAATTTGTGTAGTTTGTTTGCCGCCGAAGCTTGTTGGAAGCTTGACCGTTACAATGGCAACCGTTAGCTGACTGACTAGCTGACTATAAACACTTGAAATTATAATTAGAAATACCTCAGCTGGGAGTCTGAGCACAGCAGTGAAGAAAGAAAAAAAAATCTAATGACAAGAAACTATTGTATTCAAATCAGAACTGAGATAAATCTAAGGTTAATCTAGATAGAGTTTTTTCAAATAATTGAAATTTAGGGAAGGTGCAATCACGTATCATGCTTGCACTTTATAAGTCTTAGTATTTACCTCACAAACAAGTAAGGCCTGTTTTTGGGGGGCGATGGTCTAGTGGTATGATATTTGCTTTGCAGTGTTCGCTACAAATTTGTAAATGGTCGGGGGTTCGATCCCCTCTCGCTCCAAAGTGCCAGCAGTCCCTTCGCCGGTGGCAATGCTTTTTTCCTTGATTTATTCAGTTGTACTGCCTATTTTTTTTTGATAAGATTTCAGCGTAGATGGTCAGCTTTTATGTTTTTTTTTTTTTTTTTTTTTTTTACTTTCATCTTTAGCAAATGTCACATGTGTAGATTTGGCACCAAGTAAGCAACCGCCTGCAACCTTGCCGCGATACAACGAATCCGACCGAGGTTCGCGTTCTTACAAGATCAAGCTTTAGACCTTTCCATCAGAGATTAGACTTGATGATGTCCTTTCCATTGATGAGAGGCCCTCGAGGGGTACCTCTACCCCGCTTTCTCCAACCCCTTGCCTTAATTGACATCATGTGACAATGCCGACTATGACAAACAATTATCTATTCCCTGTACACTAACCCGCATATCGACCATCTCACAAACATTCCACATACAGCAGCAGCTAAAATATCTTTTTTTCCAGCCACTCGTGATTTCTACACAGGCCCCTTTGGCATGCCCAATTTTGAATATTGAGAAGTTTCCCTTGTCCCAGACTTATTCACATTTGTGGGGAAATCCTTCGGGAATTCTGACTGACCGGCCGTTACAATGTTACATCGGGGCGTAATGTTCTCTTTGTGGAAAATTTGGGTGCTAATAGGCAATCATGATGTTGTTTTCTTGGGAGACTCGGTGGTCTGGAGGGGGTATTTATGTGGACTTATGTGGACTATTGAGTGTTTTCGTCATGTTAATAGTGAAGTAACTTGTGTCGGCAGTGAGACTCGGCATTGAGATTTCCAGATGTAATTATGGTTTGTTCTCTTCTCTTTTGTGGAAGTGGTGGCTTTTTTTTTCGAGATCTTGTTGTCTCGGTGCGGGTTGTTAATGACTAGCGCTAGGCACTATAGGGGGTATCATTCAAGCTAGAACATGATGGGTTGTTTGTTGTATGCCAGATGTTTTGACGAAGCTATCGACGACAACAAAATTCTATTGACTGACAACTTTGTCTTCTTGGTTCTTTTCCCGTACTAATCAAATCCCATATTCCTTGATGAATAGTCTGATCCTAGAATATTCTAAACGGTGAGCTAGACTCGGACGAGTTTTCCCCATACGAGCCATGACCAACTTGTAAATGATTTTAGCGCAGACCAAGCGTCACAGTCAATAGAACAGTCAAATGGAAGCCGACTGACATGGGTTCGTTGTTCGTTTCTTTAAGATGCGCTAATTTTACATATATGTCTCTTTCTTCCCTAGACTAGACACTCCGACAATGTGGAAAGATGGGATCAAATGACACATGACGTATGGGTGGTGATATTGGACTGGTCAAAGGTATGTAAATATGTAGATGAAATTGGCGCGTTGCAGGGTAGTGAGAGTCTGGGTCGGCAGTGTTCAACCGATGGGAAGTAAAATGTCAGTGACTGCATACACTGTAAGTTGAGATGTTGCACCAGTGGCATGTCTCCAATTATATATTCATATTTTATGTTGCAGTCCTTATTGGGACAGCAGTTCCGATGTTTTGATGTTGTTACATGAGGACAATAAAATATGATATATGTACAATAAGCCTGGCTGAACTTGGATATCTCCGTGTGTATGTACATGTACACACACAAGTAAAGATTGGGTTTCATTTGTATCCCAATAACATGTACTCTCTTCGAAATGTTTGCTCCGAGATGTTTCGCACATAGCATATGTCGTGTCAATTTTGATGTGAATCTACCAAGTGAACCGTCTCAAGCCTCTTTCACTTGACAACCGAATGTATTAACAAGCCACAGTGTCGGTCTAATAGATACCAACACATGCATATATCCCGCAATCATGGCCCGAGAAACAACTTTTTTTTCGTCATCAAAGATAATTACTCCATCTGAAATGATGATGAGGCTCAACCCTCCAACCCCCACCTGTACCAACCCGGAAGTTTCCTTGGGCCCTCTTGCATCTTTTTCTTTCTCGCCACGCTGCACAATCCAGCTCGTGTTGAACCGTCGACTGAAGGTAAAGATTCTGTATTTATGTATAGCCCAACCATTCATAAAATCTTTATGTTCATACGCATGAAGCCGTATTCTTCGTTTCATTTTGAACCGCTTTACAGCCTTGAACATCATCGGCCACCGTAAAGTTTCTTTTTTTGACTTGTCGCTAAATTTGTGGCCCTTTCGGCTTACCAAGACAACACCATTGACACACTCACCACCTGCATATACATATGTACATATATGCGTGAGTTACCACACGGGATATGGGGGATTTCTGAGTCTTTATTGTCTAGAACGGAACATGTTAGCATTTATTTAGTGCAGAGAACGGGAGAGGTTGGTGTCGAAGCCAGTACTGTTATATAGATCTCTGGCATGCTGATCGCGGTGTTTGTATAGCCAGAACGAAAGTCTGAACATTCCAGATTTGGCGAGATAGTATGAAATGTCTCAATTATTTGTCTATTAGTTACTTTTCATATTTTGGGCCATAGTGGCAAGATTTGGAGATGAGTGTTGAGCTCAAAGAAATGGGGTCATCCATCTCCAAGTTTACAATGAATGGATTTTGAGAACGCGAGCAAATCACATCCTCCCGTCTTTTGATAGATAGCTCGCGTGGCTGTCGTACAATGGGCTCAATATCTCCAAAAAAAAAAAAAAAAGTATCTAAGAACTTTTGAATCTGATATTTTCATGTCTCCAGTACAGATAGTTCAAGAATTGACATTACACCGAGATTAGGCCTTACTGGTTCCAAGAATATATTTTAGAAGAAGCTTGACTCGTGACTCCAAGCAATCAAACAATATATGGCAATCACCGGGTGACTTTTCTCCTTCGCCGAATGACACTGCATCCGATGTTGTCTCAATAAGCATATTTACAGCATCAAAAAAAGATTAATTCTAGACCCAAGACTAAAAGACTTCTAGTGGCGTTTCCCGGCTAAATTTAGGGTTATACTGAAATTCTAGATAGACATCTCTCCAGAAATAAAAACAAAAAGCCCTCCTTTTTTTATTCTTATTCAAACAAAGCCACACTAATACCGTCCCAACAAAATATTGGAGAGATTCCCATCGTCTTAGTGTCAAATACATATATAATGTGTATATATATTACTCACCGTCTATGTCACTCACTCCTTGGCCCTTCTATCTATAGCGAGCCCATCCACCAGGCACAAATTCACCCGTGCCATCCCCAGACACAGTCACGTGGATAGAAGAGCCTTTATCGTTCTATGGAGACTCCATTGATGACAATGATGAGGATGATGATGGATTATAACTTGGTTTAGGGAGCATAGAAAAGAGAAGACTGGAGTTTTCTCATTGTTTTCTCCCATTTTTTGTTGATGTTATATACACGCCCCGCATGTTAAGTTGCCGTGCGGAGTGTACATCGGAACGTTATCAGTGAAGATCTTTCTTTGTGTATTTATTTATTAATTGAGAAAAGGTCAAAGTACATCTGATATGTTCTTTGGCATGTATTGATAACCCAAGTTTATTCCCTTTTTTTTCTATTAATTGTCTTAGACACCTTCAATCCAGGCTCTTTGTTAAGTCTATTTAGTTCTGCAAACTTCGGAATTACCTGACAAGGTAATCCAGCTAATGATCATCATCTTTCTAGAGGTACAGACAGCAGCCCACTATATGAATAGGTCTAGACATTTAATATCTCTAATCCCAACAACATCAACACGTGGATGATTCTGGATAATATTATGGACATTCTACTTCTATGATATCAGTTACGTGTATAAAACACCAGTCAGAATGTATTGGTATTGATAGAAGTTAAACTTAAACTACAAGCAAAAGCAAAGGTCAAGGAAAAAGTTGACAGTAATTAGTAGGTTATGTTATCAAGGCTGGACCGAGGAATACCCAATCGTACCTTTCATCTTATTTTCAGTCTTATGATTACCGGATTAGGTATATAAATAAGCCTACCTGTAAGCTTGCTTACATAGCGTGGCACAGGTACAAAAGCGTCTGTTTTGACCACATCTCTGGATGGTAGTAAAAAGTCAGGACGTTGATTAATCTTGACTATGTTGCTTGTTGAAGAAAAAAAAAACAAGCTATACAGCATGTCAACTTCGTTTTTGAAAATCTAATTGTGATCATTTGTTATCTAGTCAATATTAGGTTAATAACAATGCAGTTTACTAGGGTTAGGCAACCCAGAGAAGGATTAATTGGCGGGGTGTGATCGGAGATGCTTGTTATGCATTTTTTTCCCTTTTAATTAACTACTTTTTTTTTTTCAACAAATTTATAATTGCTAAAAGAAGGACAAAAGATATCAAGCAATTCTATAAATCATGGCTTCATCAGCCCCATGACATAATTGGACGGGGGCGTGTAATCCTACGGAAACACGCCCCCGGAATCTTTTTGGATGAGTGAAGCATTGGCCGGGCTTGTCTTGGCTGCTCTACCTAGGTGGTGGTGGGGTAGGTAGACAGATATCGAGCAACAAAAGCTGAAATAGTATTAGTAGCAGCAGCAGTGCGCGGCAGACAGGAACACGGCGTCGAATATGCGGGAGCAGTGACTCCAGAACAATGGTGGGTGATGTCTTTGGCTTCGAGAGGGAGACTTTTCCTTCTCATCAATCTCCTTGGGCTCTCTTTCCCTTCATCCACGATGATGGATGATTGGCATGAAAAGCATATAAACACAGTATCGCCTCCATTCTAGAGATAGTTTAGAATTAGTTCTTTCCTCATCAAGTTCTTTCAGTTATCCAATATATCATCTTTACTTAGATAATTGCGGATCTTGAATCCTTTCTCCTATTATTTTTTACCTACAGAACAACTTCTGTTCATTGTCTTGCTGTTGGTGATTTGCCTATATATAGCTGTCACAAGCCCCGTCTCTCCCCAATCTTTGTTTTTTAAACATTATCTTCCATTGTCATTTTTTCCATATTCATATCATTTTTACTTTACTACCCGGCAAACATGCATAAACTCAGCGTGTTTGCGTCCGCCTTATTGGCGGCGGTCTCCCAAGCTGACGCTGCTGCTGTTCACTCCCGCCAATCATCCAACTCATCCGAGTCTTTAGCTCACTCAGATCCTTTCTATCCTTCACCATGGATGGATCCGACGGCTGTTGGCTGGGAAGAGGCTTACCAGAAGGCTAAGGCCTTTGTGTCTCAGATGACGCTTTTGGAGAAGGTCAACCTGACCACTGGTGTCGGGTAAGTTAACCCTAGGATGGATGGGCTTAATGGCCATGATGGCGCTAACCAATCAATCACAAATAATTTGACGTTTAACTAACAATCTATATATAGTTGGAAATCTGAGAGCTGTGTTGGCAATGTTGGTTCTGTTCCCCGGCTGGGCCTTCGTAGTCTGTGCCTGCAAGACTCCCCCGTCGGTATTCGCATGGCCGACTATGTCTCCGTGTTCCCTTCGGGTCAGGTCGCTGCTGCTACTTGGGACCGTGATTTGATCTACAAGCGCGGCAAGGCTATGGGTCAAGAGTTCCGCGGCAAAGGTATCGACGTCATGCTCGGTCCTGTCGCCGGTCCCATCGGGCGTTTTCCTCTCGGTGGCCGTAATTGGGAAGGATTCTCACCGGACCCATACCTGACTGGTGTTAGCATGGACCAGAGTGTCCGTGGAATTCAGGAGCCCGGTGGTGTGATTGCTTGCGTGAAGCACTGGGTTGGCAACGAGCAGGAGCATTTCCGGCAGGCGACTGAGGCGGTGAGCTTTGGCTACAACATCTCGGAGGCTATCTCGTCCAACATTGACGACCGGACGATGCACGAACTTTACATGTGGCCCTTTGCCGATGCCGTCAAAGCTGGTGTTGGTTCGTTCATGTGCTCTTACCAGCAGGTCAACAACTCGTACTCATGTCAAAACTCGAAGCTCAACAATGATCTGCTGAAGAACGAGCTTGGCTTTCAGGGCTTCGTCATGAGTGATTGGCAGGCTCAGCACACGGGTGTATCTTCGGCTGCGGCCGGTCTTGACATGACGATGCCTGGTGACACTCTGATGGGCTCCGGGCGCTCGTACTGGGGCGCTAACCTGACGTTGGCTGTTGTTAATGGCACTCTGCCCGAGTGGCGCATTGATGACATGGCCATGCGTGTCATGGCTGCCTACTTCAAGGTTGGCTTCACGCCCGAGACGCAGGAAGAGATCAACTTTTCTTCGTGGACCAAGCAGACAGAGGGCTACCTCAACTATGCGGCCAATGATAACTACCAAGTGGTCAATCAGCACGTCGATGTCCGGCAGGGCAAGGAGCACGGCAATCTGATTCGCGAGATTGCGGCCAAGGGCACGGTGCTGCTCAAGAACAACGGCGTCCTGCCGTTGAATAAGCCCAAGTTCCTTGCTGTGATTGGCGAGGATGCCGGCCCGTCACGGTGGGGCCCGAACGGCTGCGCTGACCGTGGCTGCGACGAGGGCACTCTAGCGATGGCCTGGGGCTCGGGCTCGGCCGACTTCACCTACCTAATTACCCCGGACACTGCGCTGCTGATGCAGGCCGTGGAGGACAACAGCCGGTACGAGAGCGTGCTGGACAACTACGCATGGACGCAGACGGAGGCACTCGTCAAGCAGCCTAACGCAACGACGATTGTCTTTGTCAATGCCGACTCGGGCGAGGGCTACATTGCGCCTGATGGTAACCAGGGCGACCGCAACAACATGACGCTGTGGCACGACGGCAACACGCTGGTCAATAACGTATCGGCGGCGTGCGAGAACACGATTGTCGTGATCCATTCGACTGGCGCTGTGCTGGTCAACGATTGGTACGATCACCCCAACGTTTCGGCCATTCTCTGGGCTGGCACTCCCGGTCAAGAGTCTGGCCATGCGATTGTCGATGTGCTGTACGGCCGCGTCAACCCCGCTGGCCGGACTCCGTTCACCTGGGGCCCATCGGAGGAGTCGTACGGCACCAAGATTCTGCTTGAGCCCAACAATGGTAACAGCGCGCCGCAGTCGACGTTTTCTGAGGGACTCTTTATCGACTACCGGCACTTTGACAAGGTTGCGCCCAATGCCAACGACACAGGCGCTCCAATCTGGGAGTTTGGTTATGGTCTGTCGTACACCAACTTTGAGTATTCTGATCTTAAGATTGAGGCTGTCAAGAATGCCACCGAGTACCAGCCCAACTCGGGCAAGACGATTGCGGCCCCCGTGCTTGGCAACTTTAGCACCGACTTGAGCGACTATGTCTTCCCTGAGGGCTTCCGTCCCCTCAGAAACTACCTATACCCGTACCTTAACTCGACAGATGCTGCATCGTCATCGGATGACAATAACTATGGCAAGGCTGCCGACGAGTGGTTGCCTTCCAACGCGCAGAATGGCTCTTCGCAGGTGCAGGTCCCGGCTGGCGGTGCTCCCGGTGGAAACCCTCTGCTGTGGCAGGAGCTTTATACAGTGACTGCCACGATTAAGAACACAGGCTCTCTTGACGGCGATGAGGTTCCCCAGCTGTACCTGAGCCACGGTGGTCCTGACGAACCGGTGCGGGTCCTGCGTGGCTTTGACAGATTGTCGATCAAGGCGGGCGAGTCGGCTACCTTTAAGGCGACTCTGATGTACAGAGATCTGGCCAACTGGGACGTGGTCAAACAGGACTGGGTTATTTCCAACTACACCAAGACTGTGTTTGTTGGCTCCAGCTCTCGCAACTTGCCTCTGAAGGCCACGCTCAGCAACTAAGGGGAGGTCTGGGAGGTGATGGGGAGACGATTTCAGGGCTAGTCCCTTGTGTGTATAAGTACGAATTAGGGTTTTATGAATAGGTTTATGGGTTTCTTTTACTTTTTTTTTTTTATTGTTTTAATACGCTCATCATGTTTGTGACACAAAGTTTTGATAGTTGGTAGTGTTTTTAGTAGCCTTTGCCACTAGTTGTAGCGTCTTTAATGGAACATGTTTGAAGGCAGTTTTGTGTGTGCTGTTAGTGTCTTGGAGTGTCTTCAGTACTGCGTGGTGATGTGGACGGCAGTATGCAGGTCTCCGTCAGGGGGCGATGGTGGCGGTTATCAGCAAAGTCCCATCTAAATGTCGGGGTCAATTGGCAGTGGCAGAGTTGCGATGATAGAGGCATGTCAATGGTTAAAATAAAGATTAACAGTTGACGACAGATCTCAGATGATGATAGATGATGACGGATGAATTGGACGGTGGCACGAGAAACAAGCTTGGAATCAGGTCGCACAATGGGATTTGAATTGGAGGGTTGTTTATATTGAAATTTGAAAAAGGTTCTCCTTATTTAATCATTCCTCCTGTTTGTTGTCTACCGTCATCAAAAAAGCAACAATAGTTAATAACAAAAAAGACGTCCATCCTTTGCCACCGCCCCACTCACTCACTCCACCCACCCCCAACTTCTTCCCCCACTCATACATCTCCGTCTACTCTCCTGCTACGACTACTGGGCCCCCCACATAACCTGCAAGTACATTTAGCGCTGCCCGACCCCCGGATGTCCTGTTGCCAATGTTTGCGAGGTACATGACGGGGAACCATTAGGATATTGGGGTGGGGACGGGGTTTTTCCCAGTGGCGTTAGGGTTGGAGTTAGGACAGGTGAGATGGTTAATCCTTTGGGACCTCAGTTTGCCGGCTCTTGAAACGGCAAAGAAACGTATAATCCCCCACTTCCCCCCCCCTCTTCCTCCTACCTGCCGACGCCATGAGGCCCCTCCCGACCAATCTGCCCGCACGCCTCGTTAATAACGATAGAGACCAAGTGCACTTTTTCAAGTTGATATCCGCCTCGCTGGTCTTCCACTGCATCCCGGGGCCCCCTCGGCAAAAGACAACGGCCGTCGCCCAGAATACCGCGGTGTGGTTAGATAGGGATGGTATTTTTTTCGGCAGTACGGTCGTGAGGAAGGCAGTTAGAGGCGACGGATCAATTCCGGGCGATGTATTGGCGGTAGATAATAATAGGGAAAAAGTGGTGATGGAGGGAGATCGCACGGAGGGAGCGGGCAACTGGTGGGCCAAGGTGTTGTTGTGGGTTTGTAATCTGGTTGGGGTGTTTTGTAATGCGGGGGATACACCAGAGGCGATTACGATGGGGTTGCAGGATTCATTTGGGACAGTGAATACGTAGTTAGTGGGGCAGGTTCTTCTTTTTCGCTGCTGAGATCCAAAGAAATAGGACCAGCTATGTTCCGCTTTGTGTTCCACTTCTTTTTGTCATTAGTCATCATCTCGAGCCACCCGCCAACGACAGCACAACATAAAAACCCAACAAAGACCTTTGCCTGCGGAAACCCTGGCCCGCCAAACTCCGGATCCAGCCCCGAGGTCCCCGGGTATAGCGCAGCGGATAACCCAGCAACCCAATACAGCGAGCCAAGAATGGCAGCGACGGGGATATTTGTGGGGGAGCGGTGGGTATAGTAAAGAACGGCAAGGCCGAGGAGGACGGAGAGGGATATCGTTTGGGCGTTGTGAAATCTGTGGAGACGAAAGAAAGTTGTTGGTTTTGCTTTAGAAAGATGGTTGGGTATAGAACCTACTTGGCGTGCGGGGGCCAGCGGGGGTTAGTCATGTGGGTGTGGTTAAGGTCCATCATCGGGGCGCCGGTGAGGAGGCCGATGGCGCACACGGTTAACAGGGCTTTTCCTAACATGTTTTGTTTATTTGATGATTACAGAGACGCGAAATAGAAAAATTAATTTAAATAAATCAATAATAAAAGGAGAAAAGAATCAGAATTGTGAGATAGAATATGATGGTAATTGTAGTGAGACGTCCTGGATATATGGTAACCCCCTCTTTCACCCCTCCTTTCAACTCGCTTTGCTGCCTGCTTCTCCAACCAGCCTTCTCGTCCTTACATACATACGCATTGATCTCCTCCATCAGCGACATTTGTCATTTTGTCTTCATGCTGACACCTGCTGTTACAACCAATCTTACTCGCTTACTCGCAGCCAGCGGAACTCCGCCCGAAAGTGGGTACAGGCCGGGTTGACACCAATACTGAATGTAGAAACCATCACACATGAGTCAAGTACATGTTTACTTGATTGCAATGTCTCACTATATTTGTAGATACAATAGCTCAACCTAAAATTCAGATTCAAAAGAAAATGCAAAATCCTATTCCCATCCCCCCAAACAATCACCCCTTCATAAACAGTAAAAATGCCCAAAACGCCAGAAACTCATAACTCATTAAAAAGTTATTTATCAACACCCCTCTACCCCCTCACCACCCATCCACCTGGTCAAAGTTCATCTCCTCAAGCTTCAACGCCGCAAACTTCACCGCAAGATCCTGCACCTTATTCTCAATCCACCAATGAAGCAAATCCCGACTCGCCAATGTATCCTCCAAACTATCATGTTCCCCCGTCTGAATTACCCGGTTCAGTCTCTCCCTCGACAACGCCTTCAGCGACCGCCCCTTCTTCAAACTCTTATCCTCCAGCACCTCCGGCATCATAGGTGGCTCCGCACGCCGGCCAATCTCATACTCTAACTGCTGTGCCTCGTACTTTTCGAGCATCCGGGCCTTCTCCTCAGAGATCTTCTTATCCTCCAGCAGATCCAATAGTAGCGTATCCACAACCCGACAATGTAGCCAGCGGAGGGCCATCAAGTCGTGGTTGACGGAATGACCAACGATGATAGTGTCCCTGTTCACATACTGCATGACGGCCTCTCGCGCTGAATCACGCCCAATAAAAGCCTGCCCCTGACGACGAGCAGCATGAAGCTGCGGCCACGCCACTCCAGAGTACGTCGTGTTTAGATGAAGCATCTGCACCGTCGGATACACAAGCTTGTCAATGAGAATCTCCCCGGTAAAGTAGTCAATGGCCGTAACACGGATAAGCTCTGAATCACCGTCGCGGGAAACGCCCATCTCACAGTCAATGGCAATGCATTTACGCGGATCCTTGGGACTCTTTGCACGAGTCTCATACAGTTGCCACTGCATCGTCATCTCGGAAAGGGCCATCGGAAAAGGAACATGTTCCATTGCAGTGGCGCACGGATTATTGAACTGAGTACCCGAACAGCAAGCAAAGTACTGTACACCACGTCTAGTTAGTATGATCCACTCAAAAGTCAATCAAAGGTCATAATTCTGAGAAAAGACTTACGCGGCCATGCATTGGACCCGGGTGGTATTTGCACTTGGGAATATCCTCTTCCTTTTCCTTCTCCTTCTTGCCATCCGACTTGTTCTCCTTGCCACCTTTATCGCTCTTGTCATCCCGATTCTCATCACTAGGAACCTGACCATCGCTCTCGTTGACAAGTGAGTTACTACGTGACTTGTTACGCTTGCGATTTCTAGGCTTCTTCTGTCGGTTGTAAATATTCTTCAAGCAATTGCGACACTTGCGTTTCCGCTCAAGCTCCTCCTCCGTGAATTGTGTAGTTCTGTACCCATACTGCACAAGAACACTGTCAGGATGCGCCAACGCATTGAGGATATATTCGTAACACGAAGTCTGCTCAATCGGAGTGCCGCAAGTCTCTACCGACTTGATGCGTCTAACCATCTTGTTGGCTTGTGGACTCAATGTTGCGGTTGACAACGTCGAAAAGTGGTGTGATGAGGTTGGCTTGAAGGAAGCAGAAAGCGGCGACAAGGCAGGCGATGCCGCAGCACTTGACCGAGAGGGCGTAGTCGGCGTCTTTGGAGTAGATGGCGTCGATGACTGTACTGTTTGATTGGTAATGTTTTTGTTGTTATTGTTATTGGTGTTGATGCTGAGGCCGTTATCGGCGTGGTGTGAGCCGTGGTTCTGTCCGCGATAGTGGAAGTTATTCCCGTGATTGTGATTATGGGCGTGATGATGGTTGTGGTTGTGGTTGTGGTGGTAAGGGCCATGGAAGTTATGATTAGCCGGATAGTAGTGCTGTTGGTAGTTGCCGTAACCGTACGACTGATGATGTGAAGCCCCTTGGCCGTGGGGTGGGATCGATCCATATGTATAGGGAGAGCTGTAGTCATTTTTCCCATGGGCTGAATGAAACTGGCGCTGTCCAGATGAAATAAAGTCCTGTCGGTATCCGTAAGAGTGGTTCCCGCTGCCGTTCTGGCCCTGGTGCGCTTGTTGGGGCTGACCACCACCACTATTCTCTGCAGACTGGGGTCCAGTCGTAGGTGAGCCTGACTGGCCGAGTAAGTCTCTGTTGTTTGTCGCTGGTGGTGGTCCACCAGAGATTACAGGTATCGTGCTATTTGCATCTAGGCTCTTATTTGCCGGTGGTGATCCGCTGAAGCTGTCGCTTACTGCCTGAAGTGAACTGTGAGAAGGTATGTGTGATGAGGGCTTGCTGTTGCCAGACTTTCTCCCGCTTGTCTCTGTGGCCGCAGATATCTGGCCTCGATCTGGAATAGAAAATGTGTGACGGGGAGCCTTTGGTTGTTGCTGGCTCTTTTGGGCATTGGTCATAGCAGCGGCTGCATAAGAGGGTACTCTAGGACTTCCAGTGTTGGAAACAGGCCGTGATGTCCGGGTAGCAACATCTGCTGCAGACTTTGGTTGCATCCGCTTACTCTCCAGGGCACTCCATGATGTCCAACCAATTTCTTGCTCGCATTGAGCACGAGCGGCGTTGTTGAGGACCTGTCGATCAGTGTGTTGGAAGTTGGGCTTGGTCAGTGACGAGTTGTTAGCCGCATCAACTTTGTGGGTGGCCCTCTTGGCGATTGTGGCCGGCGAAGATGGTGTTGATTCAGGCGTGGGTGGCGCGTGGACACTGCCGCTACTCTTCGATGACGGCAGCTGTTCAGGCGAGGCAGAATTTTGGCGGGGAGGGGTATGCACTGCAGACTTGGGCTTGGTACTTATTGATCGCGGACTGCCTCCAACAATGGCAGCAAATGATATTTTCTGGTTCTGTGCCTCGCCAGTACTGGGCACATGGGCCGGTAGGAAGGCCATGACAAGCGTACAAAGTCAAATGTGTACGTATATGTGTATATTATATGTTGTATAAGTATACCATCTAAGGTCCGGGTGAGCCCTGTGTAACTAAAAGATTGTAGGCCGTCTCCGGCAACCAGGAAAAGAAACCGAACAAATGAATCAAAGGGATTGCGACAATTGTCCAAAAGGATATAACGGGACGGCGCACATGTATGCGCAAACAAGTAAGGCTACAAAAACGGGATGGCAGAGCGAATATTGGATGATTGCAACGGATTGGCGCAAACAAACTATGTGATATAATGGTCGCAATAAAAAAAAGAGAAGATCTGAGTGCGACAGGCTGCGGGGATGGCGCTGCCAACGGATGAAATGCAGTGGATAAACGTGTTTGTAAAACGAAAAAAAAAAAAAGGCCTGAGGTTATTATTGTTGTTATGAAGATTATAATGACAAGTAGTCAATGTTTCAAAGGGATCAAAAATTTTAATTGACAAAATGTGGTTGAACAAAAAGGCAGAAAAATCTTGTCGCGTGGTGTAAAAGGAGAATGGTGGATAAAGGCCCAATGGGACAGCGCCTGATTGCAGAAGGCGAATGGAACAGGAGCTCGACAATAGGGCAAAGATTTTCCAATGTGAATTTCACATCCTTCCTCCCCTATAATCTGACATCAAAAAAAAAATTCGGATCAACAATCGATTCAAAGCGGCCAGAGACCGATAACCATCAAACAGACAGATAAAAAAGAACGTGAATTCTCGATATCTGGCATTCACTTGATGTGTACTGTAAATGCAAGTGCCAGTCAAGATACAAGACCCAACCCAACGCCTGCATACAGGCGCAAAAGCGGGGCAAAAATCACTGATTATCTGATATGCTCTCTAGGCCAATTAAAGTTTTCTTTTTTTTTTAGCTTTTAGCGGCTTCTTTCTAGAGAAAGCTCTCTAAACAAAAGCAAGATAGAATTCCAAGATATATGAATTGTGTGATAGAATAAAGAACAATAATATAGAATAACATCAATCACGCAAACTTGGCGAGATGCAAGTGATTATCTTGATAGAGATTGAATCTTTCAAAGTCCAAGATTCTGTCATCAGTGCGAGCTATAAGCTAAAAAATTATTCAATGGGCTGTGGCAAAGATACTTTTCCCTTTTCTTTTTTTTCTTGCCTCTAGAATTCACACTCACCGGCTCTCTCTATGATATGTACTATGTCATTTAATGTTGACACCGTCGCATATACTGTATACCTACGTCAGTGTCCCTAATAGTCTAACCTTAGTTAACCCTATTTTATATACGTACATCATACCACAACATGCAGTTAACAAGCGCCCATCTCGAATTGAATCATGACGAAATACCATAAATAAATGCATCTAACTATCCGTAACAAATAAACTCATCGCAACATGGGTACCTGAATCAAACTCTGAATTGCGCAAAACAATAAACAAACACCGTACTCTTCCAACCATATACCGAAAACAAGCGCTCTCCATTGCACCCTCCACCCTCCGCCCTTCACCCCAACAATTTCAACAACTGCGAATCCTTCATATCCTCATCAAAAATATCCTCCTGCGACGCCGCCACCGTATCCGCATACCCTGCCGCCTCATCCTGCGCCGTCAACCTAGCAATCACTTTCTTATCCGGCCTTACCACCGCATACATTGCCCCGACCACCGAGACCACCTCGCCTCCCGTTCTTGCTACTTCCGCCTCGGCCTTTATCCGCTGTAGCTGGCGACCCGCGATGAGAAACGGCAGTTTTTTCTGTGAATAGGCGGCTCCTTGAGCCATGAAGAATAACTTGGACGCCTTGAGACGGCCCCATAGACTAATGTTGTCTGAATCGTCACACTGGAGAATGTGGGCCATGGCCGAATGAGCAGCGAGAGTATCGGGATGCGGACGGATGTTAAGGAACCGTGTATGCGTATTTGATAGCACTTGATCATAGGGAACCACATCGTTGCCGGACACCGAAATGTAGTAACTGATAAGATCGCCCAAGTCATCGTTGAGCTTCTTACGCAGCATCTTCCAAGCCGCCTGTTGAGCATCGACTGCCTGAGTTCGAGCCCGAGTCTGAGGCGATGATAGTACGCTTGGTTCACACCAGTTGTCTAGAGTCTTCATCAGGACCGTAAGATCCTGGTCATAGAACTGCGTGTCCTTTTCTCGCTGATTAAAGGTTTTGAGAGCTTGGTTGATTGCTGGTAGGGCTACTTCGAACTTTAGGATATCCAAGGAATTCTTTAAACGATTCCCATAGAAGTGGGTTTCCTTGTATTGAGGTTCTTTCAAGTTCATCTCCAGATTGTGTTGCTTCTGGAACGCAATCCAATCTTCACGAGTGAATGTATAGCCCTGTTTGGTCTGATCGACCAACTGGCCAAGCAATGCACTCAGCATCAAGATCTTAGGCCGACTAACAGTATCATGGTGGTAACAAAGAGTCTCTTTGTACACCGTACAAATGCCTAGCAAAGACTCATACATGTTGAAATTGAATGCATAGCTGATAAAGTCAGTGATAGCACCATCTTTGGTGAGCGGCATGACCTTCAACGTTAGTTCATTAAATGTCGTCTTATCTTTCTTCAAACCCAGCTCCAAGTTATGGGGCGGGGCGGCATTATGAAAGTTCTGAACAATGTCCTGGTCCCAACACAGCCATGCCTGATCTCCGTCGTAATCACCACCTGAAAGCAAGTCAGCTAATGGCCGATTTCCCTTAGTCGAAAATACAATGACATCATTGAGATGGCGAAGCTCCGGTCTGAAGACAAGCTTCACCCTCTGAATGTCACTGGGGAAGTGAGCCGGTGATCTGGCAACAAGAGCATCTTGGCCGTGGAGAAGCTGCTCCGTCTCAAACTGGCTGATGTAGAAGCCCTGAGAAAACCCAACATGGACCTCGCCCTCTTCCAACACGCCCAAGAAATCCACAACTATGTATGCATACGTCGATTTTGGAATCCTGATCTTCATTTTTTCTTGAAGTCGCTTGCATGTCATTTCGACCATCTTCTGAATCAGCTTAAACAGAAACTTTTGCTTAAGTGGGTGGAAGCCGCCATGCATGAGGTATGCAATGGCTTCATAGTCGTTTCTTGGGAGGCCTCCCAGAAACTGGACCTCTCCACAAGCAATCCGCTCTAACTTGCTGATCGGGTTCTCGTATACCCACTGTAGATAGACAGCCGGGTTGTCGCTGTCCATGGTCTTGTGTACCAACATGTCCTCTTCAATAGTGGTCCGGAGATGGGCAGAGATTATCTTCAGCATCTTTTCTCGATCCTTGGCTTGCTCCATTATAATTGGAATGAATTGCGTATTAAGGCCACCCTGTTTCAATCCACGGACCTCGGAGTGCACTTCAAAGGTCCGATGGTCAGGATCTGTACCACTGCAATACCATTTGTGTTGAGAAGGGTAAGTTCTGATCCACAACTTATCAGGTTCATGAGGGTGAATGATCCAGAAACCTTTGGCAGAGCCAATACGTCCTTGAAACCCACATGGAATAAGAGGAAGGCCTAAGGTCTCGGAGATTTTGGCTGCCAATGCCTTTGACATGGTTCCAATACCATCATTCATGACAGCATTCGTTGGGGACAGGATGTCCTGTGATTCTTGATAGATATTGCTCAGCGGAAGTGTGATTGTTGCAAAAGTACTCGAGAGACTCAGCGCAATGCGGGAGAATAACTTCAGAGTTGGCTTATTCCTGTTCTCGTCATGCCAGGGCTCAATAGCCCAATCAAGCAAGGTATCTCGACTCATATACACGCGGTCATTAGGTTGTTTTGCAGCTTCCTTTGTTGGAAACTTGCCTCCTCCGAATTTCCCCGTCTTCTCAAATCCTCGGCCCCCTTCCGCGAAGAATATCACTCTGCTCGAACTGACAATGTTGCTTAAATTGGCGCCGCCCCAGTTAGGATCAATGTTTTTATTGCGAAGTGTGGTCTTGGAATCTCGAATATAAAAGGCCTCCCACTCCCGATTAAGAAATGAGTGTCGATTTCGGGTGATCCAATCGATATAGATCTCTGGTCCCTCTGGGCAATCCTTAATCAGACTGGGCGTCTTACTGTTACGTGGATACGGAAAATTAATCTCCAGAAACCGATCCGCACCAAATCGACGATGTAGACGACTTCCTCGCTCAATCTTTAGTCCGCTCATCGTTAACATCAACAGCGGACCACTGGTTTTTTCTGCCCAGTTTAGAGTCGCCACATACATGTTTACTTGGCCGCGAATCTGGCCACTAATTCTCGCAGTCTCAAAGGCCAATTTGTCGGATGGTGCTGGAAACTTTTTGTCCGCGAATAATGGGTTCTTACGAAGAATTGCGTACATGGCATCTTGGTCTACAAATTTGGAGACGTCCATATATGTCCGTGACAGGTCGACTTGACAGTGTAATGCAATACGAGTCACCTCCCAGACGACTGCAAAGTCTGCAAGTTGAAGCCATGGAGGAACAACCGCTATCGCCAGTTAGCTAAAGCAGCACTTCAAGGTAAATTCGCAAGAAACTTACGGAAAATATTCTTCAAACGCTCTTTCAACGTTCGTTGCCGAGTTTGTGCTGTAGAAGGCTGTGAAGAAGATGTAGGTATGCCGTCCTGTGTATTCGGTGACGATTCTCTAAGTACTTCTAGTAGCTTTGGCATTAGCGGAGCAGGTCGTTCCGGAGTAAATACTCGAAGCCGCTGAGGCGTCATGAGAAGATCTTGACGCATGCTTCGAATGTCAGTGATGTCGGTCGGGTCAACATCATCGCCCTGGAACTCATCCCATTCAGCAACTTCAGGTTCAATTTGTGAGGATGAAGCTTTTGTAGTTGACATGTAGATCTTGGTAGTTATCTTCTCAGGTGCCGCTCGATTTTGAGGTTCCGGCTCTGAAGGTAAATCCTCAATCAGTGGTTCCTCCAATGTTGCCCATAGATCTCGCTTAGTTGTGAATGCTTTGGATGATGAAATTATAGGCTTTGGTTTATCGACTTTCTTGGGACTGATTTCCTTAGTTTGTTCAACTTTAGATAGATCCATAAACACGTTATCCATCTCTTCACCATACTGTAACCCAAAGGCCCCCGGAACATGCAGACACCTAGTCTCTTTGAACAATGGGGAGGTCTTCAAGTTGGTTCGAGCCAATCGTGCCGTAGCAAAAGATTCTGTCGAAGAGTCTCTTTTTTGTGGTACAGGCAGCTCTGGTGATCGGCAGGTTCTCCTTTCTAGTGAGATGCGCCTAGTCTGGAGTTTTTCCTGCTCCTCTGGTAGTCTTAACGGATCATACTCAGTTGGGGCTTCACTACTAAAACTTGTGTTGGCCATGAGCATCGTTCGAGATTCAACAAAAAAACTGGATTCATTAGTCCGAGCAAATGTAGATGCTGATGATGCTAAACTAGGATGACAATATGAATCATTACTGTCACATGCATCATATATCCTCTCTTGCATAGTTCTACTGCTGAATGGGTTCCGTAAAGAGTGAGGTTTCTGCTGTGCACCCATCAAATTCTCCTTGGACATCTGCGCCTTGAGGTCAGTATTTGGGCATCTAGGCTTGAATCTCTTATCACTAAAAGGATTCCCTCTCTTAACATATTCGTTGACTGGTCGTTTCTGTCCCCTAAATTGTATGGATATATCAGGTACATCAGGTACTACAAAGGACTCCTCGCTTTCGAATGAAGTTCCTGGACAGGACGGAGCACTCTGAATTCTTGTTAGTTGACGCTTACTGCTATAGCCCTCCCTGCTCTGGGCAGCTGTCCGAGCCAAATCCCGGAGGAAAGACACCAACTCTTCAATCAATTCCTGTCTACCAATCTCATGTCGATTTCTGACTGGAAGATGCCACCCGGATGTACGGACGTCTGTATCCATGGACTGGAACGAAGATAGCCCTCGCCGGATCACCCTTTCAGATATTGGGCGGAATTGTGCACAGATATCAGCAGGTTGTGTTGACCGCGCATTCCAGAACAGAACCTTGAGTTGGCTGCCGATACGTTCTTCCACCTCGCCACTGGCACTTGAGCCCCTCCATGGCCGGATGCCGATTTGAAATTCAGAGTTCAGGGCATTGATGTGGCCATTCACATAGTCCTCAATGTTTGGGGAAGCCTTGGTGCCAAAAGAGCCCGGAGCCACACCGGACTGCATCTAGCAAAATTGCCGTAGAGTCTGTCAGACAAAGTTGACAGACTTTTGCTCTGCTTTAGCAGGTATTGTTTCCGGAAAGGGCTAGAAAGTCAGATGGAGGCTTAGTAATCTTCGGAGTACAACGTCTGTAAGCGTAGTGTCAATACAAAAATTCGGTGCATGTTGGCATGAGCCACTGATTTGTCGGTGTCTCATACATTGGTATCAGTATTATTTTAGCTTGTGTTGGTTAGCATGAACCAGAGCAACAGGGAAGCGCAACCCCTTGCCTGCAGCAAGACGAAAGCAGTCAGCGGACAGGGCCAGGGAGAGCAAAGCGCGAGTTTCACCAATAGACGAACGCTTCGAGGCTAAGCTTTGATTTGAGGGGATCTCGAAGGTGATCAGCCGCCTAAATTATGTATGGTATAATTTCTGTAGAATCGCAGGGCATTCGATGGTTATCACGGACGGATCGTCTAATCAAATAATAGTGATAGAGCAGGATGAGTTTGCGACGCGGAAAGGCATGATCCTTGCCGTTCTGGTTGGGCGACAACAATATGGAATGCGGGTTAATAAATTATAGCGTCTGTCGCAATGGATTCGATGCAGTCAACAAGCATGTACGCTTTTAAGAATGCATATATGTAAAGAGAAAAACAAAGAAAAAAAAGAGGTAGGGAATCTGAATTACGAGGGTAGATTGTATATATCTACAAACGAGGGGTCAATGATTGAGACCCCACTTCTTATGTAGGAGAATAGCTAGCCTTTCATTGCCAAAGTCTCATCAGCTAACTGAAAAGTACCTACCCATCGCGTAATTAAGTACTCATCACATTTATGAAATGTGTACTTTGAAAAAATACTACCCACCACCAACAACCAACAAAAACATAATAATTAGGGTTAAAGGAAGGTTACGATACATTAACAGCATGTGACCACGAACACCCTTCTGTGCTTCATCCATTTGTCCTAATTTAGCTTCTTGGGCCGGGTGTTAGCGCCTCTACTAAGTGGGATGAAAGCTACATGCGGTCTTACATGCTACTAAATAAATAGCCCTAGTAAGTCTATCCGACGTATAAATCCTAGGGTTGCCTTAAGATGGTTCTGGACAAGGATGCTGTCAATTATTTCTACTTTGGATAAGTTAACAAAAAAGAAAAAAAGCTTGTTGTTTTTTTAGCGTGAATTTATCAATTAGAGCACTTTTTCAATATGTGTTGTAGCGGAGAGTGGGGCCGCTAGCTTAGCTCCTGGTCAGGGACAGGAAGTATCCACGTGATCATGCACGTGCAGCATATAGAGGTGGCTTTTGGAAGAACTGAGTGTTCTATGGAAATCTGAAAGGGTTCTTGAGACGGGCCTCATTGTGATCATGGGTAGGCTCGTCCTCAAAAAAGCCTTGCATGACTTAAGAGAAAATATGTACCACAAGCAAAGGTGAGGGGCTAGACCAGACGGATTCATTGTTTCCTTAAGAGGAATGAGTAATTGTGATGGTAATGAACATTGGTGAACATGGCTAGGCCGACTTGGGGGGTGAATTGCAACATCCGGATGTGAGGTATCGCTGGATGAGAATTCTCACCCTTTTGCAACATATTAATCTAAGGATCCTGAATAATGTGAAAGCTAGTTGCCGTTGTAAATTTCAACAGTATATATTGTCCTTGACTGATTCATACACTCAAAACTGAGAATCTATCAACAGGAGGGTACAGGCTATTTTGGATATTCGGTCTCTGATTAAGGGTTCTAGCTCCGTGAATTGTCAGTTGGCCAAAATCAATATTGGTTCATTATAGAGAAGCCAGTGATGGTGCTGAACGTCCTTTGCTTCATGCAAATCTAAACAAGGTCAATAACTGAAGGTGCCATAGATGACTAAAAATTTGACTAAAGACTCTTCTATATTCTCAAACTCCGACAGGACGGATAACTGCATATATTAACACCCTAGAACACGATTTGACTCACATAATTTTTTGTTTCTCAAAATTGCGTAACCCTTTGATTGATTCATAAAACTCTTTTCGCCAACAACCAATCCTTTTAGTTATATATATATTTTTGTTTTTAAACTGAATTGACTCTAGAAAGCTTATAGGTTATCACAAACCCACACATCCATTATTGACTCCTTGCGCTTATGATTTTTTTTTGCGAACGCCGAACTACCACCGCATCTTAAACTCAACCAATCATTAACATACATTATTTCTGACTTTTACCATTTCTGTCATTAATATCGCGATCGCATTCCTGATTGCTACACCTTTCAGCCTTGAAGGAAATCCAGCGCGGCTAAATCTGCAGTATCCCACCTGCCGGGCGTGTCTATCACTGCATCGGTTCACCCACCGAGTCCGCCCACCGAGTGTGCAAAACGTTGACTTGTTGCGCTTATCTCTCTGGTCGACCTCGTTCCTTCCCGTCGTGTAAGTCATTCCATTAACCTTCTTTGGATATCGGCGATAATTCGGTATCACATATTGTAGACCAGCTCTGTCACCACGATCGCTGTAGCCAGTGCTTTAGTTTTGGGAGCCAGTGGCCCAGTCTTGACCTGTATACGTGATGTCCATATGCCTGCCAGGAAGCATGCACGGGTCCCATAGTATGCTTTATATGTGTTTCTTTTATCTTTGTCTTTTTTTTCCTGTCTTTTATACCATGACGAGAGTTGGGTCAATCTGATGTTTGTTGGGGAATGTTTGAAGATGATCTAATCCGACCGGAGTTCTGATCATTGTCGTGTGACAGGTTCGACAGACACTCTCCCGCTCATAATTTTCAGTCTGCATTTCGATTTATAATGGATGTGGCTATCTGTATTTGTCTTTGTTTTAGTCTGTGGATCGCTGTGGCTAGTCCCCATCGCCTCGTACACAGCATTAAGCTCTCACAAACCCACAACCCCCCCCTTCTTCCTAGTCAATGACGCTGCCGGTAATAAGCATGTTAACGACAGTGCCGGACTACTGGCCATCCTGGATCTGGCCTAGACTCTCACCATCTCCAATTTTCATATTTACCTCCCAATAATCCAATCCAAGAAAAGGCTTGAAGTTTTTTGTGCCCGACCTGTATTTTTCTCTTTTTTCCCCCTTTCCTTTTTGTTACTTGCATTTCCTCGATACCATTTTGCTGGTCCTTTCCAATTGCAGCACTGTAACCTGCACCTGCCTTGTCCACACTACGACCCACTACACAAATTGCTTGGCATCCAGTCTCGAGCGTCGCTGATTTTTTTTTGAGTTTTTTCCCCTTACCTTTATAACAAAAATATCTAATTTGTAGATTTTGTTTCTATTACAGGTTTTACATACTTTGAAGCTCTTGGCTTTTACGGCAGCCCGCGCAAGCATACCAATAGTTGCTTCTAGCTTCCCTTGTCGTCATTGACGTCTGATCTCGTTGTTCTTAGACAATATTTTTTTATTCAGTCGTCATGGAGAAGTCTGTAGAAGATGTTCCAGTTGAGGACCTCACACCGGAGGAAGCGAGCCGCATCATTCACTCGCATCGCAAAGTGAGATATGGTAAGTCATAAACCCGCCATTATGAATAACCAATATCAATCCGACAATACTCCAACCAATCTGCTTTTGGGTTAAACTTTGAAACCGTCTTGTGACTCTGCGTTGTAGTCAGTGTCGGGACCAGATGCGTACTGAGAGTGAAGCCCATACTTTTGGATTTACGGCTAGAGTGGTGAAATCTTGGAACGAATCTCGGCTTCTTGCGTCTGCTTACATGGCCGGTTATATTCAAACATCACGTTATGTTTGTGTACCACCTATGCTGGGCTCTGTCCTGAGGACCATCTTGGTACCCTCAAACCAACTCTCGATATCTCGCCTTGTTTGAAAAAAATAACACTTTCAAAATACTTGCTTTGAACTGCATTAATTAACTTATGCTTTCTTTACTAGGCACTGCCTGTTGGCCTTGTCGTCAAAGAAAAGTCAAGTGCGACAATAAGCAGCCCTGCGAAAACTGCGAAAAGCGTGACCACCCGAAGCTTTGTAGTTATAAACCTAACCCTCGATCAAATACTGCCAAGTCCTCTGCTTCAGTTGATGGTACCATCAACCGGAAACGCGGCCACTCCCCCGACGACGCTCATGAACACAAGGCCGAAAAGAGACAGGGCAGCTGGCCTCGTTCAATAGGTACTACTTTGAATCCTCTGTGTCCCTCTACTGGCGACACCTTCTCCAAGAATAACCAAGAGTTGTCTAACCACTCAACCGTTCCAGGAGTCGATGAGTACGAGGTGTCGGACGAGGCCCGTTATCTCGGTCAAAATAGTATTCCTGAGCTTTTGCGTGAACAAGAACAGTCCCCCAAGGACGAGGACAATAGAAACGACATTCGTTACGAAATGCGTCCGATTTTGGGTCTTGATACCTCTGCGCCTTTCCCACTAATGTCTGCGGCGCATATTGATCGTCTTGCCCAAGATATCCTTGCCGAACTTCCCTCTGACCGAGAAGTTATGAAGTATAACCTCCAGATTCTCTCCCATGTGCTGCTATTGGGAATTTCCCAGCACGTACCCTGGCCTCTTCCACTAACAACCAAACAGGCTTTTCCGTACGTATCGTGAGATCTGCCAGCCCTTCTGGGGCTTCGTTATCGATGTAGGCGATCTTGAGAACCGTCTCATGGTGTATCTCGAGGAGCGCGCACGCAATGGAAAGAGCGCTACCCGCACCTCAAAACCTGTTTCCGCTTCGTGGTTGGCTATATTGTTCGCCGTCTTGGCTGTCGGATCACAATACCATGACTCGCCTTATCATGTTAGAACTCAGGATTCGCAAAAGTATCTTCAGACATCTTTCCATTTCTTACGTATTGGAAACTTTTTACTCAGACCCACATTTGATGCCATCCAAGCTCTTCTCCTTACGAGCTTTGTTCTACTCAACGACATGAAGGCGGAAGCTTCCTGGGGTCTATTGGGTCTCACTTGCCGTCTGGCGCAGTCTCTCGGTATTCACCGCCAAACTATGGCCCCTGAAGTTGCTGCTTCCATGCCCCTGGAGCCGAATTCTCGTGAGATGATCAGACGCAAGCTTTGGTGGACCTGTGTTTGGCATGACAGTTTGACGTCTTTATCTTTTGATCGTCCGCCTATGACGAATATGCCTTGCTGCCCCATTCCTGTCCTCGCTGGACAGCCGAACAATAACTGGAATTATCTGGAGGGTCTGTATCATCTGATTCAGATCATCCGTGATCGTTTGAACCCGGAAGTTGCGGCTAATTCCACTTACCACTCTATCCTTGCTGATTGCCATAAATTGGAAGAACTGCGTAGCCATATGGCTCCCAACATCAGAGACAAGGATAAATGCCGTACTGCCTTGGATCGTCTGCAGCATTATGCGATCCGCCTTCATACGTCGTTCATCATGTCGGTTTTTTGCCGCCCCGCTCTGCGCAGAGAGTGCGATAAGATGGATGCTGAGCAAAAACAGACTCTCGGTACTCGTTGTAAGGAGAGTTTAACCGAAACTGTTCGCATGTTCCTTGCCATGCACCAACTTTCTGTGATTCCCACGCGTAGCTGGGCTTTCACCTATAATGGTCTTTCGTCCGCTCTTCTTCTCGGCATTCTTTGCGATACTAAGTCAGACCCAGAAGTCCGCCAACTTCAAGGTGACTTGATTGCTGCTCTTTCGGCGACTGCGGCTAAGGAACACAATTCGCCTCCCCCTGGGCCTGTCCGCAAGACTGACCGTGATATTGAGCTTTCGGGTCCTTTGTGGCGTGCGCTTACGGCGCTGAGAAATATCTACGACCACGGTTGTATTACCGGTAATAAGCGCGAGTCAGAGTCTGGCTTGTCCGGTAGTGACCGCCGTACCCCAGTGGGGCCTATCGCGTTAGGCCAAGCCCCTCCGAATGGCCTCCTCAACGTTGGAAGACAGATCCAGAATGGCGATCCTAATTCGACATTGACGATGGCTGAAGTTCAGAATGGCAGCATGCCCTCTTCTGCGACTGCCCCCGATTTCTCCGGGTATGAGAATCCCTCCTTCCCCTTTTTGCCTACCCCTCCTACACCCATTCGCCCCCGTAGTGTGCCGACGCTACCTATACCTTTTTCCCCACCTTCGAGTCTTAGCAAAGACTCCGCTAACAAGTATACTCCACCAAATAGCCTACCTTCTACGATGAGTGGTGTGCAAGGTCCTGTCGCGATCGACGGTCTTGCTGGAATAGACCCGAATACCGCTAACATGTCACCGATGGACCTTTACGAGTCTATTTGGTGGGAGTCTCCGGAGCCCTGGAACACGAATATGGACCAGATGCCCTTTGATTTCATGCCACAGCCGCCACCTGGTCAAACTCAACAACAACAGTTCTACTTCTAGTGGACATCTTTCGAGATTTTTGTCTGTTCCGTCAATTAGTCTGCTAAGTTTTTGTTCCCTATCTTTTGGGCTCTTGTACCGTATTCTCTTGCTCTTGTCGAGATGGTTTCTATTGCTTTTCTTTCTTGCTTCTTTTTGAGACCTTCACGTGCTCATCCACTGAGCCGAATGGATTGTCTTCTCTTTCCTTTCCATTTCGGAAGTACGACGGCGGTTATACCCTGGAGTCTTTGTTTTTGCATTCTTTTTTCCCCCTTTCTTTTCAATTCCTCAATTCAGTTGCCATTCATCCTTTCATACGACGACGCTTTGACGTCATTTATTCCCTTTATTTTCTTTTTTATCTTTGCTTTCATATTCTTGCATTTCTTGTTTTGGGCCTTTAGATTTTTTTACTCTGTAAAGAGGGCGGCAAATTTGTTTGACGTTTCACCGTTTTCGTTTTTTTTTTCTCAAAAAATATTCGAAAATTCGTCGTCGAGTCATTTCACAAACCTGGGGCCACACACATCAGTCAGCCTGCCCAGCTATGTCAGCAGTCGCCTCTGGCATTGGTGTACAGAAGATAGTCAAGCAACTCCAGCTATCGTTCAACAAAGTATGCATTTGTTTGATAGGACAGGAGATCTGCGGATCTCGGTCTTATTCTTTGGACCTTGATAAGTTCTTATTCAGCTATCTGGCACTCCACATAGCAAAACTTTCAATTTGCATTTTCATACAAACAACCAGTCTTTCACTTCAATACCCCCCTCCCCCCGCCATCCACTGTTGCGTGTTAAATATATGGTCCAGATTTAGCTGCGTTAATCTCAATGAGATACAGGCTCATCTGTGAGTAATATAACACTCTTTCCCACACTCATCATTGCTTGACCTCAGCATAGAATTGAATGTGTCTGTAGGTGCAATGGTGTGTGGCCGGTTTGAGCTCAAGCTAAGGAACTATAAGCTTGGACAGACCAGGGTGGCTTTGGTCTCTGAGTTCTGCATGACTTCTGTATGGAAGCAGCATGACGAATAGCCGAAGTGGGATAGAATGAGACGTTGGCGTAATGGTGATGCCGAATCGGGAGTGGTTGGAAGCCGAGAGAGGTTCTATATTGCTCAGATTTGGAATTTTTATGGTGAGGGTATTGTTGAAGTGTTTTTGATCTGTTGGATTAATATACCCCGTTTCTTGCTTTCTCTTGCTTCGATGTTGCTGTTAGTTGATTTGGTGGCTGACTGACGGTGGTTGGAGTCTATGTGTAATAGATGAATGGACGTGGTAGATGAATTGGTATAGATTTCATAGTCATAGATTTTGGATTATTTGGTCATAAAAAAAAGCATTGGATTTCAATGCAGGTTACTGGGTGGGGTTTTCTCTTTTTTTGTTGTCTAATGGCTACACTGGTTTGTGTCGTATATAGTCGGGCCGTTTTGTTGAATAGAAGTGATTTTCTGTTTTGGGCCGTTTCCTGTTATTTCTGGTGAATTTCCCAAGGCTTCTTAAACACGTAGTGTAGATCACATGTAGATATCACCATTTGTTGTTGGAGTGGCCCATGGTTTGCATCATTTTTGTGGCAAGTCGTTATTGGCTGGGCGGATTATACTTGTAGGTACCTCTCGCTTCGACAAAAGGCCGAAGCATGCTATAGGGAGAAAAAAAGAAGTTTAAAAAAACTTGCCTGCCAAGAATCAATGTTGCAATCGTAAATGGGTTGGGGTTTTTAAATTTGCAGTGGTGGATTAACCGTGGACCGAACCAAAGGGCGGACGGGACTTTGTCGTGTCGTCGTGCGTCACTCAAATTTGCTATCTTTGGGGACTGGGAATGGGTAACTTGAAAGGAAATGCATCTCCATGTTCACATCTGCAATGCCAGAAAGGGGCAGATATCGGATATATTTATATATTTGCAAAGCCGAATGAAGGTGAAAGTGGATAAACAGCCTGGTGGTGGTGAATATAGGCGGTGGTTGTGATTGGTGATTAGTGAATTGGCTGGGGTGGCGAGTCATGCGGGGTGATTGATGATGGGTTAAGGGGTGTTTAATTGTTTAACTAATGGGGTAAATGATTGGAATTTGCATAGGAGGGGTATGATATATATGTAGATGTATGAATCTACTTGTGGATATAAGATCACTCAGGTGTCATAAAGTGATGTATAGCTGCATGGTAGTATTGGTAGTGCTGAGTTTGTGGGTTTGGCAGGTGAAAATGGGTAGGTCATGTGACTAGCTTTCTAGTTGGAGAACAAGACAGTATCAAGAAATAAGACATTGAGCATACAGCTTAATGGCATGCGAATGACTGAGTGCCTCTTTTGTCAAGGACACTGAGATTGCCGTTGATGATTATAGATGAACATTGACTGAATGACCGGAAGCTTCATAATTGTTGATCTGTGTGGGATAGGCGGTTGAGATGTTGACAAGGTGGGTTTGATTCGAAAAAAAAAGTCTAACGGTTATTTCCTATAGCATCCATTGAATCTAGATCAGTGACTTTGCACTCACTGCTATCTAGATACCCATAAAATACGACTTTACTCTTGATTACTTATATCTTTATCTTATTTATGCGGTATCCTTTTACGCATACTTTTACATGTGCTGACTAAGCGAGTGTTGTTGCGCACATACATAGATGCTCTCAGACCATAGTGCCCCCTCATGTTTGCACTTGCATATGGAAAGATAATGTGTTTGAGGAATGTCAAGTTTAAAAATCCCCTCTTGTGGCATCGGATGCTAAGAAGTGATCGGCTACATGGACAAGAAGGATTAGACGCATATTTGGCTGTGAGCGGAAGTACATTGGGGGCAAGATGAACAGGCGATAGCTGGTGATGGTAGATATATTGAGAAAGAGATCAATTGGAGTAAACAATTATGTATCTAGAACTGGAATGGTGTGAGCGAGAGCGGTGAACAAGTTTAGTCTAAGGGCAGAGGACGAGGCTGTGAAGCTGGGCTGGAATGTCAGGGGAGGTTTATTTCCATGAATATGTTCAATATTTTCATGCAAAGAGACAATCAGGAGCTCATTGACTGAGTGGCTGACCGACCGATTGATAGCACAATGACTCCTGTCCGGATACAAGAGGAAGAAGACGAGAAGCTTTCCCTTTTGTTACAGTAGCATGTTACAATGTAGGGCATCAGCCGGGGTATACATATATATCTTCACACCCTCGGAACCGCAGAACCGCCGAATTACACATACACATATACGAATGTTCACTATGAGTGTCCTCATTTGTTCAGGAATCAATTAGTGATTGTGTGGGATTGCAGATATGCAACACACGGATTCTTCCCAACCCCATTCCTCATTAGCGCAAAGACACAGAAAAAAAAGAAAGCAAGGGTCTCATCGTTTTCCTTATTCATCCCATCCATTGGTTCCTAAGCAAAAAATAAACAACAATGGCATGTCGATATTTCCTAGATGGTCAGAATAGGAGATATTGAAATTGCGGGATGCAAAGTGTCGACGTAGGGAAAATTGGGAACAGGAACCAGGGGGGTAAATGCGCTTAGACATGCATAGATGTCAGGGAAGCTTTGGACTTTGGGTGGAGTTGTATAGGGTTGTGTAGGGTGGGTAGGGTTAATGTCAAGTTGGAGTGGTCTACAGGTATCCTGAAAATGAAGATTCGTATACAATTTGAAATGAGGAACTGGCATTTCGTTTAAAGGGAAGGGTCAGGGTGGCCTTACCTGGCAGTGAGGACGGGATATGTTGCATAACCTCTCAAGATTATGAGGATCTGACCCTTTGTCCTCAGGCAAAGTGAATAGGCGAAAGTGATGTTTGCTCTGGGATGACAGAGTTTGGGAGTGGAGTATGGGTAAGGAAAAGAGGAATTTTACATACATGTGTAGATATGTCGTGGAACTAGGAGGAGTGGATCTTACTAATGTCTATATTCAGCAGTGCTTGAGACTACAGAACAAGCAATTAGTACTACCGAGCTACATGTAGTAGTCAACACGAGAACGCTAATCGGGCTGATATCTAATCTCTCGTTAGTGTCATCTCAATATAGTTGCGGAAGCATATCTTTCAGATCTGCCAGTGCACTCAAAATAAGCAATCACCATGAGCTCTATTGGGGACTTATTAAGAGTGGCAAAGATTTACATCTATATTGAATGCAAGAAAGTTGTCAGACAGATCTGATACTGCTTAAATGATTCTAAATGATTTCAGAAAGAATATAAGTCAAGAATATATGACCTGTCATTGTCAATCTACCAGATGTCTTTGTATCCACCTCTCTAATTTATCTTAAAAACAATGAGAAGTCAATCAAAACTTTTGCAAATTCAACTTCATCAAACCCATATATACCACTCTGTTCACTCTTTGTCCCCTTCAAATCAACTTTGCCCATCATCCTCATCACCCAAGGCCTCCAGAATTGTAGTCTTTTTTTTTTAAAAAAAAAAAAAAAACTCAATATAGCATCCAATCACGACGGATAACAACCAATGAATTATAAGACATGTGGTCACTATAAAACTTGAAACTCCGCAGGCGGAGCTCGGACGTTGCAGGCCAACAACCTTGTCCGTATGACAGCGGAACAGAGGGCGGGATCCTAGCGGGGCATTTCCGTCTGTCTACATGGGCGGGGGTGAGGCAGATCTTTCTTTCTGATGTATTGTAGAAAAAAAGAAGATGTAAAGATTTGAGCACTATTGTCTATAAAGGATACATATGTAGATGGTTTGTATTTGTACAAGTCTTAGTATTGACAGTTGCAACAACATGTGATGGGTCATCGAAATATAAAGATGCTAAATCTGGTCGCCGTCAGGGCAAGTCCACCTAGGAAAGGCCTTTCTCACTGCGCCTTTCCAGCCCCGTAATGCTTTCACTCAAAAGTACTTGACACATGATTACAACGACGATGCACGCCATGTCTTTCAGATTGGCTATTGCTATTTGCTAGAATGTGTCTTCTTTCTTACTTACCTTTATATTCTTATTTTATTTTACTGCTGATTATTTTTGCTCTTTGGCCTTGTTCATAACTACAGCAGCATTTCCGAGAGCTATGAACGGGTTAAGACGGAGTGTATGGATAAAGTGAATAAGATTATGAAGTAGTTTCGGAGGGTGAATAAGCAGTATCAGGACAAGGACTGGGATCTTGTGAGCAAAGAAAACGCCATCAAACCTACCAAAAAAGTTACTAACTGTTTTCCTTTACAGAACCAAGATCTCTACATGCACACCGGCAACATCGGCAACACCCTCAACTCCACCACCTTCGATATCTCAGCCTCCACTTCCCCTAGATCTTCCCCTCGCCCACCTTTCTAGTTACCCGAAAAATTCAAACAGGGCCACCTCGGCAACTGCTAGGCCATTGGCGCCTTCTCGGCTCTCGCGGCACTCCCGATGCTATCCGTCGGCCGTGCGTGGCAGGGGATGGAAAGGTTGGGGTCTACGGGTTTGTGTTTTACCGTGATGGCGGGTGGGTGGATTTGGTGCGTGGTTGATGACTTTTTGTTTCTTAAGAATCCGGTGTGGGATGTGCCGTCAGTGCAGATGGTGGTGTTATTAAAGATGGACAAGGCCCTGGAAGACTTCACCGGCAGTGTGACCTCCACGATATTCACGACCGACATCCTGGACCCGGATGCCTTTTGGGAGAACAAGTTGTCCAAGGTCAATGACGAGTTCCTGTTTGGCTGTGCCACGGGTTTCACTGAGGGAGATAGATACGGCGAGCATAATGGAATTCGAGAAGGCTACGTGTATACGGTGCTCCGCACGCACGTGCTTAGGACTGGTGAGCATCTGGTCAAGCTGCGGATCCCGTGAGGGATCCTGCGAGAAGGCTTTTGGATGGGCCGTGGTCGGACGGTTTATGGAGTGGATGACGGAGGTGAAACAGGAACTTGGGCATAGCTTTGGCCTAGACTCGGCGTTCTGGGTCGAGTACGAGGACTTGCTAAGGAAGATGCAGCATATTGACTGAACAAGGCTGTTTCGAGAAGCGGAGTGGCGGTGTGTGGAGCGGTGGGGCAGCTTCGATGTGCACTGGAAGGCGGAGTACCGGGTAATGTTCCGGTTCACGGTAGCGAAGAAGGGGTCGGTAGTTGCGGCGTTGTCATAGTTGGATAAACGATATTTCCAGGAGCTCACGGGGCAGTTTTCGTTCCAGTTGAACTTTCAGGTGCATAGGGCCGGAGCATTGGCGTCGGTAGAGATCCCGGAGCTGGCTGAGGGTGAATATACTGTGTAGATCAAAGTGATTGGCCTCCGTAATACGGACTTACCCATTGTAGAAAAGTCCTCAAAAAGCAAACGGCCCCCCGTGGAGCAGACTTCAAGCTCTAGCAGGTCGGTCTTGCCCACGATTTGGCACATGCCCGGGCGTTTCCGTACATGATTGAGGTGGAGAAGATAAGGAAGAAAGGGGCGAGGGCTTAGCCTTGAGGAAGGAAAGATGGAGGGAGAGAAAGAAAAGGAGAAAGAGGAAAAGAAGGAAAAAGAGGGCAAAACGGGGGAAAGGGATGAGAGAGAAGTGACTGAGAAGAAGGAAGATGTCCAGGCGAAGCCTAATGAATCACTGGACAATTCTACCCAGATGACTCCAGAGACTCCTTCCGATGATACTGTCAAGTCCACAACCGACCCTCTAGAGACAACCCCTGACAAACCTTCTACCCAGGATCCCGAGAAATCCTCTCCTGAAACTTCCCCAAGCCCACCCCCCCCCTCCACTCAAGACAAATCCACCTCTTCCTGCTGACCTCTTCCTGCCCCCGCAAACCCCCCTCTACCCCCCGCCCAAATACAAGCTCCCCCTCTCCAACGAGATCTCCTCCAACGACTTTACGCCAAAGCCGCGGGAGTCTTTTGACTACCAGAAGCTGTGGGCGTCGGTTAATGACCCGGAGACGCTGGAGAGTGCGATGGAGCCGTGGAATGTGGTGTATGTGTGTGGTGGGGTTGAGAATTTATTCCAAGGATGAGGGGTGAAGTTAGCGGTTTTGAAGACAGATGAGGATAAGAAGGATGAGGAGAAAGATGAAGACAGGGACGACAAGAAAGAGGAGAAAGAGGTTAATAGCAAGAAGAAAGCTGGTGGAGACGATGACAGTGGGGGTGACGGCAATGATGAGAGTATCGAGCCGGCGGAGAAGGATGCGCCGGAGGGTTCAAAGGGGCAGAGCGATAGTGAGTCACAAACGCAGAAGACGGTCTCTGAGTTTAAGTTAATGGGGAGTTCCCTCGAAGGGTCTTGCGGTGCTGGTCGCCAAGACTGAGTAGGGTCTGGTGTAGTTTATTGTTGGATAATCCGCATAGCTTTTAGATGTCAACTTTTTGATTTGTCCATTAATCTATCTCTATTTTTCCGATACCATATGTCCTAACCCTAGACGCTCTGCGTAGTCGCGGTACTCACCAGCTTATTAGGCAACTGCCCTGCTTCCCCAATCAGATTCTCCTCCGTCTCATCGCCATCGCCCTCGACATTCCCATCCCTAACATGCTCCGGCATACCCCTCTCAACCCTGCGCCTCCATGGCCCGTAAACCAGCATACTGCCAAGGCCCACGACCAAGAAGAGCCCGCAGATGCTGCCGCCGACAATGTCAAAGTGGTCGCTTAGCCGTGAGAGCCCGTCCCAGAAGGGGCCTGAGGGCTCGGCGGTGTTCTGGACGAGGTTGAGGATTTGGATGGTACCGATAAAGAGAGCGACGACGACGGTGATGGCGGTGAGGACGATGCTGTAGTAGAGGATGGCGACACGATCGCGGGAGAAGGATTTGTTGGTGTAGAGGGCCATCATGAGAGCTCCATCAGTGGTATCGAGCATGCACATGCCGCCTGGAGTGGTTGTGTTAGTCATCGGATATATCATATATATGTCGTCATGTGATGTGCGTCAACTTACTGGTGAAAAGAATCGGAAATATGAGGATCAACCACAGGCTGGTCCCTTGCATTCCCTGGATACTCGCGATCCCGAGCATGGCAATCTCGGAGCTGGTGTCAAAGCCGAGGCCAAAGAGAACGCCGAGCGGGTACATTTTCCAGGGCCGATCGACAAACACAAAGACCCTGCGAAACACATTGGCCATGAAACCCGGACCGTCCAACTGCAACTCTCTCGCCGCGGCATCCCCATCGACAAACCTCGCCTCCGTGCCCATCCGGCCATCCCGTCGTTCCTTGAAGATCCCCCGAAGACTAGTCACAAGTTTATACAGAACCCACATGTTTCCAGCGCACAAGATAAGTAAGAAAACAGCAGAAATGGACGTCCCGATGATATTTCCCACGCGCGTGAAATCCTCAAAGCGATCCCGCAGCGCCCCGGATGTCGCCGCCACGACAATACACGTAACAATCACAATCGTCGAATGTCCCAACGAGAAAAACGTCCCCACGGTCACCGGTTGCTGCCCCGCGGCAATCAGGCGGCGCGTCGTCAGGTCGATAGCGGAGATATGGTCGGCGTCAAGAGCGTGGCGGAGGCCGAGGGAGTAGGAGAGGGCAGCGGTGCCGATGAGTTTGGGGTGGATGTGCAGAGGGTAGGCGACGGCGGCCCAGACGAGGAGGTTAACGAGGATAAGGAGGGCGATGATGCGGAGGGAAGAGAGGGGGAGGCTGTGGAAGCGGGTAGTGGTGGAGGTCCAGGGGAGGAGGAGTTTGAGGGAGGAAGCCGTGAGGCCGAAGGGAGGAGGCATTTTAGGGGGGTCTTAGGGGGTGGTTCCGTTATCGATAGCAGGCTGGACGGGAGATGGCGAGGTAAGACGGATGAACAAAGAACAATGATGCCAAATCCTCACAATGAGCCCGTGTAACCACAAATGCAGCACCGCCGCCTAAAGGAAAATAAAAGCAAATAAAAAATAAATAAAAAATGCTACAATCTTGTAACTGGAAATGGTTATTGAGATACTAATCTATACATATACTTATACACAGAAAGTGTATCTTCTAAAAAAATCTTCTTTCGCTCTTGCTGTTGTCAGGTGGCCGTTTCTGTGCCAAGACAATGAATCAGTGGATCCTCTGCCATTCCTTTGGCCGGCGGCTCACTCGACGACATTGTTCACTAACACGCCGTGAGGCCAGGATATTATCGTGTGGCTATGTGGAAGTATCTATTCTCTGGTGTTCTTATGGAGGGTTGGCTGCGATAAGCTATGGCTAGGCCCTTTTAGACACTCGCCATCGCCGCCACCGCCACCGCCACCGCCACCGCCACCGCCAAAAAGCTTATCTTTTACAAGAATCCCAAAGGCTATCAGCCGCTAAGCCGCCATTACTCGATTATTACTCGATCCCATTATAAAGTCTTTCTCCCCACTTCATTCTGCGGGCTCGCGTTAAGCAGAGGACCCACATCATGTCATACGCCAATCCTTGTCCTGTACACCTTGGGTACAGTTAACCCCGCCATCAGCCGACCGCATCTTGCTCCTAAGCGCTTCTAAACGAACATTCACCGAGAGCATGTATCTACAAAAGATCATAGCGTTCTATTAACGACAAAAGATCACATAGGTTGGCGTGCGCTGGAGAGTACTAGGTGCATGGCAAAGTGAAAGGTAACTTGTAAAAATCACCAAAAATGAGCCCATGTCAGTCAAAGTAGAGACCTACAAAATGATGAATATATATATACACTCATAAGATATAATTAGTACCGCTGTATTTCTCTGGGGTTGTAGATTATTACGCTATTTTTCGTATCTTATTGTCTTTACTGGATCTTGAATTATAACCATTTGAAAACATAGCATTTTTAGCCTATGATATCATTTTTCTTGCTTGTGCCAAGGCTTCAAATCTTGAAAGAATTGAAGCCCAAAACTGCCACCTTCAACTTTTTTTTTATAAATTAAAGCAATGTAGATATGGCAAAATAGTAACCATATTTGATTTCCTCATTTTAATTTCTTTATCAGATATATTTTTATTAATTTGTTTCTCTAAAGTATTTTTGTTGATGATATTAAACATATTTTACATATTTGTGAAGAATAATTGGAATATTGATATCTCAATCTATTTCAATTTCATAATATATAGGGTTATAAACCCTACATGTATAGGGAATTACAGGGCAGGACAAATATACAGAAGGGTAAGTCCACTATAATTCAAAAATTACCAGTGCACTGTTTAGTGTGTGTAACCAAGAACAGGGGTGATTTTTGCTGGTTTTTACAAGTACCTTTCGTTTTGCTGTGCATCACATGGTAGATTTTGCCATGCACCTAGTAATTCTCAGCAGCCAAGATTGTAAGATGGGAGTTTTAAGTTTGGGGTAATAGACGCAATTTCAATAACTGAGTTTATTCAGGCACAAGTAGGATAGAAATCTAGTGTAAAAAAAGAAGAGAGAATACGTTCCTCTTCCTCCATCTTTAGACATCCATTCATCAGCTGGTCACAACAACATCCTTATCCATCAATCAGAGCCCTCTATTTGTCCCATGGCAATTTCATCTTCCAAGTCAATTTTCCGTTCCTTCCGCCACGGTGGGGGATAATATCGGATTAAACTTTACAAGGCACACACAAAAAAGGAAATTTTCATGGAGACAGTTTTTTGTTGCAAAATAATATTGTCTTATTTTTTATATTATAAATTATTGCACTCAAGATTACCATTCACTCCGATACTTTATAGTCACGCCAAATAAAAGTAGAGCTTAAACGAACGACACGCCAAACCAAGGCCACAAAGGAAAACAAAGCAAATCTAAAATGAAAGTCAAGAACAATAATTCAACCAAGATACTTCACCATGCAACTTATCTCATGCTAACTCACCCATCTAAGGCCCGTTAATCAGCGATAGAGAGTTAGTAAGACCATCAGGGATATCACCTGCGTTCTTCGCAGCCTGAGTGATAATCGCCAAGTACCCAGAAATAACCGTCAAGACAGTTTTGATCACTGAAAGCAGACCTGCAAGACCGTAATCAGTCAGAGGCTGCAGCAACTGCGGGATGATGAGCTTGCTGAGCTTCTGAAGACCAATATACACATTGTCTAGAGTCTTATACAGCTTGCTCAGGTTAGACGAGGTAAGGACATCGGTCGCACTAGCCAGGATCTCGTGAAGGATGCCAACGGCATTTTTGAGTTCCTCAAGCTCACCAGCCAGAGCCTTAAAAGGGGTATCAAAGGGATTGGGCAGCATGGAAGCGGACAGCATGACAATGATCTTGAGACCGGTGATGTCAAAGTCGAGGACATCGGTCAGTTTAGAGAGAGTCAGGATGTCAATGGGGTTGGTTGAGTTGCCCGGGAAATTACCGACGCCGAGGCCACCGAGGGTGTCAGTGATGGGGCCGATATCAGTGAGGTTGTTCAAGGAACAAATGCCGGGGAGGTCAGATAGGATGTTGGCGGCGGAGGAACCCATGACGTTGGTGACAGAATTGGAGACCTGCACGTTCAAGTTGACGGGGAGGGGGGACGAGCTGCCCTTGAGGATGCCGCCGGTGATACCGTTGGTGACGGAGTTGAGAAGGCCGGAGGCACCACCAGAACCACCACCGAGGCTGCCAGTAAGACCACCGACGCTGGGGACTGAGCCAACCTGGAAGAAACCGCCAATGAGATCAGTGATGTTACCAAAGACGTTAAGTTGACAGCTCTTGAGGCCACCATTAGTCAGCTGCTTGGGATCCAACGCGTTGAGAAGATCCTCAATGATGGGGAGGACCAGGTTGACGACACCATTGAGGGGGATGTTCTTCAGCAGCGGGACCTTGTCCCGGATGGTCATGATAAGCCCGACAATGATGGAACCAATGTCGGGAATCTAAGACGAGATGGAATTGGCCTTATCCAGGACATCCTGCGGCAGCGTAATACCGGCAGCTGCCGTCAGATTTTGGACCGACGAGGTGTCAAAAGCGCGACGGTGAACGGCGGCTCGCTCG
The DNA here is from genome assembly GCA_002778035.1 of Ambrosiella xylebori. Taxonomy (NCBI): domain Eukaryota; kingdom Fungi; phylum Ascomycota; class Sordariomycetes; order Microascales; family Ceratocystidaceae; genus Ambrosiella; species Ambrosiella xylebori. Next base: position 2,859,878 of record PCDO01000001.1, read on the forward strand.
ACCATCTCGCTGGCGAGGGACAAGGCATTAGGGGTGTCCGGGGAAGTCAGGGGCTCGTAGGTGTGGCCGGAGATATTGGGGAAGATGTTGCCGACGAGGTTGAGGGTGGGATTTTCGTGGCGGGTGATAGTGGTGGAAGGGGCCGCGAGGGAGAAGGTGGCGAAGACGGCGACGGCGGGGTTGAAGCGCATTTTGAAGGAGGGATTAGAAAGTAAGGGTTAAAAAGAAAAGAAAAAAAAAAAGGTAAAAGGTTATAAAAGAGTTGGTGATTAACTTTGGAGTTGAAAAGTGAATAAGAGGGCTGACGAAGCGAAGAAACAAAAACGATTTAAGAAGAAGTGAAGTTGAAAGTGGATGAATGGTGAGTGAGTGTGATAAGGAAAGAAGAGAATCAGATGAGGGAAAGTCGGGAAATGGCCAAGATACTTATACTTGATTTCGAGTCATGAACAATACTATTACTCTTGTTCGACGACATGCTGAAGCCGGTCAATGTCTCACCGAGCACCGGGAATGTTCACGCTGGGGAATCCGCTAACAGATACAGTAGCTGGTTGATGATGCCCCCTCGCATATCCCCGCATATTCTAGGCGGCGTCCTGCCGTACGCTACGTAAGTGGTGCGGAAGATCTCTTTCCGTTGCCGGAGACACCAGTAAATCTATTTCCATTGATGATGGTTGATAGTGGATCTCAGGTGTCGGTGGTGGTTCCGGGGCTGATCAAGCATTCTAGAAGCAAAACATAAAAAGTTAATCTACCGAATTACATTGTTACATGCATGTCAATCATCAGTAGGGAATGTGGAATGCCGATGCGTTTGTCGGGGTTAGAGGATGATGGGAAACATGGGATGTGTGTGGAGATAATGACAATTGGGAAGTGATGGGATAGGAGGCTAGGTGGCATGGAGCAAGGGAGAAGGGTGGTAAGTAGTGGACGATATGTAGATAGCTGGGGTTTCTGTGATGATTTCTGAGAATATCCGTGAATAAGCAGGTGGCCGAAAACTCACGGAAAGTCAGTCGAAAATTCTCACTCACTATGCTGACTATCTGTTTTCATCCTATATAGTAATTCTTAGTATTCTTCCTTATGCTACAGCGAGATGTTGAAATTCTTAGGATCATTTTGCTAATATCTCCTCTCTCACGTCCCCAAATGTCACCGCAAAGGGTTATACAACCTTCTCAATTTCTATCTAAAAGGTCTGTTACTAGTCGTTTCTAGCAACATTTGTTACTCTGTAGCTGTCTGTGGCCAAGCTATGGTCTCATCATTATGGATCTTTTGTCTTGTCACGTATTTTAGGTTTTGACGCTAGTAATATTTCCGGATAATCAACAACGGTTGTTTTTTTTTCTTTTCTTGGAGGTTATTGATGCATTAATCCAGGTCATGTTGGGTAAACCATGCCCTCACAACATGTCCAAAAGTCTCCTTGTATCTACATACCCAGTACCACAGTAAACCAAAACTATCAACATACTTTCCTACTTTGTCGTCATTATCACCGAAATTCACAACTCTTGAGCACCGCTAATCCCACCTGACGGTGAGATTGCATCCACTAGTTCATACACAAAGTTTCCCCCTCCCTATCGCTCCCTTATACAAAATTCGTACCCATACACCTCTACTTCCATTCACCATCACCACTCCGTAAATTCGAGACATTCATGTGACCAGGTGGATATACTGTTACATACAAGAGCCTAAGGGATATTAGGCGGGCTGGTCGACATACATGAATATTCCCGTAGTGAGTGGTTCGGTGGGTATTCCTTGGGCATATTGAGTTATCCGTACTTTGCAAAACTGATAAAGATGTGACGTCGAATGACATACGCAAAAAATATGGAGTGAGTGGGTCTCCGGCCTCCGGAAATGTGGGGCCATGCCCGAGGTTGCACAAATACTAAAGCCCTAACCCTAAAAGTTATTACCTCGTAGTCTTATATCGCATTCATATTATAGAGTCAATTTAACTGAAAGTCAGCTATTGAATTATCACTTTTTATGAACTCGCTAAAAGTATCACACTTCTTTAACCTTTATGCGTCCTTTCACTTTCCTGAAAGCTTAGCACCCACCTTCTTTGTCCCCATTACCTGAATAGGAAACGTCCTTTATCGAATCTTCAACTCCCTTCTTTGTCTCTCCTTATGCCCTCTTGACAAAAAAATGCACCCACCACAACCCACTTCTTTGTTTCCCTTCACCACGTCTCACATTTATCCTCCTCTTCCCTCCTCATGTTCTTTGAACATCCCCCAAACATGAAAGAAAACGAAACATCATGATGCTTCATCATCTGCATTCACATAAAATATCCGCCATGCCGCCGACAACACACACACCTCTGATCTTCTTCTCCCTACCACGATTTTCATAACCCCAGCGGTAATAGTAACAATCAACAAACAAAAACAACAACTTCCATCATCATCTGTGTTTTCTTCTCTCAAGTCCGCCTGTGGTCCGACTTGCCCCTAGCTCTAATTATCAAACCCCTCTATCTCTATCCCTCCTCTAAACTAACCATCTTAGTTCTACTCCACCACTGCCAACATGTGCTACGAGACTCATCGCTTCTATTGCGACTGTCGCGAAAAAGACCGCTCAGTCAAATGCACCCGCAACGTGGTCGCCCGCATGCTCAACGGCAACTGTGGCAAACAGCGCAACTTCATTAAAATCCCCACCACTTGCGGCCGCCTCAGCTGCGAAGTCGTCTACCCCGAAGTCCCCAAGCGCTCCAAGGCCGTAAACATAACTCCTATGTCCCCCACTACCCCCGTCACCCACGAGGAATGGCGCGAACACCGCCGCACCATGCGTGCAGAGAAAGAACGGGCCCGTCACCGGGAGGCTGAGCGTGCCACTCGCCACCGCGGAGAATCCTCCCGCCGTCACCGTAACGAATCTCGTCATCGTGGTGAATCCCGTCACCAATCATCCCGCCGCGATGAATCCCCCATCCACCTCCACCATCACTACTCTGCCCCCGATGCTGACAATTTGACCGATGACCTTAACGAGGCCCTCGCCGCCTACAACTACCAGCACTATACCGAAACTGACTACAAGCCCATCCCCAATTACCGCCACTCGGCCGTGCCCGCCCCGCTGGCCAATGTCGGCAACCGCAGAAACCCCCCGCCGGCCAAATTCCCGTACTTTAACCCCGAGGCTCCTATCCGCTCGAGCTCGAAGCGCAAGTCGCAGGTTCCGCCGTCGGCGTCGAGGTCGCACAGGATCGCCGAGGAGCACCGCGGCCGGGATAACAGCTCGCTCCGGGAGCGTGACTCCTCTAGGCACCGAAGCTCCTCCAGACGCCGGGACTCGTCTAGAAGCCACCGTGACTCGCCGAGATCCCGCGGTGAGTCGTCATCGCGCCACCACGAGAGCCGGAATTGCCGCGAGCTTGAGCGGAGCAACAGCAAGAAGGGCAAGGGCAGGAGCCGCCTGAGCCAGATTCGCAATGTCTTTGGCCATGTGTCGGACCCGAATAAGTCATCGGATGTGTCGTTTGGTTGCGTTGATAGTAACAGAATTGCGGGGGGGTATGAGGCGGAGCCGAGATTGTACCGCGGTAACTCCCGCAGAGAGCCGACCAGATATGTTAATGGGACTGAAGATGTGGTCTACGAGCCGCAGGGCGGTATGAGCTATCCCGTTTGGATCTAATTTTCATTAGTTCTTGATCCCGATGTTTTCCTATGATTTGGTTTTTATTTTTCGTTTTGTTTCGTTTTTTTACTTTATTTTCCTTTGTTTTGGTCTCCTTACCCTCCTTACGAACAATGATGACTCTGCGGCTCACTGAAACAAGATATCGCCCTTTGGTTAGGAACATATCAACTAACGTTTACAGATTTGAACCCGGGCTCCCAGCAGACGACCGGTGACAAGGCTACGAGGCCTAAAAGTCGCCAACGACGGTCTTCGCATCATTTTCTGGCTTGTGCCGGCTGCGTTCATGGACGGCCTTTTGATCAGATGATGGCATTCCGTGTTTGAGAGTGCTGGATACTTTCAGGTTAGCAACGCTTTTTTTTGTTTTATCCAGTTTGTTTTGATCCTTGTTGCTTTTTGCTTTGTTTTCCACTTACGATTCTTAGACTTGCTATTCTTTGTTTTGGCTTTGGTTTTTCTCGATAGACTAGGCAGATACTAGATGATAGATCCCTAGACGATTAGATTCGGAGTCTCTCGACTTACTTACGCTTTACGACTTATGATTTCGTTGTTACCCACCCCTAAATACACCCATTAGAAAAAGAACAGTTTCACTGTTTAGAAAACATATAAAAAATATATACTGTCTTTGTTTTTGGCATCTCTCGTATCCCAATTTGCTGATAATGATATGTGACTAATGATGTATATATAAATGTTATGTGAATGCAATATACAGAGCGGTTAGGGATATCTTCAAACGAAATATAACACATGACAATCAGTCTCGGCAGACTGCAGATTAGACAACAAGATCTTTTGGTAAGCCAACCCTCAGACAACTGGAAAAAACCATTATAGATCACTCACAATGGTCTTGACAGCACCATGCCGGATATACCACCTCGTCTTTACTCCTTCTTCTTCTCCGCTTCACTTTTGATCTTGGCCAACTCCTTCTCAACAGCCCTCTTCACCCGTCCCTGCAACTCAGATCTGTACCCCAATGCAAACAACACCTTGAACCAAACGAACAACGGCGCCACGAACACCGCTTGCACAACGTGAGAGATCTTCTCGTGAATGTGCTTCTCAAACGCCGCGTTGCCAACCAACTGTAGTGACCAGCCAATCGCCAGTACGCCCATGGCCACTTTGTTGGCACCCTCGGGGTCCACGGCGTGGGCAGCGCTGACGCAGGAGGATCCGTAGATGCAGAGGGCAGCCATGAGGAAGCCGGCGACAGGCTCGAGCAAGATGTAAAGGGTACCGAGGGTTATGGCGGCAATGGTGCTGAGGCTGAGCTCAAAGGAAGAAGAAATTGCAGTGGGAAGGGGAATGAGGGGCCCACTGTTGGAGAGGAGGGTGAAAAAGGCAAAGAGGGTGAGGGGTACAGTGCACATGTGGATGGCCAGGTTAACCGGATGGCTGTGGTAGGTGCCGTACTGAGAAGAAGTTAGTTTCCTGGTGGTGGGGTGAGATGAAATGGGATGAGATGAGGGTTAATCACTTACAAAGACGAGGTGTTTCTCCAGAGACATGGGCATGATGAGCGACTTGGTGCCAACGCGGAGGATGCAGTTGTGGTAATAGATAGGGATAAAGTGTCAATTGATGGAATTCTGGACCACAGATAAATGGGCAACTTTAGTCCTTTGCACTGTCGGACTGGAAGGCTGACAAACGGGTAGCAAATTACACCGGAAAAGGTCTAGAAAAGAAAAGAAACTCTAAAAATTAAATAAAAAATAAAATAAAATAAAACAACGTTGTCAAAGAGTAAAATCCTTTTAGTAAAGAAAAACCTCGAGGCTAAATTGACTGGTCCGGGGAACCGTGCCTCACTAAGTCAGGAAGATAGGTTCTTAAGTTTTAATGGATAAAATTTGCAGTGACGATCACGGATGGAATGGGCGGGTGGGTAGGGTGGGTGAGACTATTCCAGGAATGTCGGTATAGAATTTACGCGAAGATTCTCTGTGAGGGCTTTTTAGAGGGGTATGGAGTGAATGTGGAGTTGTTAAGACAGACGGATAAATTTTTGGTGGTGGAAAGCTTGACTTGGGTTTGGGGGGAGGGGGGGGGTAGAAAGAATGGAGGGGTTGGGTTGGGTGATAAAGGGGTTTGTGGATGCGATGAGAGATGATGGTGATGGTGATTGATGAAAGTTGAGGGAACGCAGGCTAGTGGACAATGAAGTCAAGATGTGAGGTTGCGGTGGAGTTAATAAAAATGTGGTTACATACAACGACATTAATGGCCATTATTAGAGAAAAGAAAGATTTTTTACTTCTTCCAAATGTAGAAGTCAAGGGTTTTAAAGACACATGAGTTTCTCGATTTGGAAACCCTCAAATAATTCACAGATAATTCAGGTTTAAATATTTAAGTATTCACATGTACGTCACGTCAAAGTTCGAGATTGAGACGTTAGCGTGCGATTTGAGCAGCTGTAGATCATCGTAAATGGGTAATTCTACAACTTATAAATCCTCTTGTCCATCTTCTCACATATCAACTCCACCTCGGGTAACTTTTCACACATAAAGTGTTTATATTGTTTATATCTGCAAGTCTTTCTCCAGCTCCAGCCCCAGCTGCCGAAATGCATCTACCGACATGAAATGACCACTCATATCTCACAAGAAACTCTTCTGAAGATGAAGTAGCACTAAAACCTCATGGGAAGCCCACTATGCATCAAAGAGACTCCAATCTGCACCTCATTTGCACACTAGTTCGTTCCCGTCCAACTATCACATGTCGGGAACTCATTTGCGGCTCTTTCAAGCGCACTACCTACCACCTTCTCCTCACTACACTGTTCCTAACACTGTTTAACACTGTCCCCCAACACTATGCCAGCCTTGCCTAAATGCACGGACCTATGGAGATCCCGTCCCTTGGCGCGACTATACTTTTTTTTTCCGCTAACGTGAAATTGATTTTCGTGAGCGTACAGCCTTGCGTCTAGTCCGTCTTCCCGCATTTTCTCGCCATTGTTATCCCCCCAATACCCCGACGACCGCCGCCTCCTCCCAAAACGACAACCGCGACAGACCGATTTCTACCGCCGAATTTCGTGTTGATCTTTGAGTGCTAGAGGTTCCTCGCTATCTTTGTCTTTTTTACCCCGCCTTTCGTTACCTAATATTGCCTGCTTGCGTAGCGATTAGACGCTGCTGTGTTGAAGTTGAAGTTGCTTATGACGGTTATACGTCTTGTTGATTCTGCTGGATTGAACGACAAGATTATTTGGGTATTTGTTACTTCTTAATCAATTTAATCGCAAGTCACAACAAAGTCGTGTCTTCACTTTCGGTGATTGATTAGTCATTCAACTTCCCGCCATATTGACATCACAACTATCACAACCTACGATCCGGGCCACTACTCAATATTCGGCCTCCTCCCTCTGCCAACGAGTAATCGACCCTCCGTCTCCCGTCGCCACCGCTACCATGTTCTTCCTCTACGAAATGGAACGCAGAGTCACTCTGCACCCCTCCTACTTTGGCCGCAACATGCACGAGCTGGTCACGGAGAAGCTCCTGCGTGACGTCGAGGGGACTTGTGCGGGCTCATACTTTATCATTACCATCATGGATGCGGTCGATATCTCGGAGGGTCGCATTGTCCCCAGCAGTGGACTGGCGGAGTTCACTGTGCGGTATCGTGCTGTGGTGTGGCGCCCGTTCAAGGGTGAAACTGTACGTTTGCGATTGAGGAGGGACAGCAGTCAGAAGAGGAGGATATGATGAGCATAATCTCTGACTGGTACGCGCGACGGCCACAGAGACGTCATTGTGACCGTAGTGGCAGGCCTGTTGTCCCTGGAATGGCGTGTCTACGTGTGTGGAACTTGAACTAGAATGCTAACATTAGAACTTTAAAAGGTTGACGCTATCGTCGGTTCGGTCAACCACCAGGGCTTCTTCTGCCATGCAGGACCCCTGAAGCTTTTCGTTTCTTCTCATGTATGCAAATTGCTACTGCACAGCCAAGGATGATGAAAAGAAAAACGCCGTCTGTAAACATGATATCTAACACTTGTACCCAACTCATAGCTCATCCCGTCCGACATCAAGTGGGATCCCAATGCCACGCCGCCACAGTACACCAACAACGAAGACACGGTTATTGAGGCCGGCACGCACGTCCGCGTCAAAATCATCGGTACTAGAACCGAGGTCGGCGAGATGTGGGCCATTGGTAGCATCAAGGAGGATTATCTCGGGTACGCTTTGTCCATTTTGGCGGAGAAGTGCTACTCGGCACTTGGTCGGAAAGAGACGTTTGTTGTGACTTGTATTTGTGCTAACATGTATACTACCCACACAGCTACCTTGCGGACAGCAATTAAGGCAGTTTCGTTGGGATCTGCATGGGCTGGTGCAATTGAAGGCAATGAGTTGATGGCCGCCGTAAGACACCGGACGAAACGCCAGATTCCACGGCAATGTTCAAGTCTCGGGATGGAATGTCTCGGGATTATTGAGCCGAGGGCGTGTCATGGACATCTAGGGAAGGTTGTCTTTTACCGCTTTTGGTTTGGTCTTTTTCCACATTATTTTAATGAGTGGTTCTGGTCCGATAAAGGAACTGCCGTTGGTGAGGGTTTTGGTATTTCTTTTGCAAACATTCCAAGGACTTTAGTGGGATTTCATGGTGTCCAGCTGCTTACCAGGTAAGTTGCTAGCCAGACTTGCCCCGCCCCACCTCAAGCCGCTCCATCACCGCCTAAGACGGCCTCCGGGTCCTGTCTGAACTATACACATTTTGACGATCGATCACATTGCTGAACGGTTGTCCGTTTTTGATTTTTTTTTTTCGTCATCACATCTCACTATTTATGGATTTCCCATTGCGTATTTTTGGATTTCTCCTTTTTTTTTCTGCGCTGGTTCTATCATTACACTCGATGCGCCGGACCCCGGCTGAATCGAATCAGATGCAGAGGTCTCGAGTTGCACAAAAGGCGTTGGCTTTGTGTTTTGTTTTGCTTTTTATTTTTGCGGGTCATGTTGCTGGTTACTGCGCATCTAGGGAAAATAGTGTATTATACCACCGTCGGACGCTGTCATAGAGGGTGTTACATTGATTTAAGAATATCATTCCAAAGGTTGGTTGTAGCTATGGACAAAGGAAATTTACATAAAAGAACAATCAGCGTGTTATATGAAGGAGTCGGAACCTTCTAGCTCGGCGATCTCAGTGGGAGTCGGTGGGCAGATCACCGGCGTTATCGTCCGTGTTGATGGGCTGGCAAATGTCTTTGCTGGTTCCCTATATGGCGCATGTGCCGACAACAGCACTTTTTCCAATGCCATTTTGTGTATTACTGTATTATTATTCTTCTTCTTCTCTTCCGCCTCCCACCTTGACGGCTGCGGCCACGACATCCCCTGGTATTCAAACCGTCGACCTGACGTTAGCGGCCGCAGGATGTCAGATGAAGCATACGAAGATATCGACGAGGCGAATCTTGGCACCGGTGAGATAATCGGCTCGTTGTAGGAAAGGGCAATGCCGACGGATGACGGTGATGGGCGGCGCAGTAATAGAGGTGTTGGCGTTGACGAGGTAGGAGGAATAAAGGGGGCGTCATGGTGCGGGGCAGGGAAGATACTGAGAGGGCGTGATGTACTATTGCCGTTAGACGAGGTGCGATCCATAGTGGGAGTGGCAGCGGACGCTGCATATGCTGCATATAGTGGGCGTGAGGGTGTCTCGGGGCGGCTAGACATCATTGAGGCAACTATGGGGAAAGTGGATGGGGTGGAGTATAAGGGAGAGACGATGTGGGGGGCCGCCGGCCCGGCGGATATGGGGCGGGTGCTGGCGCGAGGGCAGGATAATGGACTTGGATTTCTTGTGTCATTTTTGACGAAGTGGGCTTCGGTTGCGTCATCAGAGAAGGCAGAAGTAACGGAGGCATTGTCAGATAGCGGGGACCAGGGGGCTCGTCGGGAGGCCCGGGAGGATACCGTGGCGTGCAACATGGTGAGGAAGGGTGGCATAGGCGTGGGTGATCTTGTTGCTTGGCTCCTTTCGGACATGGGTGGTTGTGGTTGCTGTTGCTGTGAGAGGGGCGGCCGAGATGTCTCGGAAGACAGCGATGGCGTGGAGAGGACAGGGTAGGGGGGGTAGGCAGGGTACGACAGTGGGGGTAGAGAGCGTGTGCGTGATGGGGACAGGAACGGGGATTGGGGGAGAGTGGGGGACATGGGGAGGGTGGCGGCAGTGCGGCGAGCGCGGGATTGGCGGTAGCGGCGGAGGAGGAAGAGGAGGAGGGAGGTGAGGGCGAGGAGGGAGACAAAGGAGGCGAGGCTGATAGAGGCGATACTTGTGGGGGCGAGATAGGGAGAGGAAGAGGATGATGATGTGGTAATTGCCGACACAACGGAGGTTGTGGGGACTGTTGTTGTGTGGGGGCGATTATGGCTGCCATTCAAGTTAGTCTTGGGGACTTTGTTGAAGACAGGGAAAGTGGAAGAACTTACATAGATGTTGCTGTGACGACCTTGACAAATCCGGCCCCTTCCCTGGTCGCCATTGCCGATATCGACGTGAATTGCGAAGTCTCCGAACTACTTTTGCTCATCGACAAACTCATTGTCATCGTCTTTAACGACTTTGTTGTAGACTTTGTTAAATTCGAACTCAAACTCGAACTTAAATTCGAACTCAACGTTGTCCCTACCGCACACTGACCATCCATGCAAACTTCACCTTCAAAACAACACCCCCCGCCACAGCAAGTTCCCCCTTCGGGACAGCAGCGGCCGCCGGGGCAGCAAATGGCGGTCCCAGAGCAGCACCATTCCTGAGTTTTGGTGGCTTTTTTGAAGAGGATGTAGGGGGGGATGGGAGGAGTTTGGCCTGCAGAGCGGCGGGTCAGTTTGGTGTCGGAAGAGGACGAGGAAGAAGAGGAAGAAGAGTCAACAACGGGCATGGAGCAGCATTTTCCGCAGCCGGGACAGTAACTGGAAGAATCAGAAAAGCAAAAGTTCCTGTCGTTGATGTTGAGTGAGCAAGTGGTGTTCCTGGCCGTTAATAGCGACGGAAATCCCGGCCCCTCTGAGACCACCGGCATGCTTCCGAACGCCGCCTCGCGTGGCGGTTGGAGACTTTGGTAGCCAAAGACCGGCTGGAAGCTCAAAGCAATGAACAGATAATCATACGTTCTCATGGCGGAGATGATAGCGTACTAGGAACAAACTGGAAAGGAAACATCTCAAGATGATCCAGAAGATGGGGCATCTCGATTTCATAAAGATCCTTTCGCGCAAAAAAACAGTAAGGACTCAAGAACCTAGCAAGCTGCCCTATACCACGGAGCGAAATCTATGATCGTCATCTTCAACCAAAAGGGATATGAATCACTGAATGATGCTTCACGAAGTAAGTCCAAAGGGAGCCAGCTGCTGACTATAGAGACGGACGGCCTGTACGATCCCTTTTAGAAGGGATATCGTTAGTACCTGCGCTAGCGAGAGGAAACAAGTTGATTGTGTATATGAATACGATAGGGGGGGGAGTGGTTATGAGAGGGAAGAGATATTTGGGAAATAGGAGTTGATATATTGATTATTATTTGGCAATAGATGGGAGAAGGGGGGAAGGTGGTGATGCTGGCGGTGTCACCTGCCAGATTGGGATGGAAATGGTGAAATGGGATGGGATGGGAAAGAGATGGCATGACTTATCAAGAAGAAACAGGAAACTATTAGAGGAAAAGGAAAGAAGTCAAGAAATAAAACATGGTGACAATTTACAAGTCATGAAAAGTCCAGCAGCAGGTAGTTGCCATTCAATCATCACAGCTCCTACACACAGAGTTCCCAATCCCCGGAATAACCCCGCCATCACCATAAAAAGCACACAAGAGCAAGACATTGCACAACATTTTCTAATTATATATTGCACCCGTATATCCCCCCCAGACGCCACCATCACACCTTTCTCTCGCTTTCTCTGTCTGCCTCTCTCCAACCCTCAGTCCACCATCCATCCCCTCTCCATCACCACCACAACCGCCACTCTACACAATCTCCCTTACATCTCCGAGTCTGCCCCCCCACATAAACACCCCGAAAACACCGTGTTTCCACAGTAACTAGAGTTCGGCCATCCAGGCATAAACATCCGGGTCCGTAGCCAAGTAATCAGTAATCTCCTCCCCCCCCGTATATATCACACGTATCCTCACCATGCTCAGCTCATTTCCTCTATCTCTTTTCTTTGGCTCTCCAGCCTTCTCCACCTTCAGTTTACTCCATCCCCAGCCCCAACAACACAATGTTCGCCACATTCAACACTGCAATAAACACCCAAATCACACCCGCGATGATGCCCACATACCACTTGTTCGCCATACTCATACACCCATTCGGCAAAATCCCAGCCTCATCACCTCTCACCCGGACTCTAGCCCCAGGAACCACCATCATATACTTCTTGCAACATGTAAAATACACTAGCGGCGCACTCACAAAAGGCAAAATAATACTCAATGCAACCTGAGACCCGTTAAGGGCAGCATTAAGTCCATCCTTGCCGACGGCCCCAGCAATGATGATAGACGGCGTGACGGAGATACTCCGGGTAATCAGTCGGCGGAGCCACGGGGCACACCGCCAATTGAGAGCCCCTTCGGAAACCATCTGGCCGGCAATCGTACACACAATTCCCGCCGATACACCCGACAACAACAATGCCAGTGCAAAGACCGTCCCGGCCCCAGGGGAGATAGACTCGCTCAGCAACTGGTGGATGCCAAAAATATCTGCTTCCGGCGCCGCGGGGTTCTCATACAGAGAGACGCCGGCAACGATCAGAATAGCCGAGTTGACAAACAAGGCAAAAGTAAACAGCGACACTCCCAGCTCCATTGACGACGTAAACAGCGCATGGCGGATAGCCTGCAGCGACGGAATGTACCCTGTGTTATCAGGGTCCGCTGTGCCATCCTGGACACTCGGAGCCATCAGCTCTTTGGGAAGCAGCCCGTGTTTCTCATCGTAAGCCTTCAACCGCGGCTGGACAATGCCCGATCCAAGATATAGACTATGCGGCATCACTGTGGCGCCGAGGATGCCGCATGCCTGATACAAACCCTTAGACTGCACTAGCGCCGACGACGGAAGATAACCCTTAAATACGTGACCTACCGGCGTATCCTCAATCATGGACAGCTGGATGCAGAAGCACACGACAACGCCGAGGACGAGGCAGATAATGAACATTTCAAAGAGGCGGAGCCCCTTGATGCTGCCGTGCGGCTGGTAGAATAGCAACGTAACCATGACGTCCAGAATCGAAATCGCACACCCGGCCACCAGCGACACCTTGGGCGCCAGCAAGTTCAGCCCGATGGCAAACCCAATGACTTCGGCAATGTCCGTTGCGATTATGGCCGCCTCAGCAAAGACATACAGCACATAGTTGAGCCACCGGGGCAAAAAGGCCCGGCAGGCAGAGGCCAGGTTCAACCCAGTGACGGTGCCGAGGCGGATGCAGAGGCACTGTAGGAAGATGGCAATCAGGTTGGACAGGAGGACAATGAACAAAAGGCGGAATTGGTACGAGGCGCCGGCAGCAACATCAGTAGAGTAGTTGCCAGGATCGACTACGGAGGCAGATTAGTAAGAGTCAGAATCGGACAAGGCCTTCGGGTGGATGGGCGACTTGCTGTAGGCTACCGAGATCATGAAGCCGGGGCCGACAAAAGAGCCATACTTGCGGATTGTGGTAATGGTCTTTTGCCACCGAGACAAAACAACAGCACTCTCCCCTTCCCCTTCTCTTTCTTCCTCTTCCTCCTCCACTCTCATCATGGACACATTCTCATCCCCATCCCCATTTCTAACACCCTCTTCCTTCCCCACTCCCCTCCCCCCCGCGGTGTCCCTCCCACCGCGACCCCCCACCCCTTCTACCGCCCCCACCCCCAGCGCCTCCTTTCTAGTACCCCTCAGGCCATCGACGCCCGCACATATCCCTTCTGCATCTGTATTTGCCGCGTTTTCCCCGTCATCGTTGTCGCCGGAACCACGGAGGGCACGGGTGTTGGCGATGCCGTTGAGGTCGGCGTTGGTGGTTAGGTCGTTGGAGAGGACGTTGGGGGATTGGTTGTAGCCTTCGCCTTCGTAAGGCTCGTCGGTGCGGGATGGGCGGTTCATTTTTTTAGGATTTTTTTTAGACTTTATGTCTTTTATGGAATTTTTTTGGTGGGCAATGGAAAGATGGATATCACTTTTTGATATCGACTCAATATTTGACAACTACTATTTTCGCTAGACTGCGAAATGCAAAAACTTGGCCTCGACAATCTCAACTCAAGAAAAAAAATGTCAAAACAACACAAAAATAATATTCAATCAACAATTATTTCTCGACAACAAAAAGCAGAACCGAGAAAGAAAATAAAATATTTCCCAGTCATTGAATCCAAACGCAAATTCTAGAACCTCACCAGTCCCTTCGATCCTGATCTCTACCTATCTTTATGCAAGCTTGCTACATCTTCACCAAGCAATAAGAGAAAAAAACCCGAGATCCACCCGGCGACGGCACATGTGTACATACATAAAAAAAAAGGCATGGTTCTGGTCTGATAGAACAAAGTAATAGAATGATGAGGGGCAAGGGAGTAAAGAGGAGGATGGTCCCGGGATCCTGCAGGCCCGGATGGAAGGCAAGTTGGCAAGCTCGGCCTGATATTATCCGGGGAATAGTATGATGTGGAGAGATGAACTACCAGGCAAATTAGGGTCACTAATTGGGGTGGGATATATGACGAGACGGGGAGGACATTTGGTGATGGTGTGGTATAGAGTTATGGTGTCTTGAAATGGATTGTCGTCGACATAGGCTCGAGTTCAGCCTCGAAATCCCACACGGCTACCTAGATCCTCGTGAATCGCGAGGCAGAAAAAGAATATAGAGGTGGATCCTCCTGGCTGTCAAAATAACGCCCATCAAATTAGATTAGCCTCTGCCATATATTTCGGTACCTGTTTAGTTACATCTATATACATATTTACTCTATATCCATCAACATTCAATCTCGTCATCTCCAACGAATTTAACCTCCGTCAACATTCGTGTGAATCTCGGCTGTCATTTTCCTAGTGTCCACGTGACTCCGATTCCGTCGGCCCATTTCTGTTTTCAGCACATTGTGCCGACGCCAAACGGGGACTTTTACGTGCAGATATATGACCAATAAGGCTCTGAAAAAGATAACTTTCAGCAATATCATCAAAATATTTGTATATATATACATAGTCAATGTAGCCACATAATGGCATGTGTGCCAATAGTATGCCAAGCAAGCCAAGTGATAAGGACAGTACACGTCTTCAAGTCATCATCGATTAATGCAACCGTGACTATCCAATTTCTCATAGCGCCAACGGCTACCAAGGTTCTGCTGGTAACACGACTAGAGAGATGACATCTACAGGTAATTCCCTGTAGCCCAACACAGAAAGAAGACCGGAAGGACATCGGAGCGGTGAGCTCGCTTGATCGCTTAGGATGTGCAAGTTTCTGCAGGTTTGCATGGAAGCTACAACCATCTATGTTCCTCATATTCCTCGTGTCTCGTGCCTCGTGCTTCGCTCGTTTCTGACTGGGTTCTCAGAGAATCATTGGTCCATCTTTTTTTTCTAACAAACGCCATCACTAATGCAATCTTTCAGCCAACCAAATTTATAACAAATAAAATCATCAAAAAAAACACCGTGATCTAAAACCTCTTTTGAAAATACATTTATCATCATTGGTGAAAAAGTGAAAAAAATCACACTACTTTGATAGGGTTGTAAACTTTGCGCTAACTTCGGTAGTTAACCCTTTGACCGCAAAAAATCGATCCACTTTTGGACGAATGGTCAATTATTATTGGCTACTGTGGGATCAATTACATTCTTGTTGGGCGCAAGGGGCGGGAGATGGACAAGAGGGAAGATAACGTATTTGTATAGACAGAGAGAGTACCGGGGATGGTAGGAGTCAGTAGTCGGGTAGGGACGATGATGGGGGAGATTATGGTGATGAATGTCAGCTGGGTTCAGAGAGAGGAAATAGAAGGTGAGAGAATGATGATTAAACTTGGTAGTTTGATGGTGAAGTCATTGGCTACTGGAATGATGGGTATCAGGATGACTTACACGGTATATCTTACGGTACAGTAAACAACTTCATTCGTTGGCATATAGCCAATCAAGATATTAGTCACCCTTGACACTTTGAAGGATATAGAGCGTGCATAGGTCCTAGTATGCACTTAAACTCAAAAAGATTAACCCATTCTATCCCTCTTATCAACTCCGTCCCAATTCATCCCATTACCATCCTCCCTAATCTCCCATATCCTCTCAATCTTAACTATCCACTACCCCACCACTCAAACCAAACCCTCTTCTCCCTCTCCCCATCGCCCTTCGATGACTTGCATAAACACCCCTTCTACATAATCATGGTAACCTGCAAGCACTATACCCCCTCATCCCCCCCCCAATCCAGGGATCCAGGCAAACCCAACTTCATTCCCAATCCGGTACCCATAGTCCGTTTGGGTAGATAAGATTCGGTACTTGACCCCGAAGGACGTCGTATTGGATAATGGGATGGGACCATGAGCTGAGAAACGTCACCGATGGGGTGTGAAGACTGAGTGGACCGAAGGGAAATGATAGTGAGAGTTGTAGGTTTTGTTTAACAATATAGGAGGGGGGGAGGGGGGGAGGTTAGTCAATAAGTGTCTTATGTTAGCTTAATATTTAGTGATGGGTGGAAAGGTTTGTGGCAATGATGATGCTGACGGAGCTCCTCAGCTGGACAAGTCGATCTGGTGTTATTTGTCTCTAATGATAACTTTCACTGTAATTCCGAAGCATTCTATACGGCCGAGTCAAGTCTGGAAACGAAATTAAAAACAGACTTTATAGTACAGCTAATCTATCACAAGGGAAGCCTCCATAAAAAAATAAATTGAAAAAAATTAAAGATATGCTCGTTAATGGAAATAAAAAGAGAACAATTTCCTAGCTGACCCCAACCCGATTTGAACGGATAACCTTTTGATCTGGAGTCAAACGCGCTACCGTTGCGCCATAGGGCCTGCAATAATCACCCAAAAAGCATCTTCCCAAAAGATGCTATGATGCTAAATCCCCACATACACACAGAGAACATGCTGTATTCTTCATGTGACGAAGTTCTAATGCCATGATATTCATTTGTTGTTAATTCCATTATGGCGCTGTCCCGTTTGGCGATAGCAGGGAATGCGATAATGCGTCCCTGGGAGTTATCGGATCAGATGCATAGAAAGACGCCCTCGAAGAAAACAAAAAAAAAAGAAAAAGCAATTTGCTCCCATTAAACCTTTCGAGTCTTCGACCCCACTACATCACATCCTCCACCCGCCACTCTCATTTTTTTTGTCTTTTGTATAATATTGAATAGTGGAAATACGTATCATGACATCACAGCAATATTATATCTCTTATACAAGTCCGTGAACCAAACAGAAAGAATAAAAACAAGCACATCCAACTATAGCCAACCACAGACCAATCGTTGGCGGTTATCGCGCCAAAGCTTACATCACCTTAAAGGGATATATTTATCTGGCAGATCAGAAACAATGACGCCCCAGCAGTCCATCCACCCTGTGCTGCCAGAATCCTCTTTCCTCATCTACGTGTGCTTTCTTTTTATTGTCTTTCTTGAATACACCATTATCATAATGGCGATGTGATTGAATATTTAGGGACTCTTAACAGATGTATATGCAGGAAATGGTCATAAAACTGAAAACTATTTGAAGATGTAATGGCTTGTAGTGCGCATTTAAATGATGCCATCGTCATGGAAATTGAAGTATGGGGTCTTATAAGGTGAGATTGCCAGCAAGATCTATCGAGTTGACGCGTAGGAATCTGACAGGTGGACCATAGAGGTTAATCACCAGACTATCTCATAATCAACTCAACTAAACCTAAGTCAAGATAGATAAGTATCATCCAGTTTCTTGGCCTCATGTACACACGTAACACTACATTGCCAATATAGGCAACTCGCCAGTCCATCACACTTTAAGGTCCCGACATCACTATAGATAGATAGTTAGCGAATACCACCTCAGTATGCACGAAATCACATCTTTCATCTTCCTCACCCACGTTTCCTTCCTTGCAAAACCAATGGACACAACTTCTTTATCCCCCAAACATCACTATTTCTTACACTCTATTAAGTATTATTTGTACAATTTTTTTATATCCCAGCACATCTGTCACATCACCAACTTGTGCAATGACGTCTCCAACGCCGCACTGTCCTCTTAGTCAATAAGTTGATAATATCTCCCAATGGTGATATAATGCCTGAGCACCACCGTCAATAGGGTCTGAGGGAGAAAGCTGTGATTACATAAAACTAAGGAGCTCTGACTCTTTTATGATGACTTCAATAAGAAATATAAGGTTGGAGGACCTCTGGAAGATAGATAGCAATATGATGATTCTAGACATCAAAATGTAATGTAACATTTACAAGAGCACACATAAATGTTTTCAACGATCACAGATTGCCTCAAGAAAAACGGCGTACGTATAATGTCCCAAAAATCCCTCGGGATACCTTACGAAAAGCCTCCCTCGTGGCGCATATAAGCTATTTTCCCTAAGGGAGTCCCACCCTGCGGTGTCCCCGATCGTCGCTCGTCGCAAAATCAAAGTAGAAAAAAAAGCTTACCGCCGTAGATCACTCACCCCCCCCCCGATCATCACCTAATCGGGAAATCCCAATTGAAAGCTTGCAGCACCAGGGGAGGGGAGGAGGGCCCACTAGTCTTGAACAAATCGACGGCCAGCCTGTTTTGGGTAAAAAAGACCAAGACAACATGTATGCAGTACTCTAGTGTATGATGCTCAGCGCAGAAACCAAATGGGTTATCCTTAGACCTCAAGGGCACTATACGATAGAAAGCAATATTTGCGACTGTCAGGGCTAGATATCCCGGAGGGATGTTCAGTTATCGAGATTGCTTCTTGCTTCAGTAGCTGGTCCATCATGAGGGAATTATCAAGCTACTCCGTCAATGACATGGACAATGATTCGAGTATTCGGGGGTTTCGAGCCCGAGCAATCCTACCGAAATGTTTCTTGTTCATTCGGCCAACTTCAACCGATGATTTTGCGAGGATGGCACTTGCCAATTAATGTTTCGCCATGTTTCGTAGGCGTAGGGTCCCAGTTTGCTGTTTTTGTGTGCTTCTTTTCGATAACCCTTCGTCTGGTCTTTAAAGAGGTTGCAGCTCCCCGTGCACAAAAGCGGGTTTCACTTACTCTGGGGGGAGGGGAGGGGCCTATGAATGCAACGGCATTTCGTTGGCGGGTGCGACATATCTGCGATCTGATCTCAACAGGCACACACATTCAACTGATTTTGATCTTAGACAAGAGTATAATTCATAGTGAACGCGGTATTTTTTTTTCTCTACAAAATAGTGCCTAGATAACTGGACAGTGAATTGGAGGAGAAAGGCCACGAAAGCTTTGATTTGAGGTCGAAAACAATGGGGACTTGTTTCACTGACCGCGGGGGACGGAGGACGAAAGCTTGGAGCTTGAGGGACTGTGACTTCCGAGTTGCAAGACAAGGGACGACAAAGCTAACTAAGACAATATCTTGCAAAATAGGGAAAGATTCAGACGACAAGAAAAAAAAGGGGAAAAAAGCCAGAAGCGAAAAACTAAGTGCCGCTTGCGGATAGTTTACACAAAAGGGAGATTTTGTCCCCCTCTCCTTGGTAAAACCCCAATAGTCTGACAATATATACAAATTCCAATGCCAGAGGGCAAACTAGAACGTCCCCAGAGAGCCAAATAGAAGGATGCGATGTCACGAGCTGAGGGTTGTGGAGTCATGAGTCCGTTAACCCAAGACATCAAAAAAGGTCATTCGTTGATCTCAACCCTTCCCTTGTCATCTGACCAAATATCAAAAGTGAGCAGATAATGGAAATTACCCACACGTGCAATTTCCCCAAACCCTCTCTCGTTCTTTTTCACCTCTTCATAATATGTATTCATCTTCTGGCGTATCATCTTGCCTCTGACTGGGAAATTAAACCAGTCCTCTCACCTGTTTCTCTTTAACCCATTTAGGCTTAAGTGTCCGGGTTGCGAGGGAGATAAAATGGGCGCTGTGGCCAAAATGCGACGCTGTCCTTGTAATATTAACGCTAAGTGAAATGAGGGTTAGCTGGGGTAGGTTATCGCCTCTATAGACTAGGAGGGGTTCTATAGGCCGTGCGACTTAGGGTTATGTGAGAAGGAGTGCAGAAAAAAACGAGATGTGAGATGTGATTGATGTGCCGGATGGAATGACAAAGAAGGTCCAAAGAACGGAAACAATAGAAGATTTTCGATTTGATAACAAAAAAAAGAAGGAATTCTTGATTTGTGGAAATTGGGGGGGGGGGGGGTTTTCCAACCAGAACATGATTGATGTCGACCATGGGAATGCAAGCGCACGGGCTATTGAAAACGGTGACTGAAATGTTTATTCTTATTTAGAATCATCACCGCAATCTCCTCAACATCTGGTATCATGTTTACTAGCGTCATTGCCACTATCACAAAAAAGTAAACATTCATAAATAAAAAGTAAACATCACCAACAGAACTACGGAAACTACCCACCAGAGAATCATGAAAACATGCAATAAGGCGCCCAGTATCTATGGCCACTTCTCTCACTATCCTGCTTCTTGCTGCCCACTTGCATATTCTACATACATACATACATACATACATACAGACATACAGACATCACCTCCCCCGTCATTACAGTCCAAACCCAACCTATCCCACCACCCACCACCTAAATACAGACAATCTACAAACGGGTCTGCCTCGCCGTTTCACCTGCACAACAACTGCAAGCACCTTGTAATTGCATCTTGCATCTGCTCGTCACCAGAAAAAAAACTGCATCCATCACCCACCCATCACAATTACAATGAACGACTTGTCTATGTGCTGGCAACGGGTTCTACGTTTTTGCACCTATTTAGTCTCTAGCCCCAAGAATCCACAAGTTCCAACTAGGTAAAATACAAATACAGAAGTATCGTCTGTGGTTCGGTTGATACAACAATCTGAAGTTTCTGCCATTTTCTTTTGACATCGTTAGTGTGAATACAAGCCATTGGCGGCAAAGTGGACGTCGGATGTTTGACAGTGGGGCGCCTGTAGCCGCTGGGTTTGGTTTGGTGGAGCAGTGGACATGCAGTTATTGAGGCTTGCTGGTGGGGGAGTGACCATTATAAGAGGATGCTGTTAAGATGGAGGGATTAAATGGACAAGGCACTAAAAAAGTTTATTCTTAATGATGACATATCTGGAGAGATAGGCCTGGGGGGTTGTGCTTGACAGGCTGTGTAGCGCTGGGCTTGTGGAGATGGTGCGAGTTACGGGTTGTTCAAACAGGAAACTAAACCAAACGTCAAGATTCAGGCACTGACTTGTAGCTTTCTTTTGGCGGCGGGGAATTCTATTTCTATTTATTTTATTTTATTTTTTTTTACAGGCGGTGGGTAGCCTTGCCTTGTCAATTGATCCGCTAAGCTCAAGGTGTAGATATATATCATCATCGCCAAGGGCCATTAGGCCTGTCATTGACACGATATCTACTCGTGTACAGGCTTTTGAGAGCCGAACTATGCATGTCACTGGCAACGGGGGCAGATCTATCTAGCAGAATTGACTTCTTGGTCGCGGTCCTGGTCTTATCGAAACCTTGCATACCTGTTCAACATTGAAGATACCAGGTTCGCGATAACTTCACATACATACATATTCGGATCCGGACTCTCTCCCACAGATTGAGAAGATACATAGACAAACTTGTTCTTCGTTATAGCACAGATGCCTAAAGTAACCACCCCTTCTCTCGCTCTTCTCCTGGTTGATTGGACCTCCCCATATCCTATAATTTCATATGCACGCCATCCAAAATCGGGAGGCTGGGACTTGGATGTTGCAGTCTGCGTTTACCTGTAGAGACTAGGGGGGCGACCCCAGAACCTGCAGCACATTCGCAGCAAGTTTACATACTGCGGAGGAACCGACAGATAGAATGGTATGCCAACTGCAGACGCTTTACTCTTGTTGCTTTGTTAGCAGATAACGGTCAGAATGTCGTGATTATGAGCTTTGTCTCTCACTCACGTTCTCTCCCTGGCTTGTCACTGCATAGTGTTCAGCTATGCCACTCCTTTCCGGGTCAACTTTCGGGGCGTCTGAAGCGCGCGTATGGGGTGATGTGGTATTGCATGCAGTCAAAGGTCACAATAGCCTCTTCATTGAGGGGCCTCTACATTCCAGTGGTGCGGAGGTTGACGAGGTTCATCTGGATAGATAAAAGCGGCTATAGGAGACTTTAGTGCTATTCCATTCCAATTTAGAGGGCATTCCAGTTAGACAAAAGGCTGACAGGAGACAGGCTGTCCAAAAGATTGAAGACAATGAACGATTCCGCTAGCTGTAGCATTCTTTAGTGGGTTGTCAGCAGGAACTTCTGAAGCAAGAGGGGGGGAAACCTTCTAGCGTAGAACGCAGAACTTGGTGTACTTTGTTCGACTAGAATGAGAACTACGGGCTTGGTACCTTAGGGACGCAACCTATATTTGGCAAATACAAGTACCTTGTTTGTAGACAGAGTACAAAAGATACAAGGCAGGTTAGCCCTGAAATAAGCTGAGTCGATGTACCCTCAAGGTATCTTGGTCCGTGGCTCAAGCCACGAGGGTTTGTGGGTGGTTGAGTATGCTTCTAAATTGGTGCTAGTGCTGTTTAGCGCCAAAAGATATTGATGTCCAGCCATTGAATTTTCTTGACGTGATCGGAGTAATTGCGATATCTTTTGTCATTGTAGATTTTTTTTGTGTGCGTTAAAGGGTTTTCAGATTCAAGTTTGTGGGTGGCAATTGCAAAAGCCCGATCAAAAATTATCGTGAAAAACAAACAGACATGTTGGGCAGCTTTGGGGCTGATGGGGGATTGTGTTGGGCACTGAAAGCCGCAATGAAGCTCTGCCAGCTCAGAGCTGCTGCAAGCTTCCCGGCAAGTCTTGAAAGAATTGGACCTTCCCATTGGACAATGTATACAGGGCACAAAAAGACTGAAAATGTCATGACAGGCCTCAATTAAACCAATAAATTAATTGAATATGTTAGAATAGGCAGGATCAAGCTGTGATTAAATAAAAATGTTTTATCAATGGCGATGATAAATGATTTATTGTTTTATTTCTTTTCCAAATTGAATAAGTTTTTATTTGAGTGCCCTGTCTACCTTTTCCGCACCTTTGCTCAACCCTCATAACCCAGTGCTCCTCGCCCTTGGTCACTTATTTTGTTTTCGAACCCTTTCCTCCCTCTTTTTACATATCACCACCACTTATATCTCCCTCCAACTAAACAATACGCATCCAGCTTCCTCTCATACAACACCATTCATTGTCTCACACTCCCAGAGGTAGTCCGCTTTCAAACAATTACATTCCTGTCGCACACTGCCGGAGTCTCTTGGTTCCTCTCCCTTGACTTGAAATTCTTGATAGCCTCTGCATTCTTGCGATTGCCAAACTCATATTTCAACCATCGCAATCCCACGATCCATTTTCTACTTCTCTTCTTTCGAATAATTCCCTACAGCAATCCACTCGACGAACAATACATCAATAGTCACTTCTGCTTGCGTATTCCATTGATTTATTTCTCATCATCATCACACCTGTGACATTCAGACTTCAATACACACACACACACACACACACACACACACACACGCACACACACACGCACACATTTTCACAATGCTCCTCCCTTCCTTTGCCTGTGACGCTTCGCAGCGTCTGCAGTCTGCTCTTGCGTCCCCTCCGGCCTCTCCTAACACTCTTCTGGCGCCTGCGCCCTCTGTTTCCAATATCATGACCGCTTGCCGTTCTTTACAAGCTATGATCGCCTCCGCTCCTATTGGCCCGGCCGTCTCCCTCTCCCCCAAGACTCCTTCCGGTCACCTTCTGCCCGCCGCGACCATCACTGCCGCTGTTCCTTCTGCTTCTCTCAAGTTCCAGGCTGCCCAGCGCACTCCCCGCCAACTCACTCCTCCCCCCACCTTTTCGGCCTTCGACTTCCTGATCTCTACCCCTGCCAAGCTCGGCTCTACTGGCTCCAAGCGCAAGCGGTATCTTGATGAATCCCCTATTCCTCGGACTTCTGCTCCCGCCAACAAGACTATCTCTAACAAGCGCCAACGCACCGACGAAGATTGCGCTCCCCGCACTCCTAAGCGTGCGCGCACTATTCCTGAGGTTATGCCCTTGGGTCTTGCCCACTCCGACTTCCAGTCAATCTGGGGTAACGAGTCTACTGCTCCTCTGTCTCCTTCTGCCTCTTCCGTTGCTTCTTCCTGCCACAGCCGTTCCAGCTCTGTCACCTCTTCGGATTCTGAGTCTGACTCTGAGTACGAGGATTGGGATGAGGAAGATGACCGCCTCCTAGTTGAGGTTGTCCTTCGCAAGATACAGCTCTCCCGCACCGAGTGGGCCGAGTGTGCGCGCAGCATAGGCCGTAACAGATCGGCAGTTGGCCGGCGGTGGAAGAACTTGATGACCGGTGGTGACATTGGTCTCACGCGTATGCACCCGGCTCAGTGTCTGTAAGCAGGTTGCTGGCGACCTGGTACTGACGTGTGATAATTTCATTGATTCATCTTGTTCTTTTAGAGAGCGTGCTTTTATTATCTTGTAACGATACCCGACGATTGTGTTTTTGGCCTCATTCAATTTTAATCATTCTTACTCGTCTCTTTTTGATTCTCGCCCTGGACAGGCGCTGTATTCTCCTTTTAACTATTACAACATTTATTACAGTTTTTATTTCCTTAAGTCATTTTTTGACTACTCTCCGACCATTATAATTTATTTTATGGCGACTTATCAGCATAATCATCTTCGATTTTTTCAATCTCCTTGTTGAATTATTTCTTTTTCTGGGTTTAAAAAGACTATTGGTTATCCACCATTTGGGTTAAAAGGAGAATTAGGTGGTGGAATGGGTTCTGCCTTGGTTTTTGGGATTGGACTGGAATTGGGAAGGTTTTTTGATTTTTATTTAGTTTATGAAATCGACTGTCGTCGACTTTCGCATTTGCGTTGGCTATTTATTTCGATTTTCATCGATGTATCTTGGCCACTTTTTCTCTTGAATCTTCGATCTCGCGGGCTGTCGATTGTTATCCACAGCATCTGCGATGACTGCGTATTTAGTTGGTCTTAGTTAATATCGGATCCAACCTCGTGAAGGGGATCCAACATGCCAAAGAAGCATGAACTTTTGTTTAAAAGCGGAATACAAAAAGATATTCGAACTCAAAAACCCTGTTTTTCATGTCTTTCATTTCATCTCCTTGACATTCTGTCCCACTAATATCTTTGACCTTGGCGACCTGCTATTCGCCACGTTGCCATGATTAATCAATCAACCGATCTAACCAAGGCAAGCCATCTGATTTTCCAATCCCCACAAACATTAATGCAAATCCAATCTTGAAACTCTTTCTCATGACCGTCTAGAAAAGAACAAAAAAACCATCCAAACTTACTACAAACTACAAAACGAAACAAATTCCCTTAAAATATGAACAATCGAATTAACCACCATCGCAGGTTAAACGCCTCTCAATCTCGCTCTCTGCCACAGGAAACATCCATCACCTTAGCAAGAATATAGATAGACACACACGAAAAAAAAACAATCAGTAGGGAATCCCCTCAATTTTGGTCGTTTACCCCTCTAAAACAAAGGCCTTATAAATGATGTTTCAACCCCGCCGAGCTGCAGATTTATTGTCCCGGGGTTTGGGGAGCACTGGCATTATAGTTGGGGGACTCTATTGATGGGGGACGAGGGTTGATGAATATTTATATTCAGTGAATCAATAGATGGTGATCCAGTGATATAAAAGTTTGATAGAGAATTGGGGAAAAGGTCAAGGGTATATGTTGCCAATAAAATAGGATTAGTGGGGTATTATTTATGATGAATTACTGGCTGGTTGGTTACGTGATACCCTGTATTTCGCAAGGCTTTGTAAGTGCAAATAAGTGAGTACTGTGTAGTTTTTATTAGTTAGTTTGATATTTCTAGATACCATCAGAATTAACATTATTCCCAATTGATCATCAAGAATGACAAAATTGACTATGGTATCAATTCCGGTATTGACTCCAGTACAAAAAGTAAATATCTAGATCTCCTATTCCATCATCTACTGTTAATTGTACAGAGTAAAATCACAACAATCGATTCCACAAAAACAGGACAACCCTGAGCTCTGACTATAACAGACTGCTTTCCTCGCGTCCAACAGCTATTTGATTGCACCATACTTGAGATGCATACCATTGGAGGTCATCAGCAGACACGACAATATCATGTTCAGACCCCAAGGACTGACGAAGGAATATCTGAGCAAAATCCAGGCTCAACGGATCTCTAACAACACTGAAAGATCTCAGATCCAATCGCCGTTCTATGCTCGCTGCGCTGTACGAAGCATTCTCTCCAAAACACACTGGCATGGGCCTCCCCGCCAGAGTCTCCTTCGCCTGAAGAGGGCGTTAGTTGGTGTGAGAATATTGTAGCACCAATAGACATCCATGAATTTTTTAGGTCCATCTCTCGGATAGTCAAAGTTAGTGCTCCATCAAAGAAAAGATAGAGTCTTATAAGGCTGGTTGGGTAATGTAACAACGAGGAGTTCTTCATCTCTCCCCCCCCCCCCCCCCAAAAAAAAAACAGTTTCCATTTGCGATCAAAGATATGAACCTTTTGCTGTATGTCAGTAAAGTTACTTGGCCTGATACACGCCACAGTCACAAAGTCTACATTGGACAAGTGAGAACTTTTTTCCAAGTAGCTGAAAAACACTGACAACGACGTGAAGATGATGTCGAGAGGTGGAAGCTCGTCAGTTTCTGGTGGGCTAAAGCTGGGTGTAGTCGTGCAAGGGTGGATGATGCACTAGCAAGTGTACTGGACGGGTTTATAGATGTGGTCGATGGTCCAGACATGGTTTTGGTGATGCAAATATGGTTGCTAGCGAGTACAATAGAATTGGGATTTTTCCGAAACCGATACTGGGGTACTGCTGCAATGAATTGAAGTTGATAGTATACATGGTTTTCTCCACAACATGGTTTTATTGTATGATACACTATAGAGGAAGGAGGGAGGCACTACAGGTAACTGCTGACAGAGGTTGACAACATCTATCTCTCTTACTAAAGACTATTGAAACGGCAAGAAAAACTAAAGGGTGCTTATGTCACACCTGACGTGAGCAAATTGTTATAAGGTGTTGTGGTTAGTGATGGGTTAGTTATGACATGACTTAGACGGGCTTGGTGGTGGGGTTGAACACTGAACTGAGCTGACAGAGCTAGCTAGGGCTTAGCTTAATGGATGGTGAGCTATGTGAAAGTGTTGGTCGGATGAAGATGGGTTGTGCGAGCTCGTGATGCACGGGAGGCGTTGAAAATGGAAATGGTTGCTATCGAGAGGGCTGATAGATTAAGAATAAATTTGGTTAAGATGCTATACAACTGGGTAGATGAATGGCCTAAACAAATAACATCAAGGATAGTGTCACTGGAAGGGGGTGCAAGTTCGTGTAGCTTGTTATCGATATAAGGGATCAAGAGATTTGGCTGTGAGATTGTGCGATGGACGGGTGAATGTGGGACAGAGGTTGTGAGTAGGGAATTCACAGTGACATCCGGACAGAGTAATATCATCAAGAGGCGATAGTATCAGCCGATTCATCTTGGTCTAATCTTACCTAAAGCCATAGGTGAATGTCACCGCTTTCCCAACAACTAAACCTTCCCCTTCCAACCTCACTATTGTCATAACCAAGAAAACAACCAACCTCTTTTGCCCCTCCTCCATTACTATTGACCTTCCAGTCAACAAAACAAAGAAAAGAAAAACAAATCTCCCCTGCCATCTTTCTTTCTCTATTGTCACTGGCAACAGTCATTAACATCAACATCAACACCCACAGACCTCTCCCCCTAGCCATCAACCGACCGAACAAGACAAGCACTGTCATCCGGGCGGGCGGGCTGATCATTGTTCCCTGTCAGTATATCCGGCAGTTTGTCCATCTGTCTTTACTTGGGTAGAAGTAAAAAAAAAAAAAAGAAAGGGAACCTCAGCTGCTGATGAACAATATTCTCCCAGCCTCTTTATGGGCGAGTATTTGATGGTAGTGTGGATTTGTAGGTGTGTGCTTTTTTTTTATGGGAGTTGAAATTAGGGTTGTTGCGGAAATTATATGGTGATGGTGTTTATATTTGAGCAGAGTATGGATTACCTGCATTAAGATCTGGCAGTTTCTGAGAATAAAGTGGTAGGGTTGGGAAGTTTGACTGCGGAATATTATTGAGATGGGAATATGAATGATTGGCAAATTATAGTGATGGAGTCTACCGGGGTTAGGTCTTAATGTTTAGATTATGACGTGTAAGTCAAGATTCAGTGTTTCTTGCTTGGTACCTGCATTGATTGGCTCAGTCTCTTGATTCAACTTGTGGATACTTCAAATGTCAATAACAACAATATTGCTTCTGTTTCCATAGACGTTATCCATTACCCCCTCTTCCCCCCACGCATTACTTCCATCACCAATCTTGCAGCCCAACGGTCCCCCGACATCTTCACGTAAGGGACTTATACCTTATACCAGCCGGCAACTCATCACCGACAGTTTTAAGACAGCTTGAGACATATAGATCCCAAGAGATCAGAAGCAACAGCGGCCACTCAATGCAAGGATTGCACAAAAAAAGTGTTCAGCGCCTGTGTTCAGCCACCTGCATTATTTTCTCTGTCCCACTTCATAAGTCTGTGGCTGGTAGCACGATTTGGTGACGAAATCCTCAATTCCACCAGCAAGATATGCAAATGTCTGTGCGGCTGGGCTGGGATTATGTTGATTTTGTGTACAGATTGTGTGTGTTCAAGTATCTTGTAGGTTATTGAAGAGGGAAAAAGGACGCCGGGCTTTTATTTTTGATTATTCTTATATAAGGTGATGTAGAGTTGCTGGAGGATATCCACACAAGTTTTGATTTGATGAGGCATAGTGCATGTTTGTGCAGTTGGAGCGGAGAGTTGGATCGGAGGGGATGAGGAAGTAGTGATAGGCCCGGTCGGAGGATCTGTAGAGGGGGTTGGGAGTGGAGTGGAGGTGCAATACTTTGCAAAGTGTAAAAGAGGTCGCAGTAACTGATAAAAAAACAAGGATATGAAGCTGTCAACATCACAAAGTTCTAGGGTAAGTGGGGGAGTTGGGCTGGGTGGATGATGGCTCACCGAGGTGAAGTGTATGGGATGTAGTTGTTTAACATGTGCTATTTAGGCAAATGCAATTTTACTACAGGTACCAAGAGGTGATGAACTGGTAATTCTTCCACATGAACATCCAGCAAACTGAAATCCGCTGAGCCTTCGTTCGGCCGACGTCACCAACACTGGCCAGATATGAACAAAATGTCATCAGATATAGTTTGAAGTTCTGGTCATCCACCACTCATTCAACATTTCGGTGAAAGCTCACCATCTGGCAGCGGCGTCTCCAGGTCTTTGAACCTTCTGTAGCATCAGCACTGATCGCACTAGAAAAAGCCACTCTATCTTTTTTTTCTTTTGTAAGCTGGGCCCACTTCTTGATAGGAAAAGATAGCAGCTTCTGATGCTAAGCCCAAAATAGAAGACAGCCAAATTGGGAATGTGGCCAAATCAAGCAAGTTTCTATTCTGTTGTGTATAGGTGCACGTGCCTGAAAAAAGGAAGTAAAGAAGGAAGGCACAATATGTAGAGTTTTCAGTTTTCAGTTTTATAGGACGACAAGGAGGTCAACAGATGAGAGAGAAGGGGAGAGGGAGATAGACCGCAGTGAAAGAAGTATTCTTTGTTTGGTCATTCTTGGGTCCGGCTGATTCAAGCATGACAAGAAGACACTTTGGTGGGTTCTTGGGACCTTTATGTCTTTGATGTGCCGACGTGTTAATGGTATAGCCATATCTCCTGTCACAACTAACCAGATGAAAAGACCCTTTAAAGAAGTACCTCAAAAAGTTGGCCTCATCTATTTGTCGACGCCATAACCTTTTCGCAGGTTATTCGATCCTCCGGTCTTTATCCCCAACATTGAGCAAGCCCGTTATCATGTCAGCCGGCTAATTGCTTTCTTTCTCTTTTGGTCACTAATCCTCAAAGAAGTAACTTTCTCAGCCTTCACCTGCTGAAAAACCCAAACCCTGACTTACTCAATCTCAAGAGCCCCATATAATTCGTGCGAGTCTGGCTACCTCCGGAACCCCCCATTCCCCGACACTGCTCACACACCAATACTCTTTAGTGTGGGTATGTGTGTCCACCCTATATTATATACATATAATGCGCGATCCTATATACCCCATGAGGTCACCAGTTCCTAAAATAGGATACTGTCCAACTGTCCAACGGCTTAGTGTGGGTAGACGCTCGGAGCGGCTACAGGTCTCTGAATCTGAACGACGACGCTTGGCAACAAACGAGGTCACCCGCGGCGATACGATACGATGCGGGCAGTGCCGAGTCGACGGGGTGACGGCTGGATTTATAGGCTTCATTTTTTCGGAGGAAAAGGAAAGGATGACGTGGAGCTGGTGTTGCATAGACGCTGATCGGGTAGGTACAGGTAGGAGGATGGGCGCAGGGATAGAGAAATAAATGCGAGGGACTAGGTCAGCCTTGGGCGGGTTGGATGTCTTTTTCAAAAGATTATGGATTTTGTGTACCGTGACTTGAAGAGGACTGGGACTGATACTTGGGAAAATGGTAACCGGGGAGAGTCGATGTCTCGGGAGGCCTAGGCTTTTGAGGTTCTTTTTGAACCTTGTACATGTCACCTTCCGGGGACAAGTGTCTTTGGTACATCGAAATCGACGATGAGGTTGGCTGTCAGTACTTTTGACGTTGGTGATGGAGAGTTGGTTGCTGAAGAAAATAATGATGTGAAATATGTAGATTTAGATTTTGCTGAGGCGAAGCGTGGCTGTGCTTCGCGGAAGCGGCTAACTTGCAGATTTGACGCAGGAACGGATCAAGTTGTTTGTTGAGAATGGAAAGTATGGAATAATGTGTGATTATCGTGGTGAAATAGGCAGTGACACTGCAATGGCGATGTCAGATTGTGTCGCTCGATCGCGGCGTTGGGCCTGGAGGCATACAAATCTATGGGTCATGATATTGGAGACTGAGTGTCACCAACATGGACTGTGCAGATTGCAATTAACACAGTGAATTTATTAGATGCAGTCTCTTCCACATAGCACATATATGTACATATTTAACTACAGGTACATATTCATGTATGTGCGTGATCCACCTATCAGTGAGTGCAGACTAGTGCCGATAGTCCCGTATGTCCCATTCTTTGGCTTTCTATGCGTTATCAACCCCTCTTGGCTGCATCTCTCGGCATCGTTATCCGATCCTGCTTCACATAGTACGTCAACTCTTTGTATGATCGACTGAGGTCCTGCAGAAAAGACACGGACGGTCTTGTGGCTGCGTCAACCTGTTGATGGTGTCCATTAATCGGAGATCGGCACTGGGAAATACGGCATCATGTTTGATAGAATCGAGATATCCGGTAAGAATAGACGATGACGAAGCATATACGCCGTGTATAAAAGAAATACAGCTTCTTTAGTACAAGCTGGTTGATCTTCGACATTGATTCAAGATCAATCCTTCCCTGGACCCCCGCCGTCAACTCCGCATTCCTGATTTCGGCAGAATCTCAGGGTTACCCTACGTCGACTCACAACAGGGCCCCCGATGTGCTGACTTTCTTTCCACTGCCTTCGGAAAAGTTGATGCGCATGCAATAACTTGTACTTTTAAAACACTTTTATTTGGAAATATTGGTTCATTTCACGCCATTAGTCTGATTTATTTTCCTAGACTCTGGTGACCGTTCTGATTTTGTTGTGGTAATTGCCAAAAACGTGCTGGAAATCTCTGATTTACAACCCCCGATTAAGTGCTTACACTCAGCTTAGCCAAGCAACTTATCTCTAATATCTCACCAAGACCTCAACATCTCATACACCCAAGAAATTCCCCCTAAATCCCCTACCACAATGGATTACGGCACCCTTCCTGAACTTCGCACCCTATGGCAAGCCCGCGCCCAATCTGGCGAACCCACCGGCACCGTCACCGTCACCAACCTTGCCTCTGTCGTTGCCGCCGGCCACGACGCCTGGGGCCGCCCCAACAAACCCCAACCCATCCTCATCTCTGTTGCCGTCTCTCTCGCCCATCCCTTCCTCCGCGCCCGCCAAACTGACCAGGTGGCCGCCGACACCGTGCACTACGGGCTCCTGTGCAAGGCGGTGCTGTCGACGTTGAACACAATGAATCTGCGGCAGGTGGGGTCGATTAAGAATCCACGGGACGATGTGCAGATGAGGGTAGGCAGTGATGCAGTGACATTGCGGGGGGTGCTGGAGAGAATTTGGGTGGCGTTGACGGGGGTGATGGTAGCGGGGTTGCGGGCGCGGAGTGACGGGGAGGTTGCTGAGAAGGGGGATGAGGTGGCGGGGGCGGAGAATGGCGGGATGCCGTTTTTAAATTTGGATTTGGTGAAGAGTTTGGAGGTTTCGGTCAAGTTTCCCAAGGCTTCGTTGTTGGGGAGTGGCGTTAGTTTGACGGCAGCGGCCGTGTTTCATGAGGATGCGGGGCAGGCGGTGCGCAAGTGGAGAGTTGGGGTTTCGGGATCAGTGGTCAAGACTTATGCTGTTACTTTGAAGTTGCACGAGATGAGAGTGCCGACGTTGATTGGTATTAATGACAATGAGCGCAAGGCGAAACAAATTGTTGTCACCGATATCCAGATTGACCGGTATGATTTCAAGCCCGACACATACACGGTTTTGGAGAACATTGTGCTAAAGGTATGTTGTCATCTTGCCATTGTAATCAGTTATATATTTTTTACTAATCCTATCAGCAGGTCATGAATGAGTCTGCCTTTGGAACTCTCGAGGCTTTAGCCGAAAAGGTCGCCTCAGTCGTCAAGCGGGAATACCTCCCCGAACAAGCCGGATACTATGATGCTCCCAACGGGTGGCAGATCAAGATTAAGATCATGAAACCTACGGCTGTACCGATGGCGGAAAGTGCTGGTATCGAGTACATTTCCGTGTAATATCTGTCGATTTATGACGGATTGCTGGGGATCCATGACATGTACAGAAAAATATGGTGTGGCATTTTGTTTTGTATTAGGTCAAAATAAAGTAATCTGCGCTTCTTGCAACTTGACGGGTATCGTTGTAGACATGTAGTTGTTCTCTCTCTATCGTGTGCGCTCACTTTGCGATGAATTTCTCGCACATGGGGTGGTCCCCGTTGGTGACTTCCTTGATGAACTCCGGGTCTGGGTCATACATCATGACATGCAAGTGTTCCAACGCCTGTATCGACTTGATTGCCGACCAATTCTTGAACCAAATAACCTGTCGCCATGTTAATATCTTCATATTTCTCGTTTCAATCTGGTAGTTCCACTCCAGTTAGACTCACATGCTCGGCCGGCACTTTCTGCTGAAAGGTCCTCTCCACGAACTCATCAATCTCCTTCCTCGTCTCCTCCGTCAAATCCCCCATCTCCGGATCCTCCGTCAGCGGAAACTTGGTCCACACCACCAAATGCACAATCCTCCTATCAATCCCATACGGCCAATCATTAAATACAATCCTGTAATCCCCCTCCTTCTCAAACATCCGCGCCCCCTCCGCCCTAATCTCCCCCGGCCACCCAATCCGCTCATTGACCAAAAAGTTCAACACGGACCCGTACTCTTTCTTAATTTTAGCCATGGCTTTCTTGTAGAGGCGGATGTCAATCGGTGACCGGGCAAAGGCGGTGAGGTCGTTGCGGGAGACGATGGCGCGGCAGTCGTCCCAAGTTAGCGGGGTGTAGGTGGATTGGGGAATTCGGAGGAGTTTGATGTCTCGGGGGGTAGTGCCGATAAGGTAAGGGGGGATTTCAACAGTTTGCTCGGATTCAGGAACGTTGGCATTCCACCAAGCGTTGGGATCGGGTTTGACGATGGTCATAGTGGATGTAGTTGTGATGGGATGAGAGGATTGGGGATTATGTGGTGAAAAAAGGGTTGATGTGGGAGTTGTGGTTATGAGTAGATAAAGTTAACTCAATGAAAGAAAAATTTTGAATTTGTAATCATAAATGAAAATCTGAAGCAGTTCTATATGGCAATCTCACGATAATTTATGATTGGGTCACAACAGAATTCAACTCCTAATCGGGAAGTTCCGCTTCGTGTAATCCCTGCGCAGGTAACTGAGGCTCTCAGGACCCTTGTTTAGGGTCTGTATGTTTGTTAACCTTACATGTGACCACTCATTTTCCCTATCTCCATCTTCAGCAACATGTTTACATTTTGATACACAACTGGATTTTACTGAAAAATCAAGTTAACCCTGAGTACCATTCCACATAAATACGATGGTACGCGCCGCCTTGCCCCCATTCATCATTTTACACGCTTACTGTTCACATCCTTCCGGTAGGGCTCAGTTCAACGTATGGGATTCAGCCCAGCGAGGTTTTCTTTTTCGACCAGCTTGTAATGATGCGGAGGGAAGTTTGCAGAATTAGTGATACGATGAGGAGGCTCTGCTAATCTAATAACAATCTTGCTATCTAATTTGTGTAATATATGGCGTTAGTGACGTTGTACATGTTATGTAGCGGGGTCAACTTGAAAGATGATTGATTATACGAGATAGAACGCTGGAACTTCTTTTGTGTTTACGAGACACGGGAATCATGGCGTTTGTGGGCAGCTTTGGAAGGTAGGAGAAGAACGAAAGGAGTACATGAGCCCAAATGGTTGCGCCAAAACCCAATGAGAGCCCGACTGCATATTCACTGATGAGTGGATACATATTAGTGTTCGCACATGCATGCAAATGAGCCAAATGCAGTAACATAGGAGATGAAATTAAAACTACAAGACTTTCAGATATAGAGAAATATGCAGCGACTTGGCGCCATATTGGGCTGGGGTGTCTGAAAGAGTCAGATTTGACTGCTCAAATTGGGGTATATAGATTTGATGATGACGGAATGTTCCTTTGAGAACTGGTGTGGCCGGTTGGGTTGAGATTGGTTACATTAGGACTGACAGCTACGCACGGCTGTGATAATAAATATGGGATGGAGACGGCAGTTGGTGGGTAAAAAAAATAGTGTGATCTGTATGACTGACTAAACAAGCTTATGATGATAATTATGGAGATCAGCGTAGGAAATGGTGTGGTGCTGTGGATCTCGTGACCTGTGATTGCCTGGCTATAGGGAAAGGTGCCAAAGGGTGGTTCTGTTATGGGTATTGGACATGCAGACGGCGCAAAGAGGGAATCGCGGGGAATGGTGGATCTATATATACAGATGTATGTGTGGGGATCTTGGGTTGTGTTGGTCACTTCCTGAAGGTGTAAGTAAACTTGGCAACACGATATTTTGAGGCCGGTCACTCTTGGATAATCTCAACATGAGGTGGAGATAGATACACATGCAGTTTTGAGCCATTTTCCTTGGGGTTCTCAAAGGCATTATAGCCAGTCGTGGAAGTGAATGTGGAAACGTGCAGAATCGATGGGACCGACGAACTATAAAGACATGTGTTACTAATGCAATGTAGTTTTGACGTAGAAATCGAAGAACATCCCAGAGACGGACTTGCGATATATCACTACGTCAGGCTTGCGCAGTTCATATGTATGGATACATTGTATCCGAGTGAAGATTGTAGCACTTTTGTTTCTCTCCCTAGACTCCAGTGGCTGTCTGACTTTAAGTGTGTGTCTCAATGCTTATCTGCAACATCCTAATGTATAATTTATAATTTATGATATTGGGCCGTTACAGACAAAGTGAAACTTGCATTGAACCGTCATCTCAATGTCCACGACGACAGCTATGAGATACTAAATTCTCAAGCCTTGCAAAATTAGATAGTTGATTCTTATCAATATTGAATACAGAAATGACAATATAGCTGATAATTATCTGAAGGATACCTGAATGAACGCTAGGGTTAGGGTATATATATAATGTCAAACGGATGCGGGTACATCAACACCTCAACGCTCGTTCAGGTGTTGATGTTGACAGTTTTGATTTGCATGGAGTGATGGGGAATTCAAGACCTTTGCAATTATTGATCACTGGCAAGGTCTAATGACATACGGAATATCGGACATTATTGGCCTTGAGGGATTCCTCAAGGCTCTGCAGTACTTTGCTATTTGATGTGGGGTTGTTTTGCGTTGTGTATTGTTTCGATTGTTTTGGGGAGTAATTTTGGGAGAGAAACGAAGAGTACTCAAGCAGATAACTTAGGTAAAGTACAGTAGGTGAACTGTATAGAATAGTATAGACGCGGCTCTGCAAGTAAATGTTACAAAGTCTTTGTCGAGACAAGTCAACTCCTCTCTGAAACTCTATTTGTTATGTGCAAGCCACTGGACATTCCGTTTCCCGACTGAGATTATTCTTATCTATGAAAACAAGCTGGTTGTGATATAGCTTGTGATATTTATATGCCAACTGCAAATGTCATCACCAAGAATCAAGCACCCAATTCATAAGGGTCCAAGGATAGATACCTTTTTGATGAATTGGTTGATATTTTTAGACAGCCTGTCAGCTTGGCGATCCGGGTTGTGACTTCATCAGTCCAGTTTAGTTTGGTACTGCATCAATATTGCCCTCAAGATACAAGATTCTGGCCATGTATTCGAGAAGACAATGCTGGGGATTCTCACTTTGTTGGTCATAAAGAGCTAGCCGGACGCAATACCATCAGCCTTCGTAAAGGTCTACGTCTACAGATGTATGCACATAGCCCCTCCCCTCTAGTCTCTACCATTGTCACTTCACAGTGGCTGGTGTTCTACCCTGGCGCTGGCCTGTGTCAATACTTGCTTGCAGTATGGACAGCCAGAGGTTGCATTGTATTTACATTGAGTTCTCCTGAGATATCCGGTGGTTCTAAGCTATCACCACCGCAGAAAATCATGGTCTGTCAGGATTCTCGCTCTCTTGAGCCAACAGAGATGGCTGGTGACCGCCACTAATGAAGCCATAGATGTCACCAACAACTACTTGTGGTTGTGATGAAGCTGAAATATAGTCGTTGATGCTGAATATGCGGTGTTAATGTCAACCGGGTTGGAATCCACACAGCTAGAGACAATGTCCAATTTGCTATTTTAAGTGAGAAAAAGAATTCAGACTGTGTAGTTCCGAGAAGCCACACACGTTCCAAAATCAGAGCACGGAGCTTTCTCATTGGTGTACCATAGCTCCTAAGCTAAATACTGCTGCGGATTCAAAAGAGCGGGGCAACTCTTGACATTCGACAATGTGGTTGTCTATCTTTAGAGATTATTTAAAATGAATTGATATCGTTGTGGAGAAACAAAAGGCTGAGCAGTCGAGGCAGCTGGCCCCATTAGGGAAGGGCAGATGAATGCATCATGTCCGTATATTTAGAACGGGATGGAAGTGGAGCGAGAGGGGATCGAGGATTGAGAATAGAGGCCCAATTGTCCTGTTCAGGTACAGAATATTCGAAGACAGGCTCAAGCTTGGAGTGGAGAAAAGACAGGAGATGAGATAATTATAAATAAAATGGTATAATTAAACAAAGCATCTCATCTCCACAACCACAGTCACAAGAACCAAAAGCTATCCGGGTGTATTCTCACTGGCCAAACAAAAGGCTGCATGAAAACTAGACGAAAAATTCAGGTTTGCTGGCTTGTTCTTAGTCTTCATCCACTGGAATGCCTCTTCAGCCAAACTAGGATAAAGGCCCTCGTCCTCACCCGGGATGATCAAGAACAATCGATATGCCTAAAGTTTGATGAGACGAAAAGGCCACCAAGAAGCTTTCATCGTCTCTCGAAAAAACCCACCAACAACAGCCAGCCCGACAGGGAATAGGCAAACGAAGGGGACCCGCCATTCCAAAGTCTCCTGCGTCTTGCGGAACCCTTTTTTCGATATTGATTATGGACCAGTGAATGAATGGTTGATGGTGAAATAAATATCAGGTGTTGGACAATGTAGAGAAGGAAAAAAATTATGATGATGGGATGGATGATCAATCAAGTGATTCAATAAGTCGTGTGTGTCTGGGTGAAAGGTCAGGACCAAGCATTGATGGTTATCACGGCTTGGCTTATCGCAGGACACATTGACACATGTAGGACCAAGAAATGGACCTCAGGTATAAAAAATAGCGCAGTTCAAGGCTTGAAAGCGGCCGGTTGAGTATTGTATACATTTCATTCTAAGCGACATGAACACCCGCATTTATGGAAAATGATGTATAATTGTGTTCAATATCGGTAATGTGAGGGGGGGGGGGGGCACATGTAAGAGGGGCAGGGAGGGGTTGTGCGGAATGGCTTGTCAAGATAAACACCAGGCCCAACAACATCATTGTCAAGCCATTGAATCATAAGACGTAAGAATTTGCATACGGAAACCATCACCAATTATGCGCAAGCATCATCATAGCACAGGAAATTACTCCAGAAAGTCTAGTAGCCTTCACTGGCCAGAAAATATGTAGCCTTGAAATTCCAAAATTTGGTACAAAGCTGCCTGTTTGGGTTAAGTCGCACCTGCCATATAGATGCGGCGTTCTGAACTGTGTTGATGCGCTGCACTGAGAAGGACCCCCCCGCTCCCCACTATGCTTTACGCTACTCCCTTCCTGATCCAACTGTTGCCCATTGCACATTGTCCTAGACAGGCCGACTTTGCCTTGGCCCTCTTCACGTTCCGCCATCTACCTCCCCTTAAAACCTTCTTATTCCTTCCCCTCGCCATCGCCTTTCGCCGAGTTTGAATTTCTTCCTTCTTCCTCTTCTGTTTCTCGCTATATCCCCATTCTACTCCAATATATCTCGCGATATCTTGTCCGATATAGGTTGATAGCTTTTGCGCTTCTGCTTGTATCATTCTTTTTTTGTATACAAGCTACCCCTTCCACCAAACTTGAAGCTCCCATCTTGCTTCTAGTCTGTTTCTTACTCTGCGCAACCGTCTGTCCGAATCGACGCCCTTTTACGAACACGCATACTCTTCATCTCTACAAATATGTCTGAGTACAAGTCCCTCGCCACCCACCTCAAGCCCGAGGCTGCTGTTGATGAGCCTCGCAGACATGGCAAGACTCAGTCCCACATGGTAAGCATAGTTCCACATGATTCCAAGTATTCAACTTGGCTTGCCCCACATCACGCTGGTCCCCGAACACATTGCACATTACTGGTGGCTTCCATTAGTGGGGCATCGTGCTCCTCGATTGAGCTGGGCCCTGATGGATTGTCATCACTACGCCCCAAGCTCTAAAGTCTTAGAGCCCCTCGGATACGAGACGACTTCGTGACCGCCTTCACTCGACCCAATGTCGACCCCCCTTTGATGGCCGATGCTTTTGAACCCCTCACTGGATCTCAATATGGCCTCGTTGAGCGGATATTTACGTATACCGACCAAATTTGACTGTTTGCCCCCAATTGACATGAGGGAGCTCTGGAGCTCCCTTGTCAAAGTGCGTACAAGTAAAGTTTCCTTACTGCTGCAGTTTGACCCGTCGTTGCACTAAACGTGGAACTCAATCCAACATAATCGATGTTCATGAGGATTTTCCCCGCCCCCACTTTAGTTTTGCAGTTGGTGGACGCAGAGCGCGTTTATGCCACTCGGGCGGTGAAGGCCCAAAGGATTTCTGCATGTATGTCGCGGTTCTCTGCTCCAATGGTCTTTCATTCTTGATAAGGCCTGCCTGTTGACTAGGGTTCATATTGTGCGGTTACCGAAACTGCTGCAGCTTACCGAAGCTTTTGGTGATACAGAAGCTAGTCAAGTCAATCTCATTGTTTGCATGAACAAAATCGCATAATTATTGCATCATGTCTGCTGCTTGGTTGGCCTACAAAGCACTGGCCAAACTGTGATAGACATGGAAAGATGCGACGATAATGCTCTGCTTTGCTTCAGATGATTTAACTAAGGCGGCCTCTTGGTTCATTAAATAGAGGAACTGGTTGGCTTATCTCGGGGTGTTCATGATGTTCTCATACCGTTGGTGGCGCAACAGTTTCCTGCTACCGACGCAATAATTTTGTTATCTGTCGCCAGTCTACCGCCTAATATTCATCATCACTGCGTTGCAACATGTCGCTAACCACTACCATTCCCGTCCTACAGGCCTTTGAGAACACATCTACCAATGTTGCCGCCGCTCAGATGCGCAACGCCCTTAACAACCTCGCCGAGACCGTTAAGGACCTCGAGCAGAAGGCTCTCTTTGAGAATGAGATGGACAACTTTTTTGCTCTCTTCCGCCGCTACCTGAATGACAAGGCCAAGGGCAGCAACACTGTGTATGTGATTTTGTTCCAACAAACGCAATTATATCATGAACTATTTTTAACAATCATATTAGCGACTGGGATCGTATCCGCCCCCCCGCCGAGGGCCAGGTTGTCGAGTACGATGACCTCCCTAACGTCGAGGCTGCCCAGTTCCTCAGCAAGCTCGCCGTGTTGAAGCTCAACGGTGGTCTCGGTACCTCGATGGGTTGCGTGGGTCCCAAATCCGTCATTGAGGTTCGTGACGGCATGTCCTTCCTCGATCTGTCTGTCCGTCAGATTGAGTACCTCAACAAGACTTACAGCGTTGATGTCCCTCTGGTTCTGATGAACTCATTCAACACCGACGAGGATACTGCCAACATTATCAAGAAGTACGATGGCCACAAGCTCGAGATCCTCACTTTCAACCAGTCCCGTTACCCCCGTATCTACAAGGACTCGCTGCTACCTGTCCCTAAGAAGCATGCTTCTGCTATTAATGAATGGTACCCCCCTGGTCACGGTGACGTTTTCGAGTCTCTGTACAACTCCAAGATTCTTGACAAGCTCATTGACCGCGGCATTGAGATTCTGTTCCTTTCCAATGCCGACAACCTCGGTGCCGTTGTTGACCTGCGTATCCTCCAGCATATGGTTGAGACCAAGTCTGAGTACATAATGGAATTAACCAACAAGACCAAGGCCGATGTCAAGGGTGGTACCATCATTGACTACGAGGGCAGTGTTCGCCTGCTCGAGATTGCTCAGGTTCCCAAGGAGCATGTTAACGAGTTCAAGTCT
Organism: Ambrosiella xylebori; assembly: GCA_002778035.1. NCBI lineage: Eukaryota > Fungi > Ascomycota > Sordariomycetes > Microascales > Ceratocystidaceae > Ambrosiella > Ambrosiella xylebori. The sequence continues at coordinate 2,900,977 of PCDO01000001.1, forward strand.
ATCAAGAAGTTCAAGTACTTCAACACTAATAACATTTGGCTTAACCTCAAAGCCATAAAGCGCGTTGTCGAGGACCAGGAGCTTGCTATGGAGATCATCCCCAACGGCAAGACCATTCCCGGCGACTCCAAGGGCGAGTCCGACATCTCCGTTCTGCAGCTTGAGACCGCAGTTGGTGCTGCCATCCGCCACTTCAACAATGCTCACGGTGTCAACGTTCCCCGTCGCCGCTTCCTGCCCGTCAAGACTTGCTCTGATCTCATGCTGGTCAAGTCTGATCTGTACACTGTGAAGCATGGTCAGCTCCAGATGAGCCCCAACCGCTTTGGTGACGCTCCTCTCATTAAGCTTGGTGGTGACTTCAAGAAGGTTTCTGACTTCCAGAAGCGCATCCCCTCCATCCCCAAGCTGATTGAGCTTGATCACCTCACCATAACTGGTGCCGTCAACATCAACCGGGGCGTCACCCTCAAGGGTACCGTTATCATTGTTGCCACCGAGGGCAGCACCATCGATATTCCTCCTGGTTCCATCTTGGAAAACGTTGTTGTCCAGGGTTCGCTTCGCCTACTCGAGCACTAAACACTTTGTTTTGTGTATCTTTGATGATTTCGTTCTACACAAGAGCCTTTTGAAAAGTCGGGCGAGTTTTTTTTTATTTTTGATCGTTCTACTTTGTAGATTCTGTGGCGATGTTCTTTTCTAACTCTTATGGCTGTTTTACGTTTTATGCCGTTTCCTTTTTGTTTTATTCTGTTTTGCGTGACCATGACCTTTCTACATACCACCTTCCCCCATACTTTCCCATCGCTTTTCCATGAAAGCCTTGTCTGCACTTCATCTCATATTTCACATTCATACATTTCTTCCTAACCTTATAAACTCCGTATTCCCCATGAGGCGCCAGTTATGCTTTCTCCATTGCATATATGGGGCTCTGTCTTTGCTTTTCTTTTGCTCTTCAATTGTCTGGGGCTGGTGGCTTTTGGCCATGAGTGATAGAATGGATGGTAGGCCTTGGGAGCCAGTCGATATTCAATAAAAATGAATTATAGACCTACAAATGATGTGATGCAAGTCATGAAGGAAGGAAATGAGGTGTTATGCTATCTTGATATCGTGTCTATGGTTTTTGTTTTAAGCCAAAGGTTGTAAGTGACGTTGGCATGTTTGGTCATTACCATCTACTGTATAGCTAGGGGCTGCATCTAGACTAGCATCAGACAATGTTCTAAGTAATTGTGAAATCTTAAATAGGTCGAACAATACAACAAGTATGATGTGCTGGAAGCTCCATTTTAATACTAGAAAACATCAAATCATTACATTAACCAACTACAAAAAGTATATCCACGTCTCTTAAGAAAAGAAAGTCTCAATTCTCTCCTCACTTCTTCCTCTTCGCTTCACAAACCGGGCAATACCACTTGCCATTCGGCTCACTCTCCAACCCCACACACGACCAATGAAACCACTCATACGGACACTCGTCATTATCACAAGCCACCATGTCCCCAAAGCTAACCTTTTGACACAGACAGTACTTCTTATTGTCCCCCGCCTCGTCATAGTCAGCATCGCCCATTTCCTCGTCTTCATCCAATTCGCCGTTGCCCGGTAAATGCGCCGAGACGCCCCCCGTGTGGCCAGCCCCCTCACCAGCCGTCATCACCACCCCGTCTACTGGCGTGGCCGCCCTAACACGCCCTGAGGACACCATAGTCCCCACAACCGCACTGCCGATCCCCGATGGCTCCGACTCCGACATGTCGCTACCACTATCGGCGTCTGAAAGTTCGGATTCGCCACCAGCGGAGGCCGGGGACATCTTGTTCGACTTGCGCATGCGAGATAAAGAGGACTTGGGGTTGTTCCCTGAGCTGCTTCCCTTCTTACGGGGCGCGGAGCTGCCGGGAGTTCCCGTCTTTCGGTTTGCAAGGGTGGCGCCGGCGATTTTGACGTTGACGCCACGGGGTCCCGCAGATCCAGCGCGCACGACGTTGGTAAGCGTTACGGTTATAGGAAGAGCACCGGGCTTGGGGGTGCTAGGGCCAAGGGAGGAGTGACGGGCGAGGGAGGAAGAGGGGGCGGTAGCCATGGTAGCGGAGGTGGAGAGACGGGGTCGTTTAGGAGGGGCGCCGGCAGATGATTCACGCTGATTGCGGTTGAGCATGATGGTGGCCGCAGGACTAACAGGGGCTGATGCTGCATGCTGGTGGGCAGCCTGGGCGCGTACGGTGGTGGCGCTGCGTGCAGTTATGGGGGTTTGGGGGCCGGCAGAGCTGATGCCAGATGAAAGGGGAACAGCGGTGATAACGGAGAGGCCATTGGGGTTACGGGAGGAAATGGCGAAGGCGGCTTTGTTAGCAGCAGAGGGACGGAGGAGAGAGGGGACGTCATCTGGTTCAGTGAAGCCAGGTTCCGCACGGTCGTAAAGCATTTTTAATTGAAGGTCTAGGTGGCGGAGGTGTTTGTCCATGATGATTTGTAGACGCTGGGCAAGGGCCGTCTTTTCGGCGGCGATCTTCTCGGCCTTTTGGTAGTTTTCACGAACCTGGGCTTTGAGACCATCTTCTTTTGGGTTGTGTATATGACTGCCGTTGTTCTTGTACCATTTTTGAATCTTGGCGTCTCGATCCTCTGCTACCCGGATGCACTCGGCGTAAACACGATCCTTGGCTCTGATTTCGTCCTGGATGAAACGGACTTCTTCTGGAAGATTTTGCACACGGACCATCCACTCCTCCAGCATGACCGCCGGGTCTAGTGGCTCCGTCTGTGGCATCTTCTTAACGAAGTCGATGGAAAGATCGTCTCTAGGCATAGTTGTTAATTTGATGGCTGGGCCTTCCAGATGAACAAAGAACAGTAACAAGGACGTGAAGGTTGTGTGTAGCAATTTTTACAAAGGGTATAAGTGAGATGACATTAGCAGAGAAAGTAGAAAACAAGCTGAGATTCAACGCAAGAAAGCAGATACGATAGAGAGCTTAGGTATCAAAACATAAGAAAGAAATAACAATAAAAAACAACCGGATTACAAGCTGTGGAAACGATAGAGCAACAAGGAGTTCAGGAAGGATAAAGGTCTCATGTATGAGTGAATGTGGGCTGTTGATCCGCTTAGGAATAAATCCCCAGCTTAGTCATGTAAGATGAAAGCGATGAAACTCCGATCCAGGGTTACAGAATCTTTGAGTTCATGAAGTCTTCTCGAAGAATAATACAAACTATCCGGATCTCTGGAAAACAAGATTTGACCGAGAGCCGAGTAGAAGCAGGCTCTCTTGTAAGTGACCAAACTGGTCTCACTCATCTGATGTACTGCGGGCTCTGGCGTATGATGGAGTACGGGACGTGCTGATGAAATCAGTGTGACGACTAGATCAAAAAAGATGCTTTATTTTATGGATGTGACAAGATATAGTGTGATTGGTGAGGCGGATTCGAGTTTGTAAGACTTGATGTTTGTATGAAAGTACAAAAAAAAACAAGTGTCACGAAATAGAACAAGTAGAATCTCCCGGGATATTAAATTCGAGGTTTACAGCCAAGTACAGAGCAAAACAGAAAAAGGAAACAAGAGAAAAAATAGTGGAAAAAACCAGGGAGTAAACGTTCAAATTCTGGGTTCCAAAGCAAGCAAAAAAGCAACGAAAAAAATAAGCAGGCGGGCTCACCTTCTAAATCAAGCAAGCATCAACAGCTCGAGCCTTCTCTCACCTCTTTATTTAACCAAGCCGTCGTCGTTTCCTTTACAAAAAAAAGGGCCCAATCAACTCGTAGGCTCTAAAGGCTATGCACCACGGTGGGGTTCGTCTTTCTGTATGATTTTAGGCGGACATTGGTTGGGTTGGGTTGGTGATTTAGTGGTTTAGGCATGTGGCGGGGAGAATGGGATTTACTGGATCATGCAACGATCCATGGGGGCAGATGCGATAGAAAAGTGGGCTCGATGACCGGGTGGGATGGTTGGTTGGGTCGGAGAGCCGTGGCAGTATGACTATGTAGCGGAGTGAATGTGTGAATCGGGTGAGTGGGGCGGGATGGAACGGAGATAGAGATGGACGGCTGACGAGGTTTCCGGAGATTGAAAGCAGAGTAGCGGTAAACGGCGATGGGTTAGAGTGAAGTGAGAAGGGACTATTGGTGAGTGAATGCTGATGTAAGCCGACGATAGGAAACAAGAAATAATTTAAGAAAGCGTATGTAAAGGAGAATCGAAAATGTACACTCAACTTTTAAGACTCTAGTAAATGGTATATCTAGATGTGTCCAATATCAGACTCTGTGACCTCTGTCACCATGCATCAGTCGCAAAGCCTTTTTTCATCCGTGAACTTTTTCATCCACATCCGGACCCCATCAGGCTAGGCCTTCCCTAGACTAGCCTAAATTTAAGGTGGGTCTTTGCCCAAGACTCTCCTAGCAGCCTTGTCTGTAGTTGAGTACAAGGGTTAACTTGAACTCTATGCAGGGACCGGCAGCAGTTGACAAACCATTGTGGCAGATGTAACGAGCTGTAGGGAACGTCGAACAGCCATGAGTTTGAAGTTGAGATCTCACATGACACTTTTATGGATTTGGTGATTTCATACCATACTATTCAATTTGTGATACCCCCATAAATTTCATTCTTTATATTAGATTAACTTGCTCGCTCTGTCCCTGGAGCCTATATCTTTTTAGTTCCCAAGTCTCCACGACTAATAGATTGGACCGCATTATCATCTCAAAGATCAACTAAGAACTGACCTGAGGACCCCTACGCATCTTGAATTTTGTTCAAGGTCTCAAGCGTTTACTACTAAACGACCACCCACCAGTACACATATCATAGACTTCTGGTATGGATCCATCACCAATAGCCGGTGCAACCGCCGCCCCGGCCGCCTCAGATTCCTGCACTGCCAAGATTGACCCCCCCTTCGAATTCAAATTCAGAGCCCCCAAACCCAACTACATCCCCCATATCTTTGACAAAGGCGATGACTACTCTATAATAGACGAGAAGGCCATCCCTTTAGAACAGCAAGGACCAGAGGCTTACGAGGAGTACTACCGGAAATGTGAAAGGCAAGCGTTGACCATGGGCATCGTGAAGCAAAAAGGCCGGCAAGTGTCCTTTCACGTCAACCCGGAAATGGAAAAGCACCACTTTGGCCAAACACATCCGATGAAGCCGTGGCGTTTGACGTTATCCAAGAGTTTGATCTCCTCGTATGGAATGATGTTTGCTATGGATAACTATCTTTCCCGGGCCGCCACCTACGAAGAACTCAATGAGTTCCACTCATCCGAGTACCTGGATTTCCTCGGAACCGTCCAATCCGAGCCTACCCCGAGGGATTACAATGACTCCGAGGACATAAAATACAGTCTTGGCGGCAGTGACTGTCCCATCTTTGAGGGTCTATACGACTACGCTTCCATGTCTGCTGGTGGCTCCTTAGACGCTGCTCGCAAAATCTGCAATGGCCAGAGTGACATTGCTATTTCCTGGGGTGGCGGTCTGCATCATGCCAAAAAGAATGAGGCGTCAGGTTTTTGTTACATCAATGACATTGTCCTCGCCATCCTGCAACTCCTCCGCTACTACCCTCGAGTCCTTTACATTGACATTGATGTCCACCACGGTGATGGTGTCGAGGAGGCCTTTTGGAGTAGTGACCGTGTCATGACCTGCTCTTTCCACAAATACGACCCCAACAACTTCTTCCCCGGAACCGGCGGGTTAGACGACAACGGGCCGCGCAGCGAGCATAACCCCGGCGCCCACCATGCGGTCAATGTCCCATTATCCGACGGAATCACAGATGACCAATACAAGGAACTCTTCCAAAAGGTCATCGGTACCATTGTCGAACGCTTCCGTCCTGCGGCAATCGCACTGCAATGTGGTGCGGATTCGCTGGCCGGTGACCGTCTGGGCCGGTTCAACCTGCAGGTTCAAGGCCACGGAGCGTGCGCCGAGTACGTCAAGACCCTCGGTATCCCCGTTATCATGTTTGGCGGCGGCGGATACACCCCCCGCAACGTCGCGCGCGCCTGGGCATACGAAACATCAGTGGCCATCGGATACAACGATATCATCAAAGAGAACCCTATCATCCCCGAGCACACGCCGTGGCGCAGCGAGTTCCGGCAGGACTCGCTGTTCCCGACACTGCAGCAGAGCCTGGGCGGGGAGCCGCGGCCAAATAAGAATACGCCTAAGAAGATTGCGGATATCGTGGCGCATATTACAGAGCAGTTGCGATTTGTCAATCATGCGCCGAGTGTGCAGATGCAGGAGATTCCGAGGGGGACGGATGCTATGAGAGCGGATGTAGAGGCGATGATGGCGGAGGAGGGAGCGGAGAAGGATGATCGGGTGAGACAGAGGAAGGAGAGGTCGGTGGGGACTCAGGAGGAGTTGTTGTAAGAGGCGGGAGAAAACAAAGTGTATTGTATACATAGACTTGAATATATTGCGACGATGGTCGTGTTCCTTAGGGATCATAAAGATTTGTTTTAATTTGAGATTTCATTAAGCTTTTTATAGTGTAGAAGGCTACAAATTCAAAAAAAAAACTTATCATGAAAAGATACCTTTACTTTTTTGACTTTGTCAGGTTACGACACACAGCATATCAATACAAAATGTCACATGAACATGTCACCTCTTACATCGCAGAGATTCCCTGCCCATTATAAACCACCTGTTGCGTCTCATCCTTCAACAGATTCCTCTTGATCCTCCACAACTTGACCTCCACATACGCCACCAACGCCACGCCAATCAGACCTCCAAGATTAATCAAGATAGCATTCACAGGAATTGGCTTCCTGTCAAATGTCACATGGAACAGATAGTTCAAGCCCAACTGACTAAAGTTGAAAAACCCCGCCAGGCAGATGATGGCCCCGTAGATTGTCCTGAAAGTCCGGAAGCCAAAGACCTTGGCGGCGTAGTCGCTGGCGGTCGTGTAGTAGAGGGGCCGGTAGAGAACTAAGAGGCAGATGCCAGTGTACGCGGCGACGGGCGACGACAGCATGCTCAGAATGCCAATGGTGGTGGTAATGGTGACGAGTGTTGTCAGGACGATGACAATGAAGGTATTGTCGAGGAAGATGCCGATGAAGGGGATGGAGAGGAGGCCGCTGAGGGGCAGGGCAATATCGAAGAACTGGTTTATGGCGACGGTCTGCTCGTGGGAGTCGAAGATGGCTTCGTATTGCGGGTGGATTGTGGTGACGAAATAGTCGATGCACATCATTTGGACAACGGTGAAGGTGCAAATGAAGAGGAACCAGGGTGACTGGAGTTGTTCGACTGTGCTGTTGTGCATGACGCCCCAGACGCCGGAGACTTTGTTTTTGCACTCTTCGCGCTTGACCTGCTTGCCAACTTTGGGATCGCCGAGGAGATTCTCAATGTCGGCGACGACGCTTTTGTGTTGGACTTTCTCGTCGCGGATGGCGGTGTGTTCATTGATTTGGTTGTCGAAGATGGCGGAGGCGGGCTGGTTTTCAATGCAAGTATTTTTGACTTCGGCGACTTCGACGAGTTCACCGACGGTCTTCCAGCCTTGTTTGGACAGCAGGAAGATTTGAAGAACAATTATGGTTGCGGGGACAACAAGATAGTACGTGAAGAACTTGGAGTGGCCGAAGGCGCCGTTGGTGCGTGTGTAGATGATACAGTAGACTAATAACAGCGCAGAGGCGTCAAAGGCTCCGGTCAACAGAGTGAGGATAAGCCCGGAGTGGTGGGGGAAGGTATTGCTGAATTGGAAGACGGAAATTTACGTAAACGGCCCGCTGAATGCCAAGAACATGTAACCAAAAAGATATCCATCAAACGGCACCGAATCAGTATTGGTCATGATCAGCGAGACAATGGCGAGAAAGACGGCGCCGGTGATGCCACAGACACGGAGCTCGTAAATGTTTATGAAGGCCCTAAGGGGCAGAGCGGCGACGTTGGTGCTAACGGCGGCAACGGTGAACATGAAATTAGGGTGGATTTCAACGCACGTGTCGATGCCATCTTCAGTGGAATAAGGGTCTGTCGGACACTGATTTTGGTATGTTCCTTCTGACTTCAATACCGACTTCAAAGCAGTGTATCCAAACACAACACCCGCAACAACCAAGAAATAACACACCGTTGCAAAAATTTGACCACCAGATGGTAGCTTCCGCTGAGAGGAAAGCACGTGATGAACGAAGAAAAAAACCTTCTTGGTAACTACCAAATTGGAAACTTACAGACTCGCCTCCACTTGTGAACTCCAAAGGCACTGACGGCCTGAATGTTATCTTGGGTCGAAATCGGCCCGGGATTCCATTCTTCGGGCATGGAGTTGAAGGAGAGTTTGCGGGAGCGGCCGGAGGCTATGAAACCACGGCAGGAGGAAGTGATGGTGGGTAAGCCGAGACCGTCGCCGGGGACCATGGAGAAGGTCTCGAGGGTCCCGATACATTACATTTTGATGGTTTGATGCGAGTTTTGGGTATTAATGGGAGTTTTTTGATGCATTCAAAAGAGAAGTTTATGAACAAGAAAAAGGTGAGAAATGGAAATTCGGCTTGGAGAATCAAGTATAGATGACGATTAACAAAACCAATGATGTCGCCGAACTCTCATGGTAAGAAAAATGAAACTGACCACGAACAACAAGATTCGAGTAAAAATTGGTGTTGAAACCAAAAGTTCTAGCCATCGATTTATAAAGAATATCTTTTGTTATCTATCAACTCAAGTTCAGCGCAGGACAAAAATGGCAGATCTTAAATATAACCTCTTTGAAAAATGTGGGGCCGCGGTGGCGGCATGCGACGAGATTCTTCTAGACTTTTGAAGTTTTTATGCAGTTTTTTTTGGTATCGAGAGGTGCAGATGGGAGAATCAATCATGATACCTGTATCAAAGAAACGATACAACTGATGAAGAACATGTGTTTGTCTAGTTTGTTATCTCAAGTCACCACAAAGTGCCTCTGGTTACTCAGTTGTCCATCCATAAGTAACACACCATCACTTTCTGTGGTGAACCCAAACCAAAATAACCATCATTATATTCAATGATAGATTTCCCAGCTAAGCCAATATGCATGTCTATCTAAAATAGGGAAAAAATTGTCACCTTGTCTATGTGGAGACAAGAGAAGACCAAAAGATAATAACACCATCGTTAGGGTTTGATGCACGCATTAGGGTTCATCGACTGACTCGCCTTTTGAGCTGCTCATCATCTGTATGGTCATTTGTAAATACTAACCACCCATTAATGTAGTAAATCTACCCTCTTCCCATCTACCCGTCACAATACACAACCGACACTCACACAGCTCGTCTTGACTCTCCCCTACTCCACTCCACGATCCCCCTCACACCCGATCCCTCCGCTGTTCTCCCCGCCTATTCCCGCCGGCCCATCAACCTTCCAAGCCCCACCCTCTGCAAAACCTTTCCATATAAAATAAATTCACTTCCCAACACGCATCTCTTCTTCTCCCTCTTATATATATAAAATCTAGCAAACAACATTATCCTTTTCCATCTTTTTTTAAAGAGAACTTTTTTCATTAATGTTTTCTTTTTTTCTTTAACGTTACATGGTATTGATTGGTTGCTAGGCCTTTGTGTTTATCAATCGGTAGGCGTCGGGACTCCCACGGGGGACGCCGACGAGGGGGAAGGGGCAAAAAGTAACAAAGATATGCCATGACACAATAGTAGCGAGTCACAATCACCATTCAACTTCATATCATTATATCATGATTATTTTTTCACTTCACACCCCCGCATGCCAATTCTCACCTAACGAATGATTCCTTCTAGCATATCAAAATTGATGTGTTGGATTTATTTACATTGTGAATACAATTTCCCAAACAAAAATTCCCGCTTCCTCTAAAGCCTACAGTCACAGCGTGGACAAATGTTGAACCCAAAAAAAACCTATCCTAAAAGCAAGTTCCAACCTATATATACAGACACAAATATACATCATACATTTTATGTTATTTTCCCAAAATCACATCAATGCCCCCTCTCAATCTCCGCTCCGCGTCTAGCACTTAGTGGTGGAACAGACGAGCGGGCTGGTGAACAAAGGTAATGCCCAGAGCCTCCGCAGTAGCAAAGACAAGCTCGTCATTCTGCGAACCAGTAGGAGCAGAAATATACTTGACACCCGTTCTAGCAGCACGGTACACGTTATCAGTGAAAGGGAAGAAGGCATCCGACGCAACAACAACATTGCTCAACTTGCTTAGCCACTCCTTGCGCTCGGCTTCAGTGAAAGCCGCGGGGACCTCCTCAAAAACACCTTCGAAAGAAGCCCGCTCAGGACCTTCAGTGGGAAGCTCGCCAGAGACCAGCAGGTCGATAGCATTGGACTTGTCGGGGCGCTTAGTGCCCTTCTTCCACTTGATGGAGAGGACGCGGGGGTGGAACCGGAGCCACCAGTTGTCCGCTTTGTCGCCGGCAAGACGAGTGCAATGGATGCGGGACTGCTGGCCAGCACCGAGACCGACGACTTGGCCACGGGCAGCGTAGCAGACAGAGTTGGACTGGGTGTACTTGAGGGCAATAGTGGCAATGGTAAGGTCGCGAAGAGCCTCCTCGGGAAGCTTGGCATCGGCCTTGGGGACAATAACTTTGTTGAAGGAAGCAGGGGAGAAGGCGACATTATTGCGGCCCTGAATCAGGTTAATGCCGTAGACAGTGCGGATCTCCTCTGGAGCGGGTTCGAACTCGGGGTCGATCTGCAGGACCAGGTAGCGACCGGTTTTCTTCTTCTGAAGCAACTTAAGAGCAGCAGGCTCGTAGCCGGGGGCAATTACACCGTCGGAGACTTCCTTGGAGATAATCTTGGCGGTGGCAACGTCAACAATATCGGACAGGGCAATCATGTCACCGAAAGAAGACATGCGGTCAGCACCGCGAGCACGGGCGTAGGCCTGAGCCAGAGGGGACTCATCGATACCCTCAATATCGTGAACAAAGTAGACCCTCTTCTCCTCCTCAGTCAGGGGCAGACCAATGGCAGCGCCAGCGGGAGAGACATGCTTAAAAGAGGCAGCAGCGGGCTTGCCAAGAGCCTTCTTGAGCTCCTTGACCAAGGGCCAGGCATTGAGGGCATCCAAAAGGTTGATGTAACCGGGGGAGCCGAAAAGAACCTTGAAGGGAATAGGTCCGCCCTTGACAAAGGCAGAGGCAGGCTTCTGGTGAGGGTTGGCACCATAACGCAGAACGCGGTGGTTGACGTCACCAGCGTACTGCTGGCGGAAGTAACCAGAGATGGCAGTGTCGTACTCAGCGGTAGACTCAAAGGCTTTCAGGGCGTAACGGTTGCGGGATTCCTGGGAAATAGAGCCGGAAGCGAGCTCAGCGAGGAAACCGGCATAGTCCTTGGGGTCACTCAGGATGGTGACGCGGACGTGGTTTTTGGCAGCAGCTCGGAGAAGGGTAACACCACCGATGTCAACCTCTTCGACGGCCTGGGGGATGGTGACGTCAGGCTTGTTGATGGTCTCAACGAAGGGGTACAGGTTGCAGACGACGTAGTCGACTTTGTTGATGTTCTGTTCAGCCAGATCCTTCTCGTCGGAGGGGATGTTGCGGGCAAGGATACCGCCGTGGACAGCGGGGTGGAGAGTCTTGACACGGCCGCCGAGCATCTCGGGGGCTTTGGTGATGGCGGAAACATCCCTGTAGAGAGCAAAGACGCCAGAAATTAGTGACTTGATCTAACATTGTGAAGCCTGTTGAGAATGCGACGGGCTTAACATATCACGAACACCGAGTAGAGAGTAAGCTTACTCAACAGCGATGCCGGCATCGCGAATCATCTTGGCCGTACCACCCGAAGCAAGAATGCGGACATTGTTGACAGCAAGACCCTTGGCCAGCTCCAGTAGGCCGGTCTTGTCATAAACCGATAGAATGGCAATGGGGCGATTGTCAGCCATTGTTATTATTGTGAGAAGAAATAAGAGTTGATTCGGAACTGCCAAAGCAAACTGATTACAGTTGGAGCTACGAAAAAAAGAAGAAAAAAAAAGGAAGAGAGAAAAAGGGCAACAAGCTCCGGATGGCGATTCCCAAGCTACTTATTGAAGAAACTATCGACAAGAACTATCAATCACACCTTCCGATTCACTAATGTCCTTGAACCAGCTAATTGGGTGCTTGGCAGGTAGTTGCTATTGCGTTTCGAGCTAAAGACGTTGCCGCAGCAGGAATGGACTGGTACTTGTTGAAGGTGGGGTAAAAAATTCAGATCATTTGGATTGTAGGTAATTATAGCGCTACATGGTGGGGTAATCGTGCGGAAATCTATGCGATCAGGGAAGGCAGGCTGCTCGATGGTTCTGATATCTTGCGCCAGGAGGAACCAATGACATTACACGACTGATGCGACTCATAATCTATTCATATCATGCTTAAACTCATACTATCTGTAGCCATTAAAACAAGGTACAACATTTTGCATGTAGTACAGCGACTGAGACGGCATATTCAGTCTTTACTGTCAATGTCGTCATTATGGCATGCGCCAAATTTCTCACTGGTTGTCATGTAACAATATGCATGCTTTACTATTATATCATATGCATATCTGTAAGTGGCCTTGAATTGAAAATTTTCGTGCAGCTTCTTTTACATCGCTTGCGGCAAAGGAGAAAGGAAGGAATGGATGGTACCATTTTTTCGCCGCAACCTTCTAACCCTTGACCCAAACAACAGCCGGAATCGGCCTAGAGGCCTATGAGCGCTCGTGAAAATGAAGGCCCGAAATTTTTCTGGGGTCTTACAAAAGGAGGCTCTAGAGGGGCTAACCTTTTTCAGTTAAAATCAAGACTTCATGTTGATGGTGATTGGCTGGATCGTGAAAAGTTGTCCACGGGAAAGTCAAGTTTTAGAACCCTCCCACATTCCACTTACATGGAAACTGCAGGCATAGGAGTTCGCTTCCGAGAAAGTGAACGTAACCAGCATTTTCTGTAAGTCAGCACGGCGTAGGTTTCCCCTAGTCTTGATCGACACCGATTACTGCACGACTCCCAATCTTATAGCTAGTCCCGGGTGTCCTGGTCGGCAAGGTCTGAATGCTTGAGGGACGCCATGTGGGATCATGTAAGTCAGTAGACGAACCATGAAGAATGAACAAGATGTAGATTGAAATTGTGATATAATTTTTAGTGACAAGTCTTGGCGCAGACTTGAAATGTTGTGTCACCAGATACCTGATGACTCAAGGCAATGACAAACATAAATCGATCGACAAGAGGAAGGAACCTCGACGGTTGTGTCACCAGTAGCTCAACGTCAGCTCCAACAACGAAACGGTCACATAAAAAGAAAAACAATAAAAAAGAGGAAATTAAATCTACATCTTTTTTCTCTCTACAAAGTATCTCCAGAACCGTGAACTCCATATGGACCTAGTAGATATCACATAAGACAAAGGGAAGCAAAACAAAAACATGTAACAAATATAAGAAAAATATCGAATCATCAACAGCCCAGATAAAAAAAAACAGATAAATCTCTACCACCCACATCAACATGCGATCCATTAGCCATAACGAATACTCTGAGAAAAATCACAACAGGGCCAGCCAATCAATATAAGTCAAGAATCATATTCCAAATAGTATGTACGATGAGGATTATGGCCCATTGTGAAAGGCAAGCATCCCAAGAGGTATCAAAACGGGGCGACCAACAGACCACGGCGCAAGTCGGAACAAGGGATATATAATAGTAGAAGGTAGAGGGGAAAGGTAGTGTGCGGGGAAAAAAAGATAGATTCAAAGCCATGTGACATAAAATGTATAAAGGAAATGAACCAAAAAGAGCATATGCCATCGAACAAAGGAAACAAGTTGAAATGGCGAGATGCGAAAAGATTGTCATGACAGTTAGGAACCGCTGCGACGTGGTGACTGGGTTTGTGTCCATTGTTTGCCAGGCATGTTCCTGGCGATCGGCATACCGTTTGTCTAAATTGGATCTTCGGACAATCGGCAGACGGATCGCCGTAGACTTGACTGTCAGATTGTGCGCCACCTCAACAGGAGCTAAAGTTTTCTGGATGCTAAACGCTCTATACGGAACCGAAGGCGCGAGCCAGCAATTTAAGAGCTGTAGTAGCGGATGATGGCGGTACCACCGCTGGACATGCCAGTCTGTAGAATTCTTGTTAGTACGTCACGTCACAGAATCTAAAGTAAAACTTGAGGGCAAACTTACAGTGCAGCCAGAGCTGGAGCCGCCGGCGTAACTGCCGTCCTTGAGGTAGCACTCAGTAGTGACATCACCAGTAATCTCAATGTTGAAGTCCAGCTTGGCGGAAGAAGTAGGCGAGTTGGGGAAGATAGAGATGTAGGTGGTGCCTGAGGAGTCCTTGCCGACACCAATGTTGACAGGAGCCCAGTTACCGGCACCAGTAGGGTCAGAAGAAGAAGTCCAGAGGCAGGAATTGTCGACAGAGTAGCCCTTCTTGTTGACGTAGTACTGAGCGGTTGTCGAAGAACCAGACCATACATATGAGTTGGACGCCAGGGGGTTGGTCAGGGAGATCTTGGCGCCAGCCTCAGCCAGGGCAGGAATTGTCATAGACTCGGTACCGGGGTAGTCGGTGCGACAGGTGGCGACCTGCTCGTCGAGGTCATTCTGGATGTAGACGCCGCCGGCGCCAGCCTGGCATAGAGTGTTGACGCCGTTGCGCGACAGCTCAAGGTAGCCGTTCGAGTTGCAATAAAGACCGCCGATAGACTGGCCAGTAGAACCCTGGGCAGAGGGCCACTGAGCCTTCTCGTAGCCAAGAGGGCAGGCGTAGGAGCAGAAGGAGTTGGAGGAGCACCCCTCACCGACGGCAGTCTCGATGTAGGAGATAGACGAGTCGCTGGTCGAGTAGTTGGGGACCTTCTGGATGCCGGTCCAGCCATCGAGGTTCAGGTGGGACTGGGCAACGGCGCCGTAGGAGCTGGGGAACTCGGAGCATTTGATAGTCCCTGAGGGGAACTCAGCGTCAATTCCAGTGCCGGTACTGCTGGAGGAGGTAGCCGACGAGGTCTTGGAAGAGGCTGCGCTGCTAGAGGACGAGGCGACAGCAGACGAGCTGGTTGTGGGAGCAGCGGAGCTCGAAGAGGCAACCGAAGACGAAGAGGCGGAGCTGGAAGTGTAGTTCTCGAGGAAGACACCAGCAGAGGTTGACGAGGATGCAGCAGTGGAGGTGGCCTTGGTGGAAGAAGGTGAGGTAAAGGTGGGAGAAGACTCGCCGACAACAACGTAGTCGCCGTTAGCAATGCCAGCGGCGGCAACGGTGTCATCAATGACCTCACCGTTGGAGACGTAGACCGTCTCGGTGGGACCCTCAACCCAAGCAGTGACGGTCTCCGGGGCGCGCTTGGCGACGGCGGCGCGTCTGTGGAGATGGCGGTGGCCGCCGTGAGAGATGGCGGCCTCGGCGACGGTGGCCGCGACGGCGAGAAGGACAGAATGCTTCATTACGGATGATGTTGATTGTCTGTATTTGGTGAGAGCAGGATAACGGCGGGGCGGTTAGCAAATAGCAATGAAGAGAGTGTGTATCCCAAAACAAAGAAAAGGAAGGAGAAGGGGGGAAAAGAAGCGGAACGGTAACGAGCGTAAGTGATGATGGGTGGACGAGTGGTAGAGAAGGGAAAGAAAGACAGGAAGGAAGCCAGGTTGAGTCTGAGACCTGGGCTGAGCGGAGAATTATACCGAGAGGAAAAAAGGTATGGAAGGACAAAGTGTCTGGGGTGGCCAGGGAGGGCGTGCAGGGCGTCGGGATGGGCAGTTTGCATGACATGCCAGGAGGTTTAGGCGGCCCAGCAGAAAAGCAAAGCAGACGCACAGAACGCAACCATGACACCCAACGCGGACTCGCCCCAGGCATGTTCCCAGGTTTACCCCTTCTCATTTCCTTCATATATATACCGTATATATGTAAATGTGTATATATTGGGGGAACATGTTGACCTCCATCGAGCAATATTCAAGGCCAGGCAGGCACCGGCTGCGAATATTGGCTTGGGTCAATAGAACCTGGGATTAGTTGTAGCCATGAGCAAGGTGGATTTAGATGCAAGTTAATATGCAGCGACCCAGCCAATAGCTAAACTAAC
Source organism: Ambrosiella xylebori (assembly GCA_002778035.1). Lineage (NCBI taxonomy): Eukaryota > Fungi > Ascomycota > Sordariomycetes > Microascales > Ceratocystidaceae > Ambrosiella > Ambrosiella xylebori. The sequence goes on from PCDO01000001.1 coordinate 2,917,128, forward strand.
CAACATGGAATCACATTGTAGCTTTCCCCGTCTGATTGCCTGATATATATGTGAAGAAGCGACGGTAGATGAACCAGGCCTGATTTTAGTGAGAAGCAAGTTGAGGTGATGCAACGGGGGGGTTCATGATGATGATGCTGGTGTATATCGTGAAGGACGTGGGTCAAGGTACCTGACTTCAGTGTATGGGAACTCACTCTTGTCTTGTGTAAGAAAAAAAAGAATAATATAGCGAAATTTGTCTTGGAATGCGAAGGATCGAGTGGGCAAAAAGAAACGACGCTTTCGGGTTCGGTATACAAATGAGTGTGGTAGAGAGGGCTGTGACTCTCAGTTGGATGCAGGAACCTTAGCAAGGAGGATAGCTTGGATGTGCGAGGGGGAAAAGAAGAAAGAGACCAGGAAAACAGGAAGCCAGGCCACAGGCGAAATCAAGTGGTTTAATGGGATCTGGAAGCAGTACGCCTTGGTGAACGGACTCACTCCAGGACAGGGGATGGGAACGTTGACAATGAAGAGGGGCGTGCCTCAGATTAAATTGAGGCGTGGTGCTAGTAAGTATTCACTCACACTAAGAAATTGGCAGTTCACTCCAAGAGGAAGGAGTCATTCATTGAAAATCCGCCATCTATGCGGTAATTGACCGATGGAGCTCTGTAGTCAGGAACCACAGACGCTAGTTCCAGGGACCACATCACCTGTGATACACACTAGAACCTCATCCGTTTACTAGAAATTCCTATGCTCCTCTCCATACAACAGTCTGTGTGATCCAAACAAAAGAAGACATTGAATGTAACCTGTAGTTGCTAGCACAAGAGGAAAGCGGCAAGAGGCGAAAAGAGAAGGGTAGGGCGAAAAGAAAAAAAGGTGAGAGCCCGTGGGCGGGCGTACCTTACAGGAAGGGACAGCGAGCGCAGCGGAAGCCGATTGGCTGCGGCAGCAGATGGGCTTTCAATTGGCTCATATCAGGGGATCCAAATGGCCGGCCCCCTTTATGGAGAAAGAACGCAAATTGGCCAACAGCCAATCAGACAGTTTTTTCATTCAGGGAGTGGGGATTGAGGATTGATAGGGTCACGCCGTCAGATACATTGGCCGAATTAAATCAATGAGTGCGTGGCTTTTTTGTTTTCAGGAGCCAAAATGACAGATTCAAATAAATTATAATTTAGCTATTCACACTAAAGAGCAGAATAGCGCAATAGCGTGGTGAGAAGTTAACCCTTAGTATGGGACAAACCCACAAAGACAATTGCTCTATTAAGGGTTCTCGACAACTTCCTACGGACTACCATCTTGCCTTTCTCGTGTATTCCTTGATGACCCTATCCATACAATGTCTGCTGCAGAGCCGACAATAGCTACAGACGACAAGAATCTGCCAGATATCTATATATGACTTATATATCCATAACTGAATTCCAGCCACCTTTCCTACAAGAAACAACAAGAAAACCTGTCAGTTCTCCAACCGCATATCTTTTACTCTTTTCACCACTAAACACGTCGTGATCTATCGAACATCTCTACCCAGAAAAAAAACCATACCATCTACCCACTGTATACAAGCCCTTTCCCCTCCCTCCCCTAGTCACCCTCCCCCAACCGTGACCCCAACACCACACTCTTCAGTCTGCTAGTGTATGCTCGCGTATCCTGCTCCCTTACCTTATTGGTTTGTACGGGGGTGCTGAGGGAACAGCGCAGATGGGTCTAGAGCGTCTGGGAAGGTATAGACTTTTTGTTTACATACTGTATTTGGCAGAGTGACTACTTGTTTTTCTTGTAATTAGTGAGTTATCACTGTGTTCATGACATCGAATGGCTCGTGGATAACTGGTAATTGGCCGTATAAATCTGATTTGATACTGCCAATGTCTTCACTGATGTGATGTCCACATTACGTGCGCAGTGATGTGCCCATAGATTTGCCTTTGTTTGGCTCACTGTCTGTCATCTCATGTGGCCAGCTTGCAGAGCAGCAGACAAGGGGACGCTCTCCTCCCATGGATTTCAAGGCCTGTCGACTTGGCTCTTGACCACACAAATTGACGGTTCTTAGTCTAAAAGATTAACCTCAACCATGACCTTTTTTTTTTTTTTTTTACATATATACACATGATGGCACAACAATATGCAGACTTAGAACGAGGATTATGCAAAGGGAACCATTGATAAGAATGGTCTGGTCTGGAACATGAGCGGAATTGGTATATAAGAAAAGAAGGGAAGAAGTAATGGTGATTGAATCGTTCAAGGATTTTAAGGATGGATGTGAATAAAGTAGGTCAAAGTCTAGACTCCAAAAATTGGTCATATACTGAGTGTTGGTTTATTTTTTTTAATGTCTTGTTGTCAATATGTGTATTTTGTGTCATCATGCAGCCGAGTTTACAAGTCCTTTGTGATGTCGTTCATTGTCCCCCCCACATCATATACAGACAGTATATGTCGTGTACCTACCAAACAATCACGATTATACGCAGGAAATGCTCATGTAAAAGATCCCTCGGGGTCAATTATTGGGAGATTGGATGGCTTCTGCACTCTTTGACCATATGAAAAATTACACATTCATATCAAGGCTAATAAAGAAGATCCTGTCGTTGTGACAATGTGTTTCTAAATGTTGGTACACAGTACATGGCAATGGTAACGCTGCTAAATTGTCATGCCAGAGGAAATAATCTGGAGTAAATAAATAATGTTCATATATAGAAAAATTTATGGAACAATATTCTATATCTATTCCGGGCTATCACATAATTACTATAGCTTAATTTCAGTATCAATCAATTTAAACACCACCGGTGTCTGACATTAACATTCAAATAAACAAAGAAAAGGCTATTCTATCTTCATTGCTTGGGCAAGCCTATCAGATAATCCTTTTCTATCCATTACCATCAGATTTTTGTGTACTCTTTACTCCAAAACATTGTTCACGTCACGACACCAAACACTGAAATACTACATAAACATCAGACCAATCCTCACAGTCACTTTGTATCGTAAATAAATACTGTACACCCAATCGTCACTAGCTCATCTCTATTGATCTCCTTCTAAATGAATTCATCTACCAGTTGGCCCCAGCAATCATCAATGCTCTGTGGCTGAGTTGACCAAGCTCGATATCCAAGATCTGCTCCTTCTAAATATTCATATAACAAATGCTTGTTCCTCGGGTCGGCGGATTTCCCTGTTCTGAACATTGGGCGATGTCAAGGCAGGCAAATATCCGGGTTTATCCTCTTGGCGCTTGGCGCTTGTTTGTGTTCACATACATCATCCAATCTGCTATATACGATATTGGAGGCTGTCTACTGTAATCTATTCAAGATTGATTAAATAGATTCATATCCACTTTGAAAAGCCAGGGTTGCTAGTGACAAGCCATGGCGAGAAGGGAGAGAATTGGGTCAATGTATTTATTACCAAGGGTATCAATAGTCGTTGCATTCCAGAACGAACTGGCGATATTGATTTGGTGTACAGCCTTCGATAACTTCACATAACTAATCCGCATGAACATAATAAGAAAAGACGGCATATTTGGATGGGTTGGAAACAGTTTTAACCCTAGCATTCAACACTGCCCAAATTGACTGCCGGATGATGCTCTTCTACCGTAACTATCGGGCATTGGAAAAGCAAATATGGATTAAACTCGGGATACACACTCTCAGTATGTCAGACTAACGGTTTGGCAACGAAATGCAAACGTCGATCACTTGTTATTCCACTGCCAACACGGTAAAGCGCTGTTTAGTTGCTTGAATGATGCAATATCTAGATGTGATCTCTATATCAATGTTTTTTTTTCTTGTTTTTCTTTCGTTTCTGGGCTTACCATATTGATTGGTAACTTCACAAGGGAGTACCTCTATCAACCTCCATCATTTCTCAGGTAAAAAAAAACCCTGGGTTCAAGTCTGCTCGTTACGAAAGTCTAGACGAGACTTTGCCATTCGGTGACTGTCAACATCAAGACATATTTAGTGAATGATTGATGGGTATCCGAGATTTAATCAGGTGGGAAAAAATAACTTAGTGAATGTGGCTCCTTAAGTGTGTGGGTTGCAATTAAAAAATTGACGAATGGTAAATTTCGTATACATCAAACATTGTATTTATTTCGACATGTACTTCGAAAATGAAATGCCTGATTTTGGGAGATCTTTACTCTTTCCAGAAAAGGACTAAGTGAGCAACACATACCATTAATTGAGAATATCGAGACATCAGACAACAGACAACAATACAGTTTTGACTTGCCCTTAGTATTTAGATGCCCTCCTGCCAAGACAATCTTAACCACACTCTATCCATCAGAACTGTTATATAATCAACCACTTATATACCATTGAACACTTTGCCCAGTAAATTATAAAGTCACCAATGTAACTGATTAATACCAAGAGCCAAAAAGCGTGTATCGCTTGGGTACCATTCTTAGTCAACCAGTAATTAAACCCGAAGTTGACACAATTTACCTACAACATACTAGTGTTTCTTGTTAAATCGATTTTCAGGACAAAACTCATGGTTCGCGACTATCAAATCTTTGTCAAATTCATAGATTAAATTGTATTTGCCATCGCATGGAAAATGTCGATGTTGTACCTGTTCTTCCAAATCCCAAGATTTAGTCATGTCAGGCAATCATGTCAGTCTTCCATCAACACTTGGCATTCACATGTTGTCCGTGATATATAGTACCGCCCAGTGCCAGATATTCATCGAAAGAGGATTTAACGGCGGAACTAGCGGTCTGACGGTGAATACATGTGATTTATCGTTAGTCACCAGAGTCTAGCTGGGAACATTTGACAAATGCATATATTCGATTTGAGGCATCATTTCATGGACACCGGGCGGATTCCGATGGATATCCACACTCACACGGCGTTTGCCAGTCTGGCATTCCAAGGTCTGATGAGGCTGATGTATCGAGAATGGAATCAGGAACGTGTGCTGGGCCGAGACTGTCATCCCAGACTAGACTAGAACATCTGTGGAAAAAACTTTAATCAAGATCTGAATGTCTAAGTTGACGCCGCCGTTCAGGGATTCTTAAACACGTACATGTTTACATGCGTAAATTTCCTGAGACTCTGATATATTGTATTTGGCTAGGGCTCTACAAACGGTACTGGACTGAGCGAGACACGGTGTCGGTACATTGTGATAGATGAAGAGGGCCTAAGAATATCTGGAGACCTGACCGAGATTGATAGACATAGACTCAACTGAGCGCTTATTCTTGTCAAGAGCCGGCCAAAAAACGTCCTATCCAGACCATGACATGTCTTGAAACACTGACAGCCGCCATCAGCACGGCCGCGACTCCGCCTTGTATAGCTTGTTATCTCAACAAGGTTATGCTTGCAGCTGTCTATATTGGTCAGAATGTTTACTGATATTAGTTTGACTACTTTTGATTAGGCCCACGATAATGAGTAGCCCCTCTTGTCTTCTCCCTCATCGATGCTGACGTATCACTGCGGTTGTTGTCTCCCATAATACATATATAGTTTACTGTCATCTAATCAACCATGGGCACAAATTCCCCTCCTGAAGCATTCAACCCAACTTAAAATTCTCAAAACCACCAACCCCCAACCCGTCGTCGTCATCCTATCATCTGCCCCTCCGCATTCTTTAAACCCCCCACCAACTGCATACATCTTCGCTACCCACTCTATTAATCATTCAACAATACCAACCTCACACTTGCTTTCATTCCCAGGTATGTACTTGGCAGCGCCCCTCGCTTATGCCCTGTCAAGGTTGAGGAGCAACCTCGTTCTCCGTCCGATTAATCGTAAATATTTACACGCTGTCCACGTCACCACTTGACCCCCTCCGATTTGCCTAATTACATGATTCTTCCTCTTATTCGTGGACGGGAGTGGTAGGAAATAGAAAGTAAATTTGTAGATTGAAGCATGTCAAGATACTGGACGTGTAAATTGTTTCAGAAAAAAAGGGGTCGCACATGGCTTCGGTAAGTGTCTGCCAGTTTGTTTGTGTGAATTCAGTGCTGGTGGTGATCAAACTTGCGGCGATGCTGTAACGGAGCAAGGTATCATGAACCCTAACTCGACTGCACATCAAGGGTCAGTAATATATTGAAATTATGCATTACTCGAATCGTGTATCATATCTACACCCATACATTGAGATCTGAAACGGACAATCTAAGATTTTTACAGTGACTTTATGATTCCGCAGGCAATGAAGAATGTTGTTGATACAATTAAAAAATCACTGTCTATACCCTAGATGTACTTTTATAAGAGATTGCAACTGAACTAGAAGATACCCTACCATCAAATTCATTCTACCATGAACTGAGTACCTTAATCCCCATAATTACTCGCTGTCATCATCGGATTCCTCCTTCTTGGCCTTCTTCTTCTTGCTAACAAAAGAATCCATCTTGCCATTACTCTTTGGCGCAGCCTTCTTCTTTGCAGGTGCCTTTTTGCCTTTCCTGTCAACCTGATCTTGAATCTTGGCACGTTCACTGGCACCCCGCTCTTGAAGCTCCTCCGACAATTGCTTGAACTCCTTAGACTCAGGATCGGCGCCGATCAGGCCTTCCAGGAGCTTAATTTCATCGGCCCAGACTTGCTTGTACTCGATAGATTTACCACCAGGGCCGGGCCTGTCGATGGGGGTTTCCAGAATCATGGGCATGCCAACGAAGGCGTCATGGTTCATGAGGGTATGGAAAGCTCTGAGTCCAATGAATCCAGTGCCAATGTTGGCATGAAGATCACGGTTAGAGTTAAATGGGGCTTTGCTATCGTTGACTGTTGAGGTTATAGGTCAGCAAATTTGTAGCGATATAAGCAGTGGGTTGTAGATATTTACGGTGAAAAGCACGAAGGTATTTCATGCCTACTACTCTATCAAACTCGTCAAACGTAGCCTTGAAAGTTTCGGGTGTCCGGATATCGTAACCAGCCGCGAACGTATGGCATGTATCAATGCAAACTGCTATTCGACTCTTGTCTTTAACTCCATCAATGATCATTTTCAGATCTTCAAAGCGACCACCAATGACATTGCCAGCTCCAGCCATGTTTTCTAACACCGGAATGACAGTCTTCGTCTCTTTGTGAGCAGCGTTAATCCGATCGGCGATACGCTTGCAAGCTGATTCCATCGACTCGCCACCAGTGCTTCCAGGATGGAAATTGTAGAGAAGAATACCAAGCTCATCACAACGTTTGAGGTCATCGACGAAGCTATTATACGCAGTGTCACCCTTGGTTTTATCCGTCTGAGCAAGATTCACCAGATATGACCCATGAGGAAGAACGTGCTTGTTGCTCTCATAATGATGGTGCTTGCATGCGGAGATGTAGTCGTCGCGGGTTTCCGGTGCAAGCGGAGGGTTGTTCCATTTGCGTTGGGATTTGAGGAACAAGGCAAAGGAATTTGCACCAATGTGCACAGCATTTGGTGGCGCATTTTGTACACCTGCATGAAATAGTCAGGTATCTGCAATCTAAATGTATACTTGATTCATGTATTTACCTCCCGCGGCGCTGATATGCGCACCAATGTACATGGCCTTCTTTAGCGACGAAATCGCCGTCCGCTGCACGAGGGGCGTCATGCCATCTGTGTTAAAATTGCCCTTGGCGGAACCTTTAACTTTGGGTGTCGCTTTAGTGCGAGTAGGAAGTGAGTCTGTCTTTTGCTTTTTGGTAATCTGAGACTCATTATCGACATCAGGTTCCTGCTTCACAGAATCATCAACGTTATCTTCAGCTTTACGTTTGGAAGCTGCGGTTGATGTGCTTCGGGTGGATTTTCGCGGAGCCATTGAATTTAGTTGTGATTAGTCAGTTTTGATTGGACTATTAAGGCAATAGGTAATTTATAGAAAAAATGGTAGAAATAAGAGTTCATGTAAGAAAGAAAAATCATGGAGATGTCAATTGTCACAACGTCTTCAATACAAGACTATGGCGGGGTCAGCTTTCATAGATCTCAGCATAGAAGCAACACTTTACGCGATACCTTTGGTATCAGCGTATCAGCGCGAGCCTGTTCGCGGGATGTCACACGCGACCACGTGACATTTTTAATCTGTAAATGCTTGAAGCTTGTTAAAATGTAGGCAGCTTGAGGTAGCCTTGTAGTTTGTTTATGAAGTGTCTTAACAAAGTCTGGCATTAATTTGGTTAGGATCTGTTAGTGCACTTTTTTTTTGCAATTATGACATCTACCTTTAGAAAGCAATTCTATGATTGTTAAGCATATCATATTTTTCTGAACTAGTGGACTTGATCGGGCTTGTGTACGAATGCGATACTTGGAGACCGCCATATAAAACAGCCCTGATCCACTCTCTTCAGTCCATCTAGAGGGATCTCTCTCAACTTTATCTTTTCATTTGGCCCCGTTTCGAAATCTTGCGCCTGGCATAATACAGCATAATAGTATTTTATATCACTATCACCAGAATCTCTGATTGAGAGTCAAGTAACTATCGCATCACCAAACCGATCATATCGACCCGGTCGCTTCAAGTTGATCTTTACTTTCTTTGGGCCGTTCAACGCCACGCCCGCATAAACTCCACACATAATGGCGACTCCGATCAAGCGCAAAGCGTCCTCTGGTGCTGACGGTGCCGTCAAAGCTGGCCGCATCTCCAAGGTCTCCACTCCCGGTGCTGTTGCGCGCGGCACTGACGACGACGATACTATGCCCGAATACAAAGAGATTTCCGAAGACATGACGCAAGCCATTTCCCGTAACATTCAGAAATTCGACATTAGCGCTTTCCCGTATCGTGTTGGGAACAACCTTCACGATATGGCTTCGAGTCTTTTTGAACCTGCCAACAAAAGAGATTTTACTGGCCTTCGCCTCAAGCCGAATCATGTTAATTTGCCGCTTCGGATTGATGGCTATGGAAAGTTGACTCTGGAGTCCTTCCACCCACTTGCGCCCAGAGTGCAGGATTTCTTGATTACTATTGCCGAGCCGACATCCCGGCCGCAGTTCATCCACGAATACCGGTTAACAACCCATTCATTATATGCTGCTGTGTCTGTCGGGTTAAACCCATCAGATATTGTAGTTACATTGGAGCGTTTCTTGAAGACGGATATGCCTCCTAACGTTAAGGAATACATCAGTTACTGCGGTGCTAGTTACGGAAAGGTCAAGCTAGTGCTACGGAATAATAAGTACTATGTCGAGACTACGGACGCCAACGTGTTGCGCATTCTGCTACAAGATCCCGAGATTGGCTCCTACCGTGTACAAGGAGCGCAAGAGACGACAACTGTCCAGCAAGTTATGCCGACGCTTGTTATTGCTGGTACAAAAGATGCTGCTGGTGTTCGTGAAGCTGCTGGCTTGGAAAAAAATGCGAATGGCGAAGACGGGGAAGCTGCCCCCAAACAATCGGCCCATGAGATAGAAGATGAGGACGACGACGACAATATCAACGAGGTTATCCACGCTTTCCAGATTCAAGATGAGAAGGTTGGTGCGACGGCACAACGCTGTTTGGCTCTCCACTACCCGGCGCTGGAGGAGTACGATTTCCGCAATGACCACATCAACCCTAATCTTGAAATTGATCTGAGACCCAACACGCAAATTCGCCCATATCAGGAGAAGTCGCTGAGTAAGATGTTTGGTAATGGACGTGCCAAGTCCGGGATCATCGTCTTGCCTTGTGGTGCTGGAAAGACTTTAGTCGGCGTTACGGCCGCCTGTACCATTAGGAAGGGTGTTGTTGTACTTGCCACAAGTAATATGTCAGCCATTCAGTGGAGAAACGAGTTCTTGAAGTGGTCCAACATCAACCCCGACAGCATCGCCGTGTTCTCTTCCGACAGCAAGTCTGTCTTTACAGGAAACACTGGTATCATCGTCACGACATATTCAATGGTTACCAACACGCGTGAACGTGCTCACGAGTCGGCCAAAATGATGCGGTTCCTGCAGAGTCGAGAGTGGGGTCTGATGCTTCTTGACGAGGTGCACGTCGTTCCGGCTCAGATGTTTCGTCGTGTCGTCGGTTCGATTAAGGCACACTCCAAGCTGGGATTGACCGCCACTTTGCTTCGTGAGGACGACAAGATTGAAGACCTGAACTTTTTGATTGGACCGAAACTGTACGAGGCCAACTGGATGGAGCTGTCACAAAAGGGATTCATTGCGAAGGTCCAGTGTGCCGTCGTCTGGTGTCCCATGCCCACCGAGTTCTTCGAGAAATATATTTCCGCAAATCCTAGAGCTCGCTCACTTTTCTGTGTCATGAATCCTTCCAAGTTCCAGGCTTGCCAGTACCTGATCAAGTACCACGAGTCTCGTGGTGACAAGATTATTGTATTTTCGGACAATGTCTATGCGTTGGAAGTGTATGCCAAGAAGCTGATGAAGCCGTTCTTATACGGCGGTACTAGCAATGCCGAGCGTCAGGAGATTTTGGAGTTCTTCCGGTCGTCACCAAACTGCTCGACTCTCTTCCTGTCCAAGATTGGTGACACTTCTTTGGATTTGCCAGAGGCTACTTGCCTGATCCAGATTTCTGCCCAGTATGGTTCTCGTCGCCAGGAAGCTCAACGTCTGGGCCGTGTTCTTCGTGCCAAGCGTCGTAACGAAGAAGGGTTCAATGCCTTTTTTTACTCTCTTGTCTCTAAGGATACCGTCGAGATGTCGTTCTCTTCAAAGCGTCAGGCTTTCCTTGTTGACCAAGGCTACGCTTTCAAGGTCATTACACAGCTGAAGAACATTGAGAACACACCCGATCTTGCCTTTGCAACTCCGGAGTCCCGCCGGGAACTTTTACAGAAGCTTCTGGTTGACCAGGAGACCAAGAGCTTCAAGGACGAAGAGAGAGAGGCTACTGCCATGGCTGCAGAAGGCAACATGTTCTATGGCCCCGATGGCAAGCCGCTCCGCAGGGGGGCCCGGAGGACTGCTGGGTCGCTCAAGGGGTTGTCGGGTGGCGCGGATATGGCGTATGTGGAGCAGAACAAGAGCACGAATAAGGCGATTATGTCGAAGAAGAAGAAGACGCAGAGTGCGTTTTTCAAGTCTCTGGCTCGTGAGAACGAGAAGAGGCGCAAGGCAGAGTAAGTATAAGTATAGGTTTTTGTTTGAGTATGAGGTTTGGTTGTATCACACATGTATCTTTGGCGTTTTGGGGAGGGCTTAATTTTGATCTTCGGAGTTTGGCTGTGGATTTGTTTTTTTATTTTACATTTGTGATTTTACTATCACTACTACTGCTACCATCCAGGGTGATGGATACTTTGGATTAGAGAACTGGATGGGATGGGACATAGCCCAACGGTTCATATTACAAAATATAACATAGAAGCGTTGAATTTATTGAACTAATAAAAAAAAGAATATATCAACATTATCTTGATGAATCACGAGAACCTGTGTTCCTGTGATGTTGGAGGTAGGACCGAAAAAAAGAAACATACAACACCGGGTATTCCCACGTGGTCACCCACCGTAGTACTAATCTGGCGCTCTGTGGCTTGACTATGGGGGAGCAAACGGGACCCCGTATTCTCCACAGGCTATGGTCGTATGTGAAAGTCGTGTGCGTAGACTAGTTTTATATATGGTTCATCAGAGTTCAGCTTGGCATTGTAATAAATGAATGTACTATACATATGTGAAGAATACTCAAAATGCAACATACTAAAACTCGAAAATTTCCTGTTACAACTTCAACTTCTTCACCAGCCTCTCTTCCTCGTTTGGCCCCCTCTTCTTCCCATTCATCCCCTGAAATCCCCCCCGGGAATCCCCATCACCCTGACCAATCTTCCTAAACGACTGCTGTAACCTCATAGCCGGCGGGGTATCCGGCGGTAAATCGGACCCCGGGAACCCCCGGCTGCTCAATGGGCTTGGACGAACTTGTGTATCAAGATTAATCACTGTCCTAGTCGCCGGCGTCTGGCTCTTGTCGCTGTTGATCAGCCCGACAATAGATCCGCGAAGCTTATACCCTTTCTCCGCTGACTGGGCCCGCCGACAGTGGCTAAAGGCATCAAGGTCGCCCTGAGTGGTCAATAACGAGTTGGGGCCCTCGGCGAACCGTTTCCGCTGGCGGTTCGTCAGCGACTCGACAAGGGCGGTGCTGAGGCAGTACCAAAGGTTGTCTTTGCGGTCAATGGGGAGGTCGAGGTCATATTTTTCAAAGGAGGCGGTAGATTTTTGCGCCCAGACACGGAAGGCATCCTGAAGGAAGTTGCCGCTGCCGGCATCCATGGCAAAGGGGTTGCTGGGCTCACACGGGAACTTGCGCATGTCGGGCTGGACAATGCCGAGTTGGAGGAGCTGGGCGATATTGAAGATTTTCTCGAAGCAGTGCAGGTGCAGGCAGCCGGTGAAGACAAAGGGGTCGAGGTTTCTGCCGCGGAGGCCCGGGAACTCGTCAAAGGCAATGCGGAAAAAGCCCTCTGAGATCTCGTAGCCGGGCACGGGACAGTTGGCCCAGCGGCATTGCAGGTGCTTCGACTTCTTTTTCTCGGCCGGTGTATATTGAATCCACGCCTTGAGTCGCCTCGACGTCGATGAGTCCTGCGAGACGAAATCTTGCACGTAGCAGCGCAGCTCCTCGTTTGACAGTTTTAATGTTGTGGTCCACTGGCCGGTGGAGGTGTATTTGAATAGTGTGGGTCTCTCTGGGGGGCCCCAAGCTGGCGGGGCGGCGGGGAGCCGTTGGTAGGGGCGGGTGGGGGGGTTGGTGTCTTGGTCGCGCATCCAGAGGGTGTTACAAATTTGGGAGTCGTTGGTTTCGGAGATGAGGTTGGAGATGCTGTCGGGGCGGGGGAGGTCGGATGTTTTGAGGGGTTGCAGGAAGAAGCGTTTGCTGTTGCGGAAGGTCCGGTGGGGGCGGCCAGTGGTGGTGGGGGGCTGGTAGCATAGGGCTGGTTGTATGGGCATGTAATTAACAAGATCATGGGCGTGTCCTCCGGGAAGTAGTTCTTGAGGGACATAGGCAGGAATCATTGGAAGATGAGGGTAGCCGTAGGGCATTGGAAAAGGCATGTTGGGGTACATGTACGTGTGCGGATTCTGCACCATGTTATGGTAATAAGGGTGAACTTGGGGAATTTGTTGCATTTGTAATTGTTGCATGTGTACATGTTGTTGTTGTTGCGGCTGTTGTTGCTGAGTCGGATAGATAGTTGGCTGGCCTTGACGAGGACCCGTGTAACTGCGGAGCCGAGTATTGTGGCTACGGCCCCGGGCTATGACCGGCGCTCTCGGCTGACCCCTGGTGGCAGCGATATTCCACGAGTGATTGCCGTGATGCTGCTGATGTGACAGACGAGTAATCTGCAAACGGGGCAAATCAGCCGGAATGGGCTTGGCAACCTCGGGCGTACCTGACAGTATTGAAGCCGCATTTTGGGAAAAGTACCGGTTCGAATTATCAGGAATGGGACATTCATACTCGGTTGAGCCCTGTGCCAAAGAAGAAATTGAGTATCCCGAGTCAAATGTGTTCATGACGGGGGTTGACGCTGCGCGGGCCAAACGATCCATGCCACGAGAAGGCGGCCGCTCCGGAACATGGTTGCGCATCGGGTGGATCAGCACAGTGGACACATCGAGATGAAAGTCATCGGAAACAGTAATGGTTCGCTCCCTGATGTCACCGCCGGGTTCAGATGTCGGTAAAGTCAAAGTCTTTGGCGGAGGTATCTCGGACGCTGGTTTGGATGGTGCAGGAGCTGGCTCTGGCAAGGCGATTTGTTGTGTAGGAGACACCTGTGCCGGTGCTTCGGGAAGGACGAGGTCCAGGGCATTCGACTGAGGCTCCGGTGCCTTAGTAGGGCTTCCGAGGAGGGAACGAAAGAGGTGGGTGGTTTGGGGAGTGGCGAGGTTGAAGAGAGGAGAGAAGCCGGACATAGGCTGGATGTTCTGGGTGGCTTGAGATGGGGTTTCCAAGGGAGGCATGCTGCTGCCAGAATGTAGGCTTTCGATGAACTCATTATACTGGGTGGAGTTCATGCCGAAACTGGCCTGGATAGCGGAGAGTGGGAACCGCTGGTCGTCCATTCTTCGGTGGTCGCTGTGATATTTGTCGTTCAGATGTATTTATCGTAATAGTTAGAATAAGTGGTAATAAGGCGAAATGGAGCTGATAATTTTTATACTAGATAACATGTTGGTGATTATATTGATATTATACAGAAGGTCACAACAGAATTACAAGCAGACTACAAGATGACGGGGCCTCCATTATCTTATGCAGAGACTGGAATAAAGAAACCACGCATTATCACTACTGTTCAAAGACCTCTCCAAGCCATACCCAAGTTACTATGAACCAGCATGATCAAAACCACTTGTTAAGCACCAAAGGGCCTCCATTGCACAACTTCTTTGACCGTGAGCCCATATATGTGGGGGGTTCACCAACACGCTAGCCCACCAAAGCTTGAAAGAGACTGAGCCTCAAAGCATTGCCGTACTGGTGATAGCAGACAGTAGCCAAAGAGACGTGCAGCACTAGAGCACTGCGAGAGAGTCAACTTGACTTCATGGGCTAAAAAAAGATATCGTCAAAGGAATGGACGTCAAAGGTTTCACAAATAAAGCCGATCCTTTAGGGTTAGCAAACAAGGGCTAACATGTGACATCTATATGATTTGAGAGGGTACAATCGGGAAACGGATACTTCTATTAAGCCATAGCTACGGGTATAATAAAAACTGAAGACTTCGTTAGCTAGAAGTTCGAACATGCATGTGACAAAAAACAAATGCTTAGTGAGATGTCTAATCAGATTTAAAAGCAACATTATCAACAAAGAAGTTCAGAACAGGTCTGTGAATTATTGCGTTGTATCATCATACAAGACGAATGCGCCAGGGCAAAAAAAAACTTACTAGAGACCCAACTGCGCCCGCGTGCCTATCACTCATCGAAGAGGACAGTCCACCGAGAACCCCTAGACTTTCAAGGTCAAACTGCAACAAAGACATAGAAAACCCGCAAGTTCTTTGACTATTCATTAACCAACAAGCTACAGTTTGACTACCCGTCAAGAGCGGCAAGATAGTCAAAGAACTTAGTGTTGTTCACCAACTGTATCTGTATTGGCAGACAGCAGAGTTTTAAAAGACCTACATGTTGCGATTAAGTTAAAGCTCGGAAGACGGGCATATAAAAGGTCATGGGTAGGAAGGAAAGATTATGAACTTGTTTTCTGGCTGCGCTCGAAACTTTTTATTGATGGTTGGCAGAATAGTGGGGATTCTGCTGGGCGGTGGGAAATGCCAGTACCCATAGTGGAGAGCCAAAAGTATAGAGATAGGGATCACATAAAATTGTCAAAAATGGACAAAAAGGGAAAAGAAGACGAAGCTCCCCATCTGGGAATCGAACCGAGGTCACCTGCGTGACAAGCAGGTATGATCACCACTACACTAATGAGGACTGTTCCTATCATTGTCCCGCTTACTATCTTTATCCAAATACTGCAAATCACTGTTTAGTATTATAGTCTAATGGCATCTAAGTCGCAACTCGCTAATCATGACAACGCTTGTGTCATTACTCTTCATGGCGGATTCGATTTCTCAAAAATTTAATCGGTATTATTCTAATGATAGCAAAGGGAATTACACACCTATCGTATTAAGTATCATAAATGGAAATCAATTAACCTCTACACTCCTGGATTCTATATCATCGTTCCGTTTCTTAATTCATACTAGAATCATTGTATTGATTGCATTGAGTATGCCGAATCAAAAATATCGTCAAATTGCGCCTGAGCCAGTAATTTCTCTTGACTGGGTGACGTGCCGGTCTGGTTCGGCATGAAGTCCAGACTTAGATTCGTCCCGGTATCCAATCTGTGCTGTCCATCATTCAAGATAATAAAAGGGGGTGTTAATGATGGAACTTGAGTTGAGCTCAGACTTGGCCAATTATTAAAAAAGTCAACTGTAGCGGCTGTTGCGTTCAGATTTTGAGCTTGATTTGGCATAAATAGAGTGTTATAGTTCATAGCTTGTTCCTGAGGAGATGTTGGAGCCGAACGCGAATATGTCTGAATCTGCGGCACCGCAAGCGTTGCCGTTACCTGAGACTGTGATCTCGGATGTCCATCCACACTGTTCTGTCTTGCCATGAATGACGTCTGATTTTCCTTTCTTCTGAGTGACCCCGATGGCGTCAGATTCTGACAGTCGGTATTTGGAGTTCCAGGCTCCAGGTGAATTCTCGGCGATACATTCGAATGTAGGCTATTACTACGCGAAGTTTGTACCGAGTTGTTTGCCAGCACATTCGGACTGCCGACTAGTCCGTCTAGAACAGCCTGCTTTATCAAAGCGGCAAGATCAAGTCTGCCTTCTGCACTCAAAAGAAGCTTTTGGCTAAGCATCTCAATAAGAGACTGAACAATAGTCAGAGCAGCATAGTGTTCCCGTTGGAGCCGTTCGAATTCGGCCACTAAATCGCGGACGGCGTCGGCCAACCGATTACGCAGGGCAATGCACAATGGTTCGTATACGAAAGGATATGGAAGATTAAGCAGGACGTTCTCAGGGACATCTTGCTGAAAGAGAACCTGGTAAATGTGATTGTACTTGACTCGGATAGAGGCCTTGGGTTGGCGCTGGGAGATAATATGGTAGATGTGACCTTTCTTCCCATCAATGAAGCCGTTCACATGGCCGTTGGCCTTAGTACAGGATCGCCTTTTCTGGTGGTTCTTGAGTTCCTTCAACGTACTGAAAGACTCCTTGCAGTTAAGGCAACAGTTGGTGTGAGCTCGTGAAATGTGCTGCTTAATACGAGAAAACCCATCGTGACGATGTTCCAAACAAGCTGCATGCTTCCGAGAGTCATAGATGTAGAATGGGCAGATATAGTACTTGTACCCCATCCCATCCGTATCTTCGTCGTCAATGGGGTCGCCGGGGGCATCATCATCATCCGGATCTCCGTTGTCAAAGCTGTCATCTGGTAGCCAGTCCACGGGACTTTTTCTAGAATCATTGTCACTAGGGCGACGGTTTGGCTCGTCACCTTGGTTTTGCCTTTTTGAAATTGAATCGTGTTTTCCCCCATCGGTAGACGCAGCCCTTTTTGTCACTGTTTCTCTCACTTGTGGATCGGCCTTTAAGATGTCTAGAACTTCAGGTTTGCCATCGAAGGAGGGTTGCCAGTGGAGGGTGCGAGGTATCACGTAGCGTTCTAAGGCTGTAGAAATATTGTCGAAGTTGGCTGACCTGGCTTCTAGGTTTTTGGGACTGGAGCCATAAGGAACATTGTGTGGGATAATCGGGCCATGGCCTTCAGTGAGTGAAGTGTTGTTTTCCAAATGAGGGTCTATCGAGTTACGTCAGGTTAGTGTCAATACTTGTATATATTAAACAGGGAATGTACATACTATGTGTTAATGCCTCTTGTGATAACATCCGGTGATTTTGAAAAGCTCTGTTATGACATTCGACATGTGACATACCCACAGCTTGTGTCATCGATACAGCGTCCTGTGAAATCCTATTGAGTTCCACCACACTACTGTAATTGGTCGAGGTATATAATGTAGAACATTGACTAAATGCCGAGTGTCGATGTTGCGTGCCAAGGGAACTTGACGAGGCTATGGAGCTGATTCTGTGGTCACTGGTCCCATGATTCCGAGGAGACATAAGATCATCACTGGAATGATTAACCCGTAAAGGAAGAGAATGATAGAGCCCTTTGACGGTAGATGGCCTGTCAACTAGCTCATTCGATTCTCTCACATCTCCACCAAGGGTGATCTCCATTAAAGGACTGATAACAAGAGACTGCAGACAACCTTCATCCAAGTTTTCCTTGGGGTCACTTCCTTTCTTCTCGTTCTCTTCTCCAATAGGTGACGGGACCTCGACCACCAGATTCAGCTGGGATTTCCTGCGGGAGCTGAGAATCTCGAGACTGGGGCTCACAAGCCCATTTTTCAATACTGATTTATCTCGCATGAGACTCTTGAAACTTTTATTACCTGGAAACTTGCGGTCGTGTAGGCCTACCATATCTTCATGAACAGAGGACCCGTGACTTCTCATTGTTGATGATTTGCTGCACAAGGTTGGGCATTCACTGGCCCCCGAGGACCATTCCCCTGACACCGTCCTGGACGCATATCGAAGCTGAGGCGAGACTGCTGGTGATCTGCTGTGAGTCTTGACGTCGGCGACTTTCAGAGTTGAGTCGGTCTTGGCGTTTTTTGTTTTCTTGTTCGATTTGAAAAATGGGAACAAGATTGGAAAAGGCCGCTTTTGGGGGCCTAAGGAAGAGATATGATGCCGGCGCGGCATATCCAAAATGTGAGGATTCAGAGGCATGGTCAGGCCCAGGTATTAAATAGCTTGGTAGTTGTACGTCGTGAAGACTCCAAGTATCTGTAACAGAAAAGTATGATGAAGAATATTCTAAGAGATGTTGACGAAACTGAGGAAAGTCTTAACCAAATTATCGGGAATCTTTAGATCTGACAAGATGTAGAGAAGGGATTGATAGTCTCAATACGAAAAAATATATATGATACTGTAATATTTGTTGATGGGCTGGTTTCCGTATGAGTGAGCTAAAGTGCAAGAAGATGCAAGGCACTCAGTAATCTCTGTGCAGTGATGCAACTGAAGCAGATGTTACCTAAACCTCAACTGAAAACAACAGGACAAACAGGCTGCAGAGTAAAAACAAAAAAATAGAATATGAAGATTGTGAACAACAGGCTTGCAGGTACTCGCAGTAATGATTGGTGATTATGCTCCGAAACCTATATGTTGATGAGTGAGCATTGGATTGTGAGTCTATGATACTTTTATGTGACGGGCTGCAACTGAACACCTATCAATATATTGCAGAATCATAAGCTTTGCGAGAGCTGATGTTGATGATATTCCTAAGGCAAAGTTCAGATGCATATGGACATTGATACTTAATGCTCCAAAAAGAAGTCTTCAAGCAATTGTGAAGGCACAAGGTGAGAGAAGATTAATGCGTATGGTTGCAAAAAGGCAGGATTTTTGCATTCAAAACAGAAAAAAAAGGCATAGACACCATGTGAGGGCCAGATAAAAGCTTATCTTCTAGTTTTTAACAAAATTCTAGTTTCAGATGACAGGCAAACAAGTTCAAGTGAATCAGTATGGATCATGACTTCCGCCATATCTACAGGGATTTGACAAGGTTACTCCGGGTAAGATTATCTTAAAAACAACCTTAGTGTCTGCCCTTGTTTGAGCCTAACAGAATACAACAGTGATCCTGAAAATGGGACTTTGTTCAAGTACCGCAGAAATTCATCATGACGGTATAGACCAATTCAGTATTAGAGTCTTATTCTCCAAAAACCCAACATATTTGCAATTTTGATCACTTTCTTGGCATCTTAGCCAAACTCTATTTCACAGCCACGCAAAATTCATAAGTACCTTATGATATATTGTCAATCAAGATGATCGACATGCACACAAAAATCCTTACTCCAATATGACATCGCTCAACTCTAGTGTTCCATTCATTCTTTGAGCCTACCTAATTCCTATATGTGCAACCTTCCCCCACTACACCCCTAAGAACAGCCACCTACAACATCTCAACAGTCCGCCTTGCCCTAGTTCACCTAGCACAGCCACACTCAACACGTCCGGTCGGCTTCAAAATCGGAAGTCCACTCCTGATTCCAAGCATGTGCTTACCAAGACAAGAGATGACTTGTCGAAGATTCACATCCGGCCGTGGGATTCACTTGTGGAAGCGAAAAAGCAGGCTGTGGGTAAGCGGGCGTTTGGCGTAGCTATGCTGAGTGGACAAAAAAAAGAAAGGAAGGAAGGGACATTTTCTAGAATGAGGAACCACACGGCGCCTGAGTTGAATTTTGAGTATTGCCACCTAGGTTTCAAAATTTACAGTCTTCACATGAGAAAATGTTTCATTTGTCTTAGGCTGAGAAACATTAAAAGTGGGGTACAATAAACAGGGTTATGATTTCTCAGTGTTACATAGCAACTCTTCTATAACAACATCGGTACAACTGTGATTATTGAAAAAAGGAAAGTCGGCATGTTGGAAAATATCAAACCAAGAGATTAACTGATATTTAAGTCTCCAAGTTAGTCCTACAATAGTTACTAGAAGTTTGTAGCATACGTAAAATAACACATAAGAAACTAAAAGAAAAAAGAAGACACAACTCAACAATAATGATACGAATAGTCCTAGTGGCAGTCATGAGTATGTGTGTCCAGCGCAGTTCCTATCACAATATAGATGAAACGTTCTGTAGATTGGCATAAAATCACTTTATATCAATATTCTGATTCATTATAGTATTTATGTATCTCAATTTTTAACACGAGCTCCAAAAACTAACGCTTCAAATTCAGCAAGCCTGTCTGCAGCGTAGCCAGGTATGTTTGCGCTTTATCCTTCCGATGTGTACAAGAGCCACTGCAGAACGGGTTTCAATCAAGATGTTGCACAATGCACCGAAGATATCCGAGTAATAAAATCTCCAGTCAGTCCAAGAAAAAAAGTCAAGTCCTCACCGCTCAGCACAATGATAGTGTTCTCACTGTCCAACATGCTATCATCCGCCTGTATATCCCAAGTATCGTGCTGTGAATTCGAGTGGATATTGGCACTGTATCGGCCTTCGGTGATTATCTGTTGATTTGTTGTGAGATTTTTCATCATTGGCGTGCTTTGCATAGATTGAGACGACAGCTGTCTACCTAAATGCAGATGTTCTTGTGCATAAAGTTGCGCTGTAACATTGACTTGAGAAGCTTAGTTGCCTTTATTCATTCTGTTGACATTATGCTCAGTGTTTCGATTGCTGGGAAGGACATGCCAAGCTGAGTTTTCGTCATATTCAATGTAACTCCAATCGCCACCAGCATCAATGTCAAAGTCCAGTGTCAAATTGTTACTCCTATCATAACTGAAGCTTGGCGCAGCAATAAAATACTCTCTTGGTGGTGTTGGTGCAAAGGTCAGAAGCTGCAATTTCCCCTGTTGGGCATCCCATATTTCTTGCCGGCGGTGTCCAGCTTGATAGTTTTGTTACGGACAAACATATGGGACAGAATCTATCTGACAGTATACGACAAGCTGGTCAAAATCGAGATCTCGATCAATGACGCATGCATCGCAGTCACTGCCTGTGGGCTTGTCCAGTCTCAGATTGTTGTAAATCAGGTACCAGCTACTCTTATTGTCGGCAATTACCCTGTTCATCTTTATCTGCCAATTGTTGGCTAGGCTTCCAGTCGGGCGGACACCCTCACATTCATCACCAGCCTGAAGCTTGAGATCGATCCGAGACTTTTGATGACGTTTGAGGTCTTGGGGAGTGTCAAATGAGCGTATGCATTTGCCATAAAAGAAGAAATGCGCACGACGTATGTGCTGCTTCATGCTAGGCAATGTGGAGAACTTTTGGCTCGCACAGGCTTTGTACTTTTTAGAATTTAGTTTGAATATAAGGCAGATGAAGTTCCTTTTGAGTGTATTTTCTCGTAGCTCTCTGCTGTACACCTTGATCCCGTCATCGTCTTTGTCATCGTTGTCACTCTCATGTGTCCGGCCAGTGCGACCCTCGCCCTTGACTTGAGGATCTATGATGATTGTTGCTGTTTCGGTTAGGCTGTGATGGCTCCATAAAGTTCATTCGGATGTATGAATAGCCAAAAGACTAGTATTCTACCAGCCATTTGTCAATCGCAAACTTTCTGGTGAGTAGTTCCTTGTGATTGACTTTTAGTTGAGTTATAAATGGTATCATCTCCTTCAATGTTGGACTCGCCAGAGACAGATTGTTCCGCCTGAAGTAGGGAACTAGTGGTTGCTTTAGGAGAATCTCTCATGTGCCGATGAGGCTTGTAAGTGCTGCTGTAGTCATTGATAGCGACCCGTCTTGAGTTGCTTTTCGTCTTTCCACTGCCAATACTCGGAATTCTTAAACTATTGATAATACTCTCATCGGAGTCTTCATGTGTATCATCCAATGGCTCTTCTGTTGTGACCGCTGCATAGTTTCTAGGGCTTATTGGGGTTATAGACCACATGCTAGTGGTCATAGATGAGGTGTTTTCTAGTTCATTGGAAGATGCCGAGCCTTCACCAGGTGTCCTCCACAATTCTAAGATTGGATTGTGGACTATTTGGTTTCCTGTCTCAATAAGTCCAGACATATTTCCAAATTTGGATCTACTTAAAATGACTTTTCTCTTTGAATCACCTTGATAACTTAGTTCCCGTTTTAAAACTGTCTAGAGCACCGGGTAGTACTTAGATTTGAAACTTAGAGTCTAGAGACTTGGGCTTTGAAGTAGATAAGATTGATATTTCATAGTGAAGGTTCGTCCTTTTGATGATGCTAGCAGTTGAAATGTGTATGTACGTCGTTAGAAAACAAGCGATATAGATCAGAACGAAATGTTTTTTGTGAGATGAAATGGATTGACTAAATGCTCTTGGGGTATCAAGAATCCACTGAGTCTGTGGGAATCCATAAATATGTTTTATATATTTGATCTTGCCTAACTGTGATCAAGTTACCGAAAATACACATTTTGCCTTAAACTTAGCTATAATAGTGAAGTACAGCTGTAGCTAAAGCACATCTGCAGAAGCACTGTTTACCACAACTATCACAAAGAATACTATTGGCTATTGTTTCATCAGAAGTAGAAACAGCTGTGCGTTGTAATGGAATCACCGTACGAGAAAGCACGATACAGAGTATCCCCATATCAGAATCGAAACATGTTTCCTGCCTAGTAATAACAAGAAAATTCGATATCTACCGTCATTTTATAGCCGTAAAGACTGAAAAAAAAGTGCACATTGATGGCAACATGCAGATTCCATCAAAGGCAATTTGTGCCCTACATATATGTGGGGATCTGGACCTTCGGGTTCAACCTCAAATAAGAAATTGTTGCCTTGAGGCAAATATAAGACAACGCGGAACATCGTATCTGATCAAATAGTTTTGCCAGTATAATCATGTTTATAGTCTAGACTTGGGATATTAGATATGGCCTTCCGCATCGGTTGACGCCGGACACAAACACGGGACTCTTTATTTAAAGATGATATATGAATAAATAAAGTAATTTTTTCCAGATAATTATTTGTATCATCTGTCCATGATATTTACCTTGGTCTGAATTTGCCATCAATGTCCTCAAAGCTCCATTCTTGTACCATAAAGACAGCTAGATCGGAATTGGGCGTTATCAATGTGTCTTGCCCATGGTTAGTAAGATTCAATCACAGATAACAATTCAAATATATTAGAAACTTTTGATTCTTGCCAAGTCGCCTAATTTATCATAAATATAGCATGATGAGAAAGACCTGGAAGTTGGAAACAGTAACATAACGGCCCTACCTATGCCATTGATGTTAATCACCACACCGTAACCCTTGTCTCACCACAGTCATGACATTTATAACCCTAACAACACTACTTTGGATTGACTACCTAAATCATCATCCAACTTGATAATCAATTGTCTTGCCACCTGCTAACAACTGGCTATTATGCTTAACCCAAAGCCAACCCTAGGTATTCATCAGCTTTAGTTCCGTCATCACCAAGTCTGGGATGTCGATATGTTCCGTGTTGGGGAAGTGAGCGTCTCATTAGTAAATCACTTCGATTGATGACGGCTACCTGTGGGCCAATGATATGCGAGACAGTTGGAGGTTATGTGACAGTGATGGAATGGTCTAGGTCCTTAGTGGAGTGGTCGACGGCGATGAAGATAACGATATTGGAGAGATGGTTTAGGGCGACTAGAGGCGAGGTGGATTAATAGTGTGAATTACTGGATGTTTTGCGAATATAAAAAAGCATAGAGATCTCTCAACTTCTTCTCCAAAAATCATCGACATACGATATTTTACCCAATACTCATACAAACCATATAAAGCAATATCTTTCGTCACTTATACCAACATCACTAATTATCACTTACACCAACAACACTACACCAATCACCATGCCCGTCATCAACAATCAGACCACTGCTGTCCAGCCCGAACCTGCCATGAACTCCACTAACGTTCCTCGTCGCCGCGTAAGCCATCATGTCCCATCTCCCTGACATCCCCATGAAGTCTCTTCACTAATATCTTCACCTTGTCACAGAGCTCCCTCTTCTCCACTCTTTACGATAACCACCACCAACCCAACAATGTACAGCGTCGGCTGAGTCTCAACGACCAACACAGAACTCCGGGCTTCATTGGCAAGATTTGGCACAAGTAAGACAGTCCGGAATTACTATTTGAACCGCAGACATAATACTAACCATGTTTGCTTTCGCTTCAGCTACATCCACGGCAGCCCTGATGCCGGTACCAAATAAATGAGACGGAGAGATTCCTACGGCGATTGACGATGATCTACCTACCTGTACATAGTCCATGAATAAGCATAACGTATAATGGCACATCACTTTGCATCACGTGAAAACTCGAGAAACATGTTTGAGGGTTGTAAAGGTGTTGTATTTGCGACAGTTCCGACTACCGTTTATGTCCACTAGTTCAAGACAATATCATCAGATCCGTAAATACCCATCATCCAATCTCCCTCTTGTCCTTCCACACTATCTTCCCCGCCCTTACCAAAGCTCCTGGTCAGGTGATGCTTCCAACTGGACATTTTTCAGCACTTCCCCTTCAGTCATATAGACCAAGGAAAGAAGCCTGTATGGAAGACGCGACCAACCCATGTCCATCCGCCGCTATGTGTTTAGTTGCCGTCCAGGACCGTCTCCGCCCAACATATAGTGGCATGTAGAAAACGGGTACAATAGGCAACATAAATCTCCCCCCGGCCGAGTCCGGGACGCTGGCTCCGGCGCAAAGTAGCACATGTATGATAGATTCACCGTATAGGTTTATCGCACAAACAAATGCCCTTACTATCGCGCTTATCACCTTCAGAAAGAGACCCCATCAATAGCAGCTACTGCTCGAAAGCAGCTGGCCTTCAACATCACCTTTTTCGCTTCAGCAGGGTAAAAAGGCCTACTAACATCTGACTCCTCATCAACTACTATAACAACGCATTTACTGAGTGTGTGTAAGTATCCAACTATACCAGTTAAAACCCGTCTAACCGCACATCCTTGGACCCAACGACAGCCGATGTTGTCCCGTACGCTATAGCCACAAGACCAAAGCTGACATGGTGAAGCTAGCCGCCTGAAGAGCACATATGGGCAATTCGTAACGACAGCGACACAAAGAGTTCAAACAGACAATAGTATGATTAATATCACTTCAAATCATCAAGCCGCAGGGACAGGAATATCTTCACAAATCCCCATGACCCGGCTATTACACCGAGTTGGTAGCAACCAGGCCTGAGTGGGGCTCTGGAGCCGAGCTGTATTAGTATCTAGTGACAGCGGGCCTTTTAACGTCTTGCCCAGGACACAGCGGTATAAGAAAAGATGATATCTATCATCAAGGTTAGTCATGACTTCAAGATTATATTCTGAGGCATCACATACTGTAGGCATACTCAAGCTGAAGGTGCATCAGACATCACACCCAGATATACGAGGATAGAGATGACAAGGAATAAAAAGTGTATGCCATATATCAACGAGACCGAGAAGTCAGCAAGGCTTCATCTATCTACCAAGTACCGGTGGCTTTTCAAGTATTGTCGGCGGGTTATTTTTTTGATTGGCGTTGTAATGATATCTTTGTTTCTGTAATCTTGTCTTTGGGTTCGGGGGCATATTGATTTTCCAGCAAAAAAAAAAGCAGCGAAAGAAAAAAAAATGGGGCGACAAAAAACAATGTCGCAATTCGTGGGCCATAATAAAGCCACCCAGAAACAAAATACACATCCCAGATCGACAAGCAACTCTGGTCGTTTATCACCTGGTGCAATGAGGACAGCACACAAAGCAACGAGTAAGCGTAAAGTATATTTCATCTCCAGATGATCAAGTCGTGGCTAATGCCTTGACTTCCCATAAATACTGTTATGCCAGCAATATTTATGGTCGTCCGTGATGTGGTGGACTATTGGCTGAGAAAGACAAATATCAATCTTAGCAATGTAGGCAGTTTTATGTCATACCCAGGACATGCAAATCAATGGCCTACAGCTGACCGTTTGTCGTTATGCTAAGGACATCGCAGCAATGAGAGGTTCGGTGGATTTACCGAGTAATGGCATGCCACCCAAAGTGGGGGAACTAGTGGTCGGAGCTCGACGGCCCCCCCGCCAGGGAGAGATGCCAGAATCAGACCAGTAATTCACAGGAGGCTGAAAGAATAGAAGATGAGCGAAAAAAATCCGACAATCAGGCTCAATGGGTCAGCGCAAATTTAAATAGGCGAAAATGACTGGATAATTGCGCAATGTTTGGCGAAATGCAACACTACAGTGCAGGCAGGCTGGCCTCTTTTATATATGTAATGAAGAGCCAAGTAAAGCCTGCGATGTGCGGTTCAAATCGACTGCAGTCAAGTTGTGTGAGGATGCATAGGATAAAAAAAAAGGCGACACCAGAGCCTTTCAGCCACTAGTTGGAGAAACCTATCACATTTCGATTATTGCGGTGATGAAGATTATCTCAGAAGGCGTTCAGTTAATGCGTCTGGCGGTGAGGCTAGGTAGCAACGCAGATGTGAGTAAAAAAGCAAGATTCCGACCATCATTTTGAAAGTGGGGTATCAACTTCACAAATGTCTTTTAAATGTCTGGTTCGTGACCCACATTTTGGCTAGGATGTGGGTGGTCAGGCCGGGGCTCTTCCCATTTTTGGACCCCGATATTAGTGAGTTAGGTACGTATATGTACACTACTTGGTTGGTTAATAATCGTGAGAAACCATCAAGTAAAGACACAAAAAGTATGCACATTTGATGCCTCATCATGGATGTGATAACTAAGTCTATCATGTATTGTGTCTTCTAGATCTTGATCTCTTAGTACCACTGGACTCCTGTCAGCCTTTTCGTACTTGTTGGTGAGGCTACAACAGCTGACACATGGTACCCGTCCGAGATATCCGTTTTCGACAACCCGCTTGCATCCAATGCGACTCCAGAGACTCCTCTTCAAGAATAATCAGGCATACACGAAAAGCTCTCAAGTACAAAGTATATACATTGATATCTCGCTCGCCTTCTACGAACTTTGCATGGAAACCACTACATTGTCACCCACCTTCACAAAGGGAATTTTCCTTTTTGCCCCACTTCCTTGGCCCGAAGCCCCAAAATAGGCCATATGTACACCAAAGTACACCTTTCCCCCCACTCTTCTTTCCCGCGCCAATGTAAGAAACGGTTCTGTATCCTTTTCCCCAGACTCCTGATCCACACAAACCATCTGGCACCTTTGGCAATTTCCCAATACCTTTAACACGTGACTTCCGATATTGATACTGCTCCACTTCTCTTCACTATAAGGTTCTGCAGTAATACCGCTACCCCCGCCGATAACAATATTGCCGCGAAAAGAGGCAGCGGGGATACTCCGGCCGCCTCCAGCGACTACTTTCTCGCTTATTGATTGTACGCTAGATTCGTTAATCATGAGAATGGGACTCTCATTCGCTAGCAAGAGCTTTCCTGGATTTGACTTTTCGGAATCAGAATCAGGAGGCGAAAGCAAGCCTGGCTTATTGGTGTGTGACTCAAACGGTTTGCCATTCCTGAGTTTGCTGATCCGGGATGCAGACCCGGATCCGCTAGGTGGAAAACGAGCCAGAGCACAGGGAACTTCTAAGATTTCTGAGAAGAAATTGTTCACCATCTCGTTTGTGTATATTTTCATGGAAACATTATCACCACAAACACGAGAAGTTTGACATCTCTGAGCGTCCTGGCGTGAGCCAAAGTAGGACGGGTCCATGGATAACGGAATAGATACCCGATGATCTTTATATCGCAGGTCTGGTCCAGTATACTTTACTTGCAAGACACCAGTTTCAAAGTCCAGTGTTGGCTGTAGAAGAGTCATGCGTGTATGGCGTTTCTGACTCAATGCCTGGCCGGTACCGCGATGAATAAGACACCATTCACGGTCCCAAGCTAGGCCTTCGGGCTTGATTTCCCAATCAATGCCACTAGGTATGCAATACCCAGCACAGCTTTTGATCGGAAACACAGTCAGCTCTTTGACAACAAAACCTGGCGATTCGATGTCGGCAATGGCAACTCTGGTGGAAGGTGCAAGTATAGGAGCACTATGTTGGCAATAGAACTCATCCAAAAACTCGATGAAACGGTCTACATCCCTAATTGTGCTCATTGCCCCAAAACTGACACGGATAACTCCTGTTGGCTTTCCTGATATAATGTCATTGTCCGACCCTCCACATCGGTATCCCGTGGAGAAGTTCTTTCTGATCTCCCACGGCCGCAGATCCAATAGTGATGCTATTGAACCAGGGCCACATAGGCCACCAGTCCTGACATAGACCTTTTTGATATTTGCCAGTTTTTCAAATTCAGTCAAACTAACCCAGGCACCGCTAGGGTCCTTGAGATTGAATGCCACGGGGCCCGAGGAACCCGGTTCCGAGTACAAGATATACACAGGGTGTCGGTTATAATGTGATAATAACGCCAGTCGTGACAGTAGTCGATCTCTGAGGGAGGTAGTATGTTGAGACACCATTTTCATGGATCCATATAATTTCTGATGGCAATCCAAAGCTGCGTCTAGAGCTATGATATTATGGAAAGGCAATGTACCATCTTCCAATCTCTCATGTAAAAATTGTGATTTTGGAACATGCCATGATTCGCCATGGCAGACAATAGAGTCCACAGTGCCACCGCCAAAGTATTTTCTTGAGTCGAAGATTGAGATAGCATCTCGATGAACCAGCAAGGCACCCAGATCTGGAAAGCCAAAGATTTTGTACAAACTCAAAACCGCAAAGTCAGGAGCTATCTCGTTATTGCTCAAGTCCACGGGGCTCGTAGCAGCATATGAAGCAATGTCGAGTAATGTGTAACACTTATCCTGCTTGATGTCATCATGTCTCCGTTTTCTGCAAAGGGATCCCCACTGTAAGGGATATCGTCGACCAGTAACATGAGACTGGGCGGTATATGCCAATAGCCTAAAACGGCTATTGTTAGATTTCAGAATCCATTCTTGGACATCGTTGTCTTTCAAGCAGACACTAGATTGTGATTCTTCCCGAAGACCAACCAAGCTTGTATGGCAAGCCTCATGATATCCATACTCATAGCCGTCGTCTTGAGTTCTGAAAACCTCGCCGACTAACTTGGTCGCCGTGGTAGTGTTTGCAACAAAGACCAAGTCATAGACTGATGAATCCACATTGAAGAAAGCAAGTAATCGATGGCGGATGTTTTGTATCAGAGAAGTAGTGGTCTGTGATGGTACGGATCCAGAATGAGGATTTCCTAACAGACTTGTACTCAAGATTTGAGAAAAGGTATTCAATAGGGTGGCAGATGGTAAGGTAGTACCGGCATGATCAAGATAGAGAGCATCTGTTTCACAGGTTAGATGGATCATCCGCAAAATTAGGTTCGTCCAAATACTACCTTTGATCATAGGATATTCAGTAGAACGGAGATCTGTCACTCGATCGTTATACGATGCCAAGTCTTGAGCCAACATGATTGGAGGGACCGAAAGATAGTGACGTCAGGCACGATCTTGGTAGATGTTATAAGTCACCTTTGAAGACTTCGCCACCTTACAGAGAATCTTGAGACTAAATTTCAGTGATGACAATGTGATTACTGAGACAGATATATTAGGCATCAATTACTAAGACAACAAAACAATGGGTATGTTCTCCCGCGATAAAGCGATCAAATCCATATCTGCAAAGAGAAGTTCCCCACACATCTCAATATAGAAGTAATACAAACAAGTCTCTTCTATTACATTATGATGTAAATTATCTCCTATTTACAATTTATCAGATTACTCAAATTTCAATAACGGTCGCCCTCCCGATGGAAATAGTCGATCATAGCAGGAATTACGCCGGTCGCTTACGATAACAGACCCCTGACCTGTCATATGTCTTAGTAACCACATGATTGTATAACCCTATTTTAATAATGCACATCCCTGTTTTACAGTATAACCCTAGATGCGTCCGCGCGCTGGGGTTATCTATTTTACAACCCTAGCTCTTTACAGAGCGTACCCATAAATTATTACTGTTTTAGGAAAAATTAACATTATACGCGTGTAATCCATTTATATGATCGCGTTAACTACACCTGCACGTACAAGACCGCGGAGTGCATCGCGTTGCTAAGCAGCCACCTCCCACCCTGACCACCAAAGTTGGTAATTAGTGGGCTGGGATCACCAAGTGCTAGAAACCTTCGAGTTTGGCTCCAATAGTATCCTGCAACTTGAATTTCGACTGCATATAAGTCTTCGCCAGTAATCTGCTCGCAATCGTATCTCAGGCCCTTGTAATATGAACTTCGCGGTTCTAACCCAGGACCTTCACACTTTTACATGCCAACCGGATTTTCCTTCACCGTTTTCTGTTGTTCAACCATCTGCTTCTTTTCCACCACATTCATTTCATTTGCACACTTTTCATCATCCCATTTTTTTGACATCGTCCAAACCCTACCATTAAGTCACTCTTTACGATTTGCATAGCAACTACTATATACCAATTGCATCTTCCGGTCTTCCGTTTAATTCATCACGGCTCGCATTTGCCCTTTCCTAAAAAACATCTTACATCATCCTAAGACACATCGCCACAACGTAACTACTTGATTAATTAAAATCCAAACGCACCTTCCAAACATTATGTCTGCTCTCGGGAAGCGCACTCGCGCCTCAGCCCGTCTTGGTAAGAACCTCATCAACCATCGATATTCCCTCGATGGCAGTTGTTCTGTAAGATGACCGTAATTAACATAGACCAACTACAGCCGCCCAGGAGGGTAACATCGAAATTGTTCACGAGTCTCTTCCTGTGAAGCCTGCTAAACGCGTCCGTAACTCCTCCCCCACCAAGGTCATTAAGCCGAACAAGCAGACTCTTGTTGAGATCCATGTCAACGATAACACCGAGAACATTCCCCCAGTCACTATTTCATCACCAACCAAGAAGAGAATAGCCACTGTCTCCCCGCCATCAACTCGAGCAGTCACCGAATCACCAACCAAACCCCGCTACAACCCCGTTACACCCACCACCAAGCGCTACCGTGATGTCTCGGCTTCTCCATCAACACCGCGGACCGTTGTCATGTCGGCTGGCCGACTCTTCAAACGGATGACCCCACAAACCCCTCGGACAGTAAAGCCTGGTGTCTCCGGTACACCCAGTGAACGTTTCGGCACTCCTTCGACTCCGGCGCTACCGACATACAAGTCTGTCTATCATGATGTCCGCCAACTTTACGCTCGCGGATCTGATCCTGGAGTCCTCATCGGCCGCGATGACGAGAAGAAGCAGATTGACGGGTTCCTTGCTCGGTGCTCTGGTGATAGCAAGAAAATTAGCGGCTGTTTGTACGTGAGTGGACCGCCTGGGACCGGGAAGTCCGCTATGTGCACGTCTCTTGCTGCTGCCAAGGCGAAGGAAACTGGTGTCCAGCATGCCATTATCAACTGCATGAGTATTAAGAGTTCAAAGGATCTCTACATCCAGCTCCTCATCAAGCTTGGCGATGATGAGAGTGTTGTCGTTGGCAATGATCCTGCCGACGCTCTTGCTGAGCGCTTCCTTGGCAAGGAAGGACCTACCTATCTCGTGGTTCTGGATGAAATCGATCACATCCTCACCATGGGAATGGAGTCTCTCCCTAGACTCTTCGAATGGTCCCTCCAGAAGCCCTCTCGCCTTGTCCTCATCGGCATCGCCAACGCTCTTGACCTGACTGATCGCTTCCTGCCTCGCCTCAAGGCCAAGGGTCTCAAGCCCGATCTTCTCCCCTTTCTTCCCTACACTGCTCCACAGATCAAAAGCATCATCCTCACTCGCTTAAAATCTCTTGTTCCTGCCAATGCCCCCAATCCCAACTGGGTTCCATTCATTCACCCTGCTGCTATCGAACTCTGTTCCCGAAAAGTCGCCTCCCAGACCGGCGATCTCCGCAAAGCCTTTGAAGTTGTCCGCCGCTCTCTTGACCTAATCGAAATGGAAGTTCGTAAGCAATATGAAGAGGAAGCCAAAGAATATCTTGCTTCCCAATCTGCCCAACGCGTCCCTCTCACCGAGACCACCAAGAACCCCAACCATGCAGCCGCCCTTCGCGCTGCTGCGGCCCCCAAACCGGTTTCCGACGCTAAGCCCCTCGGCATGATCGTTCGCGAAAAAATGGAAGCATTGACCTATGAGATTGCTCCCCGAGTCTCCATATCACACCTCAACAAAGTTACCGCAGTTGCCTTTTCCCACGGTACTTCTCAGCGCATGCGCACTCTCAACCTCCAACAAAAAGCCGCTCTTTGCTCCCTAGTTGCCCTCGAAAAGCGCAATCGTGAGCGTGCCGAGTCTCTTGCTGCCGCCGCCGGGGGCCCAACCACTCCTAGCAAATCATCCATCTGCGCCCCCACCATCAAGAACCTCTACGACGCCTATGCCAAGCTGTGCACCGCAGACTCCGTCCTGCATCCTCTCTCATCATCTGAGTTCCGGGAAGTCATCGGGTCCCTGGAGACCCTCGGTCTTATTAGTGCTGTCGATGGTAAGACTGGCGGGCTGGTCGCCGCAGTTGGGAGCGCGACGCCGAGTAAGCGGGGGAGACGCACTGGGTTTGTAGGGACCGGCGAAGAGAAGAGAGTGGCTAGTTGTGTGGGTGCTGAAGAAGCGGAACAGGCGGCAGAGGGTGTTGGTGCTGGGATTTTGAAGAGTATCTTGAGTGGTGAGGCGTTGGATTAAGGAGGGGAACGAGGGTGAGGGAGAGAGGTGGTAGGGTTGGTATATCATGATCCATGATCTTTGGTTTCTTATGGCATTTGTAATTCTTTGGCGTTTTGGTCATTTGTAATGATAGGACATTGGACTAGAGGCGTTTTTGCTTTTCAATACAAACATGGTCGCATGATTAAAATCATTATAACTCTGTTGTGACTGCAATATGTAAATAATGAACCAATTGTATCAAGAACCTGCGTAAATATAAAGTGATATTGTACATCAAGTGACTAACAGCAATGATATCTATCGGCAAAACCAAATCCCATCAGACCGAAACCCACACAATACATTAATTGTTCCCATCCAATTAATCTAATTTAAATCGTCTGCACCCTCCCCGCCACTACCGGCCTCAAAATCTCCCGTTCCTTCCCCACAAACTTCCCCTGTTCATCCAACCTCTTCACAATATCCACTGCCCTCTTCCTTACCTCCTCAAATTTGATACTCCTCTCCCGTTCCCTCTCCATATGCCGATCTCTCCATTCAAACTCCCGATTTGCCTCGAGTTCCCTCTCTTCATAAAACCGGGAATCGATCCGCCGGCGCTCCGCCTTGTACGTGATGTCGTCCAGTTTCTTCGCCAGCGCTGCATCAACCAGTTGGAGAGCTTCATTTTTGGGGCGGCCGCCGGTGGATCCGCCCCAGTTGCAGCGGAAGGAGAGTTTGTTGGCTTCGCCGTTATCGCTGCCCCAAACCATGACTTCGTCGCCGTTGTAGAGGCAGATCCAGTGACGGCATTCGCCGGAGGTTACCGTGGCGTTGTATGAAGGGACATGGACACCGTTGATGTAGATGCCGCGGGTGGCTTTGGAGGCAATGTAAAAGTGATAGAACGGCTCATCTGCTTCGTCTTTTGTATCCCAGGGCTGTGAGCCCTTCTTGTCACGAGAAGCATCGTAGTCAGGAGCATACAAGAGCATCTTGAAGGCAAATTTAGGAATGCGGGTTTCCAAGAGCTTAGTGTGCTGGATGAGATTGTCAGGGCTGCGCCCCCACGTAATGATCGAATCGTGGATTGGGATGCTCAAGCCTTGGATAGTTGAATCAGAGGTAGACTCCAGACAGGCCAAGAGCTTCTTTGAAGGCGAAATAGGAACACCGCCAGATGAAGAATCCGAGCTAGTCATCGAAGGTTGACCTCCAGTAGTTGTTCTGATGACCGGGATCGGTATCGACAACGGGGAGTCTTCCAGCTTAGACCAGTCCGTTGGTGGGAAATATTTCATTGCCAGCTCCCATAACGGTGTTTGATACGGCTCAAACTTCTCCCCGCGATCCATCGCCGCCTGCTTGAATGCCGTCATCTGCAACAATGTCATCTCAGGGTAACGCAAATGGTACGATTTCTTATCCTTATCCCAGAATCGCTTTTTATTAACCGGCTGATTGATCTGCCGAACGGACTCCGCGATACACGGCAACGCCGCAATTAGCCTCATTTCATGCTCTTCCTCTGGTGAAATGTACGGGCGAGGCCGCTTAATGGCATAGGAATGGGAAGGTTGATCGGAGTATTCCTCACTGGAACTGAAGGCTGGCTTCCGCTTACTAGTTGTGAATTCGGACACTGACACCCCGTTATTATTCTCATTACCCAAAAGCTGGTGTTCACTATTTAAGCTTTGAGAAGCAACACCCTCAACAAGACTGAGCACTTGATCCGCAGATTGCAAACCGGAGACTCCACTAGTGTCCGGAGCCTGTAACCCAGGTACATGGTGGTGGCGCGGCCGGATAGTGACAAAATGTTCGCCGTCCTGTTGGACATCCTTGTTCGGGAGAACGATAGTGTTATCGGGGTCTATCAACTCGGATTCACCAAAGTCCTTAAACAAGCTATCCGCGGGGAGAGCCCCAGAGTCAGCCAAGTTTGCACCGACCTCGCCAAACAGAGGCGTCTGGCCAACTTTGCTTGGTAAACCAAAAGTATCATTGTGGAACCCAGGCCGCTGATTCTCGGGGAGATCGTAGCTGTCGTTATCAACAAATTTGCCCAAGAAGCTATCAGACATCTCCACATCATCGTAGACATCATCCAAATTTGCATTAGGTTTTGGTGGTGCCGATCTACTAGTGATCTCAGTGACATCGTCATCATCATCCTCTTCTTCTTCTTCATTGGGCTGGCTGTCCATGACGTTAGCATTAAACTCACCAACCGAATCATAGGAGGAAAACGCTTGTTGGCTGTCCTCATTGAACCAAAAATGCACCAAGAGTTCTGCAATGGGCGTCCGGTGCTCGGGTCGTCTTTGCAGCATTTGCAATAGCACCTGTCTACAGGGCAAACTGATACCACGCTGCTCCAATGGCCAAGTATTAAGTGGCTGGGTCATGATAGTATGCAACAGCTCCGTATACGTAATACCTGCTGTTACCGGGAAAGGCGGTGATCCTGACAAGATGTAGAAAATGACACCACCTAACGACCAAACATCTACTAAGTGACCATAACGTTGGCCACGCCGAGCATTAAGCTGACGATTTGCCGGATGTCTGTAGCCATTATGGTCGTATTCGACATATTCGGAGTAGACTTCGGGGGCACAGTACAACAAGGTACCGCAAAATGTTCGTAGGAAAGTTTGCTCGTTGTCTACCATTTTTGACAGCCCAAAGTCGGTAAGCTTGACGGTGAAGGGGTTGAGCGAGCTGATAAGAATGTTATCAGGCTTCACATCACGATGAGTGATGTTGTTCCGATGGAGATATTCAAGGGCAGAGAGCATCTGTCTGGAAACCTCCTTGCCCATGGCTTCAGGTAATGGCCCATTTTCGGTGACATACTTTCCGAGGTCTCCGCCAGAAACATACTCCATGATGATGATGAGCATTCTGCTGTCCCAATCGAAATGATCTATATATTGTACAATGTTTTCCTAATAGATACCGTCATTAGTTTTTGTCCCTTATGACACACAGATTTGTGTGCTCTACTTACATGTCTGACCTGGCGCATAATCTTCATTTCATTCTCCACTTTTTGGTCCAATACGCCATTTCTGATAAACCTCCGGTAATCCAACTCCTTGGCAGCATACGGTGTGCCATTATACCGATGCGTAACCTTGTATACCATGGCAAAAGCACCCTTCCCGACAAAGTCTCCCCGATTATACTTCCCGGCTCCATCCCAAGGTTGTGGTGTTGGCGACGCCATACTGCGAGCCGCAGGCGGGTAGATACCTCCTTGTTGTGGATGTGCTTGTCTCTGAACTGGCGGAGGGCCCATATGTCCCGCACCCGCATTCCTTCCCGGTGCATTATTCGGTGCTGGTGGCGGGGGCATCAGCCGTTTGTGAAACTCTTGAACATTGCTGAGGTAATCCTGCTCGAAGCGGCCCTCTCGTCTTGGGATGCGCACAACAAAAATAAGGTCATGTTCTTCTTGGTGCATGAAGATCTTAACTTTACATCCGCTGGTAAGTGTCCGGCGCACCTTGTCGGGGTCACCACCCTTGCTTCGGAGAATGTCACCATCGACGTAGGTACCGTTTGTAGATCTGTCTTCCAACATAACAATCCCGTGTTCGTTAACATAGATGCGAAAGTGGGCGTTGCTGAGCCGGCGCATGGGGTCATTTGTGAAGCAAATGTCGCATTTTGCAGCATTACGCCCAAAAACAAACCCAAGCTGTTGATCCTTCATTATCGATGAGAGGCGCAATATGATTGAGTGGTGGTCCATTGAAGGACGGTCAAGCTCAAAGCGGCCAGCATCGTCGGCATTGGGGTTTGCGAAGCGGGGATTTGAGACAATGTTATCAGGTGTCGAGATGACAAGGGGCGAATCGCGAGCCGCGAGAGCGTCAACTTCGGCTTGAGCGTTGGGGGATATCGGGTGCAGGATGCAGACTATATCAGCGATGTCTTCATCAGAAAACCCAGAGGACGGTCCGCCGTTGATGCGGCGTGGGTCAATGACGGGCTGCGTCGACGCTGGGGAGACATAATATAAGTGTTAGCTTGGCGAGCCTTGGCGGGGTGAAGGGTGCTCATGGGATGGAGGAGAGGAGGGGTAGTGGTTGGTAATGTGATCCGTGTCAGGCCAAGCAACGTTGTGATACCGCAAACTTGTGCGCTGAAAAAGAACGGATCGGATTTGCCTTCTGTTCGGCCAAACTTACGCTGTGTGAGTTGGGAGAGGTCTTCGCCGTCCATTGGATCGGTCGAAGATGAAATGTTTTGGCCTTGACTTTGACGATAGTTGTGTATGCCCGCAAGAAGAAAGGATGCGCTGGCGACTGAGCGGTAAACTTTCGGGATAGATTCAGATCTGCAATTCGTCTGGTATTCCAAGGTATTTTCGTCTGGTTTATATTTGTCGTGATGTCGGTTGTCGTCTGGTTCATTAAAAAAGTGCAGATGGCTTAATATTCACAATCAACTAGGAGACCAGGACAGACCCGCAGAGACAACAAAGACTCGTTGTGTCAGATAGTACAACAAAAGGATTGTGTCACCGAAAACTAAGTGGCAGCTTAGGGCTATCTTAGATGGCTTGTTTACATCCAGTTATGGAAAGTAGTGTATAGATCGGGGCGTATGTGATAGATCGCGGTCTCGGTAATTGATCGAGTCGGTTATTGAGGTCCGTGATTGTCAAGTAGAAAATGCTTCCGTCTATCAAATATTGATCTAAGGCTGGTATGAAATTGCAAAATCTTAACCCAAACAATATTTAAAAAAAAAAAATTGAGTTAGCCAACGTCTTTCCAAACAGACGGTTATTCAAGAAATCGATAAAGTTGTTCGTGACATGCTTTAGTCCAGGTTTTGTTTATTGTTTACATCCTCCACCAAGTCCCCATCTGCAACCTGCAGCTGCACCTCAGGGCCCTTAATCCATTCGCCTGTAACGATTCGCTTGATCATTGCCTGCAGTAGCATGGCCCTGGGCCTCAGCAAGCACTGCAAAGAAGCACAGCGGTTGTATCTAACCTTCCAATGTTACCAGCAAAAGACAAATATCCCCACTTGTGGAGTGATGCCTACCAATCCCTGTGATTTTGGCGTCTATTGTCTCCGGGGCCTTAGAAGAGAGAGTTTCGTGAAGTCGCGGCAGCCGGGGGGTATCGTGCGGATCGGACAAGATTGGGAAGATTTGGGGAGACGTTGAAGGAGGGAACAAACTTGCTCAAACTAGGCAGAATGTGCGCATTGATATGTTTGGTTCACTCATCGGATTGCACTATAGTGGCATTATAGTGGAGCACAATATGAAGGTTAAGCGCTTCAACTTTAGTGATCTGAATTCAGTGTGAACATGCAAACTCAAATTATGAAATGGAAACAGTGAAGCTTTAAACAAATGTCTTTTAAATATCTTTAAATGCCTTTAGATAGAATTAATACTGACTCGAGTTTTATTGTCATCTTTTTCTGTTGTCATTTTTGACAATGTCAAAGTTGTTGAATATAACCCTAAGTCTAACCAAGCTCACGGTAATACAGACAAGAGACCACTAGATGAACATACATTAAATAAGAAGCTATGAACAACATGAATGAAACCTCAGAACAAACTCTAATCTGCCACAACAATCCCACAAATCTCCTGTCTTCTTCGACGAAACTCCTTGTACAACCCTTCCCACAGTCTCCTCTCTATACACTCATCATCGCCACCACCACTAGGACACTTTGGCCGCGCCTTTGCCTTCACCACATTCGGCGTGACCATCCATGGCTTCGGCACCGGCCAATCTGAAAAATGCACCATCTTTACCTCCGAGAACACCTTCTCCGCATCCCACTCATCTCCACCAAGATAATTGTTGTGATCCTGACTCCCAAACTCCCGTGACAGCATGTCGTATCTCCTGTGCGGCAGGACACCTGCCATGTCACCGTACAAAGAGTTCACAATCTCCATGTCGTACTCGTTGTCCGCGGCTTGGTCGATGGCTTGCTGCACGCGGGCCATTTCATCTGCGGACGGGGTGATGAGCATGAGTTGTGATGAGAAGACATCTTGTTCAGGGCGGAGCCAGTAGGCTTTGGGCATGTTGATGGTGCTTTCGGGCTCGTTGAACAATTCATCCAGTGAATCGAATATCAGAGAGTCTGAGTCAACGACCAAGATCCTCTTGTATTTCGTCTGCCCGAAGGCCAAGAGCTTAGTGTATGAGTCTCCCCAAGTGGCTATCATCCCGTTAGTTTGTGATCATCAACGACTACAGTATATGTATTACTTACTGTCGGCAGTCACGCGATGCTGGATGGTGATCGGGACCAACGTCACGTTGTATTTATCACGTGCTTCTTGTAGAAACTTGACATTGGATCCCCATCCTGAGCCAGACTTTGCTGTCGGCGACATCATCTGATGGGGATATAACAGCACCCGTGACGCCTGGCTCGAATAATTTGCCAACGAGGCAAAGAACATGAGGCTATTGCAGAGATAGATTGAATTAGTCGCATACTGAACGTATGCATATTGTGACCAAGGGTTACTGCTGATGGAAGGATCAACTGAAGACGAGGGCGCAACTTTGGATGATGCATCGCTCGGTAGTTGAATGTGGGGGAGCGGCAGTGTAAGCGATGGCTGGTAGAAGATGAGGGTTATGATGCCGACGAGGATCAGGGTTAAGAGCGGCCGGATTGGCCGGATTGGCGTGAGACGGGGAAACATGATATAATGATACAGAAGGATGACACTACATTGGATTCAATGGTCAATCAAGTATCAAAAGCAAGAGATGTATTGTGTTGATTTGAGCCAAATTGTGACAGTGAGGATTCAGGAACTAGTGTTTTGGGCACCCAATGTCTGTGTCACATTAGGGAGAATGATGGAACTCGCCTACCTGTTGCAGAAAGGTTCTATAGGCAACCAACTATCACATTACACTTATAATGAGGTTCTATACTGAAACTGATGAATTTTATATGTTTATAGCTAAACATGCGCATACCTGCAGTCACATTATGATATATCTTCTCTTTTACTATGTCGACCCTGAAACATCAAGAACTTGCTTGGAAAAGCAACTAGATAATCCTAGAAGAAAATATTTGCACCGCAAATCTTCACCAGAGAGTTACTACAATTGAGTAAGTTGTATTTGTCAGTGATATGTGAGTATATATGGATAGCTTACTGTGAAAATGGTGACAACTGTACGAAGCTAACAACATTTGTATCTAAGTAGTGGAAACACTAGCTTTACTCTTTAAAAATCAACCTCCAATCTAATAAGATGGACTACACTAAAGACCACTTTGATAGTCCCAGTTGTACTTTCTAGTGCAACTTTATTACCTAGACTCATTATATAACTAACGGCTGTGATGATATGACTGGCATCGACTATGGTTACTGACCGGATATAACTTATAAATCCCTGATAACTACTAACCAAAACCACAGTAAG
Source organism: Ambrosiella xylebori (assembly GCA_002778035.1). Lineage (NCBI taxonomy): Eukaryota > Fungi > Ascomycota > Sordariomycetes > Microascales > Ceratocystidaceae > Ambrosiella > Ambrosiella xylebori. The sequence goes on from PCDO01000001.1 coordinate 2,957,497, forward strand.
TAATGGAACTATCATGCAGACATATAACTCTATGCGAGATAATCTTGAAAATCAAAGACCCAAACTGTACCATAAAATCTTGATGTCATTAGTTCTGAAGATAATCAACAATCATGTCTAGATGGGCCAATCAACAGTAATTATGACATCGTGTTTGAACGAACAAGACTAAGCAACACTCTCACATCTCTATTGTAGTTGTGTTATGATCAACATACTCGGTACATGGTGAGGTAATGAATGTTATGTGAACTAGAGTGACAAATAAGGGCTATTATATAAATCAAATTGATATAGAATTTGGCCAAACCTGACTTTATTCATATTATTATTGCCATCTCGTCGATTGTGATGAAGTTCTTATCAATATGACTATGATTCGAGGATTGATAATCAACGCATCTTGAAAAAATCCCTAGTTGCTTTTTTGGATTACATGTCTTCGAGTCCAGATATAGCTAGTATATTTGGAAATCTGATGATGTTTCCTCTGACTGAGTTCATTTGATCATCTTCCAGGATCACACTTCAGTTTACGCATCTTTCTCTTTGATGGCAGAATCTGTTCCGTGGGTCACGACTACAACAAAAGCTTTTCTGCGAACTATCCCCCCTCATCAAAAGCTTTAGAACCCCAGCATCTCATCCAACATCAGGCCACCACTATAATTAACCCCCAGTAACTTCTCTGCCCAAATCTCCAATGTCAACGTCCCCCCTGACTTCGCTATAAGCACAACAAGTGCACCGATCACAACAAGTTGATAAACGCATATTCATCAATTGAGGGTTAACTCTATCGACACGCCCCACGCCCAACCCCTGGTACTGTATTTGGTATTGTTTCTGCTGAGTCGAGTATATAAGTGGTGGTGGAAGAAAGTGCAAACGGTAGATAGTTACAGTGCATGAGGGCACTGATGCAGACAGGGCTCTGCATTGAGGTGTTGGCGGGCGGGAATCTGGAGAGGTTAGTGGCTAGTGAATTGACGATGGAAGGAAATATTGGCGTGGCGGGAGCGATAGAATGGTGAGAGTTTAGTAAAGGTGTTGTGAATTGCAAGTGTCAAGTGCGAAGACAAGATGCCTTGGACATGTGATGACACGATGATACTAAAAATGAAGTCTATCACATGTTCTGTAAGTATGAACAAGTGATCCGCAAATGTCAAATTGGTGAACTTCCCCTTACATATCCACAAATTTCCGTACCAGTCACCCTTCGGATATATCCTCAATTTGCTTCCGAAAACCTCCGGCTCGACTAGCCAATGTATGTCTCTTTCTTTCTTTCTCTCTCTCTCTCTCTCTCTCTCTCTCTCTCTCTCTCTCTCTCTCTCTCTCAGAAAACCCTTTCTATCAACCGCCATCCTTTATCCTTCTTCTGCCGTGCACCATTTTTAACAACTCCACCTCGCATCTCACTAGTCGAGCCCCTTCGTCCCACTGAATACCACGTTTACCAGCCGCAAAACAAAATATGCTGCACTCTCTCTATACAATGACGTTATCATCGTAACGCTGTGAAGCATCCAACTACCATATTGAGATATGGTTGCAGCGCCGTGGTATTTAGTTGGGGGAAGAGGGGTTATAGTGTGATTCCTATAAGCTTAATTGATTAGGCTCGGCTAGTGTGAATGACGGGTTAAAACAGTTTGGCCTATATTCTATGTATCTACGATGTGGCAGGATAGTGAAGAAGCCGGGGGGTTGGTTGGTGAAAGGAATTCATGGGACGATGAAGGGGCGCGCGTTGCATTTGTTTTGTGAGTGTTTATAAAGTGCTTGTGCGTCTGGGGGGTAGGGGAACATGGACAGAGAGACAAAGTGTGAAGCGCTGCATTTGAACGTCCAAGTCATGTATGAGAGTGAAAACCTGTAGGGAGGACACGCTTTCAGAGAGACTTTGTGCTGAGGATAAGCGAGGAATAGAGAAATCATGGAGAGGAGGAACAGCAACTTGTGAACAGGCAGTTTACACATAATAAATTAAGTGTATTGAGTATCTTGGGTTGTGTTTATGTTTGTGTTTGTGAACGGCACGGAGTCTTTCTTTTAGCGCTTAGATCAGGAAGTGTCTCTGCGGAAGAACTACTGCTCTACATTACATCAGTCCCTATGTGTTGCAAATGCTGCGACTATCAGGAAGCCTGTGGTGATTAGAATATGAACGTCTTTGATAAAGTTGGCGTATGAGCGGAGGTGTTCGTTTGTGTCGGGGTGAGGTATTAGTGATATCAAGGACGAGACAGACTGGATATTTACTTATGAAAGCGGAGGGGATGGCGCACTGGATGTACAGAGAGATACACGGGCCTACACTAAGCAGATCGCATCCATGAGGATCAGTAGGACTTGTGAAAATGATGTGCGACCGAAAGGTGGTATTCGGTGTGCTCGTTCTACTGTCTGTGATGCAGTTGGACTGTCAAAGTGAAGATGGTAATTTCTGACAACTGGTCAATGTACAAATGATGTCCAGTAATATTTTAGATTTTTCCCTCGTTGTCACTACGCATACTCCCATCAACCCAGGGGGATATATATCCAATATCAAACGCATGAAGCTATCAAACTATCAAGACAACTTCCACCTCAAAGCCACAAACCAAGCCTGGAAAATCCCCAGATCAACACTTTTATCCTCAGCTGCCCTGTGCTTTGCGCGAAGCTCAACCTCCAAGAGAAAATTACCGCAGGGCCGTCCCGTTGACTAATTCTTACATAGGGCGATATGTTCGTACCCATTGGACTAGGGATCTCCTGCATGTCGTGGCCGGTGCTTGCATATACACATGCAACTGAGAGCATTTTATATAACATCGATTACCATAAGGACAATGGCATATTTGAAATATATCCCCTTCAGCACAGTATTTTATCAATTGAGTCTCCAGTTTGTCGATGTTTTTAGAAATATGAAATATTAGCGCAGATCTTGCGGTAAGTTGGATTGATACAAGACATTACTTTTCAGTCTAAAGGATACAAGCTCGTAATTCTCAACACCAACAAACAATAAACCCCACCACGTCATTATCGCCATCTCACGCAACACAAACATTCACAACCCACTTCTCTCTATTACACTAACCCCCACTACGACTAAACCTCATGCCCGGTTCGGCCCTTGTGTCCCCCTCCATCTCTGGTTCTGCCGACCGCTCCCCACCCTCAAGGTCAATCTGCAAGGTCCCTCATAAGACCCAATCTACAAACAATGATAATGTCTCAACCATACGCAACCTTCCTAAAGCATTCACTCCGCGAGACATGCAGCTTGCGGCTCTCCTCACACCCACCCAGAACAAAAAGCTGGTCCCAAATATGTATTCCAATAAACCACCCTACCCATCCAATACGGAGACTGCACAAGGCTTGTAATACACCTGTAAACCTCGACTATCTCATGTAGACTTATCCAACAGCTGCATCACGCCTGCATGCCAAAGGACGTCTACGGGCCAGCCACTTTTCCCTCCTCGAAGCCACTAAGCTGCCGCTGTCCTTTCCCGTGTCCACTTATGCAGTAGTATATAGCTAGAGACAGAGACACCCATTCCCCAAGATTTCTGCCACTGGCGTCAGGAGCTGCAGTGGGCCGAGTGTATTTGTGTGGATAGGAAGATACATATACTCGAGATGGAGATGGGGCATTTGGCCGGCAGGATACTGAAACGGTTAAGTACCGAGGGATGTGGTGGTTTGCATGCACACAGAGAGAAAGCGAGACATGGTGAGTGGGTGAATGTATAGGTAAGCTGGTAGGTGATATATTGGAAACTTGAACCCTTGATTCTATAGATCAAAGGTAACGAGTGGCTAGTGTAGCAATAAGCTATCATAGCCTGGTACCTGTAGAAATTACTTGCTCTTTCTAGCAGCAATGTCCTCGCAATGTTGCAGAGCCAGGCCCTAATTAGATATTGGGGCATCCAGGTCCCTGTGCTCCAAGACACGATAACCAGAATTACAGCGTCGCCGACAATAATTACTGAGCCATTCGTCATCTCCGCTCACAATAGCAAAAAGATATGAGCGGTCATTGCTCGATCTATCAAAGATAAAATAACCACATGAAATTGCAATGCAACCGCCGATCAATATCATTCCCATTGACCAAAGTCACTCTGCAGTCCACCCGCAAGCCTACACCACCTGCTGACATTCATCACCAACCAACCATCAGCATCATGGTTTCCACAACTTGCCGATCTCTGACCATATTTATTAGCCTCCATATAATAAGCTCTTTTTCTTTCCACGCTGGTTTTTTTTTCACCGCCGCAGATCCCCAGGCTTTCCCCATTTTTCCACAGACACTGCCAGCCATCTAGATTCATCCATGGCCTGAGGACTCGTGACGTCGTCGTCTACTGACATGAACGAAAAAGATGAGCATCATATTTCTTCTGATCGGCTTTGTTGGTGTAGGTAGAAGATATATCCCTGTCAGCGCCTAGACATGAAATGAGAATCCTGCCCGTCAAGTAGAAAATGCCAGGGCTTTGTTGTCAATGACGTTGGTATCTGGATAGGAATGACCATAGGTTTCAAAGTAAAGGATTGACAGAGAAGATCACGTATTAGACCAAAGTATGGCGAAAGCAGAATTCTTTCAATTGGAATCAGAACCAAGGTAGCTAGACAAAGAAACAAGTATCCATAAAAGAAAAAAAAAGAAAATACAAAAAAAATCGACAAAACAAATGCTGATAATGATAATTCCCACAAAAGAACTCCCAATACAATATGAAAACAGAAAAGAACCCCAAAGAAAAACTCCCCCAAAAAAGCTAATGAACAACCCATGTTGATGATAAAGTCAAAAAAAAAATATGACAATATCAAGAAAGAATCAGAACCCACTTTTTCCGTGACTTCCGTATTATTTCCCAAGATAGTAATCCTGTCACCCGAAGGATTTCGAGTCTCGCAGAATCGAGATTTGTGGGTCCAGGCAGAACGACAAGTCCCCAATCAACAGCAAAAGAGGAAACAAAATTCTTCGGTGAAGACCCCTTGTGGACAAAGGAGACAAAACACAAAGAAAACAAAGAGTAGAAAACAGTAGTATTACACTTTTAGAAAAGCGTAGATCATCGCACAAAGACGATAATTGGAGCGAGCAAGAATGAGGCGAGGAAAGCCAAAGCAAGTATCACTCTCAATAGCAGACAACATATGTAATCGACTTCCTGTCCCCATATTCTCACGGCATCCCATAGACATTCCGGGTACCCATTGACGGCGCATACCCGCCATGGTTCATTCCCATGCCCATATCAAAAGTCATCCCACTCCCCATTGTCATCGTTCGGCCCATCATCTGCTCCTGCTGCATCGCCAACGCCATCTGCATCTGCTGACTCTGCAACGCCAAACTTTGCATCTGCGCCGCGGCCATTTGCTGCATTGCTGTAGCCGTCTGCCGATCGCGAAGCGACTGTGCAACAATCGGATTATAGGCCCCCGATGCTTTCATCGCCTCCTTTTCCCGTTGCCGCGCGTCAATGGCGCCAATGAGGCCGCCGCCGCCGGGGACGTCGTTTTGGATTGGTGAGGGACCACGGGGGACCGCGTGGGAGGGGGAGTTAGCGAGGTTGATGAGGGGCCCGATGTGTCGGACAGGCGATGGAGTGCCGCGGGAGTACGGGCGGGCAAAGTAGCCGCTTTCACCAGAGTTTTGCCTTGAATGACCAGTGTGCCCACGGGATGAAGGGCGCACGTGGTCCATGGATTCGGGCGTGAGCATCCGGGAAGGAGCACGGGGGTTCAGTGTGAGGTTGGAGGTGTTGGCCATAGAGTACATAGAGTGGAGACCAGAGGATGTCCGGCGGTGGTGCCCGTCAGGACGCACCGAGGCACGGGATTCCCCCGAAACCTTGCGGAAGTGGGACATGGAGGTTCCCGGGCGCGAAGTGACAGAGAGACCACTTGAAGACCCATTGAACTTGGTAAAGCGGCGCCATTGCTCATTGAGCGATGTAGACTTTCTCTCATCGGTAGATGTCGCGGAGATATTGGAGACGTTGGAATTGCTGCGTTGTCTGTCGCCAAAAAGCGAGGGTGAGGCCCCGGCGGTGATCTCGCGGACCTTGTCTTCGGGGAGCTTATCAGCGGCAAAGTTGAGGGTAGGGCCAAAGTCAAAGTCGGGGATATTGTAAGATTGCTTCGCGGCAAGGCTGGCCTGGTCTTCGTCAGAACCACCAACGATCTTGAGCTTGCCGTGGCGGGTGGCGGGGGCAGTCCAGTCTTCGTCCTTGATCATGGATTCAGTGGAGGTCTCAATGGCGGGAAGAGTGGGGATTTGGGGGGCGGAGGATTTGGAGTCTTTTTTTTCTTCAGAATCGGGGGTGGCAGGGTTGGGTTGGGAGGTAATGAACATGGGGTTGGTGACGCTGGGCCCGGAGCGTTTGGAGCTCCAGGGAGTATAGAAGGTGATGGAAGGCATCTTGGCTGATGTGTATATGTATATGCAAAGTGGTGGGAGAAGGGAAAAGTAGATGATGAGAAGCACCCAAGAAGGGAGGGTCTATTTATATAGATATATGTATAACGAACTGTGGTGTGAGCGTGGTGCTCCTCTGATACAAGCGAAAGAGAATGAGCAAGCCCGGACTGTAAGTGGGACAACAGAGAAAACAATGATATATCCAAAAACAAGAACCGAATACAAGCGAATGGAGTCAAACGTGGTAGACTCTAAGGTGGAAGGGCTCAAGTGATATATATATAAAACCTTTAGACCCCCCAATAAACACAAACAACGGGACTATTTTGTTAATGAACGACAAGTCCAAGCGAGCGTGAAGAAGAAGAAGAAGCAACGTCTGTCTGTCTATTTCTTGATAAGTGAGAAAATGATCAGCAATTGCAATAATAAAGAGACAATGAAACGGAAGAAAACCAGGAACCAGTTTCTCAACCGGCCGATGTCGTCTTATTTATCAGAAAGCCCGCCTCTTCTCACCTGTTATCCCAATTATCACCCACCACTGTATAATATGCATATACCATAATCCGCCGCTATCTACCATCCACCATCGCTGCCCCAAGCTCCCCTCCCACAGACTCTCCGCCTCCTCCTCGCGATACGAACTCGTTCTATCACTCTATCTTTTGCAAATATATACGCCCCTTGAATATCTATCCGCACACCCTGCCAAAACAATGAACCAGACAGTGTGCTACAAGTCCTGGTACAACATTTAACCAAGCCTTTTTTCATGTATTTTGTTTATTTGACTATTCCAATAAAGTCAGGCGGAGGCAGGGCCAGTAAAGGAAATAAGGTCACAGTGGATTCATTGGTGGCGATGGTCCCTAGGAGAAGTCTGGAAAGTATGGGGGGAAAAAGTGAATTGTTCTAGTTAGTTGTTCTAGAAGAGACTTTTTTTGTCACTGTCCAGAGAACAAGCGTAAAGGTCGTGAACTACCCCCAGTAGCAGCGCCACGATTTTAGAGCGGTGGATGGGCTATATTCTATGCTATAGATGGGGGTTTATCTGCACTATATCGCCCTGTTTTCTTGTTATTTTTGTTATTTTTTTTCCTTCTATCTCCCTCCTAGCCGGCAGGGCAAACACATACTATTGATTGTGAATACGGGACTGGTCTTCTTCCCTCTCTCCGCGACAACATGATATATACTTGCAGAATCCTCTATTGATATATATTGATATATATACTTTGGTTTCGTTCTCACAGACCCTCTTGTCATTTCAGAACGACGGCTGGAGACCAGACAGCTTTTAGATGAATGTGCGTTGGAATGCATCTATTGAAATTCACACTTCTCACATATTCACATTCATATACACACAGATACACACAAAATGTGGTCCTATCTTGTTTCCTGTGCCACAAAACCTTGCCCTTTAGTGTCTTTCTGTTACTCAGCAAGTGAGAGACAGTGGCAGCAGGAGACCGCTGGCGACGCCGTCAGACATGCCCATAGCGGGTGAAAGCAAGGGTTTTTGCTTGTTTCTTTGGTTAGGACCCCCCCCCCTGAGGGGGGGTACATAGAGATAAGAAGAATATGTGAAAACTTATAGCCGGTTCGGTTTGTGAATCGAAGCGAAGAGTTGTATGAATGAGATCTGTGAAATGATGTGAAGTGTTGATGTTCGGGGATGATATATGTAGTTAGATTTGGACATATGTATCATATTGTGATAATGTCAGTGATGTGAATATGTGAATGAATGTGACGGACATCCCCAGATACGCGACTTCAACTAAAAGAAAAAAAGCATAAACGAGGCTCAATTTTGTTGACATCAACAACAAGGCGAATTATACTCTAAAAAACAAAAAAAAAAAGGGAAGCGCCTTTCCCACTCATCGTCTTGCCCTAGTGCAGAAAATTCTAAGCCACATGTCTATTCAAAATATCCACAATGACAAAATCTAGTCTATATGTCTATACAATATTGTAATTTTTTCTTTTCTACACCAATCGATTTTATCTCATCAGATAATACGAACACTCCTCGCCAACATGCACTTCCTTCCTTCTCACCACCGACATCACAATTATCATCACTCCCGCTATATATAAATATAGACCGCCCAAAAACTCAATTTCATCAACCCCTCTCCACTCACATTTTCCTAAACTTTCACGGAGAGCGCATCAATGTAGTCCTTCACCGCCTCGGTCCACTCGCTTCTCTTCGCCCACCACAGCTTCGCCTTCTATAAACCTTGTTCTATTCTCCCTCCCTCGTTATCCTCGCTATCCTCCACACTTCCCACCCATTTCCTTATGTGCACAAGTCCAAGTCCAAGTCCCTTCCATCCTTGTCATCTACATCAAGAATAGAAACAATTCTTTCTCTATGTCTGCCCAGGGTCCCCCGTCTCTCGCCAAAAAAGAGAAGAGGGCGTGTAATAAAGTCGAACAATAACCCCCCAACAGCAAGTCCTTCTGCTTCGTTAGACGCATATCCCTCAACCAGGGCGCCCACTCTGAAGAGCCGCAACTACGCTTCCATTCTGGAGATATTCTCGAGGTAAAGGCCAGGAATCATATTAGTGCATGCTCTTCATCTCTAGATTCTCCGTCTCGGTCGAAACGGGAATCGGCTTTCTCGTAATATAAATCGGTCTCAACCGTGCCTTATTCGTCCTAATGCCAGATCCCACCGGCTTCCGTACAATCTTCATCTCCCCAATCTGAGTTCTCCTCTCATCAGTCTGTGTCTGTCTCGCCTGTAATATGTTTCCTTGATTAGACTTCCAAAATTGGGAGTCCAATTGCAGCCTTGCCGTCCCACGACTCAACGGCTTTCTCTCTTTATTTTGCGGTTCAATCTCCTTTTGGTCAAGGGCTGTGTTACCACTTTGAGAATTATTAGTTGAAGCCTGGTTAATCCCTAACCCTACTGTTTGTGATATAGGATTTTCAAGTATATTTCGTTCATTGTGGAATTTGCCAGTAATTGAATCTCTCAAAGTCTCAGACTTCCTACTCTTGCGGAACATCTTATCAAAGGCCCCTGAGAACCGGTCTCTTAGAAATCTCCTGGATTGTACTTTAGTCTCCACATTTGATACTTTTGAATCTTGCTGTCCCGTGGTTACCTTGTGAGAAGATTTCACGGACATCATATAAAACTCCATGTGGGAGAACTGTGGACGCTTTGACTCCTCCATTCTCGGCCCATGATATTCTAAAGGCATCGCCACTTTGTTTCCTATGTTCCAGCTATGGTTGGGATCTGCGAATGCTTGATTAGACAATCTAATATCTCTCTATAAGTTGTCTTGGTTAGTGTTGAGACGGAACATGTGGTCAAGAACACGCAAATACAAAGACAACACAAGGGTTTTAAAGATGAAATGTAATGATTTGTGTAAAACAATGATGAGGAAATGCTAAAGAATGAAGACCAAGATGGTGGTTTGGCCATGTCTATGAAAACAAATAACGATAACCACACAAAGAAATGCAACTGCTTCTATACTTCAATCAGGTCAACTATAGTGCCGACCGGATCAAGGAAACAACGCCACCGGATTGGAAGATGCCACTAAGTGACGCCGGCCCCTACCTCTCCTACAACCTTCGAAAAAAAAACTTCTCAAACTTGCAATGGGTATCTTGATGATGTTATGTAATTGGTGGCGTGTATATCTAGAGTTAACAGAGCCGCAGTGGTTACTGGAAACCGTCAATACAACTACCAATTGATGACGAGAAGCATGACCAACGACCAAATTGTTGCTTTTTAACTAGTTGCCCAAAGCCAAATAGTGCTGCATGGAAATTGAGATGTGAAGCAAATTACTGGTACTTTGAATGAAAGAACAATGGTTAGACAAATAACAGAAAAACGAACAAATGGACAAAGCACAAGACCTGAAGGGCTGTGTGGAAGCATCGCTAGATGCACCTACAAAACAACCCACAGAGTGGACATGCCATATCAATACAAAGGAAAAGTGCTATGTACCTGAATAGGAGTATTGGGGTTAGGACCCCGCCATTGCGGAGGTGGACCGCCACCTTGTTGAGGGGGATATCTCGGGCCACCTTGTGGGGGAGGACGTCCACGAGGATCGGGTCCAAAAGGACCACCGCGACCTTGTTGTTGAGGGGGGCCACGGCCGCCAGGCCCGTAGTTAGGAGGCCCACGCATCTGGCCATTGGGACCGGGCGGTCCACGGTTTTGAGGGGGCATGCCGTTGGGGACAGAAGGACCTCTGGGAGGCCCGCGACCCGGAGGCATCATGCCGTTAGGCGAACCACGCTGGTTGGGAGGAGGCCCGCGGTTCTGGGGGGGTCCACCACCAGGAGGTCCCCGATTTTGAGGAGGTATGCCGCCAGGAGAGCCACGATTAGAGGCACCACCAGGAATCATGCTAGATGGGGGTTGCGCTGACTGGCTGTTCATAGCCGAGAGAGCCTGCATGGTATCATGAGAGAAGCGCTGGGTAGCACGTCTCATGTCCTCAGTGTGGTAAGCTGAGCGAGGGGCGCTGGTGCGACCAGGCTGAGAAGGACGCTGATTGAACTGAGGGCGAGTGACAGGTTCAGGAGTTCCGAGGCGCATAGATCCAAGCTCGGAAATGGGCATAGGGGGCTCATCGGAGCCCATAGCTTCATAGATAGCGCCAGGAGCATAGTCATCATACTGACTAGGAGGAGCACGAGTCGAAGGACCATGCTCATTCCCAGCACCGGGTGCAAACATATTACTAGGGCCGTTGCTAGAAGGAAGTTCAACAGGGGGTGGAGTAGGCCTAGAAAAGGACTGGAACTGCGGGTGTTGTTGCGGCGGACCGGGAGGCATCATGCCTGGAGGAGGCCCCATTGGAGGGCGACCGTTGGGGGGCATTGGCTGCTGCATCATAGGCGGAGGACCGCCTATTGGGCCACCAGGAGGACCTCTATTCGGAGGCATACTTTGGCCTTGGGTCGGTGGACGCTGGCCTTGGTTAGAAGAAGACGTTGAGGGCGGGCTGTCACCAAACCCGACCGTCCTAGTGCGGACAGGAGGAGGTCCTGCAGTAGGAGGTCTACTCATTCTATTGCTCTGTTTGCTGCCGCTACGCTGATGACGAGGCGGCACCCCGTCTGCATCCATCTCATTGAGACGGTTGGAAGTGATCTCCTTGAGTTTCTTGCGCCAGTCAGCCTCCTTCCAAGAAGCCGTAGAAGGATCCTTCGTAATGATTTCCACCACATCTTCAAGGTCAAGGTAGCCGTAACGTTGTGATCGAGGCATGGCAAACATGAGAGAACGAGAGTCGAGGTTGCTAGCCGCTAGGCGAGTAGGTCGACCGTACAGGGCGAAGGTATCCCATGTAGGGAAGAGGAATTTCAATAAAAGTTCGAATCCACTAACTGCCGGGGGGACTTCGGGCATAACAAAAACAAAACCTTCTGTCGAAGAAGGCGGCTCACTGTGTATAGTGATGTGACCCTCAATCTTCAATAGAGCCGAGTTGTCAACTAGAGCCTTGGACTGCGGGTACAAAGCATAGGCAGCATATGCATCTGAGATAGAAGCAATGGGGCTGATCTTCTTCTGTTTCTTGGGGGTTTCCTTTTTGACGTCGTAAAATTTGATATCGCCTTTCAAAACAGGACCACTCTTGTCGTATGCCGACTTCTTTTTGTGTGCCTTTTGGTATTCCTTCTCATCCGGAGGTGTGATAACACACCAACACCGGCGCCAAGGGGTACCAGCACCAAATCTAACCCTAACCCATGATTCCGCGGGAACCCGGTGACGGTCCAAAATGAGGTTGACGTTGTTCAAGCTCTTGGCCTTACCGGCAATCAAAGCTCCTGTGTAAGCTTCTTGCAGGCAGTTGTTTTCGTAGATGGCGAGACGAATTGCAGAAGTCCATTGGATAAGAGATTCACGAGAGTTGAAGTGAAGGAGGTACCGGTTACGGCCAGCAGTCGAAACACTGAGGATGTTCTGTAGGGGTTGTTCATCACCGCGAGTTGGAAGAGACTCAATCTAGTGGTGTTAATCCCGGAATTTGAACACAGGGTCAAGGCATTACAGATAACTTACCATCTTAACTGAAGCATCCGTTAGGTTGATAAACTTGGGAAGGACTTCGCCGTCATCACCAGCAGCATCCAGCTCGGCAGCATCCCACAATGAGAGGACAGTTCCGACCATTTGCGCAAAGCATTCGGTCCAGGACCGGTCCACATTGGGCTTTCCATTAGTATCTTGGTCATCGAGCTTCAAAAAGTAACCCTCCTGGTACAATTTGTTTCCATGGCCGTTGAGTAGATTGAAGATATGTTGCAGCTCGGGAATGGTATCTTCGTTGACTTCCATGATAGGCGGCTGGAAGGTCTGGACCATAGACATAGGCCTCGAATCCCGGCGGGGTCTAGTGGTGCCGGTAGTGGCGAAAGTCCTGTAAGTATGCGTCGAGGCAGCGTCGTCGCGATCACGGGAGCTCACGGAAGACTCGGGACTGATAGGGCGCGGGACCGATTGGATCTTTGGCTGGATATTCGAGAGGGGGAATTGATTTGCGATTATTGAGCGTTCAGATACCGAACGGGCGTGGCGGATGGCTTTTTTAGAGTTGGACCGCGACGTTGTGAAGGAAGAAACGGTGAACGAACGAGTGCGCGGGGAGAATATCGCAGTTGCTGGCCGGTCAAGGGATGGAGACGGTGACGGTGTAGGGTTACCCTTATGATCGGGGACAGGGTCCGCAGTGTAGTTGTGAGAGAAGAAGGATAAGACTACAATAGGTGGAGCGCAACCAGGCGCAATATGGTTAGAATGACGGCTCAGGCAAGAAATACTTTGGAGGCACTAGTCGATAATGACGTATGTCATCGCAAGCGGAAGGGTAAGTAATGGTAATGCACGCTGCGAAGATTGATGCAGGAGTTAATGCAAAGCGCGGATCAAGTATCGCAAAGTGGCAAAGGATGATGACGATGATGACGACAATGACAGGCGACAGTTTGACTAAGTGAAGAAGGGGGGGGGGGGGGAATAAAACTGAAAATTGGTGACTTGTCGCTGCAAGATGTAGGCGATCTAAGACAAAAACTCTGGCATTTAACAATTACCACTAGATGTGTAAATGCGCAATGACGAGGGGCATGTAAAAGAAAAGAGCGTACACGTATGTTCCTCGACGGAGATGTATCGTCTCCGGGAAGAGGGGGGAATGTGAGTGGCTGTAGCGCCAATAGTGGAAGGAGCGCAAAGTGTGGAGGTGAAGGATGATGTGAAGTATGGAAGAACAGCAAGTGACAGGTACCACCTATATTCTAATGCTACTAGTTGCGTCAGGTGCAGGTACAGCACTAGTGTACCGGAAACAGGCGTGGGTATAAGTACCTTTAAGTGGGTCGGGTTCTAGTGCGGAGGAATGGAAGAAGCGAAAAGCAGGGAAATAAGGAGCGAGGTGTTTTTGATGGTCGATCCAGGATAGAAACGATCCATCACATGGGGTGGAAGGGGAAAAGAACAGACATCTCGAAGGTGGACAATCCAACATTGTTCTGGCTGTTATTCACAATCTGAAATACTGTCTCTGCTCCTCCCCGTCAACTTGTCTGTCTGCCTTAACCAACGTCTTACCAGCGGTGACCCGTGCAAAACAAAGGTCTGGCGTATGCTTCCAGTGGGTGGATCCCCCATATCAAACAAGCCAGCACACCGGCCAGGGTTTGAGTTGATTTTCGTCAGAGTCGGGATGTGAGGAGAGGAAATGCTGCCCGTGGCTCGTAACTCGAGAGGCTCAAAAAAGCCAGAAATATAGATTCGACTATCCGACAATTTGAACGCCACCAAGGCAGCCGAATAAACAAGATTACAGATTTCGACTAATTGCCCATAGCCGCTAACATCCACATATTTGTGGGTCAGTCGAGAACGGACAAGACTGGGCTTTGAAGACAAGTGATGTTCGACTAAGTTATATTGCCATCGGTGATACGACTTGACAAACTATTGCAGCGCAAGCACCAACACAAGCCCCAAGACTCAAACAAGTCCGTTAGGCGTGAACACTAACCGAGCGGGATTCGGAGATGTAGATATAATGTGTGCAGTTTTGTTCAGGGATTTCTCATGGACAAAATTGGTAATCTCAACTAGTAGATGTCAGATCGTTTACAAGCGGTGGTCGTGAGCCGATAATCATCCCCGCCTCCGGCAATCAGAATCCAGGTGGGGACTGATTAACCCCCGACGTGCAGTTCCTTCTTTCAGTGATGTCTCAAAAGGAGATCACGACATGGAATATACAGCTGCCCGCCAGTTGTCTTTCAGGTCGCATAGCCTCAAAAGGTGTACGGTATTATGTGATGTGCATCGTGATCTCATGCATATGGTACAATCGACAAACGTAAGTGTTGAAGGTGCAGCATTGGTGAATGCAAGCCTACTGCCGCCACTAGCTCAACGAAATTGTCGGGGAAAACAAATCTATTGGTTTAGTGTGAGAGGCGTGTGCACGATCAGTTGATACCCACCAGAATACAAACAATCTGTTTCACCTTCAGCATAGGGTTGGCCTAACTAGGCCTGGTCGATACGACGAATACGAAGCAATGGTTTTCGCGAAGTTGTGAGTCGATACCAATGACTAAAGTGTAAGGTGTTTCCGGTGCAAGTGTGCAAAGTGACGCTGTTCTCCTGCATCTCACGATCTCGTCACTGACCGTTGGCCAGTACCTTGACCCGGCACCAGATGTCGGAATATGAAGAATTCCAGGTCGGGAAACAGCAGAAAGGCCATGACGGGCTTCTATAACCGGGGTCAAAACCAAGTATCGAGTCCAAACACTGACCTTACACACAACCAAAAAAAAAAGTGTCACTTAACACTAAATCTTCCGAATGCCAAGACCGTGCCGGCTGAAGCGATCCTTGACAGGCATTATAGGTGAAGTCAAACGAATAGAAGCCAATTCCCCAAACGAGAGAATGAGGGACTTAAGGGGATGCGACTATGCAACCTGCAACTTCCATCACTTCCGGCGACTATCACGACGCATGTATCAAGACGTTCCAGTATACACTCCAAGTGGTGCATAGAAGTAGGTGTAAATAGTCGCAGCAAGTGCATGAGATGTCCCTGAATTCCCGGAACAGCAGGATTCAGCCATCCACAATGCACTGCCATGCATCGGCCACAACATAATAGTCAACTTATACAAAAGCCGCAATCACCACCTGTATGCCGTGACTCCATCCCAACAGACGGTAAGACACTTTGCAACCAACAACTAATAACCCCGCTGAAGCAGGTAGGAGTCACTGGTGCTGCCAGTCTTGCAACACAGAATAGAAACACTCAAGTATATGCAAGACAGTTTCTCAAAGACAGCGTCGCACGCTCCTGGGCAAGCATCAGAACGGACCGACCGCCTGCCCCTCTTTCTCTCTAATTTTCTCTCTCCAACTGCGAGGCCCGTCAGGAGTGAGTGATCTGATGCTTGGATGTGAATCTGTGCATCCAATGGAAATAGTGTCTGCGTTGAATTGTAAAATGTTTTCTGTGGCCGTCGCCATGCTAGTCGGAACCCCCCCTGGCCCAGGCACTAGCACTAGAGTCTTTGTTTCGAGGAGTTGCAGGAAGGATGGGGAAGTCAGGTGGCAAGCTTTTGCAAGCTCGAGAAATCTTGTCTGGCGTGACTTGCGGATATAAAAAAAATAATGAAGCTTGTTTGGGACTGAGCCGGCGATATCGCATTCAGGGGACACGCAAGCAGATGTCATAGTCTGGATCTGGATATTCATCCGGGGGTGAGAAAACAAGACTTTATTCGCTGTGATGTCATCGCTGGAAGAAACATTGCCGGGTTTTGAGGCAAATCTTGTGATGAGGTTTACACAAGACAAATCCAAAGACAAGTGCTCAAATTTTGATGCCAGTTATTTCATGACGCACCACAAGGCAGGTGATATCAATAAGAGAAGCTGCAGAAACCTGGCTTTGTCCCGCAAAACCATGACTTAATTGTAGTCACTAGTTCGTATCCGCTTCAAATGCCCCAGTCTTCCCCTTTGCACCCCGGTCCACCGCTCTAAAAAGTGGGTCGGGATCAGGTCCGGAATAGTCGGTATTACCCAGCAATTACCAGGAAATATCGGGGCATTGGCATTAACAAGCGAAGACGAAGACGAAAGCGATAACGGCGGAGAAAATTGCAGGGCTGACTAGTCATAGGCATAGACAAGCTGATATTGGACGAAATAATAAAGAGCGACAATAGCGGTGCGGCGCATGGGACCCGGAGAGCTCGGGAATAAAGGGAGGGTTTGGCCTTGGCATTGATAAGTGAATGTGGAGTTTGATTTTTTTTGTGTGGAGGCATTGACACTAAAGAGCTTTGGTTGATTGGGAATGCTTCTTTTTAAGCGCACTGACATTAAGAAGAACTAGTGTGAAGGCCAAAAACATCAAGAAACGGCAAATCTTGTATATGGGATGAAATGGAGTGGGCTGTCATTTCTTTTTCTCGGGTTGAGATCGAGATCTCGAGATAAGGGAGGATGGCTAGGGTGATGCATTATCTGGGGAATGGAAGAATCCAAATCTTTGGGCAAAGGTCGCAAGGGAAATGGAGAGTGCCATAAAACAAAAGAAAAGTATAAATACTTACTGCTTCCTTTCCGGGAATGTGAGCGAGTTACTCCCATGTTGAAAGACACAGACGTAAGTACCGGTGGATTGTACTAGTGAAAAAAAGAAAAGGAAAAAGGGTGTTAGTCGAGGATATAAAGAATAAACTTGACAGGCCACAGGGCGAGCAATATATCAACCAGAGAGGAGTAACAAGATCAATTTGACAACGCCAAGAAGGAAATTTAGACGGTCGATATAACTCGTAATGGACAAGAAGCGAAATCAGAACGGAAATATCAAGGCCCCAAAGTAGCTAAATCCAAAATTCGGAGGTACAGTGATG
Organism: Ambrosiella xylebori; assembly: GCA_002778035.1. Taxonomy (NCBI): domain Eukaryota; kingdom Fungi; phylum Ascomycota; class Sordariomycetes; order Microascales; family Ceratocystidaceae; genus Ambrosiella; species Ambrosiella xylebori. The sequence continues at coordinate 2,974,922 of PCDO01000001.1, forward strand.
TTGTTGCCGCTAATAAGAGAAAATAAAAAATCCCAAATCGGTCGTATATAGGTGGCGATTACAAAAGTACAGGCACGTTACCTCTGCAATTCTCTTTGAGACAAAAAGAGTCAAAGAGCATGCAGTACGTGGACAATGGACCGAATGCAGAAGGCCGAATTGCGTTGGTCAAATCACGATAATCAACGGGGATTTGATAAATCAGTGTGAAAAGGATGAAAGAGAAAGAAGAGGCGAGAATACAAGCAGCCCCAAGGCAAGAGGCCGGTATTAGTGGGTGAGGTAGATGGGGAACAACACCAAGAGAATAAAGAGGTCAATAAGATGACCAAGCTATAGAAGATGCAACTGAAGTTGGTGATGAGTCTTTAGTGAAACGACTTCGAGAATGAGTGAAAACAATTATAAGTTAGGTGAGATGATTGCCGTGGCTAGTCTCTTTGTATGTTACTGAATAGCTCTTTAGCTGATTCTCAGAGTGCGCAGGATTGAGATCTAGTCAATCAGGTTGCCAGCCAAGAAAAGCCAACGAAGTTCCTCAGCGCATAAAGCGAGGCGACTGGGGTGAGAGGGAGAAGGGGGGTGCTTGAGGAACGGACGTAAAGTCGGTCAAGAGATGTTTTTTTTGTTCAGGTACTGACGTTCCAGGTCTAACTTTTTTATTTAGTCAAGAAATGTGGGAAAAAAGAATAAACCCAGAGGGGAAACAGTCTAGAAGTAAATCCGTGTGAATACGTACGGAATATGTATGGCCACAAGTGGATCTCTGAAAAAAAACAGTCACTTGGATGATACAGGTGCAAGTGAGCTGATTTTAGGTAATGTTGGGGCGCGCGTAAAGTATTGCCGCCTTGGAACAATGGAGGCGAAGGATAGGAGTGTAAATGACAGGACGAAATGCAGGACGAGACGGAAGAGGATGAGAACAAGAAATTTTTTCTTTGACTTTCCCTTTGGTATACAGACAAGGACCGGGAATATCGTGAGAGCCGCCGGGGGGAAACCCAAGGACAGATGGGGATTGGCGGTAGAGCTGAATGTATCTCTTGTATTCAGCAATAAAGTGACTTTTGTCAGGTAATGATACTTAGCCGGAAGCCCGAATATGCTAATGCTTAGAAATAAGGATCTCGACTCAAAAAGCCTCGATCAACGCCGCTTGAGCAAAAGCCGTAGCAATCAAGCAAACTCTCAGATAAATCGTAGTGTTGGTATAACATGAGTTTTTTTTCTGTCAGAGGCCCCGTCTTAAACCAAAAAGGAAAATAGCTTAAGCGACAGCCGTGACATTTTTTAGGGTTAATGTTTTTTATGGGTTGAAAAGTCAGGGCCAACTAATATCAAATCAATATGAGACAATGGAAAGCAAGGAAAAATTTATATTCATTGACCAAGAAAAAAACAAAGGACGAAAGGTACGCCAAGTTGTTGACTATGTAAAAAATAAAAAAAGACATCCTTTGTAGACAAGATAAAGAAATCTGGGAAGACGAGCAAATAAGTAATCCAGAAGCCGCCTCCTACGGGTATACCATGTGATTTGTCCACGCAATTTCTAAAATAATCAACGCAGCTAAAACGTCAGAAGCACTACAAATTATGTCTTTTCTCAGAGCCCTACAAAAAAGGGAAAAAGAAACTTGGCGCAGGAGTTTCTGCACACACTGGCTGCATGTAGCGTAAACGTCAGTCTGCCTCATCCAGGTTCTTAGCAGCGTCAAGTCACAATAGATCAAGTTGACGCCCAGATGTGGAATTAAACAAAACGAGCAGGAAAAAAAATTGTGCTATTTTAGGGCTTATTTTTAGATTTTTAGTGTGTTTCCGGCGATCGTTGCGGTGTGAAGCAGGGACAGCTATTCATTCAAAAAAAAAAACTCCGCATATGGGGTTATCAATACGGGGAACTGGAGGGGATTGCAGGGCCAAGGAAGAAGAAAAGTGTAGAGGCTTGAAAGTCGGAGGCAGCGGAGGGGTTTTTCTTAGGAGGACGGAGATGTCTAAAGGGTCACAAGTTAAAACAGATGGAGGGCTACCACAGACATTATGGTTATAGTACAGACAAGGTTGCGGGCTTGTGGAAGCTTAAAGCTTTACTGTATATGAATATATATATCATATAAATAAAAAGAAACTCAAAGGCTGGGCCCTGGCCTAATAGGCGTGCGTAACTGAAGATTGGGTTCCGGAGTGTTGCGACGGGGAAATGGGGATCGTGGGGGGCATTCACGATGATCTTGCTGGGCAAGATGCGGCGGGGTTGGGCAGGAGGGCAAAGCTTACGAAATGGAATGAATGCTTAGTGAGCATCAAGAGTGGCGAATCGGATTGCATACGGGTAAAGGCATGCTGCAACCAACGACGGAGCGACGTAAGTGGGAGTGGAATGCCGTTTTTGAAGGGGTTGTTTATAGAGAGAGTTGACGACGGCACAGGTAAAGGGGTTAGGAGAGGGAGGAGGGGCTTTCAATGTCAATTGGGGTAGGTTTGTTAGTTGGATGATGACTGGGTGGTGGGGTCAACGGAGGATGAGGATGATAAGGATGGATTTACAGAGGAGAGCTGGAAGCTGGATGTGAGCTGGAGATGATTTGTAGTTTGAACAAAAAAGGCAATTGAGTTACTGATTGGAAGGAGACCATGAAGATCAGAGGCTAGAAAAAAAGTAGGTTAAATTTCAGGGAATTTACAGACTGGAGATAAAAATAGGTGATGTGATGATAAAGCCCCAGATGCTTTCAAACCCTCAAAAGAGTATTGAGTGGTGAACCAACCAACCAACCAACCAATATGTTAGAAAATGATAACAACGCAAACAAAATGATATAGAACAAGTAACATATCGTGTTTATGTTTGGTGATGTACTCTGGGATTACAGCTCTGGGTGTTTGACATTTGCCGGCTAGGCACTGGCAGCGCAGCAGAATGCCAAGGAAGAAGTGGTGAGTAAAGGTGTAAGAAACACAGGAAACGAATATATCAATATGCAATACTTTAAAGAAAAACCAATATTCACAAAAGAAATTAACTCGGTTCTGTATCATGAATGGGCTGTTCAACGTTGAAGTCGGGACTTGCTCTGAACTGTATCATTGCTTCACTCAAGGATACATGATATACGATCTACATCACGATACTTTAACGCAGTTTAGACCAGAAATTCTCAAATCTTTACTTTGCTTCTGACGAAGGACATAAACACCACCAACGAATTGACTAGCATTTCTGTTTTATGTATGCCCTCGACTTTTCCATAGGTATGATGTTCTCTTTCTGCCTATATAGACCCTGATCTATAGTCAGTTGTGTAAGTATATATTTTGACATTCCGCTGATTTAATAATACAGGTCTGCTTGATGGCTTCGTATAAGTCATGCCAAGGACGGTGACCTGGGGAATGTAGATACATTAATGATTAATTAAGCTGTATTCGTCAATATCTTGTGATACCATAATATAGTAATCCGAAATCCCACGTCATTGCCAAGAATAACCGTTTCTTTTGTTGTCTCTACCACCAAAAGCAGCGACTTGAGAACCGAATTGGGAACCTTTTTTCAACGAGTAAATTCGCGATGTCCACATCTATATTTTTCAGTGTCGTCTTTGGCCCAAGGAATTGAAATACGGCATATTATTCCTAGTTGCATTCCTAATACTCAGCCTAACAAAATCCGGAACAATACCCATTGCACACCCTTCCTTTTCCCTTATTTTGACAGTCGGTACACCGTCCTTTGTACTTCGAGCTTCCTCCCTCATCTCATTCGAAGCATTCCTTATGAGGAAAAGGTGAAAAAATGGCGAAAAAGAAACAGAAAAAGAGCCACTAGATCCACTAGATCCACCTACATATTATTGTGACCATTGTGTACATCTGTCTGACATATACGATTTTCTCAGGTCTAGTAAGCGATGAGCCCCAACTGATATCATCGTTCATAAGCCCTTTACACTGAGACTATGGGGATGGCAGATCATACAGGGTGGGCTGTGCCGTGACATGAGGCGGGTCAATCATCGGAAAGTCGGGGGGTAGTGTTGTCATATTTGGATATCTATATTTACTCAAAGGGAGAGTAACATCGGAAGGAACCAAAAAAACATACACACAGTATCAGGGCAGTATAAATGATGGCATGAAAAAAATGTCTTTTTTTTTCATTTGATTCGGAACAAATGTTACTTCTATACAGCTAGTGTTGCAACGTCAGTATGTGGCGAGATCTGATAACCCGAACACGCTAACATAACCCTAGACACATAGCTTGGTAAATCTTGATCAAGATCCATTTTCCACGTCAGTGGATCTTATTGCCATCGAGGCATGCGAAGGGGAAGTTGTGAACCTTTATTTCGGCTAAGAATGGATGATTGGGATCATGAGAGTAATCCTTGGCCTTGAAGATAGTGTTATGGACGCTCATGTCAATCTGAAGTTTCAGTGTATCGGGATTCGTCATGCTTCTAGTTACTCAGGGAAACGCCTTTGCCAAATTATCGAGGCCCTCTGAGGGAGGCTTGAAGATGGCATGTTTGGAGGTAGTCTTGGGGAACTCATGCATAAGACAGACGTTAGAGTATCTATTTATGAAGTCATGGTTACCAACAGGATCAATGTGGAAGTATCTATTGCCGGACATGATGGTGAAGGACAATCGAATGAAATGAGGTTTCCGGGTAAACTAATTATTTAATGAAGATAGTGCAGATATGAGGAAACTGAGAGATTGGTGATTACCCGGGTCTTTGGATGTGATTTATACTGATTGTCAGGATAAGTGTCGTGGGGGTTGAAAGTATACTCAGCGTGATTGTGATAGTTAGAGCTAGGTATGTCTTATCCTGCTCTCCAGATCATGATCCTATGCTGCCAATGATGTTGACTTCTCAAGCGGCATGAATTGATTTCACATATTTACTCGTTACAGTTGAAATGTGATATGCACATATCAGACATAGAGTCACGAAGAAAACTAAACCTTGGAGCTACTTATTATGTAGTTTCTTGAATCTAGCAAAATCTTGTCCCAATTATTGATGTATTCAATTCCCGCTTCATGAATAAAAAGTAACTTCTTCACAAAAGCTCCCGATGATACGCATTGTATTTTTGATATCGAAACATCTTGGACTGCAAACAACAGTAGTGAGTAAAACTCAAGTGAAAGCTCATGTGTCTGTTCAGAAAGAATCACAATCATTACAGCTATTAGTAATAACTGCCAGAAATGTCCCATATAGAAAGGTCCGGATATGCACTACAGCTGGCTACACTATCACTGGTTAATAATAACACTATAATGTTCAGCACACTTTTAGTACGATATACAACTACGGATTTTGCTACGATAATTATCGATATCGAGGTTCCATTTCCAGATAGCGCATCGTCAATTGACCTGGATGTTACGTCTGGGGGTCTAGGGTATATGATCCTACCTAGCTACATATCAATGATCAGAAACCCAGGCACATTACATTGACCGTCCTGAAAACTACTTTGGCCCAAGTTATCCGGCAAGTCACCGTGTAGACACATAACTTACCTCTTCTGTTAGGGTCTCGTTCTGAGCGTTCGGTTATGGACGTAGAGATCACATCTTTCCCGTCCTCCCATTGTTCGATTCCAATATAGATACAGTAACATCATGATCAGATGTCATTAACCCTAATGAGACACAAATACTATTGTTAACTAGGCTAGATTTGATGGCAGACATAATAATAACTGATAGGCCACAAGATAATGCTTGGCACTACTCGAAAAAATCAAATATCAGGAACAAACCTGACATGAAGGTATATTCAAGGATCAATTGTCAAGATTAGTCTCCACCCCGCAGCTCCTTCGACAAACTTTGAAAAAAACCTGGAAGACACTAGCGGCCGAGCTTGAGATACCATTTTAACTTCATCAGTTTCCATTTGGCCATCAAAGTAAATTTTGAAGCCCGGTGTTTCTAGTCAATGGCTAGATAAACAACCGACAAGGCTCTCATCTGTGAAAACTTTAAAACTTAATTGATTTCGGCACGAGCGGCATTACCAATCGTAATTGTATCACCATCTACTGGTTGGTGCGCACCATACAGCAGAGACTACAGACATCCTGCAGCTGAACTCTGTCTTGTTTTGGACGGTGTTTCCGCCGTTCTGCGCTTCGCCCTGCCATTTCTTTACTTGGTCTGACCGCATGGGGCGTCATGAACGCATTCCCGTGATTGTCCGAAGACCAGGAGTCGGGGTAAAAGATCATTAGCAATCGACTAGTCGCCATTCCCAAGATATATCGAATTTCATACCATAATCGCCATCAATCGCTTCGCATAATCCGATACAAAGTTTTCGTTATATCTTGCTGATCAAAGAAGTGACGTCACTGTCACAGGCGCAAATCACGTATTGCGCCAAACAATACCTCTGCTGTCATCAGCGACACCCACAACCATCAGCTATCTGCTGTCGCATACCTCGATAAAGCTACCGATATGGTGCGCCGAATAAATGCACAACAAAACCAGGCCCTCGCTCTTGGCCGACAAGCATTGCGTCCCAGACTTATCCGGTGTGCACACCCCAATCTCCGGGCGCACATGTCCCCGACAACCTCACAAATATGTCCCCGTTTGCTCTCGACAACCCGACCGAACAATCTGATAATAAAAAATAAATACCCCGAAGTTCAAAGTGGGCCCAAGTTAGTGGGAGTCACCTCAGATTCCGAACCGACCGAACGGTCTCTACCACGGCAGCCATTCAAATTTGAGTTTGGAATCGGCCTTTTCCCCAAACGACAGCCCCGTCCATTCCCGCCTCCGTTCTTGTCGCAGCCGTCAGGAAGCTTTTCTGACCCGCTCACGTCACACGGGACACCTCGAGTCAATGGCGAGATAATCAGGGGGAAGACAAATGGGGATGATGCGGTATATGCCGACGAAAACTTCATCTGCGCCAATGATGGTGTTGGTGCCTGGTCCAAGAAGCCTCGTGGCCATGCTGGGTGAGCCTTGTTATATTGCTAGCAAGTCGTGCTTTGGAGAGACATACTGACTTCCTTAGACTCTGGTCTCGCCTCATACTCCACTACTGGGTTTCTGCGATTCGTAGTGATGCTTTTCAATTTTCTGAGTCATCAGATGCCGCTACTCCGAGTCCTACCTTTGTGCCCAATAGCATACAATATTTACAAGAAGCATATGAAAACACAATTTATGCAACCTCTGGACCTGCAGAATGCCAAGGAACAACCACCGCAGTTGGGGCCCAACTACATTTCCGTATGGCTAGTGATGGCCCTCAACCAGTTGTCCACGTGACTAACCTTGGAGACTCACAAATATTGATCATCCGCCCTGATACTAAAGAAGTCATTTTCCAATCAGTTGAAGAATGGCATTGGTTTGATTGCCCACGGCAGTTAGGCACAAACAGTCCTGATACTCCCAAGGACAATGCTAAACTGGACATTGTTAATATTCACGAGAATGACGTTGTTCTCGCCATGTCGGATGGGGTTATCGATAATCTTTGGCAACATGAGATAGTCGAGGTTGTGACGCATAGCTTAGAAAGATGGGAAGCTAATCAGTATGGGGAGCAAAGCACCATGGGACGTATGCGTTTTGTCGCAGAAGCATTAATGGAAGCTGCAAAAGCTGTAGCTTTTGATCCTTATGCTGAAAGCCCATTTATGGAGAGAGCCATCGAAGAAGGTTTGGCTAGTGAGGGTGGTAAGTCTAACGCCCGTGTCTCCTGATAGCTCACGCATAAAACTAACAACCCCCAGGGAAACCCGACGACATCAGCGTTGTTGCAGCTCGCTGTGTTACTAATGAATGATTAATGAACCAAATATATATAGACACTATTCACTTTACACGGCTAGGCCATCACCAGTTTGGCGCCGGAAGTTTTCCTTACATTTGCCAGATCTGATCCCTGGGGCCTACATTTATCAAGCATTGATTTTCTTAATTCTTACTATATATGAATGGAATGTATCTAGTGTTGATATATATGAACCAAATGGTCAAACACTGCCACCATGAGGGGCTAAATCATTGTCCTGTATCAGCTAAATTGTGATTGTCGCCCAACGTATACAGAGTTTCTGTACAATCTGCAACAAGATGCCAATCATCTGTAAGGTTGAACAGCCATGAGATTCGATAATTATTGGTACATATATATAGGGTTTAATGAAGTCTTCTTATATTCAAGGGTTAATCAAGAAGCCATTGCGGTGGGCCCTCTAAAAGCGGTCAACCAAACTTTTTTTTCTGCCGTCTCAAAAAAGCTATGCAGCCTCGAGCGCATTGCGATCGTAAAGTGTAGAATCCGCTAAATGAATAGCATCGAATGTTTCCTCTAGACGTTTGACCCAAGCCATTCATTTCGTCACCTGTGAAGTCAATCAAGATCACTCAACCCAGATACACTACGATTTTACTCTCCGCTGTTACCTCAAGATCTCGTTGTCCGATTCCAGTAATACCCAGCAACCATGAGAGGAAAGCGCTCGAAGCAGTATCGGAAGCTGATACAGCAGTATCAAATGACTTTTGGCTTTCGTGAACCTTACCAAGTCCTCGTTGATGCCGAGATTGTCAAGGACTGTCACCGTCAGAAAATGGACCTCATTAACCTGCTCAAGCGCACTCTCCACGCCAAGGAAATCAAGCCCCGTATGTCACTCCGTACACTGACAATCACTGCACCAACAACACAGCTAACAAGCTTCCTATATAGTCATTACTCAATGCTGTATGCGCCACCTCTACAAGCAAAACACCGACAAGTCCCTCAACGATGTCATTTCCTATGCCCAAAACTCATTCGAGCGTGGTTTCTGCGGCCACCACCCCGACAAATACCTCGAACCCCTCAGCGCCGCCGAATGCCTGCACTCCCTCGTCGACGGCAAGGATACCGGAAAAAATGCCAAGCACTATGTTGTCGCCACGCAAGATCCTGACGTCCGCCGCTTCATGCGCTCCATCAAGAGTGTCCCATTAATATTCGAGAGACGCGGCGTCGTCATTATGGAGCCAATGGCGGATATCTCGGTGCAGGAGAAGATGCGGGAGGAGTTGGTCAAGTTTAAGGCAGGATTGAAGAAGAAGGAGGCAGGGGGAAAGCGGAAGAGAGAAGAAGATGACGATGGCGAAGAGGGGAAGGAGGGTAAAGAGGAGGAGGGTCAGAAGGAGGAGGGCGAGGAGAAGAAGAAGGCTAAAAAGAAGAAATATGGCCGCAGGCAGCCGAACCCGCTAGCGGTCAAGAAGCCAAAGAAGCCTACAGCTGATTCTGGGGCGAAGATTGCTGCGGCAGCGGGGAAGAAAAAGACAGCAGATGGCGACAAGAAAAATCAGAAGCAGAGAAAGAAGATTTCATCTTCTGGCGGCGAGGGTAGTGCACTGGTTGCGGCACCAGCTGCTGCGGCGTGATCAGGGAGCACTAGGTTTGTGGGCTATTTGCGATTTGTTTGCATTCAATGGAGTTTGGGATCTTATACTATGACGGTGAAAAAAAATACTGTCTTGTTGGTTCAGTTAATATATACTGTTTCTGCTCTTTATTGATATCCAATATCAATAATCTTGAATTTCTTGAACAAGTCTCCACTTGTTGAAAACCAAGTTTGTGAATGACATGTGAATCTCAACTCTAGAATTTTCTTCGAGTGTTCAAAACCCTACCCAGAAAATTAGGGTTAAATGACACCACTTCACGTCCCTGAGCAAAACGCCGCGGAATCCGAATCAACTATATGCTACTCTTCACCAACCACATCCTCCAAACCCATCATGTTCTTCACCCCAATCCTACGGAGATGCCGCATCACCATCTTCACACGCACAACATGCGGTCTGTGCGATACTGCCAAGAGCGTCCTTGACACTCTGCAAAAGAAGAGACCGTTTGAACTTCAGCAGGTGAACCTCTCGGAGCCGGGGACACAGGCATGGAAGGATCTGTACGATTTCGATGTGCCAGTGGTAAGCAATTTACGAGGTATAGGAGGAGGAAGGGGGGAGGCGAATTGTTTACTTGGGTTGTTATGAGGTGAGAAAGATGCTGATTTGTATTTATAGATTCATATTGCGAAGGCGGGGGCATCTGAGGAGACTCCGGCAGGGGCATCGAAGGCGGTTAAGTTGATGCATCGGTTGGATCTGGTGGAGGTTGAGGCGAAGATGGATTTGGTTGAGGGAAAGGTTTAGGGCAGTGTAACTAAGGTCGCGAGATTTCAATTTCAGCATAACTAGTGACATGATCAAGAGGGACGCAATAGCTTTGTTTAACAAGTTACATCGTATAATTCTGAGATATATGATGCAATGATCAATTATGTGCAGTGAATTCAAACGCTTGCTAATATGACTCTTTTCCCAATAGCCGTAAGATGACATGAAATGTCCGCAGACACTAACAAAGATAACGAACCAGATTACTCCAAATCCCATCAATAAGCTTATTACACAACACTAGCGTCTACCACAAATTAACTCTACTTTTCATATGCCGGCAACTGCTCATGAGCAGGATCATGGCGATCCTCCTCATCATGAGAACCAGAAGGATGAGTCCCATTGATAACAGCACTTCCAAAATCAAAGTCATCATGAACATCCAAGACTAGAGCAGTCGGCTCTTCCAAGACGGCAGCTGAGGGCATTGGTGCCGAGCTTCTTTCTTCACTAGCAAGATCCTCTTCAGGAAGGGCGGAAGGGCGATTTGTCTGGCTGATGAGACGTAACCGCTCCAACTCCTGTTCATCCTCGGGGTTGAGAGGCGCTTGAGTATGACTCAGAGTGTTGTGATCAAGAAGTGGTCTGCCAGAGGCAGATCGTTGTGGATGTTGGAAATTCCAAGCCACATTCTGCGGTGGTTGGTATATAGGAGCAGAACCACTTGGATCCCTATGATCGGCGGGAGGTACATCGTATGTGGCTTCGAGTTCTTCGAGTGGTGGTGCTGATGGTTGAGAGTATTCCGATTCTAGACCGTATATATCGACGTCTTCGAGTGGGGCAAAGGGTTGCATTGAAGAAGACGGGCCGTCTGAGTATCCATCCTCTATTGGCTGGCTGGGTAGCAAGGCCTGTTCCTGGAGTCGTATGCGGTCCTTCTCATTGAGTTGCGACAGGTCGATGATGTAAGGTGCGGGAACATATTGTGGTGCTGCCGTTGAATGATGAGGTGGTGGTGGGGGGGGTTGTGAAGATGATGAGCCCGCGTTTGTGCAGTCTTGTTGGGCAGGGCGTTTTTGATCAGGGACCCATTCATTAAGAGTGCTCTGGTTGTCTCTCACTGTAATAGTGGATATCGATGGTTGGATGGGTAGTTGGGCTTGAATCTGGGCTTGCAGTTCCAGTTCCGCTTGAGCTTGCGCTTGAGCGGTTTCCTGTGCCATTCGGGCAGCAATCCTGGAACTGTCAAGTGTTCCCACCACAAGAGGGAACATGTGGTACACTACTCCCTTTTCTCGGCGCAGCTGAGATGTTTCTATCGGTGTAATCATAGGGTTTCCATGTGTAGCCTGTGAGTTGACATCGGTATTGGTCGGATTGCGAGGAATAGTTAGTAGAGCAGCCCCACTAGTTCCACTCTGGAACTGATTCGAAAGTCTACCACCAAGGTCAACGATAATTTCCAAAAAGTACTTGAAGCTAAGCATCTGGCCCGGTACATTTGCAATAGTAGGAAAAGCATCTTCTGGGACTCGGATAGAGATGGGCACTGAATAATCCAAGGTTTCTGGATGCAGCAAAAGAGGCAAGACAACCTGGCGTAGGTCTTTGCGGAAGACACTGACGGAACTAGTGGAAGACAGAGAGAGTCCAGCGAGACCGGTTCGAGATTTTGGTAATACATCATCAGACGCCATCTTCAAAAGATCTTCCTTAGAGATATCCGGATCAAACATTCCTGGAAGTGGTGAGGTTTCGATGCGAGTTTGACGATATAAGGTTACAATGATACCGTGCATGCTCTTCAACCGACGGATGTGCTGCACTGATACCTTGGCCGTGATAGTGTCACCTGGAAGAAACCCACCACGCATCAATTCCATGTCAGCTCGAATAGTGTTCTTCTCCACATTTGCTGCCTGGGCAATGACTTGAGAATACTGCCCCAAGGTTCCAGAGCCGGTACCAGATCCATTAGAAATGTCACCAATTCGATAGCTCACGGCAGTTCCCGTCCCAGTCCCAGTGCTTGTCGTCCCAGTTTCTGTGCTTGCTTCACTACGTATGTCAATCTGCTCTGAATTTATCAACAACCGTGGATCCTCTGAAACTGCAGAGGGGGCGATAGACTCGGAGTCTTCATGATCGACCAAAGCCTCGCCAATAGTGGTTTCTGGTAAACTTGATTGTCTCTCAAAGCTAATAGTCTTTTCAATACTAGGAGTCTTTTCCAAACTGGTAGGCACCCGTCGACGACGATTCCGGCGGGATTTTGATATGGGCTCCAGTAGGATCTGATACGGTGCCGGCGGCCGTATCATACTAATGTCAATCTTTTCACCGAGTGATACAGGGCGGTTACATTGAACGGTTGGGCCAATTGCTGTGGGCCTCGTTAGTGTCGCAACGATATCATAACAAATTGTTCCACGTTCAAACTGGACAAAAGGAGGGTTAGCAAAGGCTCAAAATTAAAAACGCGTGTGCCTGAATATGCAATCAGGATGCACTCATAGCAATCATCCAAAATTCTTGGCTTGGGGTTTAGGTAACGCCTACATCAATGTTGCTGGGCAGAGTTCTGTTAGGGAAAAGCAACGTGAATGCGAAGCGGAATCGACCTCGCTCCAGTTTCCCCTCCCCGCTCAAGACTTGCTCGTCCTGGAACAAAGTTGCATATCCATTGCCATGATATTGAGTGCTGCTGGGGCCCGTCGGAGGTACGACTTGGTGGGGTACAGCGGGTTTGTTTTTGTATACACGGATGTAGCCATGAAGCGCAACTGTCAGGTGTGTGATGCGAACGGGCTTCTCGGTTGCCAACACGACCCACCCTTCTACCGTGTCTCCAGGCGCATATATTCTGTACGGGTCTTTCGGCAAGATATGGAAATCCGTGGGCGGGGCTCGAGGTCGAAAGGGTATGAGTCTTGAGAACAACCTGCGCCCAGTGGAAGGGGTACCATTGGGTTTTCCGCTTTTGTTTCCACCACCGGTTCCATTCGATTGATCTGTCAGTAGCGAAGTCGGAGAGGACGGGCCAGAGTTATGCGCGGAGTTGATAGAGTCTCGGGGAGACTGCTGCGGCGGTTGGGATTGTTGAACGCTGTTCATTCCTCTGAAAGGTCGACCAGAGGCTCAGGCCAGGCGCAAGAAGGCGCTGCCCCAGGCCAAGTCTTGGAAATAATATCAGGCGAAGCTGGAACTTATGGCGAAATGTTGGCGGCCAGAAAGCGCAATGCAATGGTGCGTTGTCTTGGGTGTAGATTAAGGGCCCAGAGCAGTGGAGATGGCAGCTATCGGAGCTTAGACTACTTCGATGTGGCGTAATTTGAGGCCGAACTTGACCAAGGATGATTCAAGGTCACGATATACATACGTCGTCGGGGAAAGCAAGATATAGAATGCGGAAGAAGCAATGCAAAAGTCGTCAAGTTGTGATCACATGCAGAGGGTATAGTGGGGATTGATCGTAAGAAGCTGTCGTCAAGGTCGGACGCCAACAGAGAGAAGCCAGACCACCAGGATGCGACCGGCAGAGAATATATAAGCGCACAGGTGGTGGGGCAAAGATCAATTGAAACAGCCGCTCGCGCTAGGAAAAAACTTGGTTGGAATGACGATGGTGGAACATGTCGCGTTGGCAAGGAGAAATTAAGAGCTCGGGGTGGTGATAGACTAAGCTGGTGGATATATTTTGGAAACCAATGGGGAAACTGACTGATATTCTCTGGGGGTCATCGAAGGATTGTGTATTGCAGCCAAACAGTGGGTGAGGTTGATGGATTGATCTCTGGATCCCGGAAGCTTGGGGAATCTCTCGAGCTGGGTTTCTGTAATCCTCGAGTCTGGCGAGATTACTTGCTTGCGTGTTCATGAGTAACAGACACCCTTATGCAACGATATCGATATCATCGGGAAAGCAATTTATATAACTTGAGTTGGCGCTTAATGAACTCATCAAACATGCGGTATCGCTCTTTTTGTAAGCCTTGCGCTTGAGATTCCATTTTCTCGCTTGAAAGGCAAAATGAAGCACTTCGAAACAGGCGGCAAGGTCCCATGCTGATGATCAAGATGAACGCTCATACTATCTTGGGACACCTATCTCCTCCCCCACCTTCCCCAAACGTCCGAATAACTTCACAGAAGGCTAAGCGTAACCTTGTGATCAAGATACCTTCCTCAACCACAAGCATAGCCTTCTCCAGGTCTCGGCAACTGCAGAGCCCCTCCCGCTCTGCCCTTGATCCTCAGACCTGTGACATTTGCTGTTTGATGGCAGATGTCGATTCTGATGCTTGGCGTTTCCCAACCCGCTGTTGAGATTCATATGCCAAGGCTACTCTTTGAGGCTTGTCAAAATTAGAGTCTGGAGAACTGTCCCTGTGGTCCGGGGAAACCTGTGATAAATTTTCAATATATTCCCGGTCGAGGCATCCGTCTGACGACCCATCATACATTACCACGCTAATGTTCATCAGACCCAGTTCCCACCTTCTTGTCTCGAGGGACCTTCTGCATGATGCTGTATTATTGCAGCAGTGCACTGGAACTGGAACCTGCAACTGTAAACTACAACAGTGATGCTAATCCCTGCGTGGCATCAATCCCTGACTAAACCGCCATCTAGACTCGCTTCTTTTTTACATATTGTCACTCACAGCTTCCTGATCAAGTCCCCCCCCTCCCCCAGGTCAGATCGGGTTAGGCGTAGTATAAATCGAGAGAAGCGAATCCCGCTCGCCTCCTCTTGCATTTGTGGGTGCGGAGACTGTGGGTCCGTTGTAGTCCGTTCGCACAAGCAGATAGTGCCTACGGTCTCACCAGCCCCAAGGTTATGATAGGTTCCACAAATCAGGCCTAGAAGTACCATGGTTGCTTGGGAGTTCTGTCAATGTGTAAAGGAGAGGCTGTTTTTAGAAAGCTCTGTGCAGAGTGTACACTTCATATCCATCAGGCCACATGTTATCATGAAGTTTTGAGGATTGGAAGCATCAAAGTCTTTGTCCTGCATGCTTCTTCGTTCGCATGGCCTGGGATGGCAGATGTAACCTAACCTTAAGCACCTGTACCTCAAACATATATGCGTCGATCTTTGTCAGAAAACATGATATAAAAAGAAACAAATTAACTTCGATTGATCTTTAAGGTCTGGTTGAATGAATCAAGTTGAATGGGGAATGGCTCCCAGTGAAAGGTGCTAATGGATGCGAGAAAAAAATAGAGCGCAAAGCTCTGACACGGGGAATCGAACCCCGGCCTCCTCAGTATAACTGATGCTGTCCTTGAGAGCAATACCCTAGCCACTAGATCATATCGGATTGTACCAATGTTACCATTTCTGGCCTAATATTGTAGATGTAAAATGAGTACAAAGTACCATTAATAGAGCTAACTCTAAAACTGAAAATCTGATATAATTGATTGAAGCATCGCAAACAAGTTCTGTCCTTGGGCCAATCAATCATGAAGAATTTGGTTCGATGGTGTGGTTAGTTATCACGTTTGTCCAGCACTCATTTCGAATGAATGGACACAAAAGGTCTGCAGTTCGGGTCCGCCTCGAACTACTTTTTGCCGTCTTTTTTGTTCTGTCTTGAAATCTTATGTACTGTTGTAGGACCGTGAAATTGGCAGCGTGTTAGTCAAGTAGATCGGAGCACTCCAGTCCGACGCTTTGGTATAAACATATTTTTGAATCAAACATACAATATCATGACACGTTTTTGAAATTTGTGAATCCGTAGGTCCTTGGTTGTTAATAAACAGATTTAAGATTAAATTCCAGTGTTCAAATATCGAAATATGTGCAAGTCCGAGCATCACGTGCCTACTTACCATTTAGAGGATTTGAGAAATAGGACCATCATATACAATAGGGTTAATGTCGTGACAGGGTTAACTATACAGTCATCCCAAATTGGAAATTGGAAAAAGCATTCGGAGAACAGTGCTCCGATACCTCACGACATTGCATTACAGACAAGCAAAACTGTTCACATGACCCATTGAATATTAATATAGGGGACTTCATATTTATACTTGATTGTTCTGGTGTTCACAAGGTCCCTCAGCCTCAAATCTCTCCATACTTCATTTACCAATTTGGGGTCTCCTTGAAGACATTAAGTACCACATCGGCTTACAATGCGCCGTAATCAACGAAATAATACTAGCCAAGCATGCACAAACTGCCAGAAGAGGAAAAGTCGATGCATCGTTTCCAATGGCCCAGAGCAGCCGTGCACCTATTGTCAAAGGACAAACAAGACTTGCATATTCCAGAAGCCTCCCGCGCGAACTTCCCTCACACGAGACAATCTAGACGCAGCTGAAAAGCGCTGTGCCGATCTGGAGAACCTCTTGATTTCATTATGCCCAGGAATTGATGTGACCAAGGCCCTACAAGATGTCAAATCCTCCCGGAACACACATTCCGATAGTCAGTCACCCGAATGTCTTGAACGGCTACATATTGGGGGTGAAATGGGACCATGGAGTGTCAGAGGAAAGGAAGCTGGAAATGGCAATGTTCATTCTTCGCCAAATGAGCCGCATCTTGACGGCCCTTTTGAGTGGCAGCACCGCAGGAAGAAGCCTTACTCAATGATTGAAGATGAACATACTACCGAATCTACGGAAGTTGATGGGGATGGCATGGCTAACTTGTACAGCATTGATTCTGGATATTTGGGTAAGTCGATGTTTTCTTAGTATCACTAAATTTCAGACTTTGTCTGACGTCATATAGGAAGCAGTGCCGGCTCAGATCTCCTCTTGGAGATTGCCTCTCTTTTACCAGATACCAGCACCATATTAGCAACAACCCCGGGGGTTGGTAATTCTCAGCCCTCTCAATACATTGATCCACCTCAACTTTTCTCATTTGCTGTTGCTGCTCGACTTATCGATGCTTACTTCTTGTTCTACAATAGCTGTTACCCAATCTTCCACGAAAAGACATTCCGTAACCAGGTGTCAGCCTACTGGTCCGAGTCAAGGCCCAAGACCTCTAGACGGGATATATGGCCAGTTTTGTATTATATGGTACTTGCCGTTGGCTACTGGGCATCCACACCTTACAAGCCAAAAATGTACTCGCCTTACTTTCAGGAGGCCAGAGCTCGGCTGACGATGAACATGCTGGAGGCTGGTAATATTCAAAGTTTACAAGTAGCTTTACTCATCGGCAACTATTTGCAAAAGTGTGGAGACAGGCTGAATGCAGGCTATATTTTTATCGGCATGGCTATTCACATGACACTGGCTATGGGTCTGCACCGAGAAGTCACATACATCCCCGATGATATACAAAGTGAAAGAAGGCGTAGACTATTTGGTGTAGTCTATGTCTTCGATAGTGGCTTCAGCATCACAACTGGGCGTCCGTTGACGATGTCACTGGAAGGTTATGTGGATTGTAAACCTTCATCCAATATTGATGATAAAGTAAGAGTACCTGTACTACTCTGTGTTGCTAGTTTGTTAACACAAGGACTCCAAAGGAAATTGATTATACACTTGACTTATCACGAGATCAGGTCTTATACCCCACGTGCTGCTCTGCTATCATCATCCATGTCGAGCTTGCTAAATACTCAAACGAAATTTACAGAAAGTTCCTTCTAGCTCGGACGCACAGAGCACAGATTGACTATCAGGTCGCCGAGATGCTGGATGACAAGATTGTTAACTGGTATAATACTCTTCCCGATTACTTTACATCATCTTCTATCCCAGAATGGTTCCATCATCCACGAGAAATCATAAAATGGAAGTACTACAATATGCGTACCCTGCTATGGCGTGGTACGCAGTCTTGGCATCCATTCTTACCAGATGCCAAACCAGCAGCCCACGAACGGTTCTTTGACATCTCCCTCGAATCACTAAACACACTATCGGACTTTTGCCGGGAATCCGGTGATTCCATCAACATGGCAATCAACTGGTACACAACATATCACGTCTTCCAGGCAACACTCGCAATGGAAGCAGGATACTTTACCGCTCGTGCAGAGGTCA
This sequence comes from Ambrosiella xylebori, assembly GCA_002778035.1. Classification (NCBI taxonomy): domain Eukaryota; kingdom Fungi; phylum Ascomycota; class Sordariomycetes; order Microascales; family Ceratocystidaceae; genus Ambrosiella; species Ambrosiella xylebori. Next base: position 2,993,145 of record PCDO01000001.1, read on the forward strand.
AGAGTGACAGTTCCCTTGTGGTGAAACAGCAGACCAAGAACCGCACTATACTCTGGACCCGTGCATTCGGACAAGCCAAAGAATCCTTGACATACTTGGCGAAAAACAATGCGTCTGCCGTCCGTTGTCTCGATGTAGTTGATAAGATTCACCAGCAAATCGAGGCCGACAATCACAAACCTGAGATGTCCTCTGTGACATCGGGGCCGGAGTTTACAACGACTGACCTTCAGAATGTGGGGCTTGTGGGTGCTACGGAGGGGGCTCCTCATGGGGATTTGGGATTCGATTTCAGTGGGTTGGGACATATTGGGATGGGGATGAACGATTTCCAAAGTGACCAGACTTTGAGGTTCCTGGTGGATCAGATGCCGCTGGGTACGAATATGGAGATGTCGTGGGAGGCCCTGTTTTCAACAGATCCCAACATGGGAATGGCGATGCATGGGGCATAAAAAAAGGCGTCAGTTTCATGGTTCAAAGGTTGTATATAGATTTGTAATCAAAAAATGCGATTATGGCAAATGTGAAAAAAAGGTACAACAAAAATAAATAAACGAGAACGAGATTCGGATTCGCGTGGATTGCTCTACTGCGAAGTTTCCTGATTGAAACCTGAACACGATGCCTTAGACCGCTCGGCCATCTTGCCTTAGGCTGTTGGAGGTAGGATGTCCGTAGATATTGATACGGTTTGGTATCGGTAGCACAGGAGGGGTAAGGTGTCATGTTACCCGACATCGGATCACGGTTGTGTGCCTTCACGTGATTGGAGTCTGATTTTTTAGTATGTGAGTGCTGGACGAATCCAACCAGAGAGGACTGAAACATCATTTCTTCGCAATTATAAAAACCATATGACAACATCAGAGGTTTGGCCTGTATTTTGAACACCGCACCATAGATGGTGGTGTGCCGATTGTTTTGAGAGAACAATATCATGTGCTTCAAGCATGAAGCCTGCAGCAATGTCTAGAGGCCCTATGGCGCAACGGTAGCGCGTTTGACTCCAGATCAAAAGGTTATCCGTTCAAATCGGGTTGGGGTCACGCTTCTTTTTTAGTTTTCTTTCAAAGAAAGTCCATTCTTTTTTGCCTCTTTTTATCCGGACTATGTCTCGGATACTGAAAAATGTCACAGGTCGGATCATTTTCGGTAGCGTTGACAGTAAGCTTAATATTTTTATAATGGTAATTATGATGATATGTAACGAGTAAAAGTCTATATGTTGAGTCAAATGCTACTATATCTCTACTTTGGCCTCTGGTCTTGGTACTAATAACTCATTCCACTTGTCACACACTCCTTTAAACAGAGTATCAATACTCTCCGATCTTACATTCCCCAACTCAAACACAATTCTCTCTCCTGTCTCACCAAAGTCATTCCACACCTCGGCCCCCTTCTTTCTTAACTCATTCGGATCCCCCATCCTCACAAACGAAATCCAATACTTCATCACCAAATCCACCATCGGCGCATTCGTAGTATAATAACTCTGCGGCGACCCCGTACACCCCGGGCCAAACACCGCCGGGAGATCTGCCGCATGCGGCACGCCCAATCCCTGGCTCAGCTGCACAGAGTCTGTGACGTTGTAGCGGTATCGGTAGACGGGGAGGCGGGGAGATAGAGTAGAGAAGTCGCGGGTGAAGATAGTAGTAAGGGATTCGGTGGGGCAGTTGAAGATGCCGTCGCCGTAGGCGAGGCTGGCAGTAGGGTACCAGGGGGCGTGGAAGGGGATAGAAGGGAGGAGGGGGTAGAGGGTGGCAAGGGTGGTGTTGTAGGTTGAATTCCAGAGAGGGAAGTTGTTAGCTAGGAATTGGATGAAGACGGCTTGATCTCGGGATTCGGTGCCGAAAGTGGAGCCCTCTACAGTCAGTGTTAGTTCAAGCTTAGTAACGGGATCACTATGAGTTACGCACCATTTTCTACAGTACCAAGGATAATCGGTACTTTGGCATAGCTTCCTTGTCTGAACATCTCCATCAGATCCCCCTTGACGTATTCCCCATCCGTCACCGGAGTCCAATAGAAAATCGGCCTCCACGCCCGCCCTGGATAAGCCTGCGGAATATTCACTTTATTCTGTAGCACCGCCGCGTCTACATTCCTAAGACAAGTCATTTGCAATGTATCCCCAGAGCACCCGGCAGCCTCAAGGGTATTGCTGAACTGCCATTCTGACTGGTCGATAGTCAATTGTGTGGGGGCAAACAGTGACTGGATGATGGCCTTGGAGAAAAGGGGGATTGAAGAGGCCGGAGCGGTTAGGTGGTAAGCCACGGATCCGGCACCGGCAGAGTGGCCGTACAAAGTTACTTGTGCAGGATCACCGCCAAACTAAGAAAATTTAGCATAGGCACATACTTGAGCTTGAGATTAAAAGCCCAGGCTTACCTTGTCAATATTTTGCTGGACCCATTCTAAAGCCTTCCGTTGATCCAGTAAACCCACATTCAAGTCACCGTCATCTTGTACTGCTTGTCCTGCGAGGAAGCCAAATATTGACGCCCGATAGTTAACCGTGACGACGATCACGTTATATCCCGACATTGCCACGATTTCATTTCCACGATTATCGGGAGCACTGTTGGAGTTGTAGCCGCCTCCTTGAATGAAAACCAGGACTGGTAACTTGGTCGCAGCAGTTACCTTGGACGGCGTCCAGACGTTGACGAACAGGCAGTCTTCGCTATGTGACGAGTCTGCAACGATGGCCGTAGCATAGCAAGTTTTCCCCCACTGTCCACTGTTAGTGTTCAACTTAGATAAAGGTCGTATTGCCCACTTACCCGATCTGCTTTCCGGACTCCAGATAACTTGGGGGGGTTCCGCGGAGCCCGCCATCTAAGGTCTCCCACCGGAGCCGCGGCATATCGCATGCCGATGAACTGGGCGATGCCATTGGATTGCCAAGTTCCCTGGTAAGTCGTGTAATTCAATGTGGCCACGGGACCTGCCGAGGCATGGCCCAGCAACAGGGGATCCGAAGATCGCGTGCCATCTGGGACACCAGGGCCGGTCTGTGAGTGGTTAGTATGGTATATTACCTAGCCGATGACGGCCCATAATGGAAGTCAGAAGAATTGGAACATGGGGATAAGTGATTAGGAGGATGAGGGTTTGGGGCTTTTTTTTCTTGGTCTGGATTAGCATGGACTTGCGGCGAGCTGTGGCGGGGTCGTCGGAGAGCGTTTATCACACTTTCCTCTTTCTTTCTTGTTGTACAGACTCAGAGTCTGAGCCAATACAGAAACAAGAACCAGAGCAGCACAACTCCGGAACCAAAAAAAAGAAAGAAAAAAGTCCCCGAACACACAGGAACAGCGTCAGTCTGCTACAACCTTAACCTCGTGCAAAGAGGATGATTAAACGAGAGTGTAGTACCGGTATACTCTGAATTTCCGAGTGCTATCAACTCCAAAGGGATGACATTTTGTGTTTCTTTGAGGGAAATCCAAGACATGTGCCCGCAAGCTTATTAGGGCGGTCACTGGGTTGTTACAAGGATCACTACAAGTCCATTCTAGCCCACGGGGGAGAGGAAGGGGGAACATGATTTGGGCGTAAATAGTGCAGATCTCCTTCTTCACACTACCCCATGATATCACCATGAACGCAAATCGCCATCTTAGCCCTTCCGTTTCTGAAATCTCAAGCTCAAAACTCACTTTATATTTGCTATCGGCCTCGTCACCATGCACCCCGGGCTGTGTAAAACGGTGGAAAATCAAAATGACGAAAAAGACCCCCATCAACCCGATGACCCATAGTTGCCGCCGCTGTCGTTGTTTATTTTGCCGTCTTTCTCTCGGGGAGCCCAGGCCATGTGATATTTCTAGATCACTACCCCCTTCGGAGGCAAGCGACGATCTCAGCTCGCCCAGCTCCGTTCCTACGGATTCGCTGTCTGAAATGTCCGCATCGAACGCCGGAGGGATCGCTTGGTACCTTGACATACTCTGTGGCAAATCAGGCGGATGCCGTTTGCGCAGCCTGCTCATGGGAGGAAGAAAGGAAAGAATAGAGTAAGTATGTATATGTGTAGGATGGATAAATAAAAAAACGCCCCGTTTTCTTTTTACAAAAGGATAAGGACAAAAAAAATCAATCTATGCAAAGTTCATGGCTGAGGCCGGGGGCAGCGAGACAAGTGGAGTTTAGCCGGTGATGCACCGATTGTGTTAAACGAGGTGTGTAAGCCGAGATACCGGTTAAATTTTCAACGCCTATTCCGTGGTAGTGATGATCTCGGGTTCGGAATGGGTTGCAGAAGAATGCGGGGACGGACGGATGAAAGGTTCTTTTGGGGTGTCGGGATTTTCCGGGTCGAGCAGGCGATTTGGCGGTGTGAGGGATGTGGACCCGGTGGATTTGGCATCTACGGACATCATGAGGCTTTATTGGTGCTTTGTGTTCATGCACTAGTGATAGCAGTTGATGATTCATCTCATACATTATTCCTATAGCTCAACAGTTGGTTCATGTCTGTAGGTTCATTATTCTAGATTGCTGCTGCCAAGCCATAGAATTGAGATCCTTGGTGGCTTCTCAAATCTTGGTCTAGATACCATGACATAGTTTCAAGGTGATCATTCCGTAGATTGATGATACACACTTTACTATTATCCTTCAAAATCAACGATTATTCTATCATTACTTTATCTATGACTAACATCACGAGCCTAGATAACTATTAGGGTTCAATCCACTTTACTCACTTCATGCAATCTCACGCGGCTGCCAATCACTGGCCACTTTGTAACTCTCGGTTATCACAGCGTCATCCACCACGTCCCCTCATAGCCAGCGAATTCTCTCCATCTGTCAAAGCGGCCCCATAGTACGACGGCGGATGTCCGAATGAAACCACTGCTCTCAGCTCACCTACAGACTTTTACTCCCCACCGCACACTGCAAACACTAGATCATTCTCATCGGTTAAATCTGCACTGTTGAGATTCGTGAAATCTAGGCATCTCTAAGTCTCTCTTGGGGGCCGGCTAAGGGAGCATCTACATAGTTGGTGATGAGGGCAAACATGGCAATGATATTGAATTTGAAGCGTCGTCACAAGATGGGAATGCGGCTAGTGAAACAGGTAGGTTATAGGCGGTATCTAGTGTGATGATCACATTGGTTGGTTGGTTAATTGGTTGGTGTGCCGGGTAGTTTTCTAGAAGGCTGTCTACGATGACATGCAGAAGCCGTGATTAGGCCTACCTTGTCATCTAACTTGATTTATCATAAACATAATGCAGAGTTAGGGTTGGAGACTATAGCCACACGTACACCTCAAAAATGTCCAAGCGCTTGTTTTTATACTAAGAAAATTAACTTTCCGAACCCGATCTTTGCCTAATGTTGGGAATTATGCAGTTTCAATAAAATTGTCTCATATTTTATCTAAATATTGAGATTTTAGGCGGATCTAACGGATCATATATGATGCTGACACTTATTATGAGATGACGAAACGGATGTTGACGATAGTCGGGGAATGTCACGGGGGCGGATATCGAGATATGAGACATGGGAGGTTTGAAGGGCGACGGGGGAGAAAAATGTGGGTGGAGGACGACGGGAGGTTGTCTTTTGGGTATTGGATCGAGTGTCATATGGGTGAGAGGTCGGCCTTGGTATTGTTGGTTAGCCGATTGCTTATTGCAAGTTGAAGAGATTACTAAAACTGTGTGAATGTATACATTTGAGATTGAGGTGGCGAAGCATGAATGTGGATATACAGACATGTATATACCTGACGCGCTGAGATTATTTACGAGCTAGTAAGCGGTGGAGATTTACAGCCTCAAGAGCTGGCAAAAGGTTAATGCGAATGAATGGAGACATCTTTAAAGTCAGCTAGGTTTGTAAGTAGGAGATGTTGGATCGGTAATGACGGAGGATTTTATTTTGGGTGGAATTTCAAGGATGAGTATAGCTGATGATGTCAGGATTGAGGTGGTTGAGGATAGGCTTTGTATTTGGAATTGAGTTTTTGAGGCTGAGGTTGAGGTTGATTGCTTTGGGTTTGCAAGTCTAGAGTCTCGAGTGTTGTCTTTGATGTGTGATTCTCGCTCGGGTCGAGAGCGGTCGTTGAAGGTCTGGATTATTGGATCACGATGAAACGAGGCACTCTGCGAAAGTACCCCCTCAGTACCACTAACACACTTCTCCCGCAACGCCAACGAACCAACCGATTGAGACATCATGTCGCCATCTATATTCAGTTATACTTGTATGTCTATATACCCTCTTGCTCCTCTTCTGTACATATAAAGCGATCAAATTGTTGTTTCCCTAAGATACATGTCGCCGTATATAAAAGGAATAATATAGCGGCATATGTAGACCAATGATGGACATAAATAGCTAAATGAGAGCTCGGGCGTTGTTTGATATGACATCTCGCTTTATATATCCTGATAAATTATAACATAGATAAGCCTAAGAATCACAAAGGAGTTGAGGGCTAGATTTAGAGTGGAATCTCCGGCATGTTTGGTGAATTTGGTGATAGGTTGGATTGGGCTTGGAGGCGGGAGGGTGCCTGAGGGTGGAGGTTTAATTTACGGGGGACATGGGGGATACGTTTGGGAAGTTGTGGTGATTTTTAGAATGACGGGAAGTTGTTTGGCGTTGGATGTGTACAGAACAGTAGTGGGGAGGAGAGTAGAATTTGACAACGAGACGAATAGACTGTGTTGATATATGTTATTTAGCATTTGTGAATATGAAGATATTTCTGTTTGAGCCAGAAGATAAATTAGAAGCCATCACGAGTTTTGCTATCTGTGAAATGGTGATATCCCTGGGCCCGTGCACAGCAACGCCGGGCGAGGGCAAAGCATCC